>CM059427.1:0-1200000 GCA_030390025.1 Squalus acanthias | reverse complement strand
TGGCCAAGGCTGGGAACTCAACATCCAGGGTTATTCAATATTTAGGAAAGATAGGCAAAAAAGAAAGGGAGGTGGGGTAGCATTGCTGGTTAAAGAGGGGATTAACACAATTGAAAGGAAGGATATTAGCTCTGATGATGCGGAATCTGTATGGGTAGAACTGAGAAATAACAAGGGGCAGAAAACATTAGTGGGAATGGTATATAGACCTCCAAACAGTAATACGGAGGTTGGGGACGGCATTAAAAGGGAAATTAGAGAAGCATGCAGTAAGGGCACAGCAGTCATCATGGGTGACTTTAATTTACATATAGATTGGGCTAACCAAATTAGTAAAAATACTGTGGAGGAGGAATTCCTAGAATGTTTACGAGATGGTTTTCTGGAACAATATGTCGAGGAACCAACCAGAGATCAGGCCATCTTAGACTGGGTATTATGCAACGAGAAAGGATTAATTAGCAATCTTGTTGTATGAGGCCCCTTGGGTCAGAGTGATCATAATATGATAGAATTCTTCATTAGGATGGAGAGTGAAGTAGTTGAATCAGAGACTAGGGTCCTGAATTTAAATAAAGAAAACTACGATGGTATGAGGCGCGAATTGGGTAGGATTGATTGGGGAATGTCACTCAAGGGGTTGACGGTGGATAGGCAATGGCAAACATTCAAAGACTGCATGGATGAACTACAGAATTTGTACATCCCAGTGTGGCATAAGAATAAAACAAAAAGGGTGACTCAACCGTGGCTAACAAGGGAAATTAGGGATCGCATAAGATCCAAGGAGAGGGCATATAAATTGGCCAGAAAAAGCGGTAGCCCTGAGGATTGGGAGCAGTTTAGGATTCAACAAAGGAGGACAAAGGGATTAATTAAGAAGGGGAAAATAGAATATGAAAGTAAGCTTGCTGGGAACATAAAAACTGACTGTAAGAGCTTTTATAGATATGTGAAGAGAAAAAGATTAGTGAAATCAAGTGTAGGTCCCTTGCAGTCAGAAGCGGGGGAAGTTATAATGGGGAACAAAGAAATGGCAGCCCAATTAAATGCATATTTTGGTTCTGTCTTCACAAAGGAGGACACAAATAACCTCCCAGAAATGTTGGAGAACATACGGTCTGATGAAAGGGAGGAACTGAAAGAAATCAGTATTTGCAGGGAAATGGTGTTAGGGAAATTGACGGGATTGAAGGCCGATAAATCCCCAGGGCCTGATAATCTACATCCTAGGGTACTTAAGGAAGTGGCCCTAGAAATAGTAGATGCATTGCTGATCATCTTCCAACATTCGATGGAATCTGGAACTGTACCCATGGATTGGAGGGTAGCTAATGTTACCCCACTATTCAAAAAGGGTGGTAGAGAGAAAGCGGGGAATTACAGACCGGTAAGCCTGACATCGGTAGTGGGGAAAATGCTAGAGTCCATTATAAAGGATGTAATAGATGAGCATTTGAAAAACAGTGACAGGATCGAACAAAGTCAACATGGATTTACAAAAGGTAAATCGTGCTTGACTAATCTACTGGAATTTTTTGAGGATGTAACTGGGAAAATAGATAAGGGAGAACCAGTAGATGTGGTGTATTTGGACTTTCAAAAGGCTTTCGATAAGGTCCCGCATAAGAGATTAGCGGGTAAAGTTAAGGCACATGGGATTGGGGGCAAGGTATTGACTTGGATAGAGAACTGGTTGGCGGACAGAAAGCAGAGAGTAGGAATTAATGGGTCTTTTTCCGAGTGGCAAGCAGTGACTAGTGGGGTACCGCAGGGATCGGTCCTTGGACCCCAGCTATTCACAATATACATTAATGATCTAGATAAGGGAATTAAATGTAATATTTCCAAGTTTGCAGATGACACAAAGCTGGGTGGGAGTGTGTGCAGCGAGGAGGATAGCGAGAAACTCCAGGATGATTTGGACAGGTTGGGTGAGTGGGCAGAAGCGTGGCAGATGCAATATAACGTGGATAAGTGCGAGGTTATCCACTTTGGTGTCAAAAACAGAAAGGCAGACTATTATCTGAATGGCAATAGATTGGGAGAAGGGGAAGTGCAACGAGACCTGGGTGTCCTTGTGCACCAGTCGCTGAAAGTAAGCATGCAGGTGCAGCAGGCGGTGAAGAAGGTAAATGGTATGTTGGCCTTCATAGCGAAAGGGTTTGAGTATAGGAACAGGGATGTCCTGCTGCAGTTGTACAGGGCCTTGGTGAGACCACACCTTGAGTACTGTGTGCAGTTTTGGTCGCCTTATCTGAGGAAGGATGTTCTTGCCATGGAAGGAGTTCAGCGAAGATTCACAAGGCTGATACCTGGGATGGCAGGAATGACATATGAGGAGAGATTGGGTCGATTGGGCTTATACTCACTGTAGTATAGAAGAATGAGGGGATCTCATCGAAACATATAAAATTCTGAACGAGTCATGGCAACTGCCAGGGAATTTGCGCAAACATGCATAATGTTCTTCCTGTGGTTACACACCAGCTGGACAGTAAGGGAGTGGAAGTCCTTGCGGTTCACAAATACAGCTGGATTGTGATGGGGTGCCCTAATGGCCACATGTGTGCAGTCTACGACACCCTGCACCCTGGGCAAGCCTGCCATATTTGCAAAGCCAACCGCACGCACGGTTACACTTGCTTCATCCGTGGAGAAGTGGATGTAATTGTGCGCCTTTGCAAAGAGGGCATCAGTAACCTGCGTGATGCAGGTGTGTGCGGCCGACTGGGAGATGCCGCTGATGATCCCTGGAAGGACCCTGAAGCACAGTAGTTGAGTGCAGTGGTGACTTTGACAGCCACTGGTAAGGAGTGTCCACCCGCTCCTCTGGGCTCCTGGTGTTGGTGCAGCATTGCGCAGATGTCAGCGACTACGTCTCGCGGAAGTCTCAGCCTCCTTTGGCACTGCTGCTCACTCATGTTGAGGAAGCTCATCCTTGGCCTGTAAACCCTGTGGTGGGGGTATCTCGTGCGGTGAGGTGCAGCCCTGCACTGACGCCCTCTGCCCTGTGCAGCATCAGGTGGCTGAGGAGAAGGTTGGCGCTCATGTTGTTGCTGCTGCTGTTGTGCCTGGTTCTGCTGCTACCCTTCCTCCGAATCTGATGACCAGGATGAGATGATATATATATGGTTCCCATACCGCTGGTATATATCTCAGTCGAGGAATGGAGGTTGTTTGCACTCAGACAAAGTGGCCAGAGGGTATTCCAAGGAGGTCACACTGCGGATGGATTTCAGCGTCAACACAATGGAAGTGTCCCAAACCTCAAAGCACTAAGTTGCGGCATCTGAAACTAGGAGAGATTGCAGGACCGCTTTTAAGCTGATCGAGCAGCTGCCAACAATTCAGGTCCTCGCTAAACCCGGCTCGCTTCAGCTGGCGTGTTTTTCTGAAGGTGGGCAGCACACAGAAAAAGCTGCAAAATTCGATCAGGCAGTTAAAATAAGATTATCCAGGCAGTTAACAAGCCGTTAACTGCCTTAAGTGGCTGTCCCGCCGTTTGGTGTCGGGTCTGGTTGGGAGCCGCTGACCCAACACTTGCCAAAGTAGCGTGGAGGTGGGTTCACAGCCCGCTGTCAATTTTTCCGATTTTCGCTACCGACCCACCTCCAAACCCGCCCTCTGAGGTCTATTAAATTCGTGGCCTATGCCTCTATTTATTTGACTGTACCTGACGAAGGAGCAGAGCTCCGAAAGCTCGTAATTTCAAATAAAACTGTTGGACTATAACCTGGTGTTGTGCGACTTCTCATTTTTATTTATAAAGCACAGGATCCCATATGATTTTTTTAACCGCTTTCTCAACCTGCCCTGCCACCTTCAACAATTTGTGCACATATACCCCCAGGTCTCTCTCTTCATGCACCCCCTTTAGAATTGTACCCTTTAGTTTATATTGCCTCTCTTCGTTCTTCCTACCAAAATGTATCACTTCGTACTTTTCTGCGTTAAATGTCATCTGCCACGTGTCCACCCATTCCACCAGCCTGGAACTTTTTAGCGCAACTATGGCGCAAGAATGGAGTTATGCTGTATTTATCCATGGAAATTCGCACGTAACTGATTCATCCCGGTTTTATGTTTAAACTTCCCGATGCGCAAATTTGCTCGATCGTTTGTGCCGCTTTTGAGATACGTCCACCAGAACCCTCTGTTGCTCATAAACATTGCTCCATCATCCATGCAAAAGACCAGCTCACGCAAGTTTTTGGCATTTACTTGAATAATGCGCTGTCGGAGATCGACACCCAAAAAGTTAGGCGCAGCACAACATAAAATCTCCCTATAACGTCATAATTGATATTTTTGGAGTTTGATGCCGATTTTCTTTGCAATTTTTCTTTTTTTTTTTTACTGAGCCTTGCACTAGACTCAACCAAAGTGCTGTCAGTCTCAGATGCCCGCCTTGCCCCCTCACATGTTCCGAATGGCCTTCCCAACGGGAATAACCCTGTTGCGCATAATAATGGAAGAGGAGCAGCAGAGACAAGAGGCTCTGAGAGTGAGGCACCCTGGCAGAAGGCAGCAGCTTCTGCTGATGTCACTGCATTTACGCTTGCTGTACACTGGTTTTACGTCCTGGCGTAGGCAGATGAGATCCACAGGAAATTTCTGCCTAAGTTCCTGTCGGCAAGATTGGCGCAGAAACCGGCGCAAAATTGGGCCTAATTTTTGCCTTAGTGCAATCCAGGAAATTCGGTGCCACTGTACTCTGGTTGTATTCACTTGATTTCATAATATCTTCACCTTTATGCTTTCATTTTATAATCAGCTTACTTGTAGGTTGGTTCTTACAACTGGGGCAGCCAGTCGGGGAGCTGCATTCCTCTGCTATACCACTGGTTCACCAGCTGGATGAGTATATTCATGAGACGAGACAGATGGATAAAGCATTAAGGGGGCTAAATTCAGTTGATTTGCGCCTCCCGTTAGCGCTAACGGGGCACAAATCAACTAGCGCCTGGGCGCGGCGCCGCTAACGCCTCCCGCGATATCCAGCGGGAGGTTAGCGTCGGCACTAACCGTTAGCACTGCGCCGCGCAGTGCTGCCGGCGATAACGTCATCGCCGTGCGCAGCACCCTAGCTGTAATATTGGGTGGCGCCCCCCGACTTACCGCCGGACGCCATGTCCGCCGGGGTCAGGAGGCCCTACCTGCGGCCGGGGCGGCGCTAGTTAGAGGGGAGGTGGCAGGCGGCCATTTTTGTTGCTGGCCGCCTGCCAGCACCTGCCCCCGTTGTTGTCCCCGGTCCCCGTGAAGCCCCCCCGCGGGGTGTCGGCTGCTCTCCATGAGCTCGTTTGCCGGCACTCCCGATCCCTGGTGGCCCAGCTGGGCCCTGCACCAGGTCCCTCCCCTTTAATAAGGGGAGGAAGGCCTGCAGTACCGCGGCGCGACGTGCCGCAGCGCCACGATATTGGCTCGCAGCGCCCCAAGAGGGACGCGGGGTGCTTCCAGTAGCACCCCTCCTCCCTCTCGGGGCGCTACCTGGGAAAATCGGCCGTGGGGGCGCTACATTTTTTGGGATTAGCGCCCCGGCGAAGGTAGCGCCACCCCTAAATCTCTCAAACATAATTGGACCTTATAAAATAAACTGGTGATTACTAATAAATCTGATCATATTTGAAATCAACAGGTTGCAGCAGGCCATTAGTGAATTCAAACCTAACCCCATATTCGTATGAGCTTTGTAACTATACAATCCTCTAATTACTCCAGCATCTAGCCATGAAAATACTCAAGATTTGATTAATTTATAAACTAATATCTTTATCACACACCAATAGAAAAGTCCCAAATACCCAAACCTGCTCATAGCATTTACACTTTAATAGTAATTTTTCTGCAAGAAAACAATTAAGCGTATAATTATTCACAATATCCAAACTGTGCCTGCACTTGAAATAAAATATACTTGAAGAAATTGGGGACTTTTTAAAAAGCAAAAAATGGTGACTAATTTAATTATTTACTTCTAACAATACTTGAAGTATTAAAAACACAGAAATGAGAAAAAGATCATTCAATGTGTTCTGTCACTCAGGATTTTTATCTTCCTCCTGCTTTTGCACCGACATGCCTTTACTACCTGTTGAATCAAGAACTGGTCCATTGCTTTATGAACATTTCAATCAAGTCAACATTTATTATATGTGAACGCCAGGAGTGGAATTCAAGCAACAGAGGAAGTTGAAAAGATCTGGGGAAAGTAAAGCAAAATTAAACTTGAAATGTTCAGGCACTGTTCAAGAAATTCTAAACTGTTGAAGTCTTACCAGAACTACAGGACATATGTAGGAAGGAAGTAAAATGTGGTCTTTTAGTTGGCCACCATCACATTCAGGTTTGGTATGTGGGACACATTTGTTGTGAAGCTGCAATAAAAAAATACAAGCAATAAGTAACTCAAGCTAGACATGACGAACAGCTAAAGATAAACATAATGATCAATGATGGAGGGTGATACAACAAAATATATTCTAATGTAATTCACTGAAGACAAGAATCGAAGCTCAAGGATCGTATATTGATATATTACGATTAAAACGTGTACCTTTTTCAAACAATTATTTTTATCGAAAATATTGCAACCACAAAGCAAAAGACAAGGAGTGAAAGTACATTAAGTCCTTGGTGCACAAGTAGCTGAAGCCTGGAAGCAGGTTACCCATAAGCTGCAGAGTAAAATATGGCATGGAGAAAAATAAGAGCATTTGGTAACGGAAGAAATAAAAACAAGGATCAATAGTTAAATAAAAAACTAAACTCAGGCTATGTTTGACACATTGGCTTAGAAATTAAGGTCCTCTTCATGCTGGGTCATTTCAGGTAGCACTGATGTATCTGAAGAAATGAAGTAGATTTCGCAATCTGTGGATTTTCGAAAGGTGTTTGACAAGGTGCTGCACAAGAGGCTTGTGGATAAAATTAAGGTCCATGGTATTATCGGAATTGGGGTCGCACGGATTGGAAATTGGTTGAAGGATAGAAAACTGAGAGTAGTGGTGAATGGATGTTTATTGGACTGGGGATACATAAACACTGGCATTCCTCAGGAGTCAATGTTGGGTCCATTGACCTTCTCTATTTATATATAGACGAGCTGGTTATGGGGGCGCAATATCAACATTTGCAGACAACACTAAAATAGAGACTGATTAACTGAAGAGGATCGTCAGTGATTTCACAAAGACACAGATGGGCTAGTAGGTTGGACAGATGTCAACTGAAATGTAACGCAGAGAGATGTGACGTGACACATTTTAGGAGGAAAAATTAAGGCTTGGACATAAACATTAAACATTAAATGACGACTTTAAAAGGAACGAAGACACTTCGGAGTTTCCAATACACAAATCTTTAAAAGTGGGAGAACACGTCACAGCTCGTCACCTACAGAAACATCGAAACACATCAAAAATTACTTTCAGAACTTTTCCTTACCTCTGATACTCACCGGTGTCCCATTGAATTCTTTAAACCACTTCTGCAGCTGTCATATATACACAATTACAGTAGACCCACAGCACGCCTCACTTACCCTGGCGGGGTTCCCTGACATCGGGAAGCCCGCAGCAGCAGTGGAAAAATGGGAAAAAGCCTCTTAACTGCCTGTTAACTACCTGAACAAGTGGCTGTAATCCTCTTCCCGCCTCTAGGAGTCAGGACCCTGTGCAAAATCGGGGACCCGACTCCCGGGAAGATTGGTTGGAGGCGGGTTGGGAGCGGGTTTGGGAACCGCTCCCATTTTTGGGGATTTTCCCAGCAGTCCCGCCTCCTCAAAATCCAGCCCAAGGAGTCTGCTCTGGAAGTTTACAGTGCATTCCCACATGGCATACAACACACTGATAGATTGCAAGTCATTCTTCCTCAGACAATGTGGGGAAGATCTTTTGGCTGTAGCTTCTTTTGTGTGTAAACTGGGCACAACTAGAGCCATGTTGAGGATAAGGTGAGCAACTCAATCCACATAAAAAACAAATGTATACATTGGGAGGATCCCTCTTTTGGATCCTTTAACTTATTACTGTGGATTTTTCCAAGTGTTGAAATTCATCCATCCATCCATCCAAAGTATTATTGATAATAATTCTGTTTACAAAGATGGCAACTATTGCACAGCTGTCTTCTTTTTAATTTAAATATTTAAAAAAGATATGGGGGAAATAATTGAAATTGAATTCTGAGTGGGCTCGATTGTGCCTAGATTTGAAATTTTACCATATGTAGGCCAATGGCACAACAAAGGGTTTCTTTAAATTAGTCACAGGTGCCTATTGTCACAAAATACATTTTATTCAGAAAGTATTATTTATTACATGCTGTCAACAATTAGAGTTTAACTTTAAAAAAAAAGTCTAGCAGGGGTTCAGAAACTGCGAACACACGAGGGATATGATAAGAGTTCATAGTAGGTGCACACTTCAAAGAGATGTATCCAAGATCACAAATACAGAAAACAAACTCTGGATCCTACATAATTAATGCTCTGGTGATTGCAGTTTCCAAGAGCCACCCTTGGCACAAACAACAGAATCCATTTGACTTCAATCGAATTACTAGGCAGCTTAGATCTACTTCTGCGGATATTTAACCCTCTCCCACTCAACTGCTGAAAACACCCACTCAACATCTTCTCAAGCATCCTTCTACAGCTGAAGAGATTTTCTTTCTATTTCAATTCTCAGTTTTATATAATTCCTAGTCTTCTTCTCTCCAAATCTCCTCATGGTATGCGGCAATCTCCTGTAAAGGTGGTATCTGGATGACCTTCCTCATGGCTTTTAAAAATACTTATGAGCCAGCTGCTCAAGGGCACACAAGAGTCATTTAATTCTTTGATTTCCCTCCCTCATTATGGAGAAGCAGCCGTCTAACATCGATTTTGAAATGAGGAAATTGCCACGTGGGGGAAATAATAAACCTGCGTCTTACTGCTCAAGGTACGAGGAATTGGAGAAATTATCAGATTTTATTTTCTAAGTACCACTTAACCCGTTTTAATTTTACATAAATATAAAGTTAATATTGATTATTAAAACTACATTTTTGGGAATTGGAGGTTGCAGTGGGTTATCACACCATATATTCATCCCTGGAACTTGTCTTCAATCTAAACTAATGTGTCTTCTCTCTCTACGTGTTCTATATGAACTGACTTAGGGCAGCCTCAACTCAGTTACGAATGACCAGGAATCCACAGCATAAAAGTACCCCAAATCTGGCACAATGCTGAGGCAGTTGAGGAAGATTTGCTCCGCTTCTAACTGTGCTATATCTACCTCGGAGTGAGTGATGCTGGTACTGGGTGCCGAGTGAAAGGTAGGTTACCCTGAGCACTCAGCTCTCAGCTTAATGAGTGCAAACATGGACATTTCTTTCAAATGCATGTTCCAAGGCACAACTCGCAACGTTAACTTAGTGCGTCATAAACAGAGTGGGAAGTTGAGAATTTAGTGAGTGGGGACTCTCTGGTAAGCTGGTGAGTAGGTCAAACTGAAATTTAGTCTTAACATTCAGAATTTAACTTTGAATGTTAAAAACTGCAAGACAGTTAGCAGTTAAGCAATTAGCAGTTGAGAATTTGGTGAGAATGGTAATTCAGTGCAGATGGGGAAGGAAGTGCTCCTTTTAGTTGAATTAATTAGTTTAAAATAAACCAAGTGAATTAATTACATAAAACTTTAATTAATTAAATATATAAAACAAGGTTATATGGAGATGCCAGTGCAGGCGGTGTGCCACATCTGCAGCATGTGGGAGTTTGTGGAGAGCAGCGGGGTCCCAGGCAACCACATCTGCAGTAAGTGTTTGCAATTTGAGGAACTTTGGAGTTGTTATTGAGCTGGAGTCCAAGGTGCAGACATTGCGATGCATCAGGGAGGGGGAAAGTTACCTGGACATTTTGACCCAGGAGGGGTAGTCACACCCCTTAGGTTAGGTAGTGGTTTAGATTTGGTTAGTGGTCAGGGACAGGAGGGTGTGATTGTGACTCAGACAGGTAAGGAGACCTCAGATGCAGTGGTGGAGGAGCCTCAGCCTTTGCCATTGTCCAACAGGTACAAGGTACTTGCTACCGGGGTGGATGAAAATAAAGACTGCAGGGAGAATGGGCAAATTGACCATGGCACTGTGGTACAGGAGGCCATTCAAGTGGGGGGAGTGAAAAGGAACGTGGTAGTGGTAGGGGATAGTATAGTCAGAGGGATAGATACTGTTCTCTGCAGTCGCGACTGGGAGTCCGGAAGGCTGTGTTGCCTGCCCAGTGCCAGGGTTAAGGACATCTTCTCGTGGCTGGAGAAGAACTTGGAGAAGGAGGGGGAGGATCTAGTTGTTGTGGTCCACATAGGAACCAATGACATAGGTAGAACTAGGAATGAGGTTCGGCTGAGGGAGTTTGAGGAGCTATGGTACAAATTAAAAAGCAGAACTTCACAGGTAATAATCTCTGGATTGTTACCTGAGCCACTCACAAATTGGCATTGGGAGAAGCAGATGCGAGGTTTAAATGCATGGCTGGAAGAGTAGTGTGGGAGGCAGGGTTTTCAATTCATGGGGCATAGCACTAGTACTGGGGAAGGAGCTGTTCTGTTGGGACGGACTCCACTTAAAACAGGCTGGGACCAGTGTCCTGGCGAATTGAATAACTAGGGTGGTAGATAGAGGTTTAAACTAATATGGGGGAGGGAGGGTTCAGAAAAGGGTAAATGTATAAGTCTGAAGAGAAAAGTCAAGTTTGTAGAGCAAAGTAGCGATTTGGGTTAAATCAAGCAGGTTGTGTCAGGAAGGGACAAAGAGTTTAATAACAGTAATACGGCATTAGCAACTAAGGTCACATCAGGGAAAACTAGTAAAAAGTTAAAATTAAAGGCGCTATATCTGAATGCACGAACATTCATAACAAGATAGATGAATTAATGGCACAAATAGAGATAAATGGGTTTGATCTCATAGCCACTACTGAGATGTGATTGCAGGGTGACCAAGGATGGGAACTAAATATTCCAGGGTACTTGACTTATAGAAAAGATAAGCAAAATGGAAAAGCAGGGGGAGTATCCTGATAATAAAGGATAAGATAAAGACAGTAGTGAGAAAGGATCTTAGCCTAGATAATCAGGATGTAGAATCAGTTTGGGTGGAGCTAAGAAATAGCAAAGGACATAAAACACTGGTTGGAGTAGTTTATAGGCCCACTAACAGTAATCATGGTGTCAGACGGAGTATAAATCAGGAAATTAGAGGAGCATGTAAGAAGTGTAATGCAATAATCATGGAGGACTTTAATCTTCATATAGACTGGGCAAACCAAATTAGCAAAAGGAGCTTGGGGGACGAGTTCATGGAATGCATTCGAAACAATTTTCTAGAACAATATGTCGAGGAACCAACAAGGGAACAGCCGATTTTAGATCTAGTATAAAAGCAAAATACCGCAAAACTGGAAATCTGAAATAAAAACAGAAAATGCTGGAAATACTCAGCAAGTCTGGCAGCATTTGTGGAGACAGAAACAGAGTTAACGTTTCAGGTCGATGACCCTTCGTCAGAACTCAGATGATGAAAGGTCATCGACCTGAAACAAAGTTAGGTGGGAAAGTAAGCTGTGAGGAGGCTGCAAAGGGATAGAGACAGGTTAAGTGATTGGGTAAGAAGGTGGCAGATGGAGTATAATGTGGGGAAGTGTGAAATTAGCCACTTTGGCAGGAAGAATGGAAAAGCAGAATTTTTTTTTAGAAAGTGAGAGACTAGTAAATGTTGGTATTCAGAGGGATTAGGGGCCCTTGTACACAAATCATAGGAAGTTAACATGCAGGTACAGCAAGTAATTAGGAATGCAAATGGTGTGTTAGCCTTTATTGCAAAGGGGTTGGAGTATAAGAGTAAGGAAGTCTTGCTGCAATTATATAGGGCTTTGGTGAGACCACACCTGGGGTACTGTGTACAGTTTTGGTCTCCTTACCTAAGGAAGGATATACTTGCCTTAGAGGGGGTGCAATGAAGGTTCACTAGATTGATTCTTGGGATGAGAGGGCTGTCCTATGAGGAGAGATTGAGTAAAATGGGCCTATACTCTCTGGACTTTAGAAGAATGAGAAGTGATCTCATTGAAACATAAAAGATTCTGAGGGGGATTGACAGGGTAGATGCTGAGAGGCTGTGTCCCCTGGCTGAAGAGGCTAGATCTAGGGGTCATAGTCTCAGGATAAGAGGTTGGCCATTTAGGACTGAGATGAGGAGAAACTTCTTCACTCAGAGGGTTGTGAATTCTCAGTCGATGAGTACATTCTAGACTGAGATCGATAGATTTTTGGGCACTCAAGGAATCAAGGGATACGGCGGGAAAGTCGAGTTGATGTAGAAGTTCAGCCATGATCTTACTGAATGACGGAGCAGGCTCGATGGGCCATACGGCCTACTCCCACTCCTAATTCTTATGTTCTTCAGTCTCCTCTGTACAGCCCTGAAAACACCCATTGCTGGAGGCAGAACTCAAGATAATGTACTCTGCTGACATTAGCTGAGTTGATTCTCAGAAAGGTGGTGTTACCCAGCGTTGCTGCCGCTGCATTTTATCATTTTTAAGTTAAGTCAATTGGGAGCACTCTTTGCTGAGTTTTTGAATACAGCAGTAATATTTTATGAGATTTAAGTATATCTTATCGTAAGCATGATGAAACATAGAAGATAGGAGCAGGAATAGGCCATTCAGCCCCTCTAGCCTGCTCCGCCATTCAATGCGATCATGGCTGATCATCCAAATTCAGAACCCTGTCCCTGCTTTCTCCCCATATCCCTTGATCCCTTTAGCCTTAAGAAATATATCTATCTCCTTCTTGAATATATTTAATGAATTGGCCTCAACTGCCTTCTGTGGCAGAGAATTACACAGGTTCACCACTCTCTGGGTGAAGAAATTCCTCCTCATTTCTGTCCTAAATGGCTTACCCCTTATCCTAAGACTGTGACCCCTGGTTCTGGACTACCCCGCCATCAGGAACATCCTTCCTGCATCTAGTCTGTCCAGTCCTTTCAGAATTTTACAAGTTTCAATGAGATCCCCTCTCATTCTTCTAAACTCCAGCGAGTATAAGCCCAATCGACCCAATCTCTCCTCATATGTCATTCCTGCCATCCCAGGTATCAGCCTGGTGAATCTTCGCTGAACTCCTTCCATGGCAAGAACATCCTTCCTCAGATAAGGCGACCAAAACTGCACACAATACTCAAGATGTGGTCTCACCAAGGCCCTGTACAACTGCAGCAAGACATCCTTGTTCCTGTACTCAAACCCTCTCGCTACAAAGGCCAACATACCATTTGCCTTCTTAACCGCCTGCTGCACCTGCGTGCTTACCTTCAGCGACTGGTGCACAAGGACACCCAGGTCTCGTTGCACTTCCCCTTCTCCCAATCTATTGCCATTCAGATAATAATCTGCCTTCCTGTTTTTGACACCAAAATGGATAACCTCGCATTTATCCACGTTATATTGCATCTGCCATGCTTCTGCCCAATCACCCAACCTGTCCAAATCATCCGAGAGTTTCTCGGCATCCTCCTCACAGCACACACGCCCACCCAGCTTTGTGTCGTCTGCAAACTTGGAGATATTACATCTAGTTCCCTTGTCTAGATCATTAATATATATTGTGAATAGCTGGGGTCCAAGAACCGATCCCTGCGGTACCCCACTAGTCACTGCCTGCCACTCGGAAAAAGACCCATTTATTCCAACTCTTTGCTTTCTGTCTGCCAACCAGTTCTCTATCCAAGTCAATACCTTGCCCCCAATCCCATGTGCCTTAACTTTACACGCTAATCTCTTATGCGGGACCTTATCGAAAGCCTTTTGAAAGTACAAATACATCACATCCACTGGTTCTCCCTTATCTATTTTACCAGTTACATCCTCAAAAAATTCCAGTAGATTAGTCAAGCACGATTTACCTTTTGTAAATCCATGTTGACTTTGTCCGATCCTGTCACTGTTTTCCAAGTGCTCTGCTATTACATCTTTTATAATGGACTCTAGCATTTTCCCCACTACCGATGTCAGGCTTACCGGTCTGTAATTCCCCGCTTTCTCTCTACCACCTTTTTTGAATAGTGGGGTAACATTAGCTACCCTCCAATCCATGGGTATTGTTCCAGATTCCATCGAATGTTGGAAGATGATCAGCAATGCATCTACTATTTCTAGGGCCACTTCCTTAAGTACCCTAGGATGTAGATTATCAGGCCCTGGGGATTTATCGGCCTTCAATCCCGCCAATTTCCCTAACACCATTTCCCTACAAATACTGATTTCTTTCAGTTCCTCCCTTTCATCAGACCCTATGTTCCCCGACATCTCTGGGTGGAACAGCAACTTTTTTTTTAAAGACCATACAGAGTTCTGAATTTGGGGACTGGAAAGAAAGTAAAAAGTAAGAGAGGAAGGAAAAAGAATATATACCGTAATTACAATTCCTCCCAGCCCGCTTCCTGTAAGGATTCTATTCCATTCTCCCAGTTTGTCTGACTTCGTCGCATCTGTTCTGACGATGTCACTTTCCACACTAGCGCTTCCAATATGTCTTCCTTTTTCCTCAACCGAGGATTTCCCACCACCGTGGTTGACAGGGCCCTCGACCGTGTCTGTCCCATTTCCCTCCCTCACCCTCCCTCCCTCCCAGAACCATGATAGGGTCCCCCTTGTCCTCACCTTCCACCCCATCAGACTCCACATTTAACGGATCAGACGCCGCCATTTCCAGCGTGATGCCACCACCAAACACATCTTCCCCTCCCTTCCCCTTTCAGCATTCCGAAGTTCCCTCTGTGACACCCTGGTCCACTCTTCAATCACCAACACCTTCCCCACGGTACCTTCCCATGCAAGCGCAGGAGATGCCCTTTCACCTCCTCCCTTCCCACCGTCCAGGGCCCCAAACACTCCTTCCAGGTGAAACAATGATTTACTTGTACTTCTTCCAATTTAGTGTACTGTATTCGCTGCTCATGATGCAGTCTCCTCTATATTGGGGAGACCACACGCAGATTGGGGGATTGCTTTGCTGAACACCTCCGTATAGTCCGCAAGCGTGACCCTGAGCTTCTGATCGCTTGCCATTTTAATTCTCCGCCCCACTCCCATTCTGACCCCTCTGTCCTTGGCCTCCTACACTGTTCCAATGAAGCTCAATGGAAGCTTGAGGAACAGCACCTCATCTTTCGATTAGGCACTTTACAACCTTCCAGACTCAACATCGAATTTAACAATTTCAGATCATAACCACTGCTCCAATTTTTTCCAGACAGCAGATGCTGGTAATAGTTCTGCTGTTGCCATTTACAGCTCCTCTAGACCCATCTTTTGTTTCTTTACTTGTCCCATTACCACCACCTTTTGCTTTGCACCATCATCCCTTTTGTCATTTAATCTCTCCTGCCTTCTACCCTATCACAAACCTTCCCATGTGTTCTTCCCCCCCCCCCCCCCGCCCCCCACCCCCTCCATTCCCTAGCTCTGTATTTGCTTAAAAACTGTTACATCGCTAACATTTTCCAGTTCTGATGTAAGGTCATCGACCTGAAACACTCAGGAGGTCAGGCAGCATCTGTGGGGAGAGAAACAGAGTTAACATTTCAGGTCGCTAACCTTTCGTCATATGTTCTGATGGAAGGTCATCCACCTGAAACATTAACTCTGTTCCTCTCTCCACAGATGCTGCCTGACCTGCTGAGTATTTACAGCATTTTCTGTTTGTATTTCAAATTTCCAGCATCCATCCGCAGTCTTGCTTTTGAAAAAGAACATATGATTCCCTACATTACCTTAGTGACTACTCTTCAAAAAAGTACTTCATCAGCTGTGAAGTGCTTTGGGACATGTTGAGGTCATGAAAGGTGCTATATAAATGCAAGTTTTTTTTTCTTTATTTTATATTAATGTAATTTTTATGCTACAATTAATGAGGCACTGACAGCTCCATTTTCATAGCAATTCAAGGGCCAGCCATGTTTTCTCTGGATGCTTGTAAAGTTAGATAAGCAGAGTTCCACTAAATGTACTCAAACTTGTGCAGATTGTCCTCCCATTTCCAATGGGTTTCTTCCCATATATACTGGGAGAAGCGACTGTCGCTTTAATCGTAACTGAAGAAAATCAGTGACTTGGCGGAGCTCCATTAGTGGTAACAGGACAGCAAATTTTGAGTAAAGCTCGTATCGCCCATTCACCGGCAAACACAATCTCATATCTAGGTTTGCCCAAAGGTGACACCTCTGGGGATGGTGGCTTTCCCTTAGGTAATAATAGAAATTCCTAACTATGTGTGAAAGTTGAAGAAATTAGAAAAAAATATATACTTTTACAATCATACTGAAAATATGGGCGAAAATATCCAAGTATAAGATGTAAAACAAAACCCTGGTGGGCCTAATTATATGTTCAGCAATTTAATTTTCTTCAAAAACTAACGTGTAATATTTAATCATGTGAACATTTCAGATGTACTACACAACTACTTGATCAGCACACATTATAATACATTTCTAATACTGACAATAGTCATGAGGAAACAGCTGTACATTAAACATATAAGGTATTGGTGAGACCGCACCTGGAATACTGCATACAGTTTTGGTGTCCATACTTAAGAAAAGACATACTTGCTCTCGAGGCAGTACAAAGAAGGTTCACTCGGTTAATCCCGGGGATGAGGGGGTGGACATATGAGGAGAGGTTGAGTAGATTGGGACTCTACTCATTGGAGTTCAGAAGAATGAGAGGCGATCTTATTGAAACATATAAGATTGTGAAGGGGCTTGATCGGGTGGATGCGGTAAGGATGTTCCCAAGGATGGGTGAAACTAGAACTAGGGGGCATAATCTTTAGAATAAGGGGCTGCTCTTTCAAAACTGAGATGAGGAGAAACTTCTTCACTCAGAGGGTAGTGGGTCTGTGGAATTTGCTGCCCCAGGAAGCTGTGGAAGCTACATCATTAAATAAATTTAAAACAGAAATAGACAGTTTCCTGGAAGTAAAGGGAATTAGGGGTTATGGGGAGCGGGCAGGAAATTGGACATGAGGCTGAGTTCGGATCGGTCAAGGCCCTGTGGGTGGCGGAGCGGGCCCAGGGGCTGAGTGGCCGGGTCCTGCTCCTACTTCTTGTGTTCTTTAGATTTGAGGTTAGGATCAGATCAGCCATGATCTTATTGAATGGCGGAGCAGGCTCGAGAGGCCGATTGGCCTACTCCTGCTCCTATTTCTTATGTTCTTATAAACTGGCATAACATGAAATAAAAAAATTACTTCTACTTGAGTGCACCACTTGTGAAATTTGCATTTGTATTTATTTGTGCGATCTCTTTGGATTTCTGCAGTGCTCTGTGAGATATCTCACACATTGCACAATAGCCTTCGAGGTCACAGGTATTAAAGTATTTTACATCAACTTGATATGAACCGATAATTACACAGTACATGTGATTTTAGTACCTCAGAAGTGTTATTCATTGTATTAACTCTGACAGAGACAGAGAGGTCCTGATGTTTGTAAAGCATTGGTGTTGCTTGGCTTTGACACTTGAAATTGTGCTGTGCAATGTTAGTAACAAACAGCTTAACACACTGGATATCTTGATGATACGTGGTATAATATGAGCTGTTCATTTCACAAAATGCATCAATTTTCTGTTAAAAAGACTTTGAGAATTCAAATGCTTAAAAATAAAAAATAATCTTCTTTTCTCGCCTGGGCAAAATTTTAAATACAGAAATCTAGGCAAAGGCCCACAGGACAACACATCAACCTGACTGAAAACAGTATTTTGGACATGAAATGCAGCTTTCATCCCCATGGCTTAGATCTGTCTTGAGTTAATGATGACAGTAGGGGCATCAATTAGGATGAAATAGCTGACCTCAGAAATACTGTGCTCGAGTGTACAATAATTGAGCTGGGTTCCTATCCCAGCCTCTAGCACGATTTCCTGCACTTCGGTGGCCCTGTAGCATCTCAGGTGTGTGTAGTTGCAACCCATGCTGCACAATTTGATTTCACCAGAGGGAGATCCTACTCAGAGGACTTGACAATAAAGTGATGTTTCCTTCTCCTTTTAAGACCCCACTCCTTCCATTACTATATTCTTAAAAAAAAAATCAGGCTTCTGCGCCTCACTGGAGAGAACTACGCAGATGAATTATATTATTTTACTGTTAGAAAGAATTGAAGTGGAAGCACCATATTGGAAGTACCTTGGGGGATAATGTAAATCGACAGGTAATTGAGATAGCATTCAGTGTAATATTAATCCCAGCAACATAAGGGAGAGTTGTACACTGAAATGCCGTAGTTCTATTGTACGTCAACACCATGACATCCAACACCAAATGACCTATTTTTAACATGAGATGCAGCAGAGGTTACAACGGTTAACATTTGTTTCTTTTATTTTCTCCATGTCTTGGAAGTTGTGGCTTTAACTGAATACATGAATTCCCTATTTTGCTCCCCTCCTTTCATTTTAAAAGAAACTGATCTTCATCCTCTGGATTTTGTACAAAACGCTAAAGAGTCTGAAAAAATATTATTAATATGATGAACTATGAAAATCACAAAGAACAAATATTTTTTCATGGTCATCACCACTCCAGCACCAGGCTGTGCATTTCTGGATAAGATTTCACCCTTAGTGGGCAACAAGTCTTTGTGTCCACCTAGAAACCAGCCTGCCCTCTAGTGTTCACGAAATACTGCTGTTTTCTCAAAAAAAACCTTTTCCATTCATTTAAAAAAATGTGTATTATTTTCTTAGTACTTACAGTAATTTGGCACCAAACACAGTGGAGACCGGTGAGACCCTGGTAACATTTAATGCTTTTGTGGCACCTATCACATTTGGTTGGGGAGTTTCCTTCCACCCAAACATGCTGCATAACCTTGAGAGGAGGCAGAAAAATCACAAAATGATTAAGGATCAGTTACATAGATTAATAAGAATATCAGCTAGTTTACACAAATCAAATGGGACCCTTATATAGTACATATAAGCACACGAGCAGATTCCAATCCAAATAATCTCAATAAAAAAAGTTAAATTACCTCACTGACCTGAGCAAAAAACATGGGCACTATTTTCAGAATGACTGCATCATCATAAAATTATCTGCGGAATAGCAATCTTTTCAAAAGTCATTCACAATGATTTTTCGGGGGCGGGATTCAAGTCAATCTTAAAACCTCGAGACGCTCAAAGACCCGACACACTTTCTCCCGTCAGTCTGGGAGGGAGGCTCGGCGAAGGAGAGAGGTCACAAGGTCAAACTTATTATTAGTCCTGTTGAGCAAGTTTTCTAATTTGATGGCAGTTTCATTTCTGGCAGGAGTGATCCTGTACGGTGCTATTCATTTATATTTTGTGACATTCTTTTGGAGTGCAATAGCCTGTGAGTTTTAAAATTCTTTTTTGCTGACCACTTGCTATGCTTGAACATAATCTGGACTGGAGGAGTTTACTTGTAATCGAGAAGTATTTTCTTCACAGAGCTATGAATGTTTCTGATTCATTGAAAGTGCCTTGAAAGCCATGTAGGTCACATATGTATAATAATAATTTGAAATGACAAAAATTTATTTCATAAATATACATATTGGCCCGGATCTTGCGGTGAGTATGACGGGCGTACTCTCAGAGTACGCCATCATACCCCCTTTGAAATCCACCGCAAGTTCGGGGTTTCCGCATGCGCTAAATCCTGAACTTGCGGTCTGTCAACATACACGTAGCGCAAGGGGATACCCGAAATGAAAAAAATGCATTAAAAAAAAATTCAATGACATCCAGGAACATTAAAAGCTTTAATGAGACACAATCATAGTGTATGTTAAAGCTGCAGGTTTTTAAAAAAAATAACGTTTACGTTTCCTAACTTTCTGCACAGTGCACAGTATTTGTTTAGAAGTGGGAATTATGAGGAATGAATTGGATTCCCACCATAAAAGCTAAATCTAGAATGTATTTTAAAGGCTGTAGTAATTAAGTAATGTAGTAATTTAAATGAATGAAAGACGACCGTTTTCCTGATTGAAGGACCAGGCCCACGTGATCCCAGGTACAGGCTGCGTCCCTGCGATCCGTGGGCCATTACGCTGCCCTCCAGCACTCAGCGCCAGACAGCAAGTTGACGAAGGAAGGCCCCCACCATTAGGTAGGTGCATATTCTTTTTGCAGGCTCACGGCGTACTCCGGAGCTACGCCACGGGCCGCAATTTTTGGGCTATTAAATATACTTAACACTCACTTTAATAGCACAAATAATTTCTCATATAAATACCAAAATGTTACAAATAAATCTCATCCTTATAAATCTGTGGAAAAAGTAGCACTCAGAGATTCAGATTATCGGGGCTTGAGGTTTGTTCTGGAGAGTTTGCTCAAAACAGCCAACTTATTTGTTACAACACTTTTATAATGTATGCTTTGAACAAGGTTCCACTGCATCACTGAACATTCCATTTTCAGATTTATAGTATTCACAAGTTTAAAAAAAGTATCTTCTGCATGTACTGCAATTAAATGCTCAGTGAAAATGTACTTACATTAGTATTTCTCTTGGATTTTACATATGTGCTTATGCATGATGCAATTTCTTTGGAAACACATCTCTCATGGACTGTGTATTTGCAAACTGAAAAACAAAATGAAGGGAGGTCAAACAGTTTAGTTCTCCAGTATGCACTTCTCTTAGGTTAGGATTACAGTCTACTCTGCTTAATTTGAAGTTGCTTAATTTGAATTATCTGTTAACTTGAATTGAAATGCAATTCATGCTAGCAATCTTTCAATAACCAGTTCAATAAGCTTTGCAATCTACAATTAAACTTGGAATTCTGAGGATGTAGGCCTGTTCTGAGCCAGCATTTGGGAACAAGGGGTAAGCCTCCCATTGATGTGTGGGTCTGGGTTCCTTTATATGCTTCAAAGATTTCTTATAAATGGTTAAATTTTGGGGGTTTTCACGCTAGATAGCTCCTTGAGTACATCATTACAGGCCACTCTTGTAATTGGACCTCACGTCTTCTGGTGAACCAAGTGTGCATTTACCTGCCCAATATCTCGGTAAATGTAGTGAGACCCGGGGTTTAGCAAAGAACCCTTGCCACATACATCACGTGCCTTGAAACGTCAAAACAAAAATGCTTCTCCTGTGCTAACTCGCTTTATATAAAACTGCTGCTTGAAACATGGTTACTTACTTTGTTATGTGTTTATCTGCTACAACAGAGTCTCTGATTTGCCTTGCAGCCCAACAGCCTCACACTGATTGCTGTCTTGGTGCAATACCATTCAAGATAAAATTCCAAATTCCTTTGGAAATACCCCAGAACAGACGGGCATTAAGAACTGTATCTCACATAAATAAAATAGGTGGTCATCATTCAAAAATAGCATTTGCCCACACAAATACAGCTGCCAAAGAAATATGTACTGTAAACAACCCCACAAAATGCTTGTATTTGAATTGAATGCTTGATCCATTTATCTTTTCCAAATACTTTGCATGACTTGTTTCCTATCCAAGAACATTGGCCATCTCATGGTTACAAGTGCAATCCGATTTACAACAATCAGAAAGATAAAGCAGTTATATTTATATAGCACTTTAAAAAAAAAGGATGCCTCAAAGTTCTCGTCACATTTTGGGATTTCAAACTATGGTGCCTCCTTGATGTTAAAATGTGAATATTGAGCTAAACCTAGCTCTCAAGGGGTTAAATTCACAGGACAGCAGGCTGATAAGTGTATATTAACTTTTAGATTGGATGCCTGAACCAGTAACATCGATACAATAAAAGATGATTTGAAATTCCAGCAAATTTTCATTCTGAATACTTTGGTGACGCCGTTATTCATCTGAACTCAGCAGGGTCATTGTCAAGTTAGGCTGGGAAATTCCGCTCTATGTGGGGGAGGAGGGAATATTAGGTTTTGACCAAAAGCGGAACCAGAGTCTGACTTTTAAAAAAGAAAGAGTGCTATGAAAGAGGGAGGCAATCAGGCAGTGCTGTGAGAAGGTTGAAAAGATAGGAGACTGCAGATAAAGCAGGTACTGCCCCGGGCTATAGGACAGCATGCAGAAGGGTTGTGTTTAAATTAAGTAAGATGACCTGAAGTGTGGTAATGTAGCATATTCATTATTTTTATATCTTTACCTGAGGATAAGTTTTACTGATTGAATTAAGTGAATCTGCTCATAATTGTGGCTTTGAATTTCATCTTCCTGTGGAATACAGCTGCTTAATGATTTAAACCAAGCCTCTCCCCATCTAGTGTTAACTTGGTCCACATTTGAAATCCATAAACCTAAAATGGTCAGACTGCTTAAGGGAGCGACGGACGATGCTGAACCCGAGAAGGTATCTACTGCAGACCTGAATTTATTAGTGCTTCACAGCCAATACATTTCTTTTGGAGAACAGTCACTGTTAATTTGTAGGCAAATGTGGCAGCCAATTTGCACACAGCAAGGTCCCACAAACAGCAATGTCCCACAAACAGCAATGAGATGAATGAACAATTAATCTGTATTGGTGGTGAAACTCTCAGCTCTGTCAAATAAACTGACAAAAATGAGAAGTCGCACAACACCAGGTTATAGTCCAACAGTTTTATTTGAAATCACGAGCTTTCGGAGCGCTGCTCCTTCGTCAAATAAACTGCCGTAAGATCTTTTATGTGCACCTGAGGAGGCAAACAGTGTCTTAGTTTAACATCTGATCCGAAAGATGACACCTCTTACAATGCATCACCCCCTCAGTACTATCATGTGCTATGTTGAAATAGGGTATCTGTGACTTCAATAATGCTGAAGGTGCAAAGCAAACTGGTTGATCCTTGTCAAGTCTCCTGAAGGTGTCTGAAAGGAGCTGGTGGTGTAAAAATGTACAGCAGTCGTGACTTTATCTCCATGGTCTTGGGCTGCTGCTTTTCCTCTACCAGATAGCACAGTTCAAAAATAGTTTTCTTGTTCAGACAAAGATTTTAACCCAACTTTTCTATACGAACTGCAGGAGGTAGATTATATCAAGATGCCTACAATCTGGTACTTACACTCTGCTAAATAGAACTGACTCCTAGTGGAATGTATCTCATGCCTGCTAACCTGCTGGTCTCCCCTTTCCTGGAGTTCTTGCTCCTCATTCAAAGTCTCCATCAAAATCATAGAAGCTGTGTTGCACCGAAATAGTTGTCCATAACCAGTTCAGTGAGATCTTTGTATTTAAATCAGGCTCCACAGAATTCTGCAGCACCACAAAAGCCAATTTCTGTGGGCAGCCCTACCAAATTCTGCTGCTAATTCCTGTGACAGCTCCCTTGAATTTCCGTGGCACATTACCAAGGGGTTCGAATGTCTAGGGAGTGCAGAGAGGAGAACTGGACATGGTGATCGGTCCAGCCGATTCATGGCTCTCATCAGTTTTCCAGAAATTGAGAAGGCTGGCCCACTGCACCAGCATATGCGACTCATGGTTATGCATAGAAAGGCTGTGTCTTGGAGTGAAGCCTCAGGAAAGCAGCCCCAAATTCCCTTACATGTGAAAAAAATATTTAAAATAAGATCAAGTATGAAACCTTATTAAAAATAGAATTAAACCCTTTACCACATGAAATCAATAAACCACAGAAAATCTAACACCATTCTCCTCCAACGCCTCTCCGTCGTCCAGCTGGGTGGGACTGCCCCTAGCCTGGTTCCATTTTTATCTATCCAGTCAGCGCCAGAGAATCACCTGCAACGGCTTCTCTTCCTGCTCCAGCACCGTTACCTCTGGTGTCCCCCAAGGATCTATCCTTGGTCCCCTCCTATTTCTCATCTACATGCTGCCCCTCGGCGAAATCATCCGAAAACACAATGTCAAGTTCCATATGTGCGCCGACGACACTGAGCTCCAGCTCACCACCACCTCCGCTGTCTCTAAATTGTCAGATTGCTTGTCCGACATCCAGTACTGGATGAGCAGAACTTCATCCTTCAACTAAATATTGGGAAGACCGAAGCCATCGTCTTCGGTCCCCGCCATAAACTCTGTTCCCAAGCCACCAAATCCATCGCTCTCCCTAGCATCTGTCTGAGGCTGAAACAGACGGTTCGCAACCTGGGTGTCATATTTGATCCTGAAATGAGCTTCCGACCACATACCCACGCCATCACTAAAAGCGCCTACTTCCATCTCCATAATATGTCCAAAGATGTGCGGGTTAGGTTGATTTGGCTATGATAAATTGACCCTTAGTGTTAGGGGATTAAATATGTGGGGTTACGGGGATAGGGTGGGATATGTGTGTCGGTGCAGGCTCGATGGACCGAAATGGCCTCTATCTGCACTGTGGGGATTCTGTGAATATCTCCTGACTCTGCCCGTGTGTCAGCTCATCTGCTGCTAAAACCCTCATTAGAATCATAGAATGGTTACAGCACAGAAGGCGGCCATTCGGCCCGTCGAGCCCGTGCCAGCTCTCTGCAAGAGCACTTCAGCTAGTCCCAATCCCCCGCCCTTTCCCCGTAGGCCAACAAATGTTTTTCCTTCAGGTACTTATCCAATTCCCTTTTGAAAGCCACAATTGAATCTGCCTCCACCACCCATTCAGGCAAATCCTAACCACTCGCTGCGTAAAAAAGTTTTTCCTCATGTCGCCTTTGGTTCTTCTGCCAATCTGTGTCCTCTGGTTCTTGACCTTTCCGCCAATGGGAACAGTTTCTCTCTATCTGCTCTGTCTCGACCCTTCAAGATTTTGAACACCTCTATCAAATCTCCTCTCGACCTTCTCTGCTCTAAGGAGAACAACCCCAGCTTCTCCAGTCTATCCACGTAACCGAAGTCCCTCATCCCTGGAACCATTCTTGTAAATCTTTTCTGCACCTCTCTAAGGCCTTCACATCCTTCCTAAAGTGCGGTGCTCAGAATTGGACACAATAGTCCAGTTGAGGCTAAACCAGTGTTTTATAAAGGTTCATCATAACTCCCTTGCTTTTGTACTTTATGGGGGGCGATTTTGCCGGCGCTCAGGGGTCGGGTTTGGAGGCGGGACTGCTGGCAAAATCTAAAAGATTGGCAGCGGGTCCCGAACCCGCTTCCAACCCGCCTCCAATCAATCTTCCCGGTAGTCGGGTCCCCGATTTGCGCATGGACCCGACTCCTAGCGGTGGGAAGAGTATTATAGCCATTTAACTGCCTGTTAACAGGTAGTTAACAGGCAGTTATGAGCTTTTTCCAATTTTGATACTTCTACTGCGGGCTTCCCGACGTTGGGAAACCCCGCCAGGGTAAGTGTGGCGTGCTGTGGGTCTGCTGTAATGTTTGTGTATAGATGACAGCTGCAGAAGTGGTGTGAAGGAGCCAATGGGACACTGGTGAGTTGCAGAGGTAAGAAAATGTTGGGAAAGTCATTTTTAATGTGTTTAGAATTTTCTGTACATGACAAGCTTTCAAGTGTTTGTGTAGTACAACCTCATTGGGAGAACCTCTCTCACCAGTGACAGATCGCTTCCGTCACCTCACCTGCAGCTGCCATCTGTTTTAGCCTAAGGAGAGAGTCACTGGAGAGCCTGGATGCAAGGGCTCACCTTTGTACAGTGATTGTCAGTGTTTGCAGCACCTCAATGCTGTCAAACACTGAAAAAAATCATGTCAAAAAGAAATGGTGGTGGCCCCTTTAAGAAAACTGGCAGATGACGTGTCATCAACTGATGTCATCGGACATCGGCTTTCTCTTAATTGGCCGGCAAGCCCGCAGGGCGGGTTTAACAAGGCCAATTGATGCAAATAGCGTCTGTGCGTCAGCAGTCCCGCCCCCAATGCGCCTCTTCAGGTAAGATCCCGGCCTGTACCTCTATTTATAAAGCCCAGGATCCCGTAGGCTTTTTTAACCGCTTTCTCAACCTGCGCTGCCACCTTCAATGATTTGTGCACATATACCCCCAGGTCTCTCTGTTCATGCACCCCCTTTAGAATTGTACCCTTTAGTTTATATTGCCTCTCCTCGTTCTTCCAACCAAAATGTATCACTTCACACTTTTCTGCATTAAATTTCATCTGCAATGTGTCCGCCCATTCCACCAGCCTGTCTATGTCTTCTTGAAGTCCATCACTATCCTCCTCACTGTTCACTATACTTCCAAGTTTTGTGTCATCTGCAAATTTTGAAATTGTGCCCTGTACACCCAAATATAAATCATTAATATGTATCAAGAAAAGCAGTGGTCCTAAAAACAACCGTTCACCACTACTCTCTGTTTCCTGTCACTTAGCCAATTTTGTATCCATGCTGCCACTGTCCCTTTTATTCCATGGGCTTCAACTTTGCTGGCAAGCCTATTATGTGGCACTTTATCAAACGCCTTTTGGAAGTCCATGTACACCACATCAACCGCATTGGCCTCATCAACCCGCTCTGTTACCTCATCAAAAAACTCAATCAAGTTAGTTAAACACGAAATAACAACAGAAAATGCTGGGAGCACTCAGCATCCGTGGAGAGAGAAACAGTTAACGTTTCAGGTCTGGGACCCTTCTTTAGAACTGGAAAAGGCTAGAGATGTAACAGATTTTAAGCAGGTGCAGAGGTGGGGGGGAGGATCTGAAGGGATATTCTGTGCTAGGGTAGGAGGCAGGAAAGATTAAATGTTGCAAATGGGGATGGCAGAATCATATAGCCTGAAAAATGGGGGCAGGGGTTATAGGCTGAAATTGTTGAATTCAATGTTGAGTCCAGAAGGCTGGAAAGTGCCTAATCGAAAGATGCGGTGCTGTTCCTCGAGCTTACGTTGAGCTTCATTGGAACAGTGCAAGAGGCTGAGAACAGAGAGATTAGAGTGGGAGTGAAGCGGAGAATTAAAATGACAGGCGACCGGAAGCTCGGGGTCACTCTTACAGACTGAACGGAGGTGTTCCGCAAAGCGGTCGCCCAATCTGCGTTTGGTCTCCCCAATGTAGAGGAGACCGCATCGTGAGCAACGAATACAGTATAATGCTAGGGTAGGAGGCAGGAAAGATTAAATGTAAAACACGATTTGCCTTTAACAAATCC
Source organism: Squalus acanthias (assembly GCA_030390025.1). Lineage (NCBI taxonomy): Eukaryota > Metazoa > Chordata > Chondrichthyes > Squaliformes > Squalidae > Squalus > Squalus acanthias. The sequence goes on along the minus strand of CM059427.1, from coordinate 1,172,918 downwards.
GTGCTGGCTTTCCTTAATTAATCCATACTTGTCCATGTGACTGTTAATATTGTCCCGGATTATAGTTTCTAAAAGCTTCCCCACTACCGAGATTAAACTGACTGGCCTGTAGTTGCTGGGTTTATCTTTACACCCTTTTTTGAACAAGTGTGTAACATTTGCAATTCTCCAGTCCTCTGGCACCAGCCCCGTATCCAAGGAGGATTGGAAGATTATGGCCAATACCTCCGCAATTTCCACGTTTACTTCTCTCAGCATCCTAGGATGCATCCCATCCTTGCCTTTGTTACCTACAGACTTGACTATTCCAACGCACGCATGGTCAGACTCCCATCTTGCACCCTCCATAAATGTAAACTTATCCAAAACTCTGCTGCCCGTATCCTACCTCGCACCAAGTCCCATATTCACCCTTCACCCCCGTGTTCGCTGACCTACATTGGCTCCTGGTTGAGCAACGCCTTGATTTTAAAATTCTCGTCCTTGTTTTCAAATCGCTCCACGGCCTTGCCCCTCCCTATCACTGTAACCTTCTCCAGCCCTACAAACCTGAGAGATGGTTGCGCTCTTCCAATTCTGGCCTCTTGCGCAGCTCTGATTTTAATCACTCCACCATTGGTGGCCGTGCCTTCAGCTACCAAGGACCCAAGCTCAGGAACTCCCTCCCTAAACCTCTCTGCCTCTTTACCTCTCTTTCCTTCTTTAAGACGTTTCTTAAAACCTACCTCTTTGACCAAGCTTGGTCATCTGCCCTAATATCTCCTTATGCGGCTCAGTGTAAAATTTTGTTTGACAACACTCCTGTGAAGCGCCTTGGGACGTTTTACTATGTTAAAGGCGCTATATAAATGCAAGTTGTTGTTGTTGTAGAAGCAGAAGCCGGGAATACTCTCAAGCAGTGGCACTGTGCCTGGAGGAGCAAGGTCCTGTGTGTGCAGGGAAGTGGACCTTCTTGAGGTTTGTGCAGCCCCTGAGTTAAAATTTGGTCAAAGGGCCCAATTGCCTGACTGGTATCACATGATACGTTCACCAGGAAGAAAAGCAGTTCGCCGAAAGGTCGCTGTCATTCATCAGTAGTTTTTTTTTTAAAAGCACAAAGTTTTTTTAAAAACCAATTTTCAAAAGGTATGGTAATTTCAGGGAAGACCAATACCACAGTGTGGGGCGGGGAATTCCACAGCGTGTGAAAATTTAGCTGCCTGAGAATTGCTGAAATTTAGAATGAAATCTATGAGGAAACGCTGGCAGGTTCCACCCAGTTTTAGCCCCAGCTTTCCGAGCAATTAACATAAAATAAGTTTAGAGCAAGGATCAGCAGACTTGCACAAAACCATTTAATTAGTGCTTATTCAGCACTTCACAAGCAAAAATAGCATTAACACAGGATCTGTGCATTGTACCTCTTTTCCCTCTCTCTCTCTCTCTCTACGCCCCACCACCATGACTCATTTCAGCAACACAGCAAAAGGTTTCAATTACTGCATTATCACAAACACGCTGGATTGCTATATGTTAATGCACATGTGCTACCTAGAATGCGCAGGGCAATTTGTAATTCGGAATTTCATCTGTTTTGCATTGGTGAAATTTGCATGTCACCCAAGATTGAACGGGCAAGTACTTGTGAAAGCAGCTAAACTATCCTAATCTGAAAATGCAAATATGAAATCAGATTTAAGAGAACTACTGTATTCTGCAACTTATCAAAAAGAGCTGCAGAAATATACATGGATGCACAGAAAGAATGGCACACAACACTAAAACGTAACTGCTTCCTTTAACTGTGTGCGCTGCAGTATTAAAATGCATGGAGTATTTACTTACAAGAACAGCAAAGACCTTGTTTTCTCACACCCAATAGCATATTTAGACAGAAGTTGCAGTATGCAGGCTTGTTGAAGTGTTTTAATCGCCAAACATGTTGACCATCATCTTTCACATTCTGCAGTGAAAAAAAAACACACAATGAAAACAAACAGTATCAAGGGCAGCATACTTCATTGAAATGCTGGCGAGGTTCTCTTTTTACATTACATCGGATTACACAGGATATACGGCACAGAAACAGGCCATTCGGCCCAACCAGTCCATGCTGGCGTTTATGCTCCACTCGAGCCTCCTCCTGTCTTTCCTCATCTAAATCTATCAGCATAACCCTCTATTCCCTTCTCCCTCATATGCTTGTCTAGCCTCCCCTTAAATGCATCGATACTATTTGCTTCAACCACTCCCTGTGGTAGCGAGTTCCACATTCTCACCACTCTCTGGGTAAAGAAGTTTCTTCTGAATTCCCTATTTGATTTCTTGGTGACAATCTTATATTGATGGCCTCTAGTTATGCTCTTCCCCACAAGTGGAAACATTCTCTCTGTATCCTCTCTATCAAAATTTTTCATAATTTTAAAGATCTCAATTAGGTCACCCCTCAGCCTTTTTTTCCCCCCCAAGAGAAAACAGACCCAGCCTGTTCATCCTTTCCTGACATGTATACCCTCGCATTTCTGGTATCATCCTTGTAAATCATCTCTGCACCCTCTCCAGTGCCTGTATATCCTTTTTATAATATGGCAACCAGAACTGTATGCAGTACTCCAAGTGTGGTCTAACCAAGGTTCGACACAGGTTTAGCATAACTTCCCTACTTTTCAATTCTATACCTCATGAAATAAACCCTAGTGCTTGGTTTGCCTTTTTTATGGCCTTGCTAACCTGTGTCGCAACTTAGTTATTTGTGTATTTGTACTCAGAGATCCCTTTGTTCCTCAACCCTACCTAGACTCGCACCCTCCAAGTGATGTGATATATTCCTCATCCATATCATAGAACAGTACAGCAGAGAAGTAGGCTATTTGGCCCAGAGTCTGCGCCAGCTCTTTCGAAAAGCAATCCAATTAGTCCCACACCCCGCTCTTTCAACAACAACGTGTATTTATATAGCACCTTTAACGTAGTAAAACATCCCAAGGTGCTGCACAGGAGTATTTTAAGACAAAAAATTTGACACCGAGCCACATAAGGATAAATTAGGGCAGGTGACCAAAAGCTTGGTCAAAGAGGTAGGTTTTAAGGAGCGTCTTAAAGGAGGAAAGAGAGGTAGCGAGGTGGAAAGGTCTATTCCAGAGCTTAGGCCAAGGCAACAGAAGGCACGACCACCAATGGTTTAGCGATTCTAATCAGGGATGCTCAAGAGGGCAGAAATAGAGGAGCACAGATATCTCAGGGGGGTTGTGGGGCTGAAGGAGATTACAGAGATAAGGAGGGGCAAGGCCATGGAGGGATTTGAAAACAAGGATGAGAATTTTGAAATCGAGGCGCTGTTTAACCAGGAGCCAGTGTAGGTCAGCGAGCACAGGGGAGATGGGCAAACGGGACTTGGTGAGTTAGGACACGGGCAGCAGAGTTTTGGATGACCTCAAGTTTATGTAGGGTGGAATGTGGGAGGCCAGCCTGGAGTGTGTTGGAATAGTCAAGTCTAGAGGTAACAAAGGCATGGATGAGGGTTTCAGCAGCGGATGAGCTGAGGCAAGGGCGGAGATGGGCGATGTTACGGAGGTGGAAATAGGCGGTCTTTGTTATGCTGCGGATATGTGGTTGGAAGCTCATTTCAGGGTCAAATATGACACCAAGGTTGCGAACAGAGTGGTTCAGCCTTGGACAGATGTTAGGGAGAGGGATGGAGTCAATGCCTAGGGAACGGAATTTGTGGCAGGGACCAAAAACAATGGCTTTGGTCTTCCCAATATTTAATTGGAGAAAATTTTTGCTCATCCAGAACTGTATGTCGGACAAGCAATCTGACAATTTAGAGACCGTGGAGGGGTTGAGAGAAGAGGTAGTGCTGGGTGTCGTCAGCGTACATGTGGAACCTGACGCTGTATTTTCGGATGATGTCGCCAAGGGGCAACATGTAGATGAGAAATAGGAGGGGGCCAAGGATAGATCCTTGGGGGACACCAGAGGTAACGATGCGGGAGCGGGAAGAGAAGCCATTGCAGGTGATTCCCTGGCTACGATTAGATAGATAAGAATGGAACCAGGCGAGTGCAGTCCCACCCAGCTGGACGACAGTGGAGGCGTTGGAGAAGGATGGAGTGGTCAACCGTGTCAAAGGTTGCAGACAAGTCAAGGACGAGGAGGGATAGTTTACCTGTCACAGTCACAAAGGATGTCATTTGTGACTTTGATGACAGCCGTTTCGGTACTGTGACAAGGGCGGAAACCTGATTGGAGGGATTCAAACATGGAATTGCGGGAAAGATGGGCACGGATTTGGGAGGTGACAACATGTTCAAGGACTTTCCCCATATCCCTGCAATTTATTTCTCCTTCAAGTATTTATCCAATTTCCCTTTGAAGGCTACTATTGGATCTGTTTCCACTACCCTATCAGGCAATGCAATCCAAATCCTAACCATTTGTTGCTTAAAAAAGCTCTGGTTCGTTTGCCAATCACCTTAAATCTGTGCCCTCTGATTATCGACCCTTCAGCCATTGGAAATAGTTTCTCTTTATTTACTCTATCTAAACCCTTCATGATTTTAAACACCTCTATCAAATCTCCTCTTAGCCTTCTCTGCTCTAAAGAGAACAATCCCAGCTTCTCCAGTCTATCCATGTAACTATAATCCCTCATCCCTGGAACCATTCTAGTAAATCTCTTCTGTAACCTCTCAAAGCCTTCATGTCCTTCCTAAAGTGTGCTGCCCAGAATTGGACGCAATACTCCAGCTGGGGCCGAACTAGTGTTTTATACAGGTTTAGCATAACTTCCTGGCTTTTGTACTCTATGGGCTGGATTTTCCAAGCCCCGAGGAGGTGGGTTTGGAGGCGTGTGAGGTGGTAAAGTTGCAGAAAGTGGGGGCAGATGGTAAACCCGCCCCCATCCCACCTCCGTGCCCTTTTGCCAGGCGGCAGGAAGATGAGCTGCTTCGGGTCCCGTCTCCTGGAGGTGGGAAAGGCATTAAATACTTTTAACTGCCTGTTAACAGGTAGTTAACAGGCAGAAAAAAGGATTAGTGCCATTTTACCTTCACAGGTGAAGGCTTCCCGACCTCGGAGAACCCCGCCGGGTTGGAGGAGACCTGCGGCGGTCGGAGGCACCTGGAAGTAAGATGTAGAGGTGAGTGATGGGTGCAAGTGTGGAGTGGTAAGTATGGAAGGTGAGTGATAAGTGTAAAAAAATGTTCACTTACCTTGTTTTCTTCCTACAGCCTTCATCCTCTCTGGATCGGGAGACCCGACATCTTCCTTGTCGATTTCACAGACTGGCTGTTGGAACCTCCGAGCCAACAGCCATCTGAAATCGACAAAGTTGAAAGGTTTGATGAGTCTTGAACACAAGGACTCATCAAACTAGAGAATGTCAGTGTTTGACAGCTTCACAGAGCTGTCAAACGCTGACATTTCTTCTTCCAAGAAGTCTTGGCAGTTAGCAGGTCTGACGTTGACGTGCTCGGTCAGTGACTTCCCCCCTAATTGGACTGCTGAGCCCGCAGGGCGGGCTTAACAAGGTCAATCAGGGGAAAATCCCTCTGATTGGTCAGATGAGGATGGAGGCGGGACATTGACATGACAAGCAGCAGTCCCGCCTCCAACTCGTCTCCACTGAGAAAATCCAGCCCTATGCCTCTATTTATAAAGCCCAGGATCCCATATGCTTTATTAACTGCTTTATTAACCTGTCCTGCCACCTTCAAAGGTTTGTGCACAAACACCCCCAGATCTCTTTGTTCTTGCACCTCCTTTAACATGGTACCATTTAGCTTGTATTGTCTCTCCTCATTCTTCCTACCAAAATGTATCACATCACACTTTTCTGCGTTGATTTTCATCTGCCATGTGTCCGCCCATCCCACCAGCCTGTCTATGTTCTCTTGAAGTCTATTATTAACTTCCTCACTGTTTACTATACATCCTAGTTTCGTGTCATCTGCAAATTTCAAAATTCTGCCCTGTACCCCCAAGTCTAAGTCATTAATGTATATCAAAAATAGCAGTGGTCCTGGTACTGAACCCTGGGGAACTCCACTGTATACCTCCCCCCAGTAGGAAAAACAGCCATTCACCACAACTCTTTGTTTTCTATCCCTCAGCCAATTTTGTATCCATGCTGCTACTGCCCCTTTTCCCCCATGGGCTTCAATTTTACTAACAAGCCTATTATGTGATACTTTATCAAACACCTTTTGAAAGTCCATATACACAACATCAACTGCACTGCCCTTATCCACCCTCTCTGTTACCTCATCAAAAAACTCAATCAAGTTAGTCAAACACAATTTGCCCTTAATAAATCCGTGCTGGCTCTCCTTTATTAGTCCATGCTTGTCCAAGTGGCTGTTAATTTTCTCCCGGATTATTGTTTCTAAAAGCTTCCCCACCACCGATGTTAAACTGACTGGCCTGTAATTGCCAGGTTTATCCTTCTCCGCTTTTTTGAACAAAAGTGTAACGGGATTTTTAGTACTTTTAAGTATTGGAGTTTTTTTAAATTTATGTTAAATGCACAGCATGCATTTTATTTATTTCAGATCGAAATGTGTGCCCAAATTACAGAAAAACAATTTATTACAACCTATTAGGCACAGCAAGTTATTTAATAGGAAATTGAGATTGCTGTGAAAAATAATTACGACAGAGGTTCATGGTCTAGAAAAATCAGTGACATACTTAATAGAATAAACGGAATATACAATAAACTGCAGCTCATATATCCTCTCTCTCATTAGCAAATACATTTACAGCACAGAAGGAAGCCATTCGGCCAAACAGGTATTTGCCGATAAGCAACACCTCAACAAGAACTCAGAACCTGTGAATAAATCGTCATTTATTGCAATACAGTAAGACGGACTTGCATTTATATAGCGCCTTTCAAGGCCTCAGGATGTTCCAAATTGCTTCACAGCCAAGTACGTACTTTTGAAATATAGTCACTGCTGTAATGTAGGAAGCGCAGCAGTCAATTTGCACACAGCAAGCTCCCACAAACAGTAACGTGATAATGACCAGATAATCTGCTTTACTGATGTTGGTTTAAGGATAAATATTGGACAGGACACCAGGGAGAACTTCCCTGCCCTTCTTCGAAATAGTGCCGTGGGATCTTTTACGTCAACCTGAGAGAGCAGATGGGGCCTCGGTTTAACATCTCATCCGAAAGGCGGCACCTCTGGCAGTGTAGCACTCCCTCAGCACTGCACTGGAGTGTCAGCCTAGATTTTTGTATCCAAGTCTTTGGAGTGGGACTTGAACCTACAACCTTCTGACTCAAAAGGTGTGTTAGCACTGAGCCATGGCTGACCCTTCTAGTCACAATGCTAAACTATGTCAGAAAAGTATAACTCTCGCAAAGGATTCCTACTTCCAAAGGAAGACAAGCCCCAAATGCAGGTGTGTACCAAATTGCTCTGTGATAAATGACAGTGAAGCTGCTATGTCACACTTTGGTTGCAATAATATCAGTTTGTAAGTTCTAACATAGCTTTAACATGGTGATAACACTACTTTAACACTATTTGAGCCAATTATCAGGAGGGAGAGGGTGGATCCAATTAACATTAGTAAAGCGTCAATTCTGAACAGTTTTACGTGCATCACCCTGTCAATCTGCTTCACTACTCGAGTCATAAGTTGTACTCAGATCAGCTTGTGATGTATAACAGCAAACTAAAAGTAATACTATTCAAGTCATTTTTGATCATTTCAGTTAAAATGAGTACACGGATCATAGAATGAATCATAGAATCATGAATGGGTACAGCACAGAAGGAGGCCATTCGGCCCGTCGAGCCCGTGCCGGCTCTCTGCAAGGGCACTTCAGCTAGTCCCACTCCCCCGCCCTTTCCCCGTAGCAAATTTTTTTTCAGGTACTTATATAATTCCCTTTTGAAAGCCACAATTGAGTCTGCCTCCTCCACCCTTTCAGGCAGTGAATTCCAGATCCTAACCACTCGCTGTGTAAAAAAGTTTTTCCTCATGTCGCCTTTGGTTCTTCTATCAATCAGCTTAAATCTGTGTCCTCTGGTTCTCGACCCTTCCGCCAATGGGAACAGTTTCTCTCTATCTACTCTGTTTAGACCCCTAATGATTTTGAACACCTCTATCAAATCTCCTCTCAACCTTCTCTGCTCTAAGGAGTACAACCCCAGCTTCTCCAGTCTATCCACGTAACTGAAGTCCCTCATCCCTGGAACCATTCTTGTAAATCTTTTCTGCACCCTCTCGAAGGCCTTCCCATCCTTCCTAAAGTGCGGTGCCCAGAACTGGACACAGTAGTCCAGTTGAGCCGAACCAGTGTTTTATAAAGGTTCATCATAACTTCCTTGCTTTTGTACTCTATGCCTCTGTTTATGAAGCCCAGGATCTCGTATGCTTTTTTAACCACTTTCTCAACCTGCCCTGCCACCTTCAACAATTTGTGCACATATACCTCCAGGTCTCTTTGATCATACTGATATATGTTGAGACATAATGCACAGATACCAATGAGTTTGGAGAAGTGTTGTACATTACAATTCTGCAACAAATCCCCCTATGTCATGTAACATTATGCATTAGTTTGAATGTATATATTGGACAAGGATAGGAGTGCAATATTTACATGGATAAATCATTTCTCTGTTGCACTTGGCACAAGTGAAGTGAGTGTATTAGGATAAGAGTGTATTACATAACTGAAACTTCCAGTAATCTACATATAAACTGGGTTTGACAATTATCATGGAGGGAGAAAACACTGAGATAGAAATATTAAAAATATGCGATTTTAAAACCAATATACAGAGAAATGTGATCTTCCTTACAATCTGAGGCAGTAAATGTCAAGGAATGGATCATACAATATATAAAACTATTACAGATCCCATATTTAAAATATTATACTAATTCTGTCTATCAGTGGAACAACATGTGTCACATTAAAACATTCCAAAAAATATATGGCTGCCCATTACTTTTTTGTATAATTTTTTTTTTTTATAAACGGTGTCCCTTTGATTTATTCAGAGATTGAGCCCAGGTTGAGCGGTTTGGGAGGACCCTGCACTGGAAGGATCTTCCACAGGGTGGTACTTCTGATTAGGGACCATTTGCAACACAGGAGAACTAGATAAACAGTTCTTCCGCAAAACATGGTTGCCTGTTGAGTCTACTCTTCACCTCCTTTGCAATCTTTAGCATCACCAATATGATCATTAACATTCATTAGAATGCATTGGCATCCGGAAAAGACTTCACCATCACCCATTAAGGCAATAGATTACAATAATTTGAACTGACTTCTGATTAGATGGCTTAACTGCTGGTGAAAAATTCAGATCCTGTGTCTCGGAATTTGCAGCATTCTCACCAGGGCAGTAGACCACTTACCACTGCTCAACAATCTAAAGTGCGTTAATGGTCACTATTTGGGAAATCACCCCTTATATTCCTATAGTTTTTTCAACGTAATGAAGATTACTTACAATAATTATGTAATAGTTAAGCTACATATTGACCCATTAATATTTTTATTAATACGTTAAAATTATTTGTACTATACTGTAAACTTTAGTAGACAGTCAGATAATGTCATTATTCAGTACCACAAGTTGTTATGAAGAAACCAATGATGGTTGTTAAAAGCATGACTCAATGTTTAAAATTCTACTTCTGAATAGCTCTGTAATTTTCACTGATGAGAGCTTACAGCCCTGTACTTACTGTCTCCATGCCAAGGAGGACCAGTAATGGAATGGTAGTTATTCCTCCTCTTATCCACTCTTCCAATGTAACTGTTCCATCATGATCATAGTCTATTTCCTCCATCATCTCCATAAGTATCTGCAGTGTAACATATGAACATATATAATCCACAAACATGAAGATATTTTTATTAAACAAGTATTTTGCATGCTTTTAAAATAAATACTAAGTTAGCATCTATGGATTTACTGTTCTTTTCAAAAGTTACCCAAGATAGAATAACGCACCTCTTTCGATAAACGTCCCACGGAATTTATCAAAGGAGCAAAATTGAATGCTGAGCACCAATAGTTCAGCTGGGGAGATGACCAACGGCATAGTCGAAGTGATAAATTTTGAGAAGCTTTTGGGGAAGGTGGGGGAGGTAGCGAGGTGGAGGAGTTCCAGAGTGTAGGGCCAAGATAGCTGAAGACTCCACCATCAAAGGTTAAAGGGAATGAGGGGGGATGCACAGGAAGTTAGAGCTGGAAGAAGAGGGCATGAGCTGACACATAGGAGTGCAGGAATTGAAAATGTAGGGAGGGGCAAGGTTGTGGAGAGATTTGTAAATGAGGACAAGGATTGGATGACAGGGAAGCAATGGTGGTCAGTGACAACGGGAGTGATAATGAGCTAGATTTAGTGTGGGACATGGGGCTGTGGAATTTGGGATAAGTTAAAGTTTATGTAGGATGGAGCCTAGGAGAACATTGCAGGAGTGGGACCCAGAGACAATGAAGTCATGGATCAGGGCAGGCTGCAGGTGAAATTATGGAGGCGAAAACAGATGGATAGAATATGGAGTTTGAAGCTGAACTCAGGGTCAGATAGGATACTGAGGGTGCACACCATCGAGTTCAATCTGAGTGAGCTATGGGGAGGGTATGGGGGCACATGCAGCATTTTTGGCAGGAGCTGAACAAGATTGTTTTGGTCTTGGCACTTTTAAGTTGTAGAAAATTCTGGCTCAATCATGATGTTGAACAAGCAAACAGACAGCACAGTGGTGGTTATTCGGTTGAAGGTGGTGGCAGAAAGGTAAAGCTGGGTGTCACAAGCATACATGTAGCAGCTAATACTTTGCCTATGGTTAAAGTTACTGAGAGGCAGCATGTGGATGAGGAACAAGAGGTGGACAGGATGGATACTTGTTTACTGCTGGAGTGGGAGGACAAGCTATTGCATGAGATGTCCTGGCTGTTAAGATTTAGGTATGAGTAGAACCAAGTAATATCACCAAGGAACAAGGATAGATTGGTTGACTTTACTGAATATCGCAAAAAGGTTGAGAAAGATATAGAGGGAGAATGTGAGATGATAGTAGTCACAAACAATATAATTGGTGACTGTGACCAGGGTATTTTTGGTGTTGCAGGCAGGGTAGAAGCCAGAATGAAGGGATTTAAACAGGGGGTTCTAGGCGAGTGCAGACTTGAAAAGGTGGTGAGGATGCACTCCAGGACCTTATACAGGAAGGGAAAGTTAGAGATGGGGGTGTAAGTTGGAAGGGACTGATGCGGTAGAAAGTTAGCTTTTTGAGGAGAGAATGACGACTAGTTCTGAAGGTAGCGGAAGAGTGCCTGAGGAAAGGGAGTCACTGATAATGTCTAAAAGCACAGAGCCAAGGAAAGGCACCTGTTAGGTCAGAAGTTGGTTTTGGATGGGGTGAAGGAGATAGTGGGGATTCTTACGGAGGAAATTTCCTGGTAAGAGCTGGAGGGGGAGGGGGAAAGCAATAGATAAGCTGCCATGATATGAGAGGTTGGTGCAGAAGTAAGGTGTGCGGCAGTGACTGAGGCAGCTGAGCAGATAACCTTAAAGATGAAAAATAAATCCATAAGCTTCTGATTTTTGCCTTTGGAGGGGACGATGGAGGGACTGGTGGAAAGAATGTGGGTTGGTCATCGAGTACAGCAATCTGGTATTATCCTTACTATCCAGGATAATTTGGGGTAGTAAGATGATTTATTGGCAGAGAGGGAGAAGTAATATTCCTCAAGGTGTTCCAGCCAGATCTAATGGTGGACAACTAAGCCTGTCATGCATCAGGTGTGCTCAAGTTTGGAGTCCTCCTATTGGACGGTGTAGAAGAGAGAATTGCATCAGAGAAATTGTGGAAGGAGACTGTGAGGCATTAGATAAGGTTTTGAAAGTGGAAGCCTGGTGAGTGATGAAGACACCTTGAAGGTATTAAACTCCTTCATCCACACTCATGGTCACTCCCTTGGCCCTGTATGATGGTAGGCCCGAGGAGAGTGTAGGGATGGGGGGTTGAGTGAGGACCGGAGGGCAGTGAAATTGAAGGAAGGGAGATGGGGAAATTTAAGAAAAGATTGAAATCAATGAGGATGAGGGCATTGCCTCTTGCAAAGGCTAAGCAAGGAAAATAGGGAGAAGATCTTTGTGAGCAAATCTCCCTTATAAACCATTCACAAACATACCTCCCATCAACATGAATTTCTATATACTCGAATGTTTGTATTACATAATTTAAGCTACAAGATCTTTTGAGATAATTAAATTTTTTCTCTCAATTGCTTTTCCACTGATTTTAGAAAGATTTACTGGTGTGGATGTAGGGAGGGCTGTTGAAATTATAAATATATTGTGCAATGTGGTCCAGAAGTAATGAAAGACCGGAGACAAATAACAAACTCTCAAGAAGTTGTTTTGTAAATAAAATACTTTAAAATAAACAGGAGACATGCTGGCAGCATGTTGTATATGAAATATTAAACCAGTTCTGTCCTAATGAGTTGTGGGCAGTCAAATGGTGGCTCAGTGAAGGCATAAATCTAACAAAAATAATAGATGGGTATGTGACTTCTATTTGTACAAGAAACATAATATGAAGTTTTCAGAGGACACACCAAGGGCTTATTTAGTAAGATGTAATATGGTCTTTAAATGTTTGACAATGTTGTATAATCATGTCATCAGACTATCATGAGCTGCAGTCAATATATCATTGGGTGGGAAACATGGAGATGGCAAAAATGCTGAACAAATATTTTGTTTCAGTCTTTACGGTAGAGGACACTAAGAATATCCCAACACTGGACAAACAGGGGGCTCTAGTGGGGGAGGAGCTAAATACGATTAAAATCACTAAGGAATTGGTACTCAGTAAAATAATGGGACTCAAGGCGGATAAATCCCCATGACCTGATGGCTTACATCCTAGGGTCTTGAGGGAAGTGGCAGTAGGAATTGTGGATGCTTTGGTAATAATTTTCCAAAACTCCCTGAACTCAGCAAAGGTCCCAGGCAGATTGGAAAACTGCTAATGTAACACCCTTATTTAAAAAGGGTTGTAGGCAGAAGGCTGGAAATTATAGACCAGTTAGCCTAACATCTGTGGTGGGTAAAATTTTGGAGTCTATTATTAAGGAGACAGTAACGGAACATTTAGATAAACATAATTTAATAGGACAAAGTCAGCATGGCTTTATGAAGGGGAAGTCATGTCTGACAAATTTGCTCGAGTTCTTTGAGGACATAACGTACAAGGTGGATAAAGGGGAACCAGTGGATGTAGTGTATTTAGACTTCCAGAAGGCATTCGACAAGGTGCCACATAAAAGATTATTACTCAAGATAAAAAATCACTGGATTGGGGGTAATATTCTGGCATGGGTGGAGGATTGGTTATCTAACAGGAAGCAGAGAGTTGGGATAAATGGTTCATTCTCGGACTGGCAACCAGTAGCCAGTGGTGTTCCGCAGGGGTCGGTGCTGGGTCCCCAACTCTTTACAATCTATATTAACGATTTGGAGGAGGGGACCGAGTATAACATATCAAAGTTTGCAGATGATACAAAGATGGGAGGGAAAGTAGAGAGTGAGGAGGACATAAAAAACCTACAAGGGGATATAGACAGGCTGGGTGAGTGGGCAGAGATTTGGCAGATGCAATACAATATTGGAAAATGTGAGGTTATGCACTTTGGCAGGAAAAATCAGAGAGCAAGTTATTATCTTAATGGCGAGAAACTGGAAAGTACTGCAGTACAAAGGGATCTGGGGGTCTTGGTGCAAGAAAATCAAAAAGTTAGTATGCAGGTGCAGCAGGTGATCAAGAAAGCCAATGAAATGTTGGCTTTTATTGCTAGGGGGATAGAATATAAAAACAGGGAGGTATTGCTGCAGTTGTATAGGGTATTGGTGAGACCGCACCTGGAGTACTGCATACAGTTTTGGTGTCCATACTTAAGAAAAGACATACTTGCTCTCGAGGCAGTACAAAGAAGGTTTACTCGGTTAATTCCGGGGATGAGGGGGTGGACATACGAGGAGAGGTTGAGTAGATTGGGACTCTACTCATTGGAGTTCAGAAGAATGAGAGGCGATCTTATTGAAACATATAAGATTGTGAAGGGGCTTGATCGGGTGGATGCGGTGAGGATGTTCCCAATGATGGGTGAAACTAGAACTAGGGGACATAATCTTAGAATAAGGGGCTGCTCTTTCAAAACTGAGATGAGGAGAAACTTTTTCACTCAGAGGGTAGTGGGTCTGTGGAATTTGCTACCCCAGGAAGCTGTGGAAGCTACTTCATTAAATAAATTTAAAACAGAAATAGACCGTTTCCTAGAAGTAAAGGGAATCAGGTGTTACGGGGAGCGGGCTGGAAATTGGACATGAGTTTGAGTTCGGATCGGTCAAGGCCCTGTGGGTGGCGGAGCGGGCCCAGGGGCCGGGTCCTGCTCCTACTTAAGAACATAAGAACATAAGAAATAGGAGCAGGAGTAGGCCAATCGGCCCCTCGAGCCTGCTCCGCCATTCAATAAGATCATGGCTGATCTGATCCTAACCGCCAATCTACTATCTATCACAGAACCATCTCCTGCATCTAACAGAATTGCACACACGAAATAGGAGCAGAATCAGGCTGCACAGTCCCTGGGCCCGCTCCACTACCCACAGGGCCATGACCGAACCTAGACTCATGTCCAAATTCCTGCCCGCTCCCCGTAACCCTTAATGCCCTTTACTTCTAGGAAACTGTCTATTTCTGTTTTAAATTTAATTAATGTTGTAGCTTCTACAGCTTTTTGTGGCAGCATATTCCATGGACCTACCACCCTCTGAGTGAAGTAGTTCCTCCTCATCTCAGTTTTGAAAGAGCAGCCCCTTATTCTAAGACTATGTCCCCTAGTTCTCGTCTCACCCGTCATCGGGAACATCCTCCCCGCATCCACCCGATCCAACCCCTTCACAATCTTATATGTTTCAATAAGATCGCCTCTCATTCTTCTGAACTCCAATGAGTAGAGTCCCAATCTACCCAACCTCTCCTCATATGACCACCCCCTCATCCCCGGGATTAACCGAGTGAACCTTTTTTGCACTGCCTCGAGAGCAAGGATGTCTTTCCTTAAGTAAGGACACCAAAACTGTATGCAGTATTCCAGGTGCGGTCTCACCAATACCTTGTACAACTGAAGCAATACCTCCCTATTTTTATATTCTATCCCCCTAGCAATGAAAGCCAACATTCCATTTGCCTTCTTAATCACTTGCTGCACCTGCATACTAACCTTTTGAGTTTCGTGCACCAGGACCCCCAGATCCCTTTGCACTTCAGTACTCTCCAGTTTCTTGCCATTAAGATAATAAATTGCTCTAGGATTTTTCCTGCCAAAGTGCATCACCTCACACTTTCCAGTGTTGTATTCCATCTGCCAAATCTCTGCCCACTTACTTAGCCTGTCTATGTCCCCTTGCAGGTTTTTTATGTCCTCCTCACTCACTACTTTCCCTCCCATCTTTGTATCATCTGCAAATTTTGATATGTTACACTTGGTCCCTTCCTCCAAATCGTTAATATAGATTGTGAAGAGTTGGGGACCCAGCACTGACCCCTGTGGAACACCACTAGTTACTGATTGCCAGTCTGAGAATGAACCATTTATCCCAACTCTTTGCTTTCTGTTAGATAGCCAATCCTCTATCCATGCCAGAATATTACCCCCAATCCCGTGATTTTTTACCTTAAGCAATAATCTTTTGTGTGGCACCTTGTCAAATGCCTTTTGGAAGTCTAAATACACTACGTCCACTGGTTCCCCTTTATCCACTCTATATGTTACTTCCTCAAAGAACTCCAGCAAATTTGTCAAACATGACTTCCCCTTCGTAAAACCATGCTGACTTTGTCCTATTAAATTATGATTATCCAAATGTCCTGTTACTGTTTCCTTAATAATGGACTCCAAAATTTTACCTACCACAGATGTTAGGCTAACCGGTCTATAGTTACCAGCCTTCTGTCTACTGCCCTTTTTAAATAAGGGTGTTACATTAGCAGTTTTCCAGTCTGCCGGGACCTTAGCGGAATCCAGGGAGTTTTGAAAAATTATTACCAATGCATCTACAATCCCTACCGCCACTTCCTTCAAGACTCTAGGATGTAAGCCATCAGGTCCAGGTGATTTATCCGCCTTGAGTCCCATTATTTTACCGAGTACCACTTCCTTAGTGATTTTGATCGTGTTTAGCTCCTCTCCCCCTATAGCCCCCTGTTTGTCCAGTGTTGGGATATTCTTAGTGTCCTCTACTGTAAAGACTGATACAAAATATTCATTCAGTGTTTTTGCCATCTCCATATTTCCCACCATTAATTTCCCGGTCTCATCCTCTAAGGGACCAACATTTACTTTAGCCACCCTTTTTCTTTTTATATAACTATAAAAACTCTTACTATCTGTTTTTATATTTTTTGCTAATTTACTTTCATAATCTATCTTCCCTTTCTTAATCAATCTTTTTGTTATTTTTTGCTGCCTTTTAAAGTTTTCCCAATCCTCTGTCCTCCCACTAGATTTCGCTACCTTATATGCCCTTGTTTTTAGTCGAATACTATCCTTAATTTCTTTACTTAGCCACGGATGACTGTCCTTTCTTTTACACCCTTTTCTTTTCAGTGGAATATATATTTTTTGGAAGTTGTAAAATAACTCCTTGAATGTACACCACTGATCATGTGTCGTCTTACCCTTTAATCTATTTTCCCAATCCACTCTACTCAATTCCGCTCGCATACCTTCATAGTCTCCTTTATTCAAGCTTAGCACGCTTGTTTGAGATCCAACCTTCTCACCCTCTAATTGAATATGGAATTCAACCATGTTATGGTCACTCATTCCAAGGGGATCCTTTACTAGGACATTTTTAATTAATCCTGTCTCGTTACACAGGACCAGATCTAAGGTTGCTTGCCCCCTGGTCGGTTCAGTTACATACTGCTCAAGAAACCCATCCCTAATACACTCAATGAACTCATCCTCAAGGCAGCCCTGCCCCATTTGATTTGTCCAATTAATATGATAGTTAAAATCCCCCATAATTATAGATGTTCCCTTATTACATGCCTCAACTATTTCCTGATTGATACTCCGTCCAATAGAGTTGCAACTGTTCGGAGGCCTATAGACTACGCCCACTAATGTTTTTTTCCCCTTATTATTCCTTATCTCCACCCAAACTGTTTCATTATCATGATTTTTTGACCCAATATCATTACTCTGTATTACAGTGATTCCTTCCTTTATTAACATAGCCACCCCACCTCCCCTTCCTTCCTGCCTGTCCTTCCTGATCGTTAAATAACCTGGTATGTTTAATTCCCAGGCATTGTCACCCTGCAGCCATGTTTCTGTAATGGCCACAATATCATAACCATATGTAGTTATTTGTGCCATTAACTCATCTATTTTGTTACGAATGCTACGTGCATTCAGATAGAGAACTTTCAAATATGCTTTGTGGCACTTAGTTCCTGCTTTTTCACTTTTTACCAGTTTACCTTTTACTCCACACACTCTGTCCCTTCCTGCCACGCTCTGATTTGTGATTCCCCTACTGCTACCTATGTCTATGACCCTCTCTGTTGTCATTTTTATTTTTTGCTCTCTTGAAACCTCCCCCCCACTTGTGTTCTTTCGAGTTGAGGTTGGATCAGATCAGCCATGATCTCATTGAATGGCGGAGCAGGCTCGAGGGGCCGATTGGTCTACTCCTGCTCCTATTTCTTATGTTCTTATCACTTGCTTAATAAAACAATTGAGCTGCTAAGCAACACTTACTGGCCTGAGTTCAGTAGCATCCCATTCCAGGTATTCTGCTACATGGACCATTTGGTTAATAATACGATCTAATTCCTGCATTTAAAGTAAAAACAAAAGTTAACTAACTGGCAAAAAGCACTATATATATATATATATATTGAAATATAAATCATGGTGGATAATATCAATTTATAAAATCAATTCAAATCACTTTAATAGAATCAGGCTGCAAATCAAACTATTTTTTATTCCTCCCCTCCAAAACAGATTAAAGACAAGAGATGAAGCAGAAAGTAAAACAAAATCGCACCTTTTCAGGTACCTCCCCATCACACTTGGAACCAGAGTTGCTACTCTTTACTGTAGCCCTTCCAATGCGAGTACCTTATTTTGTGGCATGGTGAGGAAAGCCGATACAATACCCTAATTATGGTTTGACTACTGCATTGTGAAAACCTCAGCTTACTTTCTGTGGACTTGCATTCTCTTGTTGTGGCTGAACAGCCTACATTCTATCAGCTTTACCACATTTCAGGACATCGAAATTGCAAAAAGCCATTCCCATCATTACTCACAGCTTCCTTTCTAGGTCTCCCTGCTGTAGTTCAAGATGTGAGCAAACTTAAAAGGTCGGCACAAAAAACATTTGAGGCCTTACGTGTCTTTTGCTCGACTTTCTCCCTCATTGCTAAGTTTATAAAAACACACTGTTGGCTAATGTTGTGTTGAGCAATGTAAACCAGGAAAATCGCAGGCAACACGGTGGCATAGTGGTTAGCACTGTTGCCTCACAGCGCCAGGGACCCGGGTACGAATCCGGCCTCGGGTGACTGTCTGTGTGGAGTTTGCACATTCTCCCCGTGTCTGTGTGGGTTTCCTCCGACAGTCCAAAGATGTGCGGGTTAGGTTGATTTGGCTATGATAAATTGACCCTTAGTGTTAGGGGGATTAAATACG
Organism: Squalus acanthias; assembly: GCA_030390025.1. NCBI lineage: Eukaryota > Metazoa > Chordata > Chondrichthyes > Squaliformes > Squalidae > Squalus > Squalus acanthias. The sequence continues at coordinate 1,154,169 of CM059427.1, read as the reverse complement.
TGGGGTTACGGGGATAGGGTGGGATATGTGTCGGTGCAGGCTCGATGGACCGAAATGGCCTCTATCTGCACTGTGGGGATTCTGTGATTCTGTGAATCCCCGGTCCGTGCGGAGTTAACTGAGCAGTCTGGGCAGTGAAATTGGCCTCAGCACTAGGCTTGCCAACTGTGGTTGGACATATTCCTGCTGCAGTGTGTGTATTAACTTTAGGGAGGACAGGATTGGGCATGGCTGTCATAGAATCATCAAAATCATAAAAATGTACGGCACAGAAGGAGGCCATTCGGCCCATTGTGTCTGTGCCGGCTGAGAAAGAGCTATCCAGCCTAATCCCACTTTCCAGCTCTTGGTCCGTAGCCTTGTCATGGCCTCCGTGGACGAGTAATCCCTGTTGCCGCTTTAAAACAATATTGAAGTTTACGATATTTAATTAATGTAATTACTGCAGGCAAAAACAGCATTGAAATTATATAATTGTTAAATCCTACTGTTACCTCTGCTGTGAAATTCAAGGAAAATATGTACTTTGAAAAAGAGAGAGGCATCTTCCTGCAGTATTTGTGTGGGGTAGACCAGTCTCAAAGATTATACAAACTATTAAATAAAAAACTTACTGAACTGTCCAGAACACCATTTCCATCTGTGTCATAGAGTCGAAACATAACTGTCAAAAAAAGAAATATTAGAAAGTTACTAATAATGATATGCTGCAATATTGAACCTCAAATATTAATTATTCTTATGAGCTGGATTTTATTATCTTTATTCTCTATGCGACATGAAATAAGCAGAAGCTTAGTATTAACAAGACTTTTGCATTTTAAGAAATCAGTGGCAGTTGTCAGAATCATATGAATTGGGAAAACATGATATCTCTTCTTTAAGATAATTTATGGCGAGGGGGAGTGGGAGAGGAGGAGGTTTTTTTGCTGTGACTTTTTGACTCAGAAATGTTTGGGATCTGCAGCCTGTCATTATTCTGTTCATAGAACAGATTGCCCCACTAATCACAAGTGGCTTTGGCTGAATTGCTAATCTATGAACACAACACCAATACAATCTAAAGTACTGCAACATCTTTGTGATTTGTCACTGCTATTACATAAAGATAGGATAGTTTGATTCATAAGAGTAAGATCCAAACTGATAGAGAGACTATTCCAGGATTCGTGAAAGAAACTACTAAATAGGCTCAAGATCTTTTCCACCCCCACCCCCCCTGCATCATTACAGTTAGACTATATCCCTTGGAATTACCATCTGGTCAACAATCATCCGCTGTAATTTTGCATAATATTGCTCTGTTGCAATCAAAGTGACATTAGGCGGAATGCTAATCCTGACATTTAACAATTCCCTAAAGGTACAGCAAGAACCATTTTTCTTTAATGCTTAGACAGTGGGAAAGCAGGAATTTATCCCAATAAGGCACCCTTTTGAGTCAGTCCTTGATATTTTCCTCTGTTAATAAATTCATAAAATGTCTTGTTTGTAAATATGTTTTCAAATTGGTTTCTGTGGAAAATATTGTCGGGGGTGGGGGGGGGGGGTTTAATTTGATTCAATGGCCAAAAACCTTCATAGTTCTTCAATTGCAAGGATTAGATGCTTATATAAATGTTTGGTGTTAAGGAGATAGTCATCCCAGCACTTGTGTATTTTTATCTGGTACCATCTTTTCATAAGGAGCCAGTATCACCACTGAACATACTGGAAAATATATTTGAAGTCTCAGCTGATGACTGTAAATCCCAAACACGAACAGTCTGATGTGAATAAGGATATTGACTTACAAAGTGAGCCCTGTGTTTCATTCATGACTAACCAGAGAAGATGGCCTAGTCACAGCAGAGTATGAAGCATACAACTAAACTCTAAATAATTAGCAATGATTTCCTGTGCAAGTGAAGAGTTCCAGTGGTGGAACACTTCAAAATGGATTTTTTTTAAAAAAGCAGCAAGTATGTCGTGATGCAACAAAATTACAATCCATACGGCAGGCAAGAGTTGAAAATCAAGGTAACTATTTTAAAAGTGTTTAATTTATAGATAGTATATAAGTAAAACAGAGTACAGACATTACACCACTTGTTACAGTGGGCCTATAAATCAAATCACGTCAACTCCATCCTCCATTTCTGTACCCTTGGAAAAATGGAGCTCAAATTGGTTTCCATCCTTTTGAGGACTGCAACAAATGTTTCTGCATCAAGTAATAAAACTGACATTTTGTTTATTCACAGACTATTACAAATTTAAGAAAGGTGCTGTAGTCTGATCTATTTTGCTATTTCTACTTTCTAATATTCAGCAGTCATAAATCTAACAGATTTTTTGCAGCCATCATGTGATAGTTCACACATTTTCAAAGTTGTTAATTGTCTTCAGCGCTGAATTTAGCTACTTTTGAGGCTGAAAGTCTAATTTTTTTCCCTGCTGCTTCCTCTCGAGCTGACTTGTCTCCTTAATCCACAGTGACCTGGGCACACGGTCAGTAACTTCATTCCCACCGTTGTATTCGCTGGAGCCAACAGCTCGCAAGGAATATTCCCAACGCTCAGGGTTGACAACTGACATTTTTTTTTTATGTTTTCACACGCGAGGGTTTTTGTTGCTGTTTTTGAGCAACATATTACATGGTATACAGCAGCAACCCCCCCCCCCCTACCCCCTCCATTGATTCTTTTGCCTTGGAAAAAAATCATTTTAGGTTCCCGTGTAGCCCACCAGATATTGGGCTAACCAATGAAATTTTGATTTAGTAACCTTAAAAATTCAACTGGAAGCAACTGGCTGATCTAAACTCAAACTTATAAAACTAGCTCAAAAAGTCAGTGACCATATCATTTTAAATTTTTCAATACACTTTCTGAAACATGATATAAATGAAGGAAATAAATATCTGTTGAAAGACACAGCAAAGATAACAACAGTGAAGAAGTAAACTAGAAGAGCTTGATGAAGTGGAGGATAAATTCGGAACAGCAGTTTCAGTGCGAATCAGTATTAATCATCATATTCATCCTCATTTTAAAATTAATTTTCTACCCCTCATTAGCATCAGCTGCAAAACTTCTGTTAGATTCTGTGCACTATTCCCTAACCAACTCCCACATTGTTCATCTGGTAGAAGGTGCAGAGAGAAAGTGGAATGTTGCCTTCAGTATGTCTCCACTGTCCTATGTGGAAATGTCAGGCCTCAATTCACGGCCTTCGTGATGACATGGCCATTGGTGGGATTTTAACAGAAGCAAAACTGCATCCTACCATTTGACAAAATGCATTGAAGCATCAATATACTGTGCCACCAAACTGGACTTTTAATTTGGAGAGAGCAACCATTTCAATAAAACCTTTAAGTAACAAAAAAAAACACACGTAGAATTAAATAAGGGGACAAACTATCTTTAATTCATACCTATTTATATTAAAAAAATCTTACATCTACTTGCACATCCTGTCAGTAGAACTTGACTTTCTTTTGCCATGTTTTTGACACACTTTTTGTGTCAAAACCTTTTCCTATTATAAATTCCTATAGCCTCACTTAGAATGGGTTTTACCGATATAGACTGGTCACCCTGCCATTGCGCAATTTGGCCACCACGTTCTCACAAATCTCTCAAAATGCTTTCGAAATTTTTTTTCGTCTACCATTTTTTCCCCTCAGTACCTGAAATTTCTAAAGTTCAAAATAAGGGTTTAAACCTTTTTTTTTTAAATGTAAGTTACTTATGCTATAATAACAATAAATTATATTTATTCACTGAACTGTCTTTTGCATTTTTTTCCACCCTTAAAGTTTTTTACTTGAAGGCCTCAGCCTCTTCCAAAGTCTCAATTCCATATTCCATATCCCAAATGTATTCTTATTCCTGATATAATAAAAAAGAAATCAACTTGTCCTAGATTTACCCACTTTGTTGATGATACTCTGAAACATCACCCATCTCCACCCGTACATCACTCCCACTGCTGCTGAAACTCTTAGCCACCCCGTTGTCACCTCCAGACTCGACCTTTTCAATGCCCTTCTCACAAGCATCCCAAGCTCTACCTACACAGACTCCAATATAGTCAGAACTCTGCTGCCATATCCTATCCTGTATAAATAACCGCTCGCCCATCACCCCTCATCCTTACCAACCTTAATAGCTCACTGCCCCCAGTGCATCACCTGCAAAACTCTTGTCTTCCAATCCTTTCAGGGCCTCATCTCATCCACTCCTCCAAGGCTGCTCTACTTGTTCCCCCCTCCTTCCCTCAGTGGCAGAGCCTTCAGCCATCTTTCCCTCACACATTGGAACTCCCTCCCTAAATACCATCAACCTGATACTTGTCCCCAACTTCAACATTCTCCTTAAAGCCAACCACCTTAACAAGCTTGTCAGCTGCCTCCCCTAGTCTGACCCCCAACTGTGAAGTGCCTCGCCTCACTGTGTTAAATGTAGTATATAAATATTGTCATATCCCTTCCAATGATACAGAATTCTATGTTTGTAAAGCAACGGGTTTGTCTCGTACAAGACAATGAACCATCTAAATGCATCTAAAATTTGCATTGCTATAGTATTTAATACTTCGAGTTTGCCGTGGTCTTTATCCACTGAAACCCTATACCATAGAAGCATGTTTAACATTTCAAGAATCTTTAATTATACAATTTAAATCGAATAGTCTGTTAGTTACTGGTACCATTGGATTTCTGCATTTACATTGCAGTTACCAGTCTCATGTCAAGTCCAGACAGACAGAACACCCTGTTTACATTGCCAGATTCCTGACTGGTTGGCACTCCAGTCCTGCTCAGGAGAGAACTTTGTGCATATGTTGTTACATGCATGCTCAAGAGATCCATTCGCAGAGTTACATCTAGGTGTCTAGACAGTGCAGGTGTTCACACTACCTAAATTTTTTAATTCATTGAAGGTAGGTTTAAAGAGTTTCCAGGAAATCAAGATCTGACACTGCACTGGATAACATCTCATGGTACCAAACCGAAATGGGAGGAGATCGAGTCCATCCAGGGAATATGTTCATCTCCCCTCCTCTACACACCGCTTTGCACTGCCACTAAAGTTGCCATTCAAGAGCATATTTCACGTCATGTACGGATATGGAAACCCTATTAGCAAACGTCTCTCTTCTTTTAACAGCATAAAGATTCCTGCCCTAAGTAATTGATGGTAGTATCACGTTATGATATATACCACCAGGTCAACTAGCTTATTAAAAATATAAATGTGTAGTACAGTACAGTTTGGGACCAATGGCTACCACAACTAAACCTTTGGTAGCCAGTGTCACATCTTGATCACAAATTTGAATAAAATTATGAATCTCACCCAATCATAACTCTGCACTCGTATTAATTCAATTTGTAGGAGCACTATAGCTTTAGAAGTACAGCAAAACACTCAAACATACAAAAATGATGGACAGGAAAAGACCAACTGGTCCAGCTAGCCTGTCCCATATAGTTGTGATGCCTTATGCATTATGATACAGACACTCCCTACCCACCCGAAACTATGTAATCTCCTGGGAGAGATGATAAACCAGATTAAAAACATGGAAAATTCCTCTCCCACCCCTTTAGGCCATCAAAATTAATTCAGACCAATTTGACCCTGATTTATGTTACAGGACACCTACCTCTTGTACGAGGTGAGCTCCACCCCAGCCAGAAACAGGTCCAGCTCTCTCGAAGGAATAGTGAATCAGCGTTTACCACACAAGCCGGCAACTTGTCCCACAAGTCCACTATTCTCTGGGAAAAGAACCACCGCCCAACATCTGACCTAGTTCTGACCTTATATAACTTGTAAGCATGACCCCTGGTCCCCGCTAAAGTATCCAGTTGAAATAATTGGTCCACGCAAAGACAATCTAGTCCTTTCATTATTTTATATACCTCAATCAAATCACTCGAGTCTAGGCTTCTCTAAAGTATACGGACTGAGCTCGAAGTCTATCTGTGCAACTGTTTTAAACTGGGAATCAATATTGTGACCCTCTTTTGCACCCTTCTAAAGCATCAATATCCCACACCATATGCGACAACCAAAACTGGACACAGTATTCTAACTGAGGCCTAGCCAACGTCTTGTAAACTGATAAAATGGTATGCTTTATTTTGTAGTGAATTGTCCTGTGAATACAACCTGGAACCCTGTTTGCTTTAGTTATAGCTTCACGGCTTTGATCATGAACCTTTAGAAAGTGACGCACTGTATTCCTCACTCATGCTTCTGCCTTGCCAGCCCTGCCTTTTGATTCCCTCCAACTGAAACAACCCATTTATAAAAGAGGATTTCAGTTAACATCATATTACTTTCCAGAGGCAAGTAAACACAGTTTAGTTATGGAACATGGGCATTTTGTGATCAATATTGAGCAAAAAGGTTATCTGAAACACTTGAGGGGGGAATTCAGGACGATTTCAATCGCAGTCCTGGGGCCTGTGTTGGTTTTGATCTTGTAAAGCCTTTCGGGTTTGATCATTGAAAACTGGATAGCCCATACAAAGGTTTTCAACAGACACATTTACACCCCCCTTCTGAGTGTCACAATACCCGGGATAACAAATCTGTGCATGCACTTATTTCCTTATATAGTGCATGCATTTAATTAGGAAATTTAACCACTCAAGATCACAAGATAGGAGATGAAATAAGTCCTTCAGCCCATTTGATCTCATCCTTCCAAAATATCAAGCGTACCATTTTTTTAAATTTCAGTAACTAGCCATTTTGTTAAATGAGTCCAGTAGAATCCAGTGCTGATCAGCCTATCATAAATACTTCCTGATATTTGAGAAAAAATAAATGTGTGCCTTCACAACTGTGAACCTGTGTCCCCTTGTCTTGCTGCCCTGGCATATCTGAAAGTAATACTTCAGGTTTACTGTCTCTATCCCATTAGACAGCTCATAAAAAGATATTTTGGAGCTGTCTCAGGATGAAAAGCCCTAGCTTATCAAGTTGTTCCTCACAGTTCTTTCCTCTGATCAGCTTTATTGGTCGCATCTGTATTGCCCTTGGGATCTGGATGGCTCTTTTATATCACAATTACAAAAACTGTAAGCAGTGCATCAGGTGCATGCTTTATATGTTCAGTGTTACTTGTGGGGATGTGAACTCAACAGGTTTGTCAATCTAACTCATCATCCTATTTGTTTTATTTATTGCAACCTCGCACTGTTTGGACATGGAGTGACGAGCCAAAAAGCATCCTAGTCACTTTCAACTTCCCCCTTTCTAAGTTCTATTCCATCCATGAAGTATAGGTGCCTCCTATTCTTACTTCCAATATGCAAAATCTTGCATTTATTCATGCTAAACTTCATGTGTCACAGATCAGCACAGGATTTTGAGCTATCTTCTGATTTCCTGGTTACATCCGCAGAGTCCACAGTCCCCCTAGCTTGGCGTCATCTGTGAATTTAGCTGCTTTAATACTGCAATTTCAAAATTATTTATATATACCAGGAAAAGAGGGATTCTAGCACCAAAATTGGGGCATCTAATTCAAATCTCCCCTAGTTCCTCTTATGACTATTCTGTGATATATAAATAGATATAGGTATTTTGGGGGGGGGGGGGGGGGGGGCGGGGGGTAAATTCGTAAATCTCGAACAGACTCCCTGGAGAGATGGTGGAAACAGATTGTATTGATTCATTCAAATGCAAATTAGATAGATTTCTTTCAGAAAATAACATTTTGGGATACAGTACACGAGTAATTTGAGATAATGTGGTGAGTGTAGCGTGCTTGGAAGGAACAGGTGACTTTGAACCTATGGTTCTCACAGTTTTCCACCACTGGGGTTTTGCTCGCCTCATGTCTGGGTACGGGTCTGGGACTAATTGATTGCTATGATTAGTCAACAACTCCATTATCATTGTATCATACGACAACCAGGATGTAGAAGGCAAACTAGATGGACCCTGGACTTTTTTTCGTCTAGCAATTCTTATGCTCCATGTCCCTCACAATTGTGATAACCCATTTTAAAGTATGATATGCAGAGAATGCATTTTCTGAAAAACAAATGGAGATAATAACTGATGTGAGATGAAACAGCTCCAACCTAGCATTAAAAAACACCCTTAACCAAAACTCCAAGATTTAAAATATGCTGCAAATTCCCACAGTTACATATCTGCCCCATAAGTTGTGTGTGTGACTGGAAATAAATATTTCCATTTAATTTTCCTAAGTTCTCAAGATAACAAGATGCACTGATCCTAATTGAATTGCTTAGCCCAAAAGCGTATAATTATTAGCTTTTGGTAACAAGTACAGAAAAATCAGCATACATTAAATTAGATCGTTCGTAAAACAGAAGTCATTATTCAAACCATTGTTGACAACAATAGATAAGCACCTCTAATTGCCATGTACTATGAAACAAGATATTTAACATTGAATGCAATAATGAGCCCTTCTTGGTTAATAACTACAGCTCTGCAACCACACTGGTGGAAAACAACCTCAGTATGAAAATCTCATGTCACAGTTCAGTAACAGAGAGAAAGGAAACAATATAATTAAACCTGAAACGCTAGCTCCAATTCCCCACTGATCAAGCGGAGGGACTGCACTGCAATTATAACATCCTTTGGTAACGGTAATATTGGAGGAAAGGATTAATTAAGAAGCCACTCGTTTACCTTTCGCACAATATCTGAGTCACTGCAGTATTGATGCAACTTTCAACGATATTAGAAATCAACCATGAAGCAAAGGTGGGCTGGATGAATCAGTGGGTGAACACACTGAGCGACCTGTGTTCAACCCCAGCCTGTGTGCAGTCAATGGATGCTAACTAGGATAGCAGTGGAGGTGTTAATAATTCTCAACGTCTTTGGGCCAAGGATAAGGGGGTGCCTGGTCTCCCACTCCTAATCAGTATCCTGTGCTGCAAATTGTACCTGTGAAGTTTACGTCAAGACAGGAATGGGTGAATAGCCTGCCAACGCTCACTGTGGAGGAGCACATGAACATATTTGGGTAAAAAGGATGTTACTTCTTTGAAATTACTTTCAATCAACATTGTCAAAGCTCAGAAATGCACAAGCAGAAAAGCCTTAAGCCCTTTAAAAAAAAATCTGAGCCTTTTTCTGAGCTCCAATAATAATTACCAAGAAATAAACAAGGCAAATATTAGAATTATCAAAAATAGTCAATGTTTTGCCTGGTTTATTTCTTGGTAATTATTATTGCACAGATTTATTTTACAGGTTGCTTCAGTTGACCTAGCATGGCCAGATTTATTGATTTTGAACTAAACTACGAAAAACAGGCGGACACTCTTTAATAAAGTTAAAGCCACATATTCAAAAGGATTTGCACTTGCAAATCCAGTTCATCATTATATGACCTAAAGTAACCTGCCCACAGTTCGAACAGCTCAATCACTAAAACTTGGAAATGTGGAGTCATCTCAAAAAGGAAATGAATGAAATTGGGTGAACGGAACCTTTACTAATGGTGGCAGAATCCAAGCAAACCACAACCATGAACAGCCATGCAGTATCCTTCCGCTAATTTAGTATAGGCAGCTACTTCACCTTTTTATTATTATTAGGTAGAAGGTAAATACCTCAAACACTCTTTTTCTCCAGAAAATAATGGGAGGGGAGAGATCAAAAACATATTCAAATGCACCTATTCCAGTTGGCCTGCTTATAAAGGTAAAGATCAATTATGAATGAAGAACAGGTGAGTTTAATGGGGTGCTGCCATAATCAAAACTCCTCAATCAACTACTGGCTATCTCATTGACATTGTAATGCACTAAGATCTCTATTGAAATGACCTGTGCAAATTCAAAATTCACCAGAACGACCCTTATTCCAGCAGTTGTATTAAGAAACTTCCTCGATGAAAGTCCACCTCCATTTGTAATTGTAGTTTTGCCCAGACTAATGGCAGTTTCATGTATTGGAGTCTTCCTACAGTAATCTTTGTTGCTTGAAAATAATTAATTATTACACGAAATGCCAGTTGATTAACTCTCACTCCTGATTTCTGCATCTAGCCAGCTGGTCTCAACTTTACCACGTGTTGCCCTCCGAGTGAAAGTTCCAGTTACACGTTACACCCAGTAAAAATAATGGCCCGTATTTTCCGATTACCCGTAGGGACCTCGCAAATGCTGGCTTCAGGCATGCGAAGCTAGAAATTGTGTTGGGGCGATAACTTTTGCGGAAGTACAAACGTATCGCCGGGCGCTACACAATTGATTCCGACGGGAACTTCCGGTTTAGCACTCCAAGAGGGAAGTGGAGCGCTAAATCAAGCGCTACCACTTCCCTTAAAGCGCTAAAGGGAGCGAGAGGGGCGGTAACAATGTTCCGTGCAGCGCTGCTGGTTTTACAAGCTCCTTCCCTCCCTTAAAGGGAAGGGCCAATGCTGCAGCCATTGAAGGCTAGGGCTGGGAATGGTCGTTGACAGCACCTGCGATACGTGCATAGCAGCCCCAAGCACTCTAAGTGAGTACAGGGCTGATCAATCATGGACTGGAAAAAAAATCAAAATACAGCATACTGGGGACATTATTATTTTTTGGCCTACCTGACCACCACTGCCTTGAATTAGCGCTCCCCAAGCGGCCAGCCGAGGTGACAACGCCTCCTGCAGCTGTTGACGATGTCCGGCGATGCTGCAGGGAGCGGAAGCGAATTTTACATCCGGGGCGATAATGGGGCGCTGCGCACCGGATGACGTCACCATCTCCGGGGCGCAGGAGATCGAGGCGGTAAGTTTTAGCGCCAGCGCTAACCTGCCATGGAAGTTCGCGATCGTCGCTAATTTCGTCGTGCCCGGTTGGTAAGCCACTAGAGCCCCATTATCGCCCCCGGAGGCGCTAACGGGAGGCGCAAAGGCCAATTTCTCCCCCCTAAAATCTTTACTCACACAGACCCTTTTCATTCTAAAATTTATACTGTTAAATTACTACGGAAATAGTTAATAGCCGACTGAGGTTGGGTTGCGGAAGGCGGCTATAGAGATGGGGGGCAGTGTTAGGGTCGTGCAACTGCACGAGGCCCTGAACGGATCCACTTACCCTCCACGGGACGCACTAACATGCAATGTAGCACCGAGCGCAATCAGGAGGGTTATTTAATTATTCTGTCGGTTCGTTGTCATACATTAAATAGACAGCCCGCCTATATATTGCTTAAAAAAAATATTTACCTCTGGTAAAGGAGAGAGTCTCACAGGCACTCAGTCCCAGCACCAGAAGTTAGTGCGAATCTGTCCCGGCGGGAAGACTTGGCTGAACCTCAAGCGTCGATTCTAGGGACAGACTTTCACTTTAGGACTGCTGACACTGTGCTGCTGGTGAGTGTAAGGGTCTGTCTCTGGAGTCCCATAGAACGAAAGAGCAAGATGGGAGGAGTATCAAATCACTGAGACGGGTCAGAACAGAGAGAGTGAGAGAAAATGAAAAGGAGTACAATCCTCTCTCACCCTGCGATCAGGGTGCAATTCCCTTTCTCCCCCAGGTAAATGGGGTAAGTGCATTCATCATAGTAAAAGTGAACTAAGATTAATGTATCTTCCCAAGAAAAGTTAATAATTAAACCACCTCACTTTGAAATACCTTTATTCAATGTTATATTTTTCCAACCTGTATAAACATTTCCGAAGTTACACAATTAAATTACACTGATTATTTTTTAAGATTACTTTTAGTTTCAGCAGTTAGGTCCGTAGTTGGTAAGGAGATGTATATTTGTAAATTTTAGATTTTGTTAAGGCAAATAGGAACATTATACAATTTATTCTGGGCCAGATTTTGCTGTCAAAATAACAGTGAGGCTAATGGCACTCGCGTTATTTATGCAAAATTAAATGCCAATACCCAAAGGTTGCTGACCGATTTGCGCCGCTCTGCCATTAGCTTTGTGAAAACAGCATTTTGTTGTGTGCCTCACCATTGCCGTACATTGAATGTTGCGAAATTGCTGTATTTGCACAGTAGATACAAACTAAATGCTGCAGATATTTAGAGCTAATAGCGTAAGTACCCTTTTAACATGATAATTGTTAATGATTGCCAATCAACCTCTCTGGCACTGAAAATTAACTAGTACAAGTATAGAGTCTCATTCATTCTTGAATTTTTCAGGAAGATTTAAAAAATGTCAATTTTAATTTTAATTTTTTTTCTTACTTTTCATGTCTCTCTCTTTTTTTCTCTCTCTCAATCCAATTTTTCTTTCCCTTTCTGTACCTGATTTGACATTGAATTCACCTCCTTTAATTCACCCTCCTTCTCAGTCATTCCGCTGTTTATTTCCCAATCTTTAAATCTGATTGGTTAAGGAGATACCCTGTCAGTTGCCCTATTCACTCAGCTCCCAGATGCCCTGTTTCCCTCGCTGCGCCATTATCAGCTGGCACATTCAGCAACTTTGTGGGCAAATTTTTTTTTGAGCTGAAGGGTGCAGTGGCAAGTCTAACTAATGATAGACGCTGTTAGATGCCCTGCTACAGCAAAATCTGGCCCATTATTTTGGTTGTGTTGGAGCTCTACCTAGTGGCAATAGTGCTAACAGCAGATTCAAATCAATGAATTGTTCCAGTACAATAGCACATGGTGGCACCTTAGAATGAATACAGCCACTTTCCATCTCGGCATTTCAAGGCCATTTGGTTATTCATTTCAACTTTTGCTCATTTTCGTCAGTTTCTACCGATTTTCATCTAAAAGAAAAATCAGTAGATTTGGGTGACTTTATACAATCTCATTATTTAATTGAATACGATGAGTTCTGGATCTGGTTACACATCGGAATAGCACCTTTTAGCTATTAGCTCCTGTTCACTGCATCAATACACTAGTTAATTAGCGATACAGGCACATTGTGAAAAGCACTTCTCTCTCTGCCTGTGTAATGGTCAGCTGCCACGTTCCCCATTCCTAAGTCAGGGTTCCTTGCTGTCCACTGATCTCTCCCAGTTCACTTTTACTGGTCTCTTCACACCTTCTCTATCTTCCCGATGTCTTTATGTTGCAATTGTACCATGCAGCCAGGAGCAGCCACTTCACGGTGTGGGCTGAAATCCACAGTACTACTGTCAGGAGACAGCTGACACTTGTACACACGGATCGCCACTCCTGGCTGGTAAACTTTCAATCTTTTACTGACAACATTTTTAAAAACCTCTACTTAACTTTATAAATTGCTCAGAAAGTCCACCCAACCTCCGGAGCACATTCTCAGTCTAGTTTTGCTGACACTGGAGTTAAAGGTCGCGATTTTCCCTCCCTTGGCGGGTGATGTCAGTGACAGGTCGCGGCCTCGCTGCTGACTCCATCCGGCCACCGACATGACTTTTCCCTGATTGGGCTTGTTAAGCCCGCCCAGCGAGTTTCCTAGCCAATTGATGGAAGCGGGTCTGATGACATCTTGGATGACGCATCATCAGCCAGTTTCCTTAAAGGGACTATGTGCAAATTTACTTTGACATTTGTGCTGTCAGTGTTCTACAGCATTGAGGTGCTGCAAACACTGCACAGAGGTGCAGGCTTATGGAGGGAGTCATAGCAAGCAGGGAGGTTCTCTTCCCTTCCAACGGGCGAAGAGACCTCCCCAGGAGACCAACGCAACCTGGTTGCACATTGCACAGGAGGGCACAAGCTGGGATGTCTTCAGGAGGACCAGGCTGCAGTGGCGCAAACATTTCAATGATCTCAGTAGGACACGAAATGTTACTGCAAAGCCACACTCAACCTCATCCTGCTGTGCCACTCATCACATCCCCATCACTCTGCCTTCCCTACCCTACTCCTGCACATCCTTACTCACACCAACTTACCTTGCACCTCCACCCATCCCTCTCTATCTACATCATCACTTCCCCACCTCACTAGCCACCCCTCACACTCACTCTCATCCTAGTCCAATCATATCAACTAACACACAAGGGTAGGCACTTGGGTGTTTTATGCAATGTTCATGTGAAGTTTCTGTTAATGTGCTGTCAAACATTGAAATCTTTATTTTCAACACTTTGCGTTCTTAGACAGATTTGTGTGCACCTTTGGAAGTGTCTTTGTGAGTTACAATGAATGGTGAGACACAATGGTACCCCCCGCAATGCTGATGCGTGTGAAAGGAATGGCTTGGGCATTGTAGGGATGCTTTATGGTGTTGGTGTGGGGTGGTGCCAACCTGGCTCATCATGTGGCAGCCAGGGTGTGCAGCGTCAAGTGAAGTAAATGTGGCCAAGGTGAGACCATCCCTGGCCTCCCGGGCAGCAATGTGGTCGGGTGCTGATGCCCTGTGTCCTGTGCAGCATCAGGTGATTGCGGAGAAGGTTTGTGTGGTTGTTGGTGCTGCTGGTGTGCCTGGTGATGCTGGTGTTCGGGTTGATGGTGGTCAGATTCTGAGGACCAAGGTGAGAGAGTTTCAAGGGCACCCATGCTGATGGAGTAGATGGCAGGTGAAGTAGAGATGACAGAAGCGATCTGTCAATGGTGGGAGAGGTAATGAGGTCAGACTGGATGGAGACTTGTGTAAAGACTTGCAGCATCCTGAATCTGTAGTGGAAATGCAGTTTAGAGAAGCCAGTGGTTAAGGGAACATATCTCAATCAGCTGGGAGCTTTGACTTGACATTTGAAGCTGTCAACTCATCAGCTTATTCAATGGCCACTGACCTCCCGCCTCAGCTTCACAGACGAGGTCTAGGCACAGCGGGAAACCGGTGGGCGACCTGCCAAATCCAAAAAGCTGGGAAAAAACCATTGTTGTGTGGCTGGAAACAAGCCACTAATGATTTGAATTGGGTCCCCCACCACAGCCTGTCGGGTCTGCTCAGCGCTGGCAGACCCGACATCGGGAAATGCAGGTGTGCGCGTTCTGACAGCGGTTTCCCGGCCCGCTGTCAATCAATTTAAATTTCACAGCTGATCCGTCACCAATCAGGTCTGCTGAGCGCTGGCAAAATCGCGGCCGAAGCCCAGCAAGTCGGAAATTGCACCTTTTGGGCTCCAGGTTCAGTCAGAGTGCCTGAGTTATATTACCACTATCACACCAACGCTGACGTGTTAGTATAATCCTACCCCAGGTTCATCTTCCCCCCCCACCCCCTACTACTGTGATAAGAGAGCACCTTGCACATGTGATTCAAAGCTAATGCTGCTGAGTACACATGGACTTAAATCTGTCTGCCATTAGGGGGATTATTTCTTAATAAACTAGTAAAAGCCCTTAGAACAAACTGCTCACTTTAAATAAAAACATGAAGCTTAATGTTTGCAACCAGCCAAAATTAATTACTGTGCAACACAGGACTACATGCATGCTAAAAAGCAGAAGCAGCATGCTATAGACAGGGCTAAGCGATCCCACAATCAACGGATCAAATCAAAGCTCTGCAGTCCTGCCACATCCAGTCGTGAATGGTGGTGGACAATTAAACATGGAGGAGGAGACTCCATGAATATCCCCATCCTCAATGATGGTGGAGCCCAGCAAGTGAGTGCAAATGACAAGGCTGAAGCGTTCGCAATCATCTTCAGCCAGAAGTGCCGAGTGGATGATCCATATCGGCCAACTCCTGAGGTCCCCATCATCACAGAAGCCAGTCTTCAGCCAATTTGATTCACTCCACGTGATATCAAGAAACGGCTGAGTGCACTGGATACAGCAAAGGCTATGAGCGCCGACAGCATCCCGGCTATCATGCTGAAGACTTGTGCTCCAGAACTAGCCGCGCCTCTAGCCAAGCTGTTCCATTACAGCTACAACACTGGCATCTATCCGACAATGTGGAAAACTGCCCAGGTATGTCCTGTCCACAAAAAGCTGGACAAATCCAATCCGGCCAATTACCGCCCCATCACTCTACTCTCAATCATCAGCTCAGTGATGGAAGGTGTCATCGACAGTGCTATCAAGTGGCACTTACTCACCAATAACCTGCTCACTGATGCTCAGTATGGGTTCCGCCAAGACCACTCAACTCTCGACCTTATTACAGCCTTGGTCCAAACATGGACAAAGGAGCTGAATTCCAGAGGTGAGGTGAGAGTGACTGCCCTTGACATCAAGGCAGCATTTGACTGAGTGTGGCATCAAGGAGCCCTAGAAAAACTGAAGTCAATGGGAATCGGGGGGAAAAGGCTCCACTGGCTGGAGTCATACCTAGCACAAAGGAAGATGGTTGTGGTGGTTGAAGGTCAATCATCACAGCCCCAGGACATCGCTGCAGGAGTTCCTCAGGGCAGTGTCCTAGGCCCAACCATCTTCAGCTGCTTCATCAATGACCTTCCCTCCAACATAAGGTCAGAAATGGGGATGTTCGCTGATGACTGCACAGTGTTCAGTGCCATTCACAACTCCTCAGATAATGAAGCAGTCCATGCTCGCATGCTACAAGACCTGGATGACGTTCAGGCTTGGGCTGATAAGTGGCAGGTAACATTCGCGACACACAAGTGCCAGGCAATGACTATCTCCAACAAGCGAGAGTCTAACCACCGCCCCTCGACATTCAACGGCATTACCATCGCCGAAACCCCCACCATCAACATCCTGGGGGGTCACCATTGACCAGAAACTTAACTGGACCAGCCACAAATACTATGGCAACAAGAGCAGGTCAGAGGCTGGGTATTCTGCAGCGAGTGTCTCACCTCCTGACTCCCCAAAGCCTTTTCCACCATCTACAAGGCAGAAGTAAGGAGTGTGATGGAATACTCTCCACTTGTCTGGATGAGTGCAGCTCCAACAGCACTCAAGAAGCTCGACACCATCCAGGACAAAGCAGCCCGCTTGATTGGTACGCCATCCACCACCTTAATTATCCATTCCCTCTTGTGCATCCCCGATTTTCATCGCTCCATCACTGGCGGCCATGCCTTCAGCTGCCTGGGCCCTAAGCTCTGGAATTCCCTCCCTAAACCTCTCTACTTCTTTAAGATGCTCCTTAAAACCTACCTCTTGGACCAAGCTTTTGGTTACCTGTCCTAATATCTCATGTGGCTCAGTGTCAACTTTTGTTTGAAAATGTCCCTGTGAAGTGCCTTGGGATGTTTTACTATGTTAAAGGAGCTGTATAAATGCAAGTTGTAGATTACATTTTTTTTAAATGGATAATTCCCCAAGTACATTTCACTTCCCCCAAACAGTGAATTCTGTGTATCCCGTGTAAATGATCAGAAAACATTGCTTAGATATTAATGCTTAACGACTTAAAGTAAATGAGGATACTTTATAAGAATGTGTGTTTGTGAGAGAGAGGTAGAATGAAAGGAAGGAGAGACAGAAAGAAAGAAGAAAAGAGAGGGAAGAAGAAAGATCATCCTGAAGAGAAAACTTGGATAAAATTCCAACGTTTGATCTTCTAGGAAGGCCAAGCTTTTTGAACTGCTCCCACATCCACCCAAAGAAGAAAAGGCGGCCCATACAGTGCCTCATGGGGCTCATATTCTCTGCCACTTTCAGATATAGTAGTAATCATTTTATTTCCAAGTCAGAAATTCTAATATGATTAAAATATTTACAGTACTGCTCTGTTAAGTCAGCTTTTAAACCATGACAGACTTTAACTTATAAAATAACCTGTTTTAATTGCTTCCCCCCCCTCCCCCCTCACAGTGTGATGTTCCCATGCTGAGCGCTGTGGTACCTTTGTCAAACCAGATCAATGAGTCATCTTCATTTCCTTTCTCTGCACCAGGTGGGCCTTTAATAAGGTCATACGCATAAAGGTGAGATTAATCTTTTGCGTTCAAATATATTTACAAGTAGAAAAGACAAACATGTTGCAAAACAAAAAAAAAAAATCATTTGAACCTTGGATGTTACAGATAATGGCCCAAAAATTCGGCTGTTCCCGGGTGAGTACATAGTCCGTACTCACCCGTATTCATTCCCGAAGTGCTGGTTTCCTGCATGCACTGCGCATGCGCGGGAAACCGGAACTTCCGGTATGGCGAAGGGGGCGGTTCCTAGAGGCTGCGCGCATGCAGCACACTTAGATTTTTTTTCAGGTTTCAACGCGAGGGTAAGTATTGAAGATTCTACGCTAGTAAAAAGGAGGCGTAAGACCCCTTTTGAACAAGGTAAGTAGTTAATTAAGTATAATTTTAAAAATTTTTCACAGCTTTATCTTTTTTAGATACTTTAAAGAAAGGTAAGTTTATTTTTATAACTTTTAAAAAGTATTTTAATTTTTTCAAAAATTTAATTTTTTGTTTAAAGTGGTTGATTTATTTAACTATAGTTATTTTATAAATGTGATGTTTTTTAAAAATTTATTTTAAGTTTAGCTGTTCTTTTGGGGCCGATTTCAATTCACAGATTTGACAGGTCTCCTGTCAAATCTATGAATGAAAGATGGTCTGCTGCCATTGGCTCTCTATGGCCCACGTGATCCCAGGGGTTGCATCGCACTAACTGCGCCCCTGGAACACGCAAGCACTGCGCGCCAGCAGTTGGGAGAGGCCCGGGACCCGAAGTTCCTGTGGGCCCGAAACACAACGGCAGGCAGGGTGGGTAAGAGCGCGCGATCCTTACCCCCGCGGCAAGCCGGCCACGCGAATTTCTAGGCCATTAGCAATCCCAAATATCTGCTAAAAAAAGGGGTAATCTGAAATTAAAATCTAGTGCGAAAATTCTGAATATTGTAATAAGACATTGCACGTGCCCCAACATTCCCGTATGTAGCCTGGGTGGGCTGGCAGCGGCCAACTTTTTACACTGTTCCAGTTATGTTTGTTTTCCCTCTTGTTGGTGCAATCATCCCATTGTATTGCAGGGCAAACCAATTTCAGTCGTACATGAAATGGCCGTTATTGTGACGCCACTGTCTAAACTGGTGATAGGTATCAGTTTACACATTTTAATTTGTATCAGCACTTAATTCTCATCATCAATCGCCATGTGGAAAATGTTTTCATTGCTGCTGCAAATTTAGACCTAGCCAAAAGTTACAGCTGATTTAACTTAAAAGCCGCAGAATAAAAAGTCCACATTTTGTGGCAGTAAAACCTCCCACCTCCAGTTATTAGTTTAACCATCCTCTGAAGTAAAGATGCATTAAGAAGCTCCATGAGAATCCTTGTGCATACAGTGGATATAACTGATATTACCATAAACTGTTAAATAAATACTGGTTACCTGACATATCTGGAGTGCAGCATTTATTCAACCTATGTGAGAGAACACTTTGATAAGCTTGAGACACAGGCAATAGATAACAGCTGTGCCCTGTTTCATGTCTCCACGAGCGTTCTGCAAACAAAGGATTGCAGTTGCACAATGAGCTTGCCACACTCTTAAACCATTACCGTACAACACAAAACGGCACAAGTAGAAATGAAACCTGTATAAGCTAAAGCACAAAAAGTCAACCGTAGTGTTGAGAAATCAAAGTAAAAATCATTAATGCCCCCATTAACTATACTTGTGACCAGTGCCAAATCCCAATTTTCAGCATGCTGCGGTTTTGGTGGCAGCCCACCATCAACTATAATGAGTTAAATGAAAACACCTTGAAGTGGCGGTCTCACATTAATGGCCCGGAACTTCCTGGAGACTTGCGTCACGTCACAGGGCTCAGTTTACAGCCCAAAAATCCCAGGAAATTATGGTGTAAATAACTTCAACCATGACTTACGTCACTCCATATGTTCCCGAGACTCTTGCGCCGTGCCTGACTGAAAAAGTCGAACAGTTAATTATCGTAGGCCCGCCCCCATTAATATCAATGATGAGATCGAGTTTGCTAAATTAAAGCCACTGTGGTCGCCACAGCCACCTGAGACTGTTCCAGAATGGCGCTGGTGGGCTGAATATACAGGAACCATAACAGGAACCCATTTAAAAGAGGCAACGTCGCTTCTGGGCATTATAATATAGTTGCCATCTGAACTCAAAATCTTCTTGATCATTGATCAAAGCAGAGCCCACACTTTTGAAAGTTTAATGTAATGCAAATGTGAATGTTATTTATATATATTTCTCGCTAGATACAGTAATCGAAAAAACTAGGGTAATCCTTGAAACACTGAAATTGGGGTGACTGTTTTCTGCATTGCTTCTGAAATCACTTTCTGATGTCAATCAGGGATAAAGTACAGCACTCTTAAAATCCACAGCTCCTCATGATACAGTGCAAGAGTTACAGTAAAACTGTTATTTTCCTAATAATCTTTGTTCTTATGCCAATATTTATTCCCGTTCAGATCTTTTAGTAATTTGCTGCCAGATATAAATAAACAAGTAAATGAGGTGGAAACTACTGCAGAATCAACGAGCAAAATGGATTCTTAACCATCCATTAGCCGCTCCCAATCCCTGCTATGCTCGCTGCGGAGTATTCTAATTATTTTTACAGCATATTGTGGCATGAATTCGCCCCTGGGAGATCAGGGAACATAATGGTCTAACTTTTGGCGTCCATCGCCAATATCGCCATTGCAGTGAATTCCGGGCCAAAGTTTCTTTGCAAAAGCAACTACCTATTTGGATAAGCAATGTACTGTGATTTGAAAAGTAAGCATAACCTTTATAATGGCTTTACCTTTCAGAAATAAGAGAGGATTTGGATGATAGAATATCTGTCACAATACTATACCTCTCGCCTCATCATCATCCTTAATATCACCCATTTCCTTTTGACCCCAATGTACCATTACATCTTGCCAACACAATTAGTAACTACAACATATTTCCAGACAGATCCTCAACAGCCCTAAAAAAAATCAACGGTGTCCAGCAAATGTTCCTAGCAGCCATCCCTGCCTTACTAACATCCCTGCACTGCTAACTTACCTGAGGAAGGAGCGACAGCTCCGAAAGCTTGTAAAATTAAATAAATCTGTTGGACTATAACCTGGTGTTGTGCGACTTCTCATTTTGGTTATTCAACGCATTGAACATTCACTGCATTTCCACTAAGCAATCCCTATAGCGCTAGTACTCTGCTGTACAGAGGTGAGAAAGAGGGACAGAGATGGGGACCTAGATAGGAACAGAGAAACGGGGGGCGGGGGTGGGAGAGAAGGAAAGAAAGAGAGCGAGAGCGATTGGACACTCAAAGAGAAGATGAGTTCATTTAAAAATAAGTTTATATTTCTGCTTTGAAATTAGAAATGTATAAAAACAACACCCTGTAGAGCGAGGCACTGAACAAGACTTGGTCAATTTTCAATGCCGACATGAGTTAAATCCACTTCACGTTTGCACAAAAAGAAAATGTAAAATACCTCCCTATTATTCTTCCTGTCCAACCCACCCACGACTAGCCAATACAGCTGTGATTGCCCAGAATCTGATCACCCAGTGTCAGAAAACAACCTTTTAGAGGCTTTCAAACCAAACCCTCAGAGAACTATAGTCATAAAAACAAAATAAAACCAAAGTCAGAGAACATCAAGTTTGCATATGCAGAAGTATTTTACTATTCAGTGTAAAGGGATTGGGACTATTCAGTGTAAAGGGATTGGGACTATTCAGTGTAAAGGGATTGGGACTATTCATGTAATCAGGGATGGTATTGTGGATAGACTTACATTTTCAAGTTTGAAGATGGGTATTTGAACAGTAGATCAAGGATGAATATGTAGCAGTGACATTAGAGGCAGTACAGTATTCCTTTCCCTACAAGATGCAGCAGTTAATTAGATTCAGACCTTTACACATATAGACCAGCATTCATGCCATGCCCCCAGATTGATCATGTATTTTGCCAATCTAAGAAATGGCAGTGCCATATGCAGCAAACAGTGGGGAACCTAAATTATTTTTCATTTGGACTGCAGGTTTATACTACTTTGATTTAAATCAAAACAGTTTGAATTCAGGTTGAATCCAGCACAGTGGGGGTGGCCTTTTTAATTTGGTCTCACGCCAAGGTGATTGAATTTATACTGTATTTACACAATGGTCCATTGGAAACAAGGACACGTATTTTCAGAGTCAAGGCTTACAATATAAGCAAATATTTTCACAAAGGCTACCAGATGGTGTGGGTGATGGAAAAATTGGACCTCTTTCCTATATTTTATATTTGATGTTTTATTTTTGTCATGGCCAAGTACAAATATGTACATAAAATTTGTATTATAAAATGTTTCTCTTTACAAGTTATCTAGAGGATTACAGTGAATAATTACAAAATTGCAGCAATCGTAGAATCATAGATTAGTATAGTACAGAAGGAGGCCATTCAACCCATCGAGTCTGCGCTGGCTTTTTCGAAGAGCAATCCAGTTAGTCCCACTCCCCCACTCTTTCCCCATATCCCTGCAGTTTTTTCTCCTTCAAGTATTTATGAAATTCCCTTTTGAAGGCTACTATTGAATCTGTTTCCACCGCCCTATCAGGCAGTGCATTCCAAATCCTAAACACTCGTTGCGTAAAAAAGTTTTCCCTCTGGTTCTTTTGTCAATCACCTTAAATCTGTGCCCTCTTGTTATCGACCCTTCAGGCATTGGAAATAGTTTCTCTTTATTTACTCTATCTAAACTCTTCATGATTTTAAACACCACTATCAAATCTCCTCTAAGCCTTACACAAAAGCAAAATACTGTGGATGCTGGAAATCTGAAAATGCTGGAATTACTCAGCAGGTCAGGCAGCATCGGTGGAGAGAGAAACAGAGTTAACGTTTCAGGTCGATGACCTTTTGTCAGAACCTTAGCCTTCTCTGCTTTAAGGAGAACAACCCCAGCTTCTCCAGTCTATCCACGTAACTGTAATCCCTCCTCCCTGGAACCATTCTAGTAAATCTCTTCTGTACCCACTCCAAAACCTTCACGTCCTTCCTAAAGTGTGGTGCCCAGAATTGGACACAATACTCCAGCTGGGGCCGAACTAGTGTTTTATACAGGTTTAGCGTAACTTCCTAGCTTTTGTCCTCTATGCCTCTATTTATAAATGATGTGGAGATGCCGGTGTTGGACTGGGGTGGACAAATGTGAGAAGTCGCACAACACCAGGTTATAGTCCAACAGCTTTATTTGAAATCACAAGCTTTCGGAGCGCTGCTCCTTCGTCAGGTGAAGTGAAGAGATGTATATCGGCACAGCATATATAGTCAGAGGACACTGCCAGATGATTACAGTTAATCTTTCTAACTGCCCTTTATCACACCTCGGCAGAGAGATAATCACAGCAATCAAAGGTGTGGATGGTGTCCAAACAGGTCAGACTGACCTGACCTGACTGACCTGTTTGGACACCACCCACACCTTTGATTGCCGTGATTATCTCTCTGCCGAGGTGTGATAAAGGGCAGTTAGAAAGATTAACTGTAATCATCTGGCAGTGTCCTCTGACTATATATGCTGTGCCTATATGCATCTCTTTACTTCACCTGACGAAGGAGCAGCGCTCCGAAAGCTTGTGATTTCAAATAAAGCTGTTGGACTATAACCTGGTGTTGTGCGACTTCTCACATCTATTTATAAAGCCCAGGATCCCATATGCTTTATTAACCTGTCCTGCCACCTTCAAAGATTTGTGTACAAACACCCCCAGATCTCTCTCATCTTGCACCCCTTTAAAATTATATCATTTAGCTTGTATTGTCTCTCCTCATTCTTCCTACCAAAATGTATCACATCACACTTCTGTGTTGAATTTCATCTGCCATGTGTCTGCCCATTCCACCAGCCTGTCTATGTCCTCTTGAAGTCTATTACTATCTTTCCCACTGTTTACTACACTTCCAAGTTTCGTGTCATCTGCAAATTTTGAAATTGTGCCCTGAACTCCCAAGTCCAAGTAATTAATGTACATCAAAAACAGCAGTGGTCCTAGTACTGAACCACTGTATACCTCCCTCCAGTCCGAAAAAAGGCCATTCACCACAACTCTGATTTCTATCCCTTAGCCAATATTGTATCCATGCTGCTCCTGCCCCTTTTATCCCATGGGCTTCAATTTTGCTAACAAGCCTAATATGTGGTACTTTATCAAACACCTTTTGAAAGTCCATATACACAACATCAACTGCACTGCCCTCATCCACCCTCTCTGTTACCTCATCAAAAAACTCAAATCAAGTTAATCAAACACAATTTGCCCTTAACAAATCCGTGCTGGCTCTTCTTTATTGTCCAAGTGGCTGTTAATTTTCTCCCAGTCAATAAAATGTTCAGAATTAGTGCCTGGTTGTAATACCAATTCTTGTACAAGAACACCAAATTTATTTTGGGAAGCTGGACTTTGATAGCACAAATGTAAATAATTCAATAAAATTACTTTATCAATGGTAAATTACTACTCAATGGTCTTGGATATACTGTTGATACCATCATGTCATCAATGAACACCAAAGCATTGCTTTCCTCTGAAATCAACTAGAGACTGAATGTGTTAAAATAATCCTCATGGCTGATTTAGAAGGCAGACTTCAAAATGTTTACAGTCGTTACTTAGTGAAATGATTTGTAAGGGAACTTGGAGTTCATATATTGTAATGCCTGTCTGACAGCAAAATATATGAACCTCAACTTTTTTCTATTTAAGTATTCACATTAGCTTGATCCTGCCAAATATGACTAGTCTAGGAAGAATCATCTTTTCTGAACTGCTCCAGCCAGTGGACTGGATGAAAGACAGTTCATCCAAATGGATCTGGATTGGGCGAATCCAGACTGATCTGGACATTTCATGACTTGACCAACCAAGATCAAATTAGAGAACCAACATAAGTTTTCTAATCCATGCAGGTACAATGCCATGTATGTTTGTTTCAAAAAAAGAAAAACACATGTTGCAGGAGAAAAATTCAAACTACCCAAACAAATATCGACAACCGTGTGAATGGACCCAACTCCAAAGTTTAGTTTTGGAGTTTTAGACTTATTCAACTAAGCTCATCTGTACAAAAAGGGCTAATTTTATTCTTGGACTATCCTCTCAGGCCTGTTTCTGGCTGGGGATTGCGCGCTCATCAACTTCTACAGCGTTGCACAATTGATCCTGTATTCAATCCCAGTTAAGTGATTTCAAAATCCTCATCTGTTTACAGATCCCTTCATGGACTTGTTCCAGAAATCTCCTCCAGGTGTACGTCCCAATTGTACCCTGTGCTCACCTAGAATTGGCCTATTGTGCATTCCTCTCTTTCCATCCCATTAGCGTGGGCACAGTCTTCAGTTCTCATACCATAGCACTTTGGAATTCTCTTCAACACCTCTGCCTTGCTACATCTTGTTGCACCTTCAAGTATACTCCTCAAAGCCTATATCTTTGGTCACATCTTCAGCTACTATCCTTAATTATTCTCCCATTTTCTGCTCTGTGTCCAATGCCTCTCCATATGAAGCCCTTTGGGACAATTTGCTACATTGAAGCTAAAATATAGATGCAACTTGTGGAAAATTACCAATCTGTTCTTCCCAGAATGAAATCATAATATTGTATCTATTCAGTTGTTTGATTCAGTCAAACTCACAGTAGTTAACTTACACTCCAGCTTATCTTCAGCTCGTCCTCGCTCCAACAGTGACAGATAACAGACAATATCCTTCAGATAGACCACTTGTGGCATCTGCGACTGTAGCATGTGAGATGGTGTCTTCAGAGGGCTGTGACTCTTCCGAAGTCCTAAACTCATCTTCTTGTCTAAACTTTTTGTACCTGTGAAACATAAGGACTGAATTAATCTTAATTGTATGACATGCAGTGAGATAGCCACACATCGATAGGGGGAAGAGTGGATTTGATAGGCTGGACAGTCTCTTCTTGTGACCATCATATATTGATTAAATGTGCATTTAGCCATGTAAGTAATTTCTATGACATTTGCCTCGTTTGTATAGGAGCATTTAAAAATATTATTTGTGCTTTCAGACCTAATGCTGATTATTACTTGCTGAGGCAGTGGCAAGCTGGAATGGAATCCCAATACATGAAAGAGGTGATATAAACCACAGATGCATATCCTCTAGTCCACCAAGGAATAAGACAACATAGACTAACAGCTCTTTAAACATCAGGGAAGTAGAAGTCACAGATGCATACTAACTAGACCAAGAGACTGGACGTCATTGATGCATACACCTAGACAAACAGAAAACCCAACATCATGAATAAATAGCCACCAGATCATCACCGATAGAAACTTCAATGGGCACAGGTATAATGGTTGATGACATTAGAAGATTGGTGGTACGGGTTCACCTCTCCCTCAACCAACATCACCAAAAACAATTGCTATGTGGTGTACTTTGGTGTGTGCAAATTGTATGCAGACAAGCACAGCAGCCAACAGTGACTGCATTTCAAAATGAATCTCATTTTGGATGTCCTGAGGCTATTATAAGGCACTCTCTAAATGCTGGCTCTTTCTTTATGCAAACTAGTTTGGTTTTGCAGTGAGAGTTTGCCCATTACCATTTTCTTAATGAGTAAACCATGGTGCAAGTAAAAGTATAAAACATTTTATTTGGTCCATATTTCTTTTTTTTTTTAAAGTCATCCGAAATGTTCCCCCCCCCCCCCCCAAAAGCTAGAGTTTGCAAACAGCTATAAATGACCACTCTTCAGTACTCCAGACACTGGTTCAATAAGCTGACTTTCCGCAGTTCCTTGGTACCATACAGGCAGGGCCCCATTGTTACCTTGCAGTTCCTGGTCCTGTTTGAGCCATTACTTCGGCGGTTTTTAAAATCTTTTGCCGCTTTGAAATAAATTTGGTTCAAGCAGTATCACAGAATTCTCTACCGATGTTGATGATTGGCGAACACCTTGAAACACGCGACCATTTCCTCAACTGAACATGACTATACGTAATTAATAAATATATACTATTCAGCTCATTCGTCATTCCCTTAAAGCCCTAACCTGTAGATCAAAGGATATCATTCAAATACATTATAGTTATTTCACATTCTTGATAGTTAATTTTTCTGGTTAAATATATATTTTTAGCATTCAGGAGTTATTTCTTCTACTGATGCTGAAGAAATTGCATCAAGAGAGTTGCTTGTACTTTCAGTCATAATCCCATTAACCGGCTGCATGATAGAGTGTCAAAGAATATTTTTGTGCTGAAGGATGGCTAGTACTGCCAGGCTATTTTTTCATTCCCCCCCCCCCCCTTGTTTTTTGGCATCTGTATGTTATGTGTTATTAATCAAAATAAGAAGTTTTATTCTAAATTAGCACAAAAGTAGGGATGTAATACTTTTTAATGTAGTTAGGGACTGCTGAATTAAACAATATGCAAAAGTGGAGGATTGTATATAAAAAAACTAAAAACGTAGCTGAAATTTAAAAAAAGATGCAACTGGATTGTTAAATTATGGGACATCTTCACATCGTCCCATTGGATCTTAAACAGAGAGCCTGTTATTGATTCAGGTGGATGTTAAAAGAACCATTCAAAGCTCAACACCTCTAACAATGCAGCACCTCCTCATCACTGCACTGAGGTGTCAATTTAGGTGAATTATGGGAAGACTGAGACACAGTCCTTCATTTTGCTGAATTAAATGCTCGTGTCCAGTTTGCAACTTAAACAACATCGCAGTCTCCAGTCACCAAAAAAGGAGTTAATTCTAATTGGATTGTAATACCTTACAAAAAGGCCCAAGATTTAGCAGGGTAGAGAAGGAAGAAAATCAGGTATTTCTTAATATCGGCTGATAATTTTTCAGGAAGCAGTAAACCTTTTAAATCTTCAAGTGCTAGAGGCAATGCAGAGAAGAGTCGCAAGGCTGATCCCCAGTGTCAACGGGCTGAGTAATGAGGACAAACTGGAGCGACGTGCGCTTCTCAGCCTGGAAAGGAGGCATTTGAGAGGTGATCTTATGAAAGTTTTGAGAGTAATAGTAGCATGAAAAAAAATTAATCTGCAATAATATATCTGATTGTGATAAGAATAGGACAAGGGGAAACAGATTCATTAAATTGTGAGATTAGGACAAGGACACCCAGGTTTAAACTAGTAAAATGTAATGAGATGTAGCCGGCGATGGTGTGGGGGGGGGGGGAAGAGAAAGAGACTCTTGGGTCTTTTTGGATGAACGAATTATTGTAGAATTACAATTAGAATGGTTTAAATGGCCTTCCCCAGCCACAGCATCGTCTGAATATGTTGCAAAAAAAAGCATTACAGAGAAAGCATTGTGGGTGGAGAACTACAATCAAATCATTCTCGTTTAGCTCAAGTACATAACCTAGGCTGACATCTCAGTGAAGTAGAGAGAGAGTGCTGCACTATTGGAAGTGCTATCCTTCACATGGATGTTTAATGTCCACCTGAACTGAGGACAAGGTCAAAATTTATGATCCTTTGGCAGTATTTGATAATAACCTTGGTTGAATCTATTGAAGAGTTGGCAAAGTTGGTGGATGATGGAAGACCAGCTGATATTGAGTACTTATAGGCTATGGGAAAAGAGCAGAGGAGTGGGACTAATTAGATAGCTCTTTCAAAGAGCCAGCACTGGTACAATGAACCAAATGGCCTTCTTCTGTGTTATATGATTCTATGATCTAGATTTTCAAAAACCTTTGACAAATTGCTGCACAAAATGCGGGATTGTCGGGCAGATGACACAAAGATATGTGCAGGAGTTAGGACCTTAGATGAAAATAAATAGTTTCCAGGCATTCCTAGATACAATGAGGGTGAAATTCAACTATGCCGGGGGGTGGAAAATAGGCGGTAGCGGATCGGCCACCCTTTAAACATTGAAGTCAATGGAAAAGAAAGTCGGGCGGGATGTGTAAAAGGCAGCCGAACCACTACTGCCTGTTTTGTGCTCCCGCTGAAGTTGAACTTATGCCCAATGGAAGAATGGACCATATCTGACAGATGCCTTTTAATATAGACAGGTGCAGCGAGATGTACTTGAGCAAGGGCAATTCATAGACCATGCAAGGTTGCACCTCAAAGCTGTGAGCAGGGAAAGGACCTCCGAGTCGCAGTTCACAAAACATTAGGGCCTAGAAATTCGTAGTGTTTGCGCTGGCCGTTAAGACTTGTTTCAGCAAAAAAAACCGCATCCATGTTCGGCTGGGCGGCAGCGCTGCTGATGTCTGCGATCGCGAGCGATATGGAGATTATGCAGATTGTGACGTCAGTGAGTGTGCAACGCTCACCTGATGCCCGATCTGCCATTTTGGAGTGCACCGCTCAACTTACCAGCCTCTGTTAATTGCGACCAGCTGACCAAGTGTTCACAAGCAGGATGGAGCCTCCAGCAGCGAAACTTAAAGAGATCATCATCAACAACTTGCAGCTGACATGTTTCTTCAGTTTGACTGGCTCTGTGGAACTTTCTGCAACTCCAGGAGCTTTATAAACTTCTTTCAAGGTTCTTAGGTGACGGGGAGTTTTGGGGCAAGTGGAGAACGCCTTTATTCTTATTTAAAGGCTTCTGCTCACAACACTTGCTCACAGTCATGGGGGCGCTACTGGCAGTCCCCCTCGCGCTCGAGGCTCTTCGGGAGAGGGAGCGGAGGCAGTGAAGACGAGGAGAAGATCCGTGCAGAGGGAGGAGGAGGAGGGCCAGGAGGTCTCTCAACAGGAGGCCTTATCCACCTAGGGTCTTCAGAGAGCACTTCTCTTATATCCACTTAAGTGAGGAGCAGTGTATTAGGAGGCTCCGCTTCAGCAAGGAGGTGGTCACAGAACTCTGTCACCTCCTGCAACTAACCTGTAGCCTCAGATCAGGACGACCACGACTCTCCCAGTGGCCCTCAATTTCTTCGCCAGCGCATCCTTCCAGTCTGCAGCAGGAGACATAGCTAACATCTCCCAGTTCGCCATCCATCGCTGCATCCGGGAGGTCACAGAGGCTCTCTACACCAGGAGATGGGACTACATCTTCTTCTCTCTGAGCAGAAAGAAGCAGGAAGAACACGCATGTGGCTTTGCCAGGATAGCGGGCTTCCCCATGGTGCAGGGCGCCATCGACAGCATCCACGTGGCTTTGCGGTCAGCGCATAACAATCCTGAGATCTTCCGTAACCGCAAAGGCTACCACTCACTTAATGCGCAGTTGTTGTGCGACCATTCCCAGCACATCCTTATGGTCAATGCCTACTATCCTGGCAGCAGTCATGATACCTTCATCCTGTGTCAGTCCCGTGTGCCAGCAATCTTCCAACCACCACGTCAAACCCGAGGGTGGCTGCTTGGATTCAAGGGCTATCCGCTCTGCACCTGGCTCATGACTTCTCTCCGCAACCCCAACACTCGTGCCCAGCACTCATATAATGAGAGCCATGCTGCCACCAGGAACATCATCAAGCAGACCATCGGAGTGCTCAAGCAATGGTTCCGCTGCCTTGACCACTCGGGAGGAGCCCTCTGGTACTCGCCGGAGTGGGTGTTCCATTTCGTGGTGGTCTGCTGCATGCTCCACAACCTGGCCATCAGGAGGGCGCAGCCCTTGCCAGCAGGGTTTGCGGGACCACCTTAGGAAGAGCATGAGGGAGAGGAGCAGGAGGAGGAAGAGGAAGGAGGAGGAAGAGAGGAGGCATGCAGCAAACCCCCCTTCAGCACAGGCTGCCCATGAATGCCTCATCAGACTCCGATTCCAGTGAATGAAACCTCAGATCCCATTGCTAACCACATCCCCATCATACCATCCCTCTGTCACGGAATATCACAGCGTCTCCTGGGCGGCAGCAGTCTGGGCTGGCTGGCTGACAGGCAGCTGCAGTGGCAAATGCGGAGTGGCAGTGGTGGGAGTAGGAATGCCGTCATCCTGAGAGAGGACAGCAGGTTCCTGCTCCACAGACCCACTGCCACTCTCCCGGGGCAGCGCCTCAGCATTCCTAGCAATCTGTTGGAGGACAGATTGCTGGCCTGCTGTGACACCCTGCAAGCCCCTTTCCACACTCGTAAACCCAGCCACGATGGTAGCAGTCTGAGCTTGAGTGGCAGCAAGCTGAGACTGCAGAAGAGCGCTCTGCACTTCCACTGCAGCACTGAGACGTTGGGTTGCTTCTGCCTGTGCTGCAATGGCAGCTGCGACATTGTCCATCACACGCGGCATGAAGTCTGGGTCGACACGGTCTCTCCTGGAATTGTCCCTTGTTTCCAGCCTGGAAATCCTGGGCTCCAAGCCCCGTCCAATATTGGAGCTGGACTCCTCCATGCTCCTTGACATTGCCAAGAGGCTCTCTGGCAGGCTGGCCATTGCACCCAGAAATGCGGTGTGCATGGCCAGCACCCTTCTTCTGAAAGCTACCCCATCAAGGTGCTCATCTGAGTCATGTGCAACAGAAGTCGCACGCAAACTCGTCCTCTGGGGAGCTGTCCCCTGAGCTACCCTTTCCCCCTGGCCTTGCTACAGCCCACTCGTGCCCAATGCCTCACCATGTGCAGATCCCGCCTCTATACTACCCTCTACATTCCGTGTAGTGCCAGTTTCTGAGCTGGTGTCTGCGAGTGCCAGGTGCAGTGACGGTGTGCCGCCTTCTTCTTCTCCTCCTTCACTCTCCTCCATTGCTTCGGGGACAGGCTGTGTGGCTGGCAGTTCTTGGTCATCTGAAAGCAGAAAGGCACAAAAGTCAGGTTATGGTGAGGGGAGGTGTGCAAAGCAAGATATCCAGGCTTACCGCATCAGCAGCTTGTAAGTGAGAAGAGATTGTGGGATGAGGGGTAAGTGGGATGCTTACCGTTATTGTCCCCAAGGGCTTCAACTTCGTCTGTTGCCACGGCCTCGGTCACTGCCCCTCCAATGATGTTGAGCACCGACTCCTCCAGCTGGCTCAAGACCTGTATCCGCGCCGTCTGCCGCTGCTTGTGGCAATTGTGAGCTACCTTGGCCTGCAAGAGAAAGGGAAGTGTGTCAGTGAGTGTAGTGCAATGCGTTTGGGTGATGTGCCTGCCATAGTTGAATAGTTGTCAGCGTGTGTGAGATGTGGGTGTGAGTGTTACAGCAGTGGCAAGTGTGTGAGGGTGAAGTGAAGCTATGATTGTGAGGTATGAGTGATGATAGGTAGAGATTGTTGGTAGGTGAGTGATGGGGGTGTGGTGCATTGAGCAGTGAGAGAGACTTGTGGTGCAGATAGTGGGATATGGCATTTGCTGAAGCCTTCACTCACCTTGACCTGCCACGTATCCATGTTCTGGGGACCACACTGTTGGCCGTCACGTATCCAGATATCTCTTGCCAGAGCCTTCTTGATGCATGGGCTGATACAGTCTGTGGGAACAGGACAGCCTGCCTCCTCTCCATGTCTACCACCAGGGCCTCCAGAGCTGCAAATAAGAACCTTCGGGATTGTTCTCTTTGCTGGTGCTCAATCATGTCTTCCAACTTCAGGTGTGATTCCAATTTGAGCTCCAACTGCAATGACAATGAGGTGCTGCTGCATCAAAGCACCTCCCCTTTAAGTAGTGGAGAAAGCCTCGGCCAAACATTCCTTGCAATTAGACTTCACCCGATATTGGCCCACTTGTTGAGCAGTAAGCCGATCAGCAGCGCGTTAAGCACTGAGATCAGCACTATAATCATGTAAGTGAGCACTCAGCATGAATTTTGCGTGTTACCTGGTCCACTTTGACCCAGCACAGCTAAATAGCGCTGGGCCAGGACCCCTCCCGTTTTCGGGCCATATCCAATTTCTAGGCCTGACCAGTACTGCAAAGCTATTGTGAAAGCAAATAGAATGCTGGGATGTATAGTTAGCGGAATTAAAAATAAAACTAGAAGTAGAATCCTTTCCATGTATAAGGCCTTGGTTCGGCTGCATCTAGAATACTATGGTTTTGTTCCCCTCACATGGTGGGGGATATCAAGACCTCAGAAAAGCTTCAGAGGAGGGCTCCTCAAGTGATATCTAATTTAAGGGCCCTTGGTAATCAGGACGGGCTTAGAGAGCTGAGCTCTCAACTCTGGAAAAACGTATGGTTCAAGGGGATATGATTGAGGTCTTCAAAATAGCAAAGAGATTAGATTTGATCCCAATGGGTAGGCTATTTGAGCTCGATATGCAGAACAACAACTATCACTAATAACTGAAACAAAAGCAAAATACTGCAGCTGCTGGAAATCTGAAATAAAAACACAAGAATGCTGAAAAACAGGCAGCATCGATCATTAGCATCGATCATTAGCTCTGTAGATAGGCCACTGACCTGAAACAATCATTGTGTTTCTCTCTCCACAGATTCTGCCTGATCTGCTGTGTATTTCCATCATTTTTTGTTTTTTTACCATTAATAACTACTCCCTTTATAAGCAAGTGTATTTATCCAACCTAATATTTTTGAAATCTAGATACACAATATCGGTTGGGCATCCATCATCAGTACGAAAGCATAGTTCGGTTAGATGCTAGATGTTAGAGTCGATAATCTCTGAAATATGATGCCAGTAGGTGCAGAGAGTGTAGATTCATTGAAAGCATTCAAAAGAAAACTTGTTGCGTTACAGAAGGTAGATGGTTAATGGGGACTAGTGATACCATTGACTGTGGTCTCCTGGAGCTTGCTTAATTGTTTTTGGGAGTCGGAGAGGAATTTGGGAGAGTTTTTTTTCCCCCTAGATTGCTCTAAGGGTTTTTCCTCTTTTTTTTGGCCTCTCCCAGGAGATTGGGTGACTGCAGGGAAGAGGCTGGGATGGGGTTGATGGTGATGCCTGGGAGCAGGTTGCTTGTCCACCCTGTTGAGTGCAAGAAGTGCATAGTGGTAGGAATAATAAGAAAATGAGAAAAACAGGAGGAAAAGTGAAACAGTAAGAAAAGCAAGTTGACCTCTCAGAGTGCAAGTTCTAAGGAGGTATCCATTATTTTATATGCGCAACTCCCACCATTCAACTGGGGAAATGCGTTACACATTGATGATACTCGTCAATTAAGAAACTGTGGTGATAATGGATTTTTTAAAACTCCTTCCTTTCTGTAATTCAATTACTGACCAGCAGCTGCCACTATAGGTTTAGCCCTGTACAGTGCAGTATAGTTGAAAAAATTGTTATACAGTACTAGAATACAAGAGGGTAGAAGTTATGCTACAGCTATACAAAGCTCTGGTTAGCCACACCTGGAGTACTGTGAGCAGTTCTGGGCACCACACCTTTGGAAGGATATACTGGCCTTGGGAGGGAGTGTAGCATAGATTTACCAGAATGATACTTGGACACCAAGGGTTAAATTACAAGGAGAGATTACACAAATTAGGGTTGTATTCCCTAGAAGTTAGAAGGTTAAGGGGTGATTTGATAGAAGTTTTCAAGATATTAAAGGGGAACAGATAGGGTAGATAGAGAGAAACTATTTCTGCTGGTTGGGGATCTAGGACTGGGGGCATAGTCTAAAAATTAGAGCCAGGCCTTTCAGGAGTGAAGTTAGGAAACATTTCTACACAGAAAGGGTGGTAGAAGTTTGGAACTCTCTTCCGCAAATGACAATTGATGCTAGATCAATTGTTAATTTTGTATCTGAGATTGATAAATTTCTGTTAACCAAAAGTATTAAGGGATATGAGGCAGAGACGGGTATATGGAGTTCGGTCACAGATCAGCCCTGATCTCACTGAATGGCAGAACAGGCTCAAGGGGCTAAATGCCCTACTCCTGTTCCTATGTTTATATGCCACTTAGAAAACTACTAAAAGCTGACCATCAGCTTAAAAAAACCAAGATGATAACTTTAAAACAGCCCTAAACGTAGCCTACGACATGGAAAGCAAGTTAAAAGTGACTTGATTTTTATATTAAGTATTAGTGGTAATCTTTAATGATTATAACACAGGTGACCTATACACTGAGATCAATTATGTAAAAGCATTAAGGGGGTGTAGGTTTACTTGCATTATGAAATAATTTAAACATCTAAATAACATACGATTAATGTAAACACAGTGATGTAAAAAAAGGTCTATGCCGTACAGCACAAGTGGACCAAGATATCCTAAAACATAATTAAATAAAACAGAAGCACCACTTTATTTTCAATCTGCACCACTCTCCAAACAGTTTAAAAAGTCCCTGCCTCCCAATTGCTGGGTTACAATCCCAGGGTTTCCCCTCTTGCCAGCCCGATGAATCGCTCTGCCAATCAATGGATTACAGGTTAGTCTCTGTCTCAGTGCCAATCCATCCACTCTGCTTAACTGGATTAGTCTCTGTGCCAAGCAGTACAATGAATTGATCCCCTCTCAGTACTGTCCTATATCCTATCCCCAGTCCCATTTCTCTCAATTGCTCAACCACAAACTTTCCTCTGCATTATTCTTTACCTCTCTGCCCCTGTCAATTTCACAGTCTCCCTGTGGAGTTGGCTTTGGTGCTCGGAGCTAAAGTACCACAGGGTGACTCCACTTTACAATAATGAGAAGTCGCACAACACCAGGTTATAGTCCAACAGTTTTATTTAAAATTACGAGCTTTCGGAGCTGTTGCCCCTTTGTCAGGTAAAGGTACAATGAGGGAATCTATTACACAGTATATAAACACAGAAAGCAATTTGTCTGCAGAGATACAATCTTTTAGGGAGTCATTACATCAAAGACACATCAGAGTACAGCTAAGACAATGAGGTGGGTCACAGGGGGTCCAACGTGTCAAATCCTGCCGTCTGCAGTTGAGCTTTTAACATCTTTTTTTGGGGGGATTTTTGTGTTTTTTTTTAAAACTGGAAAGACAGACAACGATGTCGAGTCACGTTCTGTAGCGTGACATGAACCCGAGATCCCTATAGGGATCTCGGGTTCATGTCACGCTACAGAACGTGACTCGACATCGTTGTCTGTCTTTCCAGTTTTAAAAAAAAACACAAAAATCCCCCCAAAAAAAGATGTTAAAAGCTCAACTGCAGACGGCAGGATT
Source organism: Squalus acanthias (assembly GCA_030390025.1). Taxonomy (NCBI): domain Eukaryota; kingdom Metazoa; phylum Chordata; class Chondrichthyes; order Squaliformes; family Squalidae; genus Squalus; species Squalus acanthias. The sequence goes on along the minus strand of CM059427.1, from coordinate 1,118,391 downwards.
TGACACGTTGGACCCCCTGTGACCCATCTCATTGTCTTAGCTGTACTCTGATGTGTCTTTGATGTAATGCCTCCCTAAAAGATTGTATCTCTGCAGACAAATTGCTTTCTGTGTTTATATACTGTGTAATAGATTCCCTCATTGTACCTTTACCTGACAAAGGGGCAACAGCTCCGAAAGCTCGTAATTTTAAATAAAACTGTTGGACTATAACCTGGTGTTGTGCGACTTCTCATTTTTGTCCACCCCAGTCCAACACCGGCATCTCCGCATCATGATCACTTTACAATGGCCACTGTAACTGTTGGTATGAGGTGTCAAATAATCACTTTAAAATACAACAGGTTGTGCTTTTTGTAGGGAAAATGCTGGTTTAAAATAAATAATTTAACCTAGTTTGAGAGATTTAAAAACTTTTTTTTTTTTTTAAAAAGTGCATCGGGGCAAAGCCACATTTTGAACACTAACGTTATCCTCAAGTATTACAGGTAAGGTCATTTGTTGATCTGCCAACTCTTTATTTTTGGAGTGAGTTTGACTATTTCCACAGTTCTTGAAATTATCTAAATATTTGATTTAATTCATGAGCTGCAGGTGATATTGACTAGGCATGTCCTGCTGATGCAAAGCTGCTCCAGGAATTGTAACAGCCATTTTTATGGATAATTTTAGCCATTTTTTCAGCTTTTGTAACTATTTGTGTTTTTAATTGTATGAACAGACCCGAGTGGCAAATGGCATCAGAAAAATAAGTTATTTGAGTGATTTGATTGGCCAATTTTGTTCTTTATGATTAGTAAAACGAACTAACAGATGTACTTTTAGGTTTTTTTTCTGGTTACTCATTCTTCATGTGTACATTTTGCCATTGCTGATTTGTTCACAATTAGTCAATTGGAAAGTTAGATCAAACAGAGGTGGTTACTTAAACCAAGCAATCAGTTTTCCCTTTCCCAACAGACGTTTAAGGTTTGGAGGTGTGATGCTTCTGTGGTCGTACCTTTAGGTATGATGTATTTAAAATGTGTAACGCTACACATCCAACAGATGCAAGACTTGATAGCATAGATTTGTATTCAGCATAGTGCATCCTTATCCAGAGAGTAGTAATACACTAATCACCTTTTGATTTTAGACACTTTACCAAAAGGGGCACATTTGGTGGAATGGAGGGGGACAGGTTTGATAAGTGGGGGCCCCTTGACTAACTTCACAGCGGAGCCCTAAAATCCCTGACCACAATGCTATCTTACCGTACTCTATTGATAGTAAACTTATTTCTCATTTAGGTGTATGATGTTTCACAGTACACACATAAAGCACCTTTGAACAGTCAGTAATTGTTCCTGTTCCCTCCCTAAACCTCTCTTTCCTCCTTTAAGACGCTCCTTAAAACCTACCTCTTTGACCAAGCTTTTGATCACCTGTTCTAGTATCTCCTTATGTGGCTTGTGCTAAATTCTGTCGGATAACGCTGCTGTGAAGCACCTTGGGATGTTTTACTACATTAAAGGTGTTATATAAATGCAAGTTGTTGTTGTTCGAACATTTGCAAATGTAAGTCCATTCATATAAACATGAGTTTTTCTTCTGCTACCAACAATTGATTTAGAGTAGAGTTGAGGGTTTTTTTTAAATATTTTTTAAATTCCTGTCTCAGGTCAACCTCCAAGTCCACTCTTTACATGTTTAAGGTTGGATGCTAAGACTCAGTTAGAATGGATGGGTAAGTTTCCAGCTGCTTGGGTCAGGTGGTTGCTGGAGATGCACCTGCCTGTCCAATGCAAATGAGGTGCCCTCCCACTGACCCCAGAAACTCCAGCGGAATCACATCCCGAGAATTTTCAGGGCCATTGTCGCAAATCCCAGGGGACTAAAAATGAAGCACAATTTTATTTTATACCTTTTTGAAACAGGCAGCAAATGTGTCTCATGGTTATAGTCTTATGATGAAAGTTTATTGAGTAATTACTGATGCTGACTAGAGCATGAAAGGAAATAATGATGATTGGAATATACTGTAGCTGAAAATTGAATCTGGCTCCAAGTGGAAAAATAGTGGCACAGAAATGCTTTTCGTTCTCCCTTCCTTTCTCTTTGCTCTTTTCCATTTCTTTCTCCCTCTTTTTTCCCCTCTTTCTCCCGTTTCCTCTCCCCTTTTTTTCTTTCTCTCTTGTCCTCCTCCTTTCCAAAGGTATTAGAAGGGAGCAATTTAAAAAGGGACAACTCGAAACTGATTGATGGGAAGAGGAAACTGAACTCTCATCCTTTTCAAAACAGTGTGGAACACTGAAGGGAGGTGAATGCTCTAGCACACATTCCAGCTATATGAATTATCTATTTTTATACCTCTAAGGTGCATTTTTGGGAAAAGGAGTAAAAGGGCAAAGTTTGAGAGCATCCTTGTAGTTTTGTTAGAAAGATTACTTTTTTAAAAATAGCCTTTTATAACAAAATGACAAACAACAAATTGTTTCTATATGAAAAAGAGCAAAATATACAAATCAGTTCCTTCTTGAACACCAAAGCACATATCAAGACAGAACTGGACTGTAATAGCTACAGATTATATTGAAATATTTGTGTTTACAAACTTCTACAGTCCTAGCTTCTAGAAAGGAGTTCTTCCCCACCTGCATATCCGATTACATCAGTAACACAAAGCCACACTACAAGTACAATAGTTGGCGTAAAGTGCATGTAATGTTTGCTTTTTACACATGATCATTTCATAAGAGACCAACTGTTGCACCAGCTTTGTAAACACCTGTCTTCCTATTTAGCTCCGATCCAGTGCACAAACTGCTTTGTGCTAAGTGAGTGCAACAATTAATAGATAGTATAAACATTACAGATGAATGTACTGTGCAGCACTAACATTTAATTCCACCTCCAAGCATAGATCATTGTCTTGGAAGAACTAGCCTGTTCTCAAGAGAGTATGATGATGGATTAATCTAGAGACTAAAATTAAATTTTACAATTTTTCACCCATAGATTCCCAGAAAATGAGAGCAGACCGCTTCAATCAAGTACATGATCAAAATAACTGAACTGTTTCATTTCCTCACACATGGATATTGTTTGCACCACCTGGGGAAAAACAGCATAGCAAAGGTAGTAATTATAAAGGAGGGTAACCCTGCAGGAAATGGAGTTCTTAAACTGACATAGGGAGCAATCATGCCCGATCGTGTGAGGAAATTGAATTCATATCAGTTGAAATGAAGAGACTTCAGTTTATCTGCTTCCACTGTATATATTTCTTCACTTCTCTTCTACACTCTTACATGAGGCTTTGTCACTCTTCCAGGGGATGACATCGCCTACTGTTTGTACCAAGAGGGAAGTTAAGGATAATTTTTTGTAATTAATTATTATAAAGGGGCTCTCTGAATGTAATAATCGCTCTTTCAGTTGTTAGTTTAAAATGTATGATTATATTACTCACATTTAAAACAAGTTTTAAAGATGGATTATTCAATTTAATGAATGTCACTTACTTACATTTTTTAGCATTTTGTATTAATCTCCTCCCCCACTTTGTGCAGTATGTTCTATTAGCTGCTTAGGTTCCTATGTCGCACAGATCATTCCCTGATTTGAGAATCTGGAGATGCTCCAATGTTTGTGCCAATGATCCAGATGCATGAAAATGTGAGAAAGTCATGTGAGGTGAAATTCCAATTCCGTCTCATTAGATCTTGTTCATGTTTCAGCCAATAAATTCCACCTATTGCTAATTCCCATCCTGTGGCAAGCAGCAACACCATTTTCAGCACATAAGCACTTTTTTTTGTGTTATTTTCTAGTCTTCAAGTTATGTACAAATTAGGTGGCATGAAAAGATGCTTCAATGCAAACCATTTTTGAAACCATTAATTTGGTTATTACAAGGCTTGCAAAGATGAAAGTAGTAGCATACAGATCACATTGTTAAAATGAAGTACCACTGACAGGCAATGAGGTCACTATCTACGATAGCAAAATACTGCAGATGCTGGAAAACTGAAACAACAACAGAAAACGCTGGAAAAACTCAGCAGGCCAGGCAACATCCGTGGAGAGAGAAACAGAGTTAACGTTTCAGGTCGAAACCCTTCGTCAGAAATGAGAAAAAAAGCAGGAAATGAAACAGATAAAAAAGCAAAGGGGAGGCTGGGGGGAGGAATAACTATGGTAAGTAGAGACATTAAGAGATGCTCAAGGCAAGACGAGATGGTAATAGGACAGGTTAAGAAACAAAAGGTGGCTCAGAAGTGTGAAGTCGAGTTCAACAATTTCAGATCATAACCTCGGCCTCTACCACATATTATATATATATATATATATATATACACACACACACATCACATTTTATCCACCCTTTTGGTTTGTGCCTTTTCCCTTTTTTTTCTCTCTCTCCCCCCACGGCAGCTGTCTCTCATTCTGCCAGCATTTCACACTTGCTTTTTTATGTTTCATTTCCTGCTTTTTTTCTCAGTTCTGACGAAGGGTTTCGACCTGAAACGTTAACTCTGTTTCTCTCTCCACGGATGTTGCCTGGCCTGCTGAGTTTTTCCAGCGTTTTCTATTGAGGTCACTATCTAGTTTCTCTGCACCCCACCCCCCACAGAATTACTGGCATTCTGTAAGGTAAGAGTCTAACATTGATAAGGTTATACACCCAGTGGAAGTATTGACAGTGGCAACATTGTCACACTAAGCCCAATTAAAGTCTTTGTTGCCTGTTGTTTTTGCCCAGCCTCTTCTGTATAAATCAGAGCAGCCGCTGCGATCTTTTCTCCCTTTCCACCCAAACTTCAAACATCACATACAACTTCCTCTCCTCCTAGCTCCAGAATTTCTGCTACTGCTGTCCCTGCCTCTTCTAATAAGTCTCTCGACACCTCTTCAAATACATCTGTCTGTTTCTTGTGGCTCCTTTGGTGTCTCTACTGCTGAGTTTGCTCTCCTCATAAGCCATTCACCATGAAAATAATCCAAGAAAGTAGTAAGCAAGGAAATAAAAAAAAAAGTGAAAGATAAAACAAGAAAGAAACTAAAAGGACAAAGAAAAAACGAAAAGGAAAAAGTAAAAAAAAAAATGCAGAAGCTGGAAATCTGAAACACAACATAAAATGTTGGAAAGGCACAGAAGATTATGGCAGCATCTGCAGAGAGAACAAAGGAGTTTTGAGATTTCAGGTGTGGACTCTTAATCAGAAAAATAAAGGAGCTGGATTCTTGCTGCTTTTTCCCCAATTGTAATCCGCTTCTTTCACTTTGGAGCCATGTTTAACTCACCTTTTGTTTTTCCAGTGGATTTCACATGATTAACGAAGGTTACTTTTGTGTCGCTTTTTACACCTTGAGTCCAGTATATTAAGATTGATTAAAACTGTTAGTTCAGAGTTGGTTCTGATGAAGGGGCTACACCTGAAACTCTAATTTATCTTTTCATTTTCTGATGTTGGCAGACCTGCCACTGTGTTTCTCCTACATTTTATGTTTTGACTTCAGTTTTCCAGCATCTGCGGTTTGTTTTTATCTCCATTAAAGCTGCACCTTTAGCAAACCTGTGCTCTCAAAACACTACCGGTCATTCTCCCCGCTTCATTTTGGTTATTTGTATAAAGGACCTCTCCTTTTGACCGTGCCAGCTCTGGCGAAGGGGCCCATCCGAGTTGTTGACCTTCCTTCTCTTTTACTTGCTGTTCTGCCATACATCATTCGCATTTGTTTTCTTTTTAAATTTCAAACCAAACACTGAGGAAGGTGAAAAATGGAATGGGAAATACAATGGGCCTGAAGTTACGGTGGTTGCGGCAGCGTACGCTGTTGGAAGCCTTCTGAAAGGCCCCGCAGTTTCCCAGTTTACATAAGAACATAAGAAATAGGAGCAAGAGTAGGCCATTCGGCCCTTCGAGCCTGCTCCACCGTTCAATGAGATCATGGCTGATCTTCTGCCTCAACTCCATTCACCGGCCCTATCGCCATATCCCTTGATGCCCTTACTAGTCAGAAATCTATCGACTTCTGTTTTGAATATACCCAATGACTGAGCCTCCACAGCCCTCTGGGGTGGAGAATTCCAAAGATTCACCACCCTCTGTGTGAAGAAATTTCTTCTCATCTCAGTCCTGAATGGCCTACCCTTTATCCTGAGGCTGTGGCCCCTGGTTCTAGACTCCCCAGCCAAGGGAAACATTCTCCCAGCATCCACCCGATCAAGCCCTGTAATAATTTTGTATGCTTCAATGAGAACCCCTCTCATTCTTCTGAATACAGGCCTAGTTTACTCAATCTCTTCTAATACGACAGTCCCGCCATCCCAGGAATCAATCTCGTGAACCTTCGTTGCACTCCCTCTATGGCAAGTATATCCTTCCTTAGGTAAGGAGACCAAAATTGTACACAGTACTCCAGGTGTGATCGCACCAAGGCCCTATATAATTGGAGTAAGACTTCTTTACTCTTGTACTCAAATCCTCTTGTAATGAAGGCCAGCATACCATTTGCCTTCCTAATGGCTTGCTGCACCTGCACATTCACTTTCAGTGACTCATGTACAAGGTTTCTGTGTGCGCTGCGCATGCGCGAAAACCCGGAACTTGCGATCCGTCAAGTTTCGCATTGACAGATCCTTCGCATCCTCTGCAAAAACACTTTCACTGCCGCAGAGTTGGGCTACTTAAAATAAAATCTTTATAATGATTAAAACATACACATACATTTAAAATTAGTTTAGGTAAATTTTGGCCTATTTTGAAATGTTTAAATTTATTTTTCAAAAATTTAATTTTTATTTTAAATGCTTAATTAAAGGGTCTTTTAATTAATTTTGAACATGGTAACATTTATTTTTATTTAAGTGGTGTGAATTCTTATTTATTTGGGGATTTCTAATATGCTTATGGGGATTCCGTACATAAATAGAATCCCCAAAAGCATCATAGGAATCACCCTTTTGATTGGTTGACCGGTCCCACGTGATCCCAGGGACGCTTGCGAACCGCATGCGCCCCTAGAATACGTGGGCCTTTATGCAGGCATTCGCCTGCAGGCCCGAGAAGGGAACTCTCTGTAGCTGTGGAGCCAGGAGTTAAGGACAGAAATATTTCGCGATTCGGAGGCGTACTCAGGAGGTACGTCTCTGACCGCAAATTCAGGGCCAATGAATTGGAGACTGCTTAACACAGAGTGCAGTTACTTTCTGTTGGTGTGATACCCTGTACAAGTTGCGCAACACTGGTTCTGCAATGCTATGATACAAGTTGGTATAATTTGCTTTGTCACACTGCGTCTGGTACGGATATAAGCTTTTCCAAACACTTTACATAGAATTACATAGGATATACAGCACAGAAACAGGCCATTCAGCCTAACCAGTCCATGCCAGCATTTATGCTCCACTCGAGCCTTCTCCCATCCCTCCTCATCTAACTATCAGCATAACCCTCTATTCCCTTCTCCCTCATATGCTTATCTAGCCTTCCCTTAAATGCATCTATACTTATTTGCCTCAACCACTCCCTGTGGTAGCGAGTTCCACATTCTCACCACTCTCTGAGCAAAGAAGTTTCTTCTGAATTCTCTATCTGATTTCTAGATGACTATCTTATATTGATGGCCTCTAGTTTTGCTCTTCCCCACAATTAGAAACACTCTCTCTGTACCTACTCTATCAAAACCTTTCATAATTTTAAAGACCTCTATTAGGTCACCCCTCAGCCTTCTCTTTTCAAGAGAAAAAGAGACCCAGCCTGCTTATTTTTTCCTGATATGTATAACCTCACATTTCTGGTATCATCCTTGTAAATCTTTTTTGCACCCTCTCCAGTGCCACTGTATTCTTTTTATAATATGGCGCCCAGACCTGTACGCAGTACTCCAAGTGTGGTCTAACCAAGGTTCGATACAGGTTTAGCATAACTTCAATTCTATGCCTCTAAAAATAAATCGTAGTGCTTGGTTTGCATTTTTATGGCCTTATTAATCTGTCTCGCTTTGGACAAAAGCTGTGAAACCTCCCTGCGCTTGTGTAACGAAATGTATGCTCTCCACTTTAGTCCTCCTGCGATTTAGCTTAGATGCAGATGTCCATACCTCTCAGTAAATGAGACATATAATCAAAAGCTGTATCAGATCGTGGTAATGGCAACTCCAATAGCACAACGTAGCCATTTTATGGTTATATTAAAATGTGGCTTATCGTGAATATTTCTCTGATGACAGTGGTGACATTATAATGGTGCGAAACTCACTTCTGGCTGAATGCCAGTTTTGCAGCTCGTAAATAGGGTAAATTGTTGCAGCACAGAGAGCTGTCAAGTCTCAATTATTTCTTGTGACAGCCATCTTATCGAGAACAAAAAATGTAACTCGAGTAATCTGATTCAACAGAAGCAGTCCAGCTTCAACAATTTCAATTAGATTAGATATTTCAATTAGATATTGTGTTGCTATTTCTCCTCTCCCTCCCTCAGGCCCAAGCTATGGTATGCTAACACGGGCACATGCAATCCTTTAGCACCTTGATGAAAATGGCCATTCTCGAAGTGTGATTCTAGACAGTGGGTGTCGGCAGACTAGTTGACTATGGCGAGTGTTACAACGGAGTCTAAACCTTATCCTCACTCAACATACCCCCGAATACATTCCAGCGAGAACAACTGGATAGCAATCAGGAACAGGGATGGCGAGGTCAGTTATACTGCTACAAGTGCTGCCCCAACTGAACCAGTTAACTCAGCACAGACTGGGAATCAGACCTGAAGCCTTCTCGCCTACATGGTTTACTATTCTAGGTAGTTCTTTACCCACTAGGCTTTTGGGGGCCCAAACATTCTCCAAAAGAATCTTACTTATTCCAGTCTGACCTTGGTAATACTGCAGAATTACTTATCCAGTGACCCAACTGCAACCAATCAACAGCAAAATATTAATTGTGTATTATCTATTATAAAAAGCATAATATTATGTGAAGGTTATCGTGCCAGTCAACTGGTGCCTTCACCTAGCCTATCCAACACTGCCGTTGTTTACCAAACATTTCAGGTCCCACGCTCATATATATAAAAATGTGTGTTTACGATTTCACCACACAGTGCACAGAGGAAATCTTCCTCCGATCATTCAGTCTATGCCCTTTGATGTCAAAAGCTGTGCATTTCCATAAAACCAATGAGCCAGCTAATTAATAGTCGAAAATGTAAAGGTTTTGAAAAATGATTTTGTTCTTAGATTTATTGCCTCACACAAAAGAGGGCAAGTTAACTTTTTATTACTGTTATGGTTTACAACAACAACAACAACTTGTATTTATATAGCACCTTTAACATAGTAAAACGTCCCAAGGCGCTTCACAGGAGCGTTATAAAACAAAATTTGACACCGAGCCACATAAGGAGATATTAGGGCAGATGACCAAAGGTTTGGTCAAAGAGGTAGGTTTTAACGAGCAGCTTAAAAGGAGGACAGAGAGGCCAAGAGGTTTAGGGAGGGAATTCCAGAGTTTAGGGCCTTGGCAGCTGAAGGTACAGCCGCCAATGGTGGAGCGATTAAAATCGGGGATGATCGAGGCCAGAATTGGAGGAGCGCAGATATCTGAGGGTTGAAGGAGATTACAGAGATAGGGAGGGCGAGGTCATGGAGCGATTTGAAAAAAAAGGATGAGAATTTTAAAATCGAGATGTTGGTTAACTGGGAGCACAGGGATGATGGGTGAACGGGACTTGGTGCGAGTTAGGACACGGGCAGCAGAGTTTTGGATGCCCTCAAGTTTACGGAGGGTGCAAGGTGGAAGGCCGCCTAGGAGTGCGTTGGAATAGTCAAGTCTAGAGGTAACAAAGGCATGGATGCGGGTTTTAGCAGCAGATGAGCTGAGGCAGGGGCAGAATTTGGTGAAGTTACGGAGGTGGAAATAGGCGGTCTTAGTGATGGTGCGTATATGTGGTCAGAAGCTCATCTCGGGGTCAAATATGACACCAAGGTTGCGAACAGTCCGGTTCAGCCTCAGACAGTGGCCAGGTAGAGGGATGGAGTTGGTGGCTAGGGAACGGATTTTGTGGCGGGGACCAAAGACAATGGCTTCCCAATATTTAGTTGGAGGAAATTTCTGCTCATCCAGTACTGGATGTCGGACAAGCAGTCTGACAATTGAGAGACAGTGGAGGGGTCGAGAGAGCTGATGGTAAGGTAGAGCTGGATGTCGTCAGCGTACATGTGGAAACTGATGCTGTGTTTTTGGATGATGTTGGCGAGGGGAAGCATGTAGATGAGAAATAGGAGGGGGCCAAGGTTAGAGGCTTGGAGGACACCAGAGGCAATGATGCAGGTGATTCTCTGGCCATGACTGGATAGATAAGAATGGAACCAGGCGAGTGCAGTCCCACCCAGCTGGACGATTGTGGAGCGGCATTGGAGGAGGATGATGTGGTCAACCGTGTCAAAGGCTGCAGACAGGTCGAGAAAGACGAGGAGGGATAGTTTACCTTTGTCATATAGGATGTCATTTGTGACTTTGTTAAGAGCCATTTCGGTACTGTGGCAGGGGCGGAAACCTGATTGGACAGATTCAAACGTGGAGTGATGGGCACGGATTTGGGAGGTAACAACACGTTCAAGGACTTTGGAGAAGAAAGAGGTGTTGGAGATGGGTGTGTGAAGATCCAGCTCAATTAATCTAACAAGTAATTACACTGTGAAATGAATACAGTACAATTCAGTTTAATGTAGAGTTGCTTGGAATGGGAAACTATATGATAGGATTATGCTTCAAGTTTATCATAGAAAATAGTGGTTTGGAAATCCAAGATATGTATGAACCATCAAGGTACAAATGTCCTTTTGAAGCCATGAGAAGAATTTTACAAGGATTTATAAATATGTATTTCATTTTCAATTGACACATTCTAAACTTTCACGTTTGAAACTTTAATTATATATTTATTTACTCATTTAGTTTTAATTTATTCATAGTTTCCAATCAATTTTATTGTTACTTCTCCTGCTCTTAGTGTACAACATTATTGATCCTAGAGAGTGAGCAGGCTTTCACCTACTTATGCTGCACTTCAGCTGGCCTTTGGGAAGATTTAATTTTAGTTAGTACTCTTCATATTCTTGGAGCTGGTCATGTTTTTCCACATGTGAAGTGGTATAATGATAGGGACCAGACAGAAGCAACTCCAACAAGGACTGCTGTCTCACAGATTTGACCCTGGTGGTTGCTGGGAGCACAGACTGGGGAAATTTTAATGGGATACTAATGGGCAGGTTACAAATGTTCTGTAGCCTAATGCACGATGCAACAATTTTGGTTCAGCAAGTGCTGTGGAATAACAACAGAAAACGCTGGAAAAACTCAGCAGGCCAGGCAGCATCCGTGGAGAGAGAAAGAGAGTTAACGTTTCAGGTCGATGACCTTTCATCAGTGCTGTGGTTAGCTCTGCCTTGAATTTCTGCCTCCAGGTGATGACATGGTCTGGGAGAATGTTGCAGAGGTAAGAAAAACCGTACACGAAGGTCATTGCTGGTATTCTACGTAGATGTTTGAAATGGTCGAACACTGAAGTGCAGTTGCAGTAGCTTTTGCGCTGTTGGCATAAAATCAGGAGGTCCGATTTAAGCACCAATAACACTTATTGTACTACCCCAATCAATCTTCTACAGGACTCATGGCCTGGCTACATCACTCTGATGTTGTAGAAGGTGGTCTTGTTTTGGGTGGTACAGAGCCTAGAAGCAAGAGATGGGGTTTCTATTGCAACTTGTCAGACTAGACTACAGTATTCAATTTGTGGCCAAATACAGGTTTTATAGAATACTGGAGTTGCCAACACTAACGAGTAGGGTGGAATTTTAAATAATTCTTGAAACTCAACTTTTCCAACTACCTCTGCCACTTATTTGCTTCAGGATAAGTCAAATGTGATTCAACTCATTGGATTAGCAATGTTTTCAAGAGCGCTTACTACCCTCATAGATGTGCGATAGTTGATATGCCAGGAATGTCAGAATCTGCAACACTAGTGAGAGCCGACAAGCTAGCCCGAAGGCCACTGAAGTCGCAAGACGAGTTTCATCTCTTGTTCCTGAGCTCTGTACAGTCCAAACCTGCTCTGTACAGATAAACCTGCTCTGCACAGATAAACCTGCTCTGCACTTAGGGTTGCCAACCTCCCAGGATTGCCCTGGAGTTTCCAGGAATTAAAGACTAATCTCTCGGGCACTGCCGCAAGCAACATAGGAGATAAATGAATTAAAAAAAAATTATGGGATGTGGGCGTCGCAGGCAAGGCCAGCATTTATTGCCCATCTCCAATGGCGCTTGAGAAGGCGGTGCTGAGCCGCCTTCTTGAACCGCTGCAGTCTGTCTGGTGAAGGTACTCCCATAGTGCTGTTAGGGAGAGAGTTCCAGGATTTTGACCCAGCAATGATGAAGGATCGACGATATATTTCCAAGTCAGGATGTGTGTGACTTGAAGGGGAACTTGGAGGTGGTGGTGTTCCCATGTGTCTGCTGCCTTTGTCCTTCTAGGTGGAATAGGTCACAGGTTTGGAAGGTGCTGCCGAAGAAGTCTTGGCGAGTTGCTGCAGTGCATCTTGTAGATGGTACACACTGCAGACACGGTACGCTGGTGGTGGAGGGAGTGAATGTTTAAGGTGATGGATGGGGTGCCAATCAAGCAGGCTGCTTTGTCCTGGATGGTGTCGAGCTTCTTGAGTGTTGTTGGAGCTGCACTCATCCAGGCAAGTGGAGAGTATGCCATCACACTCCTGACTTGTGCCTTGTAGATGGTGGAAAGGCTTTGGGGAGTTAGGAGGTGAGACAATCGCCGTTGAATACCCAGCCTCTAACCTGCTCTTGTTACCATAGTATTTAAGTGGCTGGTCTAGTTAAGTTTCTGGTCAATGGTGACCCCCAGGATGTTGGTGGTGGGGAATTTGGCGATGGTAATGCCATTGAATGTCATGGGGCGGTGGTTAGACTCTCACTTGTTGGAGATAGTCATTGCCTGGCACTTGTGCGGCGTGAATGTTACCTGCCACTTATCAGCCCAAGCCTGAACGTCATCCAGGTCTTGTTGCATGCGGGCATGGACTACTTCATTATCTGAGGAGTTGTGAATGGTGCTGAACACTGTGCAGTCATCAGCGAACATCTCCATTTCTGACCTTGTCTTGGAGTGAAGATCATTGATGAAGCAGCTGAAGATGGTTGGGCCGAGGACACTGCCCTGAGGAACTCCTGCATCGATGTCCTGGGGCTGAGATGATTGACCTTCAACCACTACAACTATCTTTCTTTGTGCTAGGTATGACTCCAGCCAGTGGAGAGTTTCCCCCCCCGATTCCCATTGACTTCAGTTTTACTAGGGCTCCTTGATACCACACTCGGTCAAATGCTGCCTTGATGTCAAGGGCAATCACTCTTGCCTCACCTCTGGAATTACAGGGGCATTAAAAAAATTGTGTTTAAAAAATGTTCTTTCAACACTTCGGTTTACTAGTTATAAAAATATTGTAAATGGGAAAAAATGCTGTTTGACTGACAGTCAAGAATGATCCAATTGGGTAATGAAGAGCCTATTTACTTTGCGATTAGGCGCAGGAAGGCTGTGCACCAGGAGGATGGACATGCCATTGTGGGGGTGGGGTGGTGAAGGCAGGAGGTCATGTGACGAAACCTCCAGGAATTTGTCCAACCAGAGTTGGCAAACCTATCTGCACTACAGACCAGCTTCTACAACATCAGAGAGTTTCAGCAAGGCCATCAGTCCTCTGGATGATTGAGGTTAAAATGTAAAGTTAATTGGTGATCGATGCCCAATTGAACAGTACAGAGGTTTTATATTCCCTTTGCTACATTGATTTTGGAATCTGACAGAAGGGACCCAATATGGAGGACATTCTTTACACTCCTTTCCTACCACTTATGAAAAATGGTTCTCCTTAGCTGATCAGGCAAGCAGACCTGGGGCAGCCTATTACAAGATGTAAAATATAATCTAATATAAATGGTAAAGTAATAAGGTTACAGGGAAATTAATTTGCATCTGGTGTTCATTTTCAACACTGATATACTGACCTGTAACTATACTGGACTGAGTCCATTGCCATGCATCAACCCATCACTAACTACTTTTTAAATCAAGAAACTGATTGTGATCTAGTAAAAACAGCCTTAATACTGTTAGCAGACTAGACTACTGGTTTTATGACAATCATATTTGTATGTCTGCCTCTGATTAATGGTTCGAATAATGTTCGCCTAATTTGAAATTTAATATGTATACATAATAGTATAAAGTTGTTGTTGCCTGTCTAAGGCATTTCATTACATAGAGAACGTATTCGTCTGAACTTCCTTTTTTGTATAGATGTTTCTGTGGGCATGATTACAGAATCAATAAATGTTCTCCAGTATTTTCAAAGGAAGTCTTGGTCACTGGAAATCTTACTAATTTTACTCAGAGATACCAGTTGTTTGAGTTGTATTTAGCATTGATTAGGAGCATTCAGCCAGTACATTGAAAAAACAGCTATACTCAATACACTTGCCATCAATCTAGGTTGGACCAGTAACAACAACAACTTGTATTTATATAGCAACTTTAACGTAATAAAACGTCCCAAGGCGTTTCACAGGAGTATTATAAGACACAAAATTTGACACCGAGCCACATAAGGAGAAATTAGGGCAGATGACTAAAAGCTTGGTCAAAGAGGTATGTTTTAAGGAGCGTCTTAAAGGAGGAAAGAGAGGTGGAGAGGTTTAGGCTGGGAATTCCAGAGCTTGGGGCCTAGGCAACAGAAGGCACGGCCACCAATGGTTGAGCGATTATAATCAGGGATGCTGAAGAGGGCAGAATTAGAGGAGTGCAGATATCTCGGGGGTGGGGGGAAGGGGGGGGGGCTGGAGGAGATTATAGAGATAGGGAGGGGCGAGGCCATGGAGGGATTTGAAAACAAGGATGAGAAGTTTGAATTCGAGGCGTTGCTTAACCGGGAGCCAATGTAGGTCAGCGAGCACAGGGGTGATGGGTAAATAGGACTTGGTGCGAGTTAGGACAGATCTGCAGTTGGCAGCATAACTCAGATCTGCCAACTTTGCACTGTACTCCACAGATACTGATCTGAGATCAGATGTTGTAGTATAACTGCAGCCTTAAAAGCAGCATTAAATCAAGAACATCCTAACTGCATCTACCCAATAACACCAGATGATGATTGGATAGAAGTTAAAGACACTGGCCAAGACTTTCCTGTAACGAGATCGGTGACGCACACCATAAATTTCACCGTTTTTCCCCACCAATCTTGCCATTCCAACTTAGCCAAGATGTTCTGTTTTTATCAAGTGAATACAGTGCAGGGAGCGTGGAGAATCAGAAGTGGCACAGCCAATAGCCAATTCCGCAGCAGCAGTGGTATAATGGAGGTGGCCTCTCATCTCTCTTATATGTCTCCTTTTTCCTTTTCTTGTGCACTACGTAACTTTATTTATTTGTGTGTGTTAACTACAGAGATTTGACTTTAAAGTTACCGTTGCCTTCAGTGATCTCCAGAGGTGTTGGACTTTAAACTAGGGGGTGGATAGTGTGCGTGGTGAATCAGGATGGGATGCTTAGTTGTAGCGGGCCTTCTGAACATCATCTTTGACAATGGGAATTTTACATTTTATATTTGACAATTTGAACAGCATTTTTTGACTTGGATTGTAATTTGCAGTGAAAGTTAAAGGCTGTTAACATGCCTTAACTTTTGTTTTTAAATCTAGCTTGCCTCTCTTTCCTGCATATGTACTGTATTCATAGCAAGCGATTCATAGAAACATAGAAGATAGGAGCAGGAGTAGGCCATTCGGCCCCTCGAGCCTGCTCCGCCATTCGAAGAGATCATGGCTGATCATCCAAACTCAGTACCCTGTACCTGCCTTCTCCCCATATCCCTTGATACCTTTAGCTTTAAGAAATCTATCTAACTCATTCTTGAATATATTTAATGAATTAGCCTCAACTACCTTCTGTGGTAGAGAATTTCACAGGTTCACCACTCTCTGGGTGAAGAAATTCTTCCTCATCTCTGTCCTAAATGGCTTACCCCTTATCCTTAGATTATGACCTCTGGTTCTGGACTCTCCGACCATCGGGAACATTCTCTTCACCTATGTATATTGCAGGGATGTCATAATTCACCCGATTCTAACTTTACACAATAAAGAGCCTTTGAAATGAATAAAAATAAACTTTGTTGAATGTAACTACACAAAATCAATTTGGTCAGAGACCATTTAACTTTTATTAAAACTCAAAATTATGACCAAGTTCCCACCTACGCCTTTCCTGATCAGCGATCCTGCAAGCAGCGAGAAAACTAGTGCGAACCATCACTGTCGCTGGGGGGGGGGGGGGAAACCATCACTGTCGCTGGGGGGGGGGGGCGTGACTGAGCCATCATATTTAACTTTCAACTGTTTCTGAGAGGGTCTTCCCAGAGTGGTGTAAAAGTCCAGGAAATTATGGCGTGGCACAAGTAATGGCGTAAGTAAGTTACACCATACTTTCCTGGGATTTTGTTCAGTAAAATGACGTAGATGCGCCATTACAATGGTGTCAGTCTGCAGGAAATTCTGGGCTATTGTACTTACTGTTGTTTTCTTTACTAACTCTTCATTCACCAAATTAAATCAACCCAATTTTATTTATTTTCAATTAAAAATTAAGGTTTTAGATTGGTACCTTGGCTACATGTGAATAATCTATGAATTATTATTCTCCCGATGTAAGCAAGTAGGTTAACAATTGAGAAATATCACAACATAACGGCATAATGTTTTGACTATGAAAAAATAACACTATTTAAAGAAGTTAGATAAAAGTTTGGACCAAGCTCAGCCATAACAATACAGAATGAAGAGCTAGGCAAGTGTACAAGTACAGTAATGTGCATATCTGAAAATACTGCAATTCTGTTCGGACTAGATTATCTGTTGCTTTCTATAAATCTGTAGGAACACTACATTGAAATGAAAGCTGATCCCATTTTAAATTATCCAGCCAATAAAAATAATTTATTTTAGTCATCATGAGAACTACCCTGTAAAATCCAGGGTATAAATGGAATCCCATTCATGCTGAAACAAGCTACAAATTGGAATTTAACTAAATGGAACTTTATGCTGCAAAACTAAATGCTGAGTATGACGTACACCATATGTTATTTTGTAAAATATTAATTTGGCTACAGATATGGCGCCAGGCTTTTTATAAAAAGAGCCAGTGTTACATGTTACAAAAGTCAGATGCCAGCCAGATACAATGCCAAACATTAAGGAGCTCAATTTATTTTTTGTATTTGATTTAGTTTTTAAAAAAGTACAATTTAGTAAAACCAGTTTCAATGCTTTAACTGATTTAACTAGATCTGGTGGTCCGATATCTGCAATTACTTTAGATTTATTGGAAGCTGAAGCTCTCAGCATTACTTGGCTATCGTGTGGATTTTGGCTGCCGTTCTTGGTCAAAGCCCATTACTTCGAGCTCCCTTTAAACATTTTCGGCTCCTTGCTTTTACTTTAGCTCCTCCCATTTCCCTTACCTGGCCGTGCCACCTTTCACCTCTTCCCTCTCCGATACTTTGTCCTCAATCGTTACCCCAACCCATTACTACTCCTCAGCCATCCTTCTTTCTTGTTGCCATCCGATGCTCGACTCCCCCTTGAACAAGCCCACAGATACCCTCTGTGCCTCTCTCAGCATTCTACGACAGGCTCATTGTGTCACTAACTCTTTAAGAACATTATCACCAACTGCCCATCCTCATTTCTTGCCCTCCTTCCCACCCAGCACGGCCATTGGGGACTAACCTCCTTCTCGTCAGGCTCACCCCACCCACCACTGCCCCACTGGGCTCTGCTGAAGGGTCAGCAATCACTGCCCCACTCTGCATTTCCCTCCAGAATGTCTGCTTACTTTTTAAAAAGGCCGTTGCCATCCACGACCTTATTGTGGATGATTATATTGACATCCTGGCTTTGACTGAAACTTAACTTACGGGTGGTGACACCTTGCCCCTACCAAGGCCTCCCTGCCTGGTGATATTTTCCATCACTTGCCCTGCCTACATTACTGCAGTGACAGTGTGGTTTTTAATCACCAAGTTACACTTTGGCCTATTCCCCCTCTACTCTGGCTCCTTTCTCTTCTTCGATTGATTCACCCTGTTCCTCTCAACTTCTTGTCTCTCCTTTAAAATTTGTGTCATCTGTTGTGTTCCCTCCTAAGCCCTCCTAACGTTTTCATCAAGATATCCTCTCTGCTTTCCTCGCTCAGCCTCTACACTTGGTGATTCCAATCTCCATTTCACTCTCATTGTCCTCTCTCCCACGATATCACTGTTCTTCTGGCCTCCCTAAATCTCTCCCTCCATATAAACTCACCTACCCCTATTCAGAGCCACCCACTCTACCTTGCCATCTCCTGTGGCATCAATTCACTAACAAGGCCACCTCTGACCACTTTCTTGTATCCCCCCACTGCCTAAATTCCCCAACCTGTTTCCAACACATTTCCCATTTAAAAATATCCCCCCAAAAGTTGCTTACAATTGCACTTTCAAACTCCCAGCTGCCTAGCCTTTGGCCCTCCATTCGCCACAATACCGCTGCAGCTGTTCATGAGCTCCACCAGTCCCTAACCTCTACCTTTGATGCCCTCGTGCCCAGCAAAACTTTCACTGTTTCCCTCTGGTACAGCCTCCATCTTTTTCAAACCCACAGGGTGCAAACTTGAGGGTGCCTGGTGCACACCTGGCTTAGCCATCCATCACAGGGACTGGCTCAACTACATCAAGCTCTACTGGGCCTCGTTCTCCTCTGCCAAAACCACACACTATTCTGGGATTACCCTGGAAAGAAAAGGTAACCCCAGACTTCTTTTCTCTACCAAATGTTTCCTTAAATTCCTCTCCCCTGCCCCCTCCACCTCAAACAAGTGTGAGCAGCTCATAGAACATAGAACAGTACAGCACAGTACAGGCTCTTCGGCCCTCGATGTTGTGCCGAGCATTGTCCGAGACCAAGATCAAGCTATCACACTCCCTATCACTCTGGTGTGCTCCATGTGCTTATCCAATAACCGCTTGAAAGTTCCTAAAGTGTCCGACTCCACTATCACAGCAGGCAGTCCATTCCACACCCCAACCACTCTCTGAGTAAAGAATCTACCTCGGACATCCCTTCTATATCTCCCCCCATGCACCTTATAGTTATGCCCCCTTGTAACAGCTGCCTCTACCCGAGGAAATAGTCTCTGAACATCCACTCTATCTATCCCCCTCATCATCTTATAAACCTCTATTAAGTCGCCTCTCATCCTCCTCCGCTCTAAAGAGAAAAGCCCCAACTCCCTCAATCTTTCCTCATAAGACCTCCCCCCCAAACCAGGCAGCATCCTGGTAAATCTCCTTTGCACTCTTTCCAATGCTTCCACGTCCTTCCTATAGTGAGGTGACCAGAACTGCACACAATATTCCAAATGTGGTCTCACCAAGGTCCTGTACAGTTGCAGCATAACCTCACGGTTCTTAAACTCAAACCCTCTGTTAATAAACGCCAACACACCATAGGCCTTCTTTACTGCTCTATCCACTTGAGTGGCAACCTTCAGAGATCTGTGGATATGAACCCCCAGATCCCTCTGCTCCTCCACGTTCCTCAGAACCCTGCCGTTGACCCTGTAATCCTTATTCACATTTGCCCTACCAAAATGAATCACCTCGCACTTATCAGGCCTGACAGGGACATACCTATCAAGGACACGCAGTAATTGCTCCATGAAAAAGCTCCACTTTTCGTTTGTGCCTTTCCCTGATAGTTTCTGTTCCCATCTTATACTCCCTAATTCTTGCCTAATCGCATCATAATTACCCCTCCCCCAATTATAAACCCTGCCCTGCCGTATGGCCCTATCCCTCTCCATTGCAATAGTGAAAGTTACCGAATTGTGGTCACTATCTCCAAAGTGCTCTCCCACATACAAATCAAACACTTGGCCCGGTTCATTACCCAGTACCAAATCCAACGTGGCCCCACCTCTTGTCGGCCTATCCACATATTGTGTCAGGAAACCCTCCTGCACACACTGTGCAAAAACTATCCCATCCGAACTGTTTGACCTATAAAGGTTCCAGTCAATATTTGGAAAGTTGAAGTCACCCATGACAACTACTCTGTGACCTCCACACCTATTCATAATCTGCTTTGCAATTTCTTCCTCCACATCTTTATTACTATTTGGGGGCCTGTAGAAAACTCCTAACAACGTGACCGCTCCTTTCCTCATCACTTATCTTCATCACTTAGAGACCACCTGTTCAGCTGTCTCCACTGCTTCCACCCCACCCCACCGCCCTACTTCCCTTAGTCAACAAGCCAAACCTCCCCCAGCCCTTGAATCCTTGTCACTCTTTAGTTTCAGTCCCATCCTCCCCAGTTCCCTCTCCAAGCTTATCTCATCCATAAGACAAATGTCATGCTACCTGGACTCAATTCCCACGAAACTTCCCTTCGCGGCATTTATACAAGCTAAAATTGTAAGTGGTTCCCTCTCCACTGGCACTGATCCCCTGCCTTTAAAAACCACTGTCCTCACCACTCTCCTCAAATTAAAAACAGCCGAATCCCTCTGTCCTCACCAACTATTGCCCATCTCCAACCTCCCTTCCAAGAGCCTGGAACATGTTTTCACCCCCCAGATCTGTGCCATCTTGCCCACAACTCCCTGTCTAAATCTCTCCAATCAGGTTTTCACATTACCCACAGCATCAAAACAACCCTAATTAAAGTCATGAACAATATTCTCCTTGACTGTGATCATGGCGCATTATCCCTTCTTTTTACAGCCTTCCACGCAGTTGACCACACCATCCTCCTCCAACAGCTCTCCTACATTCTCCAGCTCCATGGGTTACCTATCCAATCGTAGCCAGAACATATCTAGTAATAGCTTCTCCTCCCACCCAACACAATCTCAGGAGTCTCCAAGGATCCATCCTTCCCTTCCTCATCTACATGCTACCCCTTGGCAACATCATTATTGACATGGGTCAGCTTTCACATGTACACTGATAACACCCAGCTCTACCTCTCCATCTTTCTCGAACTGTCCACTGCCTTTGTACTATCTGACTGCTTGGTGACATCCAGTCTGGATGGCCATAATTTCCTCCAGCTAAATACTGGGGAGACTGAAGCCATCACTTTCAGCCGAACTCTTCATCGTCGTATGTCATAACTCCGTACCTTTGCCACCAACTGCATGCCCCTCCCTGGCCATTGTCATTGGCAGAACCAAACTGTTCATAACCTCAGCGTTCTGTTTGACCCGAGTTGAGTTTGCGGTCACATATCCACTTCATCACAAAGACCTACTTCCACCTCTACTTCAGCCATTCAAACCCCCATTCATGCCTTTGCCACCTCCAGAATCGATTACTCCAATGATCCTCTGGCCAGCCTCCCATCCTCTAACCATCATAAACTTCAGCTCATCCAAAACTTTGCTGCCTGTATCCTATCCCGCATAAAGGGCTGGATTTTGTCTTGGGGTCGGGTTGGGGTCGTGTCATCCACATTTCGTGTTGCCCCCCCGACTCCAGATTAATGTGGATGAATTATGCAATTTTAACTTAATTGGGCAATTGAGTTCCAGCATGTGGGAACCCATGAACCAATTAGTGGTTTCAGTCTGAAAGTCGCCTCTGATGATGTCATCATTGCAGAGACTGCCTGGCCTTTGCTGTGAGTGGACCTGCCTGGCAAAATGAGCAGCAGCTCAGAGAGAGAGAGAGAAAAAGAGAGAGAGAGAGAGAGAGAGAGAGAAAAAGAGAGAGAGAGAGAGAGAAAAAGAGAGAGAGAGAGAGAGAGAGAGAGAGAGAGAGGATTTTTTTTGCATCCAGGTCCTCGCACAGCAAGGCCAGGCAGTCTCTGAAGACATTCAATGCAGCAGCAGCAGAGGTGACTTTCAGACCTAATACTACTACTACCTTCATCACATCTCCATTGTAATAGTGGACCTGCAGCGGATAGTCAGCTATCCACTTGTGCCCCCGCCAGGTTTCACTGGAGTGTTTCAGATCAGGCGTGCTTCATGTCGGAAAAGGGTTAAACTAGCTAAAATGTTTCAAAAAGGCATTACAGAGCCAATTTAGGGATAGTTAAGAGCGTTAATGGCCTCTCCCGCCTCTTGGAGGCGGGACGGAGTCGGGAACCCCGCGACCCATTTTGTCAAAATTGCGTGGAGGCGTGTTGGAGTCGAGATGGGGTCGGGACCCCCGAATCTGCTACTGTAACCCCCCACACGCCTCCAAACTCGACTCCACGGGTCATTCAAAATCCAGCCCAAAGTCTCACTCGCCTAGCACCCGTGTTCACTGGCCTATATTGGCTTCCGCTACCCCAAAACCTCAAAATTTAAAATTCTCATCATTATGTTTAAATATCTCTATGGCCTCACCTATCTTTGTAATCTCCTCCAGCCCTGCGACCAACAACCCCCCTCCCCCCTGCTCAAATCTCTGTTCCTTTGACTCCAACCTCTTGTGCATCCCTCCCTTCCCCCACCATTTGCAGCTATGCTTTCATCCATCTGGGCCCCACGCTCTGGGATTTCCACCCTAAACCCCACCTCCTTCTTTAAACAATTCTTAAAATCCACCTCCTTGACCCAGCCTGTGGTCACCCCTTCTTTCGCTATGCCTCTGGTTTTACCTCTCTGTGAAGCACCTTAGAATGTTTTTCTATATTAAAGATGCTATATAAATACAAGCTGTTACTGATGGTAATAGAATTTGACATTTCTGAAATATTTGGTTCTTAGCAAAACCATTTCCACAAATAATGAAACTGCATGAACAAAATGAGCAAATTTTATGCTGCTGTTATACTGGGCCACTGGTCTTGGATCAATAGCTGCAGAGTACAATTTACTGCAGAAACACACGTTATTCCATGGGCTGCAAATTGCATTCTAGCTGCCAAGAGAGACCATGCATGCCCAGAGCAAAACTCCTGGATGGCAGACTTCGAATGTTTTGGGATTGCAGCACACTGCCTCTTTTCTTAGAGCATTTAAAAAAATGTTGCTCAGGTTTATAAAGGTACCCAGGATGTCCAAAAGACCCCCACAGCAATGTAGAGCCATACTCCATGCACTCTTAAGCCCTCGTGGTATGAGGTTGTCTCCCTGAGGGATCGCACATTGCTGTGTTCTCGAGCCAGATCAGGAACTGGATCCAGAGTTGTACTGTCATTTTTGCAACAACATTCTTAGTTTGCAGTTTAAGAGACGTCAGCCAAATAAACTGTAGGACTAAAAACATTTAAAATAAGCAGACACAACTCATCATTTGCAGAGACAATCATAAAACCTGCCTGTGGTGTCAAAATTATTCAGCATACAGCAGCAAATGTTATTACTGAAGTAAAAAATCAGTACTAAATAAGTAAATATCTAACATCAACCTAACTACCACACAAAAAAGCAAAGAAACTGCAGATGCTGCAAATCTGAAACAAAAAAGCATAAAATGCTGTAAACACTCGGGTGAGTCAGCACCTGTGGAGATAACACATAAATTACCCTGTGTCAGAATTGTAGGAGAGTAGAAATGTTAATTTGTCTGTTCTCTCCAGACACTGACCTGCTGAGTGTTTCAAGCATTTTCTGATTTTGTTGCTAACTAATACACAAACTGTATTACCGCCAACCCACAGTAAAGCTTTTCTCCATACTGGCTTCACATTTCAAGGAAAAAAATTATTTATATTATTGACTTCATCTATTCCTCTTTTTAATCTTTTCATCGGCTCTCTACTTTTACTTCATCTCATTTGTTTTGTTTCTCTACCCATCTTTTCTTTCCTTTTTAAAGTCTTGTACTTGCTCTGCCATTATGTTCATTGTTTCTTCCCTGATGATCTCCATTACCATTCCATCCCTATCCATCATCCTTGCTATCTCTTGGTTCTGCCCACTTCTCTCAAAGAGTTCTGTCCCTCCAATGTTCTTACTGTAGAATCACAGTCTTGAGTCAGTCATCGAGTGCAGAGACAGTAATTGCCACATCGTATAAGCTGGTGCTATGTACAGCACTACACTACATTAATTACTCAGAACAGTCTAAATCAATACTAATATTGTATTTTCACTTACCTAATAGAGGGTAAGATTTCTGGTCGATTCTGTATTTAATATACAAGTTATGTGATATTATCACAGGCACAGATATACAGATAGCACCAGATTAACACAGAGTCCTCACAGGCGCCAAAAGTAGAACATATTCCAGGTTAGTCATCGTGAACCATTAGTGAACCATCAACCAGTCTTAAGTCAGTCAAGATAGATCTCTAACATGTTGAATTTTTCTGCACTTTCACCAGTTTTCAACCAGGCTGGGGACCAGTGTACTGATATTTCGTATGTTGAGGTTAATGGGGCATGTCAGAGGAACACACTTCACTTTAAAGCCCTCTGCTCGCAGTCCCTTAATCCAGCATTAAACATGTTGGATTATTTGTTATAACCATAAAAATCCTTACAATTCTTAACAGCCTTTTTGCACATTTCATTTCTACTAAACATGAAAGCATAATTTGTTGTCTGTATAGGAGCTTAGCTTTAAATTTGTTTAAAGTCATCATATTACACTATTATAAAAAAAATTAGTTCACAGAGTAACTATTCAGTTAAATAAGGAACCACCAATATTATCTTTTCACTATCTGGTAGAGTTGCATTACTCATATCCCAAAGATACGCTACAGGATTCATGGCATTTCCCATATATTTGTTGTGTTACTTGATCAAATATCATACTGAATTAGGATGAAGCATCTGAAGTTGTATAAGAATTGAAGGTAAATCCTATGAAAATCCATATTTTATTTCATTTCATGATATACTTTCATACAGTAATTTGAAATTTTAGGGATCAATGCATATTTCATTCCAATTTAATCAAAATAATATTTTATAATAATTATTGAAACTTTAACTGATACAACTGTACACCATTGGTCTGTAAATACAGCTTTACACATTGCATCTTCAGCCTGTGAGATTTTAAACCTACCATATTCAGAACAGATGTTTTACTGCAATGCCTTGCCAGTCTCTAAATGAATATTTAATGCTTGATTTATGACATTACATTAAGCTTTACCATATTCATTTATTCAGGTAGAAAGAAATTTCTGCTCTTTGGAAATTGTGCTGAATTATTGCAGAATTCCCCTGGTGGATCACCTCAGAGAAGGAAGGCTGTCTGTTAGTGGTTCCCTTACTACCTGCTTGCACAGAGTTATGTGAGGAATCCATACAGCCAAGGGTTATCTACCACAAATTATGCCATTACACTCTGAAGATCCAGATCACGCAATAGAATTTTCATTAATCATAAATTAAACAAAGTGCCTGCATGGGTTTCATATGGTAGCACAGATGGAGAAAACTGCCACAATCATTTCCTATTAAACATATTGCAAAGTATTTTATTAGTTCCTCCCCCCACATTTTTTAAAAATTTAGTTTTACTTTTCTCCTTTAGTTTTCCAAGACCTTTCTCTGCTTTACCAACAGGACAGGAAAACAACCTGCTTCCAGACCTTTACCAAAGCCGCTGCTGAGATGGTTGTTCGGAAGTGAAGCAAAAATGGTCTTGATGTTTTGTATTGCGATTCTCCCTCCCCTTCTCTAAGGTAACACCTCAAGTCGGTTTGCTTGATTCGTTGCACAACTTCATCAACGACATCAGCTAACTTCACAGAAGATATTGGATATACTATTTTGGGGTGGACAGGTGCCCAATCACCCTAGCTGCCACATCTGAACATTAGTCTGACCTTCTAATAGGTACATGCACACCTACAACTGCCTACATTACAACAGTGACTACAATTCAAAGGTACTTAATTGGCTGTAAAGCACTTTGAGAAGTCATGAGGTAATGAAAGGTGCTATATCACTGCAAGTCTCTCTTTTTTTCTTTTTTATGATAAGCATTTTTTCTTTTTCCAATTTTCTCCCCTCTTGTGCTAAAGGCAAGTATTCATGCTGCATTATATCTGTTAGTATTAATATGCATCTTCTTCCTGTACTTCATTCAAGTGGCCAATTTTCAGATGTGAGCTTGGATAATGAGGGCTAGTGTGCCATTTCACCTTGGGGGACGGCACAGTTGAGCTCAATCTGGTCCTTAGTTGGCATTCATGCACAGTTTCTAACAGGGGGGTCACTGGACAAGGAGCTAGAACTCTAGCTGATTATCTTCCCCCAACCTTAAAGGATGCTGAGGCCAACATTGAGTGCCCCTGCTGAGATCAACAAATCAGTGGTTAAAATGGGATGAAAGCTTCTTAGTTTATGAAGGCACTTTTAGTTCAGCACCTGTAAGCTGTTAAACAGTGTTCTTAATCCAGCGCAGTTTAATTTAGCAAATGCCTGGAATCAAACCTGGCACCTTTCTGACCTGTATGGCTCAGTAACATACTATGCAATGCATTTAGCCAATGAATCGTCAAAACATCAAAAACTATTATTCTTTAAAATAATATAACAAGTTAAAGCAGCATTTAATTATATCATAAGATGTAAAGCTAATTGCACATAGGAAATTTAGATCAGGTGCAAAGTTGAAATAGATGCACTGATACCTTCCCACTAAGTAGCATGTTATCACGTTTATTGCATACATTTAAACAGCCTGTCTTGCCATCTTTGTCATTTTCTATACAGTTTGACCACAGCATACAAACTTTCCTCATTTAGCAATCTTGTGTTAAAATATACAAATTCCTGGTTTTCCTTCTATTTCTGAAAAATACAATTTGTTTATAAAAAACAGCAGGAAAGCATGCTTAATTCCTACTTGTATCTGTCATTCCACCTGAAATGCATCATCCCTCTGCCAATAATAGTACTTGACTTACCAACAACTCTACATGTGTGTTATGGTCTATAAAAAGTTAGACAATTGATTGTTTAGATTACACTAAAATTGAAATGTTGCATTGTTAATAAATTATGTATCTGTACAGCTGTAAAATGACCCACACCACGTTCTTTAAATTTTGGCATTGAAAAGTTTCACAGCATTTGGTGATTCCCAGACCACCATTCATGTCGTTTAATTTAAGAGAATATCTGTGAAGATTACCACTTAGCTCCAAATCAACAACAACAACAAGCATTTATATAGCACCTTTAACATAGTAAAACGTCCCAAGGCGCTTCACAGGAGTATTATCACAGAATCACAGAATCCCCACAGTGCAGATAGAGGCCATTTCGGCTCATCGAGCCTGCACCGACACATATCCCACCCTATCCCCGTAACCCCACTTATTTAATCCCCCCCCTAACACTAAGGGTTAATTTATCATAGCCAAATCAACCTAACCCGCACATCTTTGGACTGTGGGAGGAAACCGGAGCACCCGGAGGAAACCCACGCAGACACGGGGAGAATGTGCAAACTCCACACAGTCACCCGAGGCCGGATTCGAACCCGGGTCCCTGGCACTGTGAGGCAACAGTGCTAACCACTATGCCACCGTGCTGCCCTTATAAGACAAAAAATTTGACACCGAGCCACATAAGGAGAAATTAGGGCAGGTGACCAAAAGCTTGATCAAAGAGGTAGGTTTTAAGGAGCATCTTAAAGGAGGAAAGAGGTGTAGAGAGGCAGAGAGGTTTAGGGAGGGAATTCCAGAGCTTAGGACCTAGGCAACAGAAGGCACAGCCGCCAATGGTTGAGCGATTATAATCAGTGATGCTCAAGAGGGCAGAATTTGAGGAGCGCAGATATCTCGGGGGGGTTGTGGGGCTGAAGCAGATTACAGAGATAGTGAGGGGCGAGGTCATGGAGGGATTTGAAAACAAGGATGAGAATTTTGAAATCGAGGCGTTGCTTAACTGGGAGCCAATGTAGGTCAGTGAGCACAGGGGTGATGGGTGAACGGGACTTGGTGCGAATTAGGACACGGGCATCCGAGTTTTGGATGACCGCAAGTTTACGTAGGATAGAATGTGGGAGGCCAGCCAGGAGTGCGTTGGAATAGTCAAGTCTAGAGGTAACAAAGGCATGGATAAGGGTTTCAGCAGCGGATGAGCTGAGGCAAGGGTGGAGACAGGCGATGTTACGGAGGTGGAAATAGGCGTTCTTAGTTATGCTGTGGATGTGTGGTCAGAAGCTCATTTCAGGGTCAAATATGACACCAAGGTTGCGAACAGTGTGGTTCAGCCTCAAACAGATGTTAGGGAAAGGGATGGAGTCAGTGGCTAGGGAACGGAGTTCGTGGCAGAACCGAAAACAATAGCTTCGGTCTTCCCAATATTTAATTGGAGAAAATTTATGCTCATCCAGAACTGGATGTCGGACAAGCGGTCTGACAAGTTAGAGACCGTGGAGGGGTTGAGAGAAGTGGTAGTGAGGTAGAGCTTGGTGTCATCGGTGTACATGTGGAAACTGACGCTGTGTTTTCGGATGATCTCGCCAAGGGGCAACACATAGATGAGAAATAGGAGGAGGCCAAGGATAGATCCTTGGGGGACACCAGAGGTAACGATGCGGGAGCGGGAAGAGAAGCCGTTGCAGGTGAATCTCTGGCTACGATTAGATAGATAAGAATGGAACCAGGCGAGTGCAGTCCCACCCAGCTGGACGACAGTGGAGAGGCGTTGGAGAAGGATGGAGTGGTCAACCGTGTCAAAGGCTGCAGACAAGTCAAGAAGGACGAGGAGGGATAGTTTACCTTTGTCACAGTCACAAAGGAAATCTTCTTTAGCTTGAGCTGAAGACCTTTTAATCACTTATCATAATTGATTGTCATAAAACCTTAGAAAGTATTTCAAAACACTTTACAGAAGAGCTTTTGGTCCTCTTACTCTGACCAGTAGTCTGCCCTTTTCATCGTCATTTATTGCACTTCCGATAAGGAGGTAATTCATTTTTTCTCTCCCATGGACTCTTTCATCCCTCCTCTCCCATTGAGATAATTAGATTCCCCGATCATTCACTTCTGCTTGAATTGGCTAAGGATATGACTAGTATTCAGCAGGTGCTTTCAAACTCAATGAACAGCTGAAGACAAGGAAAGTCACTTTTGCTAGGCTACCAAGACCATCTTGTAGAAATGTACTGTGACCTTGACAATTGGGCAGATGGGATGTTGTGACTCAGCAAAGCCTCCCCTGCTTCCTTATGTCTGGATGCGATGGCACTTCAGTAACACACCTATGACTTCAACATGCATGCTGAGATTTAATTAAGATGTTTATGGAAGGCAAACCTGGTGAGGAGATGAATGTTTGCAGGTCCTAATTAAAACTGTAACATTCCTTTCTGCAGGCCTTTGAGTTGTACTTTAGTACTAACAAAGATTAAATCAACCTCCCACGCCAGCTCACCAGTCATTTTTGGCAAGCGTGCAATTTCTGGGATAGACCAGGCTGTTGGTGAAGGACTCTTAATAACATCCCTGTAGATTAAGACCGGCTGAGAATCACAGAATCTAACGAGGGGTTTCAATATTCATCCACAATGTAATCACAGCAGACAGGGCAATATTGACAAATTTAAATCATCGTGAATTTCGGAAATTAGGAGTCAAATAAGAGCTGCCTACTCAGAGGTTGGTCAATAGATAAAATAAACTAGGTAGTATTGAGTATCTTTTACCTTGCATAGAATAATTGAAGTTTTAAGGCTTTACTCTGCCTTACTTGAAAAGCTTGTGTTGATTTCCAAAAATAGGTTTTTAGTGTTGCAGATTTTTTACTAGTAGTACTATGAAAAGGAAGTTAGTACTGTTAAGCTCTTTTGCTGATTGCTGGGGGATCCTTTCGCAGACTGTATTTTTTTCAAACTATGCCCCAAAACAACTTATAATTTTTAATTACTCTTAAAATGTACAGTAAATAACGTGGTCTTCCCTTCCCTTCTAGTTTATCGAAATGCAGAAGGTATCTCTCGCCTAATTCATTTCTGTGACACAGTAAATAAGATATTATTTTTCCCCACAAAATCCGTCAAACCTCACGCAACTTAACTATCAACAAAGCGGTTGGGACTGAACACTATGTGCAACACTAATGGTAATTGTGGGGGACGAGGAAAGAGTGGCCGCTGTAACACCTAATGTGGGTGTAATTGATCTTCAGCAGTAGCACGAAACACGCTCACAGCGCGTCGGCAGCCTGTTTTACACACTGCCTGATCTTCTGTTCTGAGATTCGCTATGAGTGTGTTTTGTGCTACTGGTGAAGACCAGTTTCACCCCCAATATCTTTTCTGAGTCTTCAACAAATAAAAAAACAGCTCTGTTACAAAACTGTACTTGAAATGTATTTATCCAGCAACATGAATATCCACATTGTTGCACACAATGCTTTGTGCTACTCAGATCTGCTCCTAGCATACAACAAAACTAAATTTTGCTCTATATTCTGTTTCTATAAGAAAAAAATGGTATTCAATGAAATTAATGAAGTAATGAATAAAAAAATCTGGAAGGCGGAAGATCTGGAATATATATATATTTTTCGCTGTAATGCTCGAACGGATGTGGTGCTTCCAGAACAAAACATCAATAGAAAATGAACAAGCCTCTATCTAGCAAGACTAAAGATATTCCAGGAGGCCTGCGATCTGGAAAAATCTACGCCCTTACCCGAGGGCTCCCGGGACACACACGCTTCCGCTCCTGGGCCTCTCCAAACTCCAAGTGCGCAGGGCCCACGTATCCCAGGGGCGCATGTAGTTCGCAGCGTCCCTGGGATCACGTGGGCCATGGGTAGCCAATCAAAGAAGGGAATCTCCCTTCATACACTTGACAGGAAGACCTGTCAAATACATGAATGGAGATCACCCCAAAAACATAGTAAAACTTTAAATACATTTTTTTTAAAATATTTTTAAAATGACTTGAAATTACAATAAATTAAGTATATTAAGCAAAAATTTAATTTTTTATGGGACTAAAAATAAACTTACCTTTTTTTAAAGTATTTTTAAAAGATAAATCAGTGAAAACTTTTTTTAAAAACTTTTTTGAACTCTTATCCTGGTAAAAGCGGACCTTATGCCTGCTTTTACCAGGCGTAAGAATTGTAAGGGTTTTCTGTGGGCGGAGGGTCTCCAAAAAGCGGAACTATCCGCCCGCAGAGGCCCTTCTCCAGGGCAGCCGGAGGATCTGTCAAGACCATTCCTGATTGATCGGAAATGCTGGTTTTCAGCGCATGCGCTGTGCGTGCTTGAAACCGGCATTTCCGATGTCCCTACGGGTGGGTACATAGCACGTACCCACCCATAGGGATCAGAATATCTGGGCCAATGTTTGTTTCCCCAAGAGAGTTGCAGATGTCCATCAAAAATCCTTAATGCAGTGTCAATTAACTCTTTCACTCAACTGCCTTTGGAGTTACAGAGGAATAGGAGTTCTTTTTAAAAGCATCTCCTGTGCTATTTGGCACCTTCAAATTAAATGGAGAGACAGAGACTCAAGATGCACTGCAGCAACTCACCAAAACTTCTTCAGCAGCACCTCCCAAACCCACGACCTCTACCAGGGCAAGGGCAGCAGGCACAGGGGAACACCACCACCTCCAAGATCCCCCCCACCCCCGCCCCCACCATCCTGACTTGGAAATATATCGCCGATCCTTCATTGTCACTGGGACAACATCCTGGAACTCCCTCCCTTACAGCACTGTGGGTGTACCTTCACCACAAGGACTGCAGTGGTTCAAGGCGGCGGCTCACCACCACATTCTCAAGGGCAATTAGGGACGGGCAATAATTGCTGGCCTTGCCAGCGATGCCCACATGCCAGGAACGAATAAAAAAAACCCTCTGGGTTGAGAAGTGGAAAATTCTGCTGGAATGCATGTCAAGTGTGCAAAGCATCAGGCTCAGGGGTGCTGCTCTTG
This sequence comes from Squalus acanthias, assembly GCA_030390025.1. Lineage (NCBI taxonomy): Eukaryota > Metazoa > Chordata > Chondrichthyes > Squaliformes > Squalidae > Squalus > Squalus acanthias. The sequence goes on along the minus strand of CM059427.1, from coordinate 1,086,415 downwards.
TGGTCGAGCAGCACACCAGCATTCGCTGTCTATGCTCTCGGGTGAATAATGATTACTTCGGTGAGCGACTGGAGGTCAGTCATCATCCAAGAACCATATTCCAACATGAATCAATGCCTTCAGGCGAGGAGGGAAGAGAACTAGAGGACATGAGGGAAGATGTTACTCCCCAGCTACATCAGTCTTGAATAGCAGTGCACTTAGGTTGAATTTATTTAGTAGCAGTCTTCATGCAGTAGTCAGGCTTTTAACAGAGAAGAGGGAAATGATCTGTCATATACATGGACAAAATCACTAGTTCATTTTAATCCTTTACATTCACCAGGTTCACTCCTGCATGGAGTCAGCAACTCAGCTTGGGGTTGAAAAGGACACCAAGGTTGCAAACTGTCCGACCCAGACTGCTCGCAATCTCGGCACCTTTTCAACCCTGAGCTGAGCGTCACAAAAACGCCTACTTTCACCTCCACTCATCGGCTACCTCCAACCTCAGCCTATCTGCTGCTGAAACTCTCATCCATGCCTTTGTCACCCTCAGACTCGACTATTCAAATGCTCTCCTGGCAGGCCTCCCATCTTCCACCATCTGTGAACCTCAGCTCATTCAAGAGTTTGCTGCCGTATCATGTCTCTCACAAGTCCCGCTCACCCATCACCCCCGTCCTCCTTGACCTACAGTGGTGCCCAGTCCCCGAACGCCTCAAATTTTAAATTCTCATTCTTGTGTTTAAATCCACTCATGATCTCACCGTTCCATATCTCTGTAACCTCCTCCAACTCTACAGCCCTATTCCCGAACTCTCTGTTCCTCTTACCCAGGCCCCACTGCCCCACCATTGGTGGCCATACCTTCAGCTACATAGGCCCCAGACGTCTGGCATTGTTCTCTGACTATATATGCTGTGCCCATATGTATTTCTGCACTTCACCTGACGAAGGAGCAGCGCTCCGAAAGCTTGTGATTTCAAATAAAGCTGTTGGACTATAACCCGGTGTTGTGCGACTTCTCATAATTAAATCAGGGCACAACACAGAAAACTTCATTTTTTTCCAATACAGCATACACATCTACACTAAGTTAATTGATCTGTTCATTATTAAATTGCAGTAATTTCTGTATAACATAAATTTAAACCAATCTTCAATTTACACGCTAAAATAATTTACAAACTCACATGTTCAGACCACAGCTTAAATCTAAAACACTAAACTACACAATAAAATGCCCTACAAGACAAAATACTAAGAAGCTCAAAAGATAATGGGCCAGGTTTTGCTGGAGCGGGGCATCTCACAGCATGCCCCATTAGTTAGACTTGTTCGTGCACATTTCGTTTTAAAAAACTTTTGCCCACAAAGCTGATAACGGCGCAACGAGGGAAACAGGGCATCGGGGACTTTGGTGAACAACGGGACAAACACTATTTCTCCTTAACCAATGAGATTTTAGGATTGAGAAATAAACAGTAAATTAGAGTGGGTGAATTCAATGTCAAATTAAGTACAAGAAATAAAGAGCGGGAAAGAAAGATTGGATTGAGAGAGAAAGAGAGACAGAAAGGAAATGTAAGAAAAAAATTAAAATGTAAAATGAGACATTTTTAAATCTCCTAAAACAATTCACAACTTGAAAGAATGAGACTCCACACTTATAATGAATTACCTTCTTGGCAAGAGAGTGTGACTGGCAGTCATTAACAATTATCACATCATTAAAAAGGTACTTATGCTGCTAATGACCAGACTTGCCTTTCTATGGTGGGTTTAATGGGCAATTAATGTACAAATGCAGCAACTTCAAGAAAATCACAAGGAGGTTAAGGGCGAGATGCCGTTTTTGTGAAGCTAAAGACGGAGCGGCACAAATCAACCAGCAACTTGCGGCGATTCGCAATTCACGGGGTCTCTCCCTCGCCACAAGTTGCTGGCCGATTTGTGCATTAATAACGGCGTGCGTCATTCACCCGCTAGCTTTTTAAAAAAAATTAGCTATTTGACTTCTTTGAAATGAATAAAAGTGACTGTTAAGCAACAAATAGACCTTTACTGGACTTTAAAAAAAATCTTGATGCGTATATTTACATGGTAAGGCAAAGAAGCAGATGTTGCGTGCTTTTTGCTTCAGTGAGAAGAGAGTAACCAGTAAAGGGATCTAAGAGTGCGCAGGTGGGTGAAATGGGCCATACACACTGGCCATCTGAGCTCCAAAATTCTAGCAGTGCTGCATCGTTTAATGAGTCTCATCTGTGCCAGTACAGCACAATAAGTATAACAGCATAAACTAATACAATTCTGGACTACGTTATATGGATTACATATTATACATTATACAATGCAAATTATTGTATACAGAATTTATTCATGACTGATGGAGACTAAATAATGTTTCAAAAACCACAGGCATGAAATGAGCTATGGAGCCCAGGCTTGTATCAGAAAATTCTCTATGTCCAACAGATTACCACTGAATATTCTGTTTATTACCACAATTGTGGTGTACCACAGGGTACTAGAATGAAAAGGTTATAATTTAGCCAATATTGTTTTAATCTGTTGCAAACATGTGAATTAGCTATCATGTTTCTAGGAAATTTTATCCACCATTTTGAAAATCCCATTAGAAGGGGTGAAGATTTAAAAAATAATGCAGATGTCTTCAATTACCATATATTTCAATAAATTTTCCTGGGAATTATATTTCTAGCTCAATGCCTTGAAGTATTACAATATATAAATTAGCTTTATCGCAGTGGTCACGTGGCCTTATAACTGACCACTGATAATAGAAGCACACTTCCGCTTATTTTCCTTTTCAAACTACTAACTTTAATATTTAATATTCAAGTGCAAGAGCAAGAGAATGAGAGAGTGAGAAAGAAAAGAAAGACTTGCATTTATATAGCACCTTTCACGACCAGCGGACGTCCCAAAGCGCTTTACAGCCAAATGAAGTACTTTTTTTTTTTGAGCGAGCGAGCGGCGAGGCAGAGATAAGAGCCCAATCTTTACAAATCTCTGAGGAATGCTATGGGAGATGCACTAGTAATACACGCTGCTTCTCATTTAGAACAAATACCTTTTTCTGCTAAACATTATCAGTTACAATATTAGTTGCTCTACAGAAACACCTTCGGCCTTACAAAGTGTCATGCTCCATACTTATTTAAATATTTGCTCAAACATTTTCTTCAAAGACTTTGAAAATGCAGAAGTGTTCAATTAACGTGCTTGACATTTGGTGATCTTTGTTTTGTGAAGTGGGGCTGAATTCAGTTTGAAATTCTGGTAGCGGGGACATTGTCTTTTATTACCATTATAAATTTCCAGACAAGTCATTTAATTACACTACTTCCTAAACCTCAAAAACTTATGCTTCCACTTAACAGGCAGAAAATCAACTATACCCAAACCAAAATATGTCAAGACTTATCTATAGAAAGGAAATATAACCACATAATTAACTTAATGCTGCTGCAGAACTGAATTCACCCATTAATGCTGATTTATTTATCTACCTTTTCACCATAATTGCCTGATATTACGATTCAAGATTACATATACATATATATATATATATATACATATACATATACATAATGGGCCGAAAATTGATCCCGGGACGCGAGAGTACGCACTGCATACTCTCGCGTATTCCCACTCCAATTGCCGGTTTTCTGCATGCCCTGCACATGCGCTGAAAACCGGCAATTGCTCTTCAGAAAAGGGGGCGGGTCCTCGGTGCATCGCGTGCGCGCTACAGGCTGCGCGCACGCTGTGCACTTCATGCTTTGGACGCGCAGGTAAGTACTGAAGATTTTGGAAATGTAAAAAGGAGGAGTAAGACCCGCTTTTAAGAAGGTAAGTAGTGAATTAAGTATTTTTTTGAATTTTTTTTTACAGGTATATCTTTTTTAGAGACTTTAAAGACAGGTAAGTTTATTTTTAAAACTTTTTAAAAGATTTTAAATTTTTTCAAAAATTTAATTTTTTATTTAAAATGGTTAATTTAATTAACTATACTTATTTTATTAATGTGATGGTTTTTTAAAAAAATTTAATTGAGGTTTAGCTGTTATTTTGGGGGGGTGTAAGATTCATAGATTTCACAGCCATGCTGTGAGACTTATGAATGGAAGATGGTGTGCTGCCATTGGCTCTAACTGAGTCACGTGATCCCACAGCTCGCACGAATTCACTACGCCGCTGGGATACGCAAGCCCAGCACAGCTGATGTCTGGAACATCAAGTTCGTGCGAGCTGGATCTGAAAAAGCACAAGCGAGGTGAGACATCGCGGGGAAGGCTTACCCCCGCGGGAACAGAGCGAGATCAATTTCTGGGCCAATATATATTTCTTTATAAAAAAAGAGAATTTTTGTTTCATTTCCAATAATTAATAACCATTCTAGGCCTGCCAGTTGTTAGTTAATCTGTTAATGTTGATTTTGCCAAGGAATTTATTTTTAGGCAAAGAAAATCAAAAGTAAATCACAGCTGTATATTTAGGAGGCCTGTCCAAAAATAATGAACAAGTCTACTAAAGCCTGCCAATGTTTAAAAGTTTGCAGTGCCCAAGTTCGTTCCTGTGTCAATGTTTCAGATTGAAACAATACAATCAAACTTTTGCAGATAAGTTAAGAAAATCTACACACACACACACACACAAAACAGGCTAATATCAATCAGATCTCAAGCAAAGGTTTGTTTTTCTAAGTATTTAATGCCACAATATACTAAAACATGGAGTTAGATACTGGCTAACAAAAACACATGGTAAAATATGGTGTTTTTTTTTTTTACAAGGGGTATGATCTGCTGAATTTAAATTGTGGAATCATTTGGGCTTCTTGTCCAGGATGAAGTTAGCTGGGTCTGGAAGTTATCCAAGTGACAATAAACAGGGCAGGAAAGAATTGCTTCCTGCACCACTCATACATTCCTTCTGGCAAGTTAACCAGTGCTGATGGCATTTATATACATTGCCCATTGATTCTGAACAGGTTATAAATCTACACCCTTATAGATTTCTACAGTCCTAATCAAGCACATAGAACAAAGGGGCGATTACTCATCCAGAATACAGCAGTCCTTAATCAGCAAATTAAGATCTCCTCCACATACCACGAGTACAAATCCACAGTCCAACAGGATACGTCATGGCCTTTTAATGGCACGTGTCTGGGACATAGGAAGACACTGGATCAGAAAAAACAATGCAGTCCATCTGGCTGGGCCCAAAAACGAAGATATCTCAATCATTCATACCCTCAAGAATTGCCACCACAACACTGCCCTGCCAGGATTGTAACCCAAAAGCCAGAGATAGTTAAACTTTTGGAGTTGAGGGCCACGTACACATCAAAACAAATAAATCCACAGGAAGAGATGATATTTATCCTAGATGTTGAAAGAAATGAGGGAAGAGGTTGTGGTGGGACTAACAATCGTTATAAGGGAGCTTGTTAGGCCCGAGAGATATACCATAAGATTGGAAATAAGCTAATATGGTACTCATTCAAAAAAAGGCAACAAAACAGACGTGGGTAACGAAAGATCCATTAGTCTTATTTCCATGTAAAATAATGGAATCGATCATCCGGAGTAAACTTGAGGATCATCTGTACAATAACAATCTAGTAAACACCAGTCACCATGGAAGGGGAAGATCCTGCCTGACTAGCCTCCTGACTTCTTTGAGGAAATGACAACCCAAGTGGACTGTGGTAAGCCCCATGACAGGGTGTACCTTGACTTCCAAAAGGCTTTTGACAAAGTTCCACATGAAAGGCTATTAATTAACCTCAAAGCTGGATTTCAGTTTAACCCCTTGGGAATAGAAAAGAAATTGGTTGAAGGGGAGGAAACAATAAGTACTCATCAGAAGAGTTATGTCAGAGACAGGGAAATCACTGAGTGAGGGGCAGAGCTCAATGCTGGGACCACTACTATTTCTAATCCAGCCTAATCCCACTTTCCAGCTCTTGGTCCGTAGCCTTGTAGGTTATGACTCTTCAAGGGCATATCCAAGTACTTTTTAAATGCGTTGAGGGTTTCTATCTCTACCACCCTTTCAGGCAGTGAGTTCCACCCTCTGGATGAAAAAATTCTCAGCTCCCCTCCAATCCTTCTACCAATTACTTTAAATCTATGCCCCCCAGTTACTGACCTTTACTAAGGGAAATAGGTCCTTCCTATCCACACTATCTAGGCCCCTCATAATTTTATACACCTCAATTAAGCCTCCCCTCAGCCTCCTCTGTTCCAAAGAAAACAACCCCAGCCTATCCAATCTTTCCTCATAACTAAAATTCTCCAGTCCTGGCAACATCCTCGTAAACCTCCTCTGTGCCCTCTCTAGTGCAATCACATCTTTCCTGTAATGTGGAGACCAGAACTGCACGTAGTACTCTAGCTGTGGTTAACTAGTGTTTTATACAGTTCAAGCATAACCTCCTTGCTCTTATATTCTATGCCTCAGCTAATAAAGGAAAGTATCCCGTATGCTTTCTTAACCACCTTATCTACCTGTCCTGCTACCTTCAGGGATCTGTGGACATGCACTCCAAGTTCCCTCTGTTCCTCTACATTTCTCAGTATCCTATCATTTATTGTGTATTCCCGTGCCTTGTTAGCCCTCCCCAAATGTATTACCTCACACTTCTCCGGATTGAATTCCATTTGCCACTTTTCTGCCCACCTGACCAGTCCATTGATATCTTCCTGCAGTCTACAGCTTTCTTCCTCACTATCAACCACACAGCCAATTCTTGTATCATCTGCAAAATTCTTAATCATGCCCCCTATATTGAAGTCTAAATCACTGATATATATATCACAAAAAGCAAAGGACCCAGTACTGAGCCCTATGGAACCCCACTGGAAACAGCCTTCGAGTCACAAAAACACCTGTCGACCATTACCCTTTGCTTCCTGCCACTGAGCCAATTTTGGATCCAACTTGCCACTTTCTCTTCGATCCCATGGGCTTTTACTTTTCTGACCAGTCTGCCATGTGGGACCATGTCAAAAGCCTTGCTAAAATCTATGCAGATTACATCAAATACACTACCCTCATCGACCCTCCTTGCTACCTCCTCAAAAAATTCAACCAAGTTAGTCAGACATGGCCTTCCCTTAACAAATCCATGCTGACTGTCCTTGATTAATCCCTGCCTTTCTAAATGACAATTTATCCTGTCCCTCAGAATTTTTTCCAATAATTTCCCCACCACCGAGGTAGGCTGACTGGCCTGTAATTACTCTGTCTATCCCTTTCTCCCTTTTCAGACAACGGTACAATGTTAGCAGTCCTCTGGCACCACACCTGGAGCCAGAGAGGATTGGAAAATGATAGTCAGACCCTCTGCTATTTCCTCCCTTGCTTCTCTTAACAGCCTGGGATACATTTCATCCGGGCCTGACGATCTATCTACTTTCAAAGATGCTAAACCGCTTAATACTTCCTCTCTCACTAGGTTTATCTCTAATATTTCACACTCCTCCACCTTAACTACAATGTCTGCATCGTCCCTCTCTTTTGTGAAGTCAATATAAAGTTATAGTTATAAAGTAATGTACAGCAGAGCAAACTTTTTATTACAATAGCATCATGGACAGTGAAATAAAACAGCATAATGATTGAAGAAATTGCTACAATTTAAAGTGAGTAGTTTCCATAATAGGAACGGCTGAAGCAGTGGTATTTAATTTTTTCTGTTGCAGGAGCCCCTGTAAATACTGCCACAGTCCCAGGGACCCCATGATAACATTAACAAACTGCCCAGGGTCCCTGTCCCAACTTCCAAAAGATTGCATCAACTAATCAAAGAAAAACAGGCCATCATTGCAACAAAAAAAGTCATTCACCTGCAGCAACAGAAATAATGTGCTAGTAGATCAATAAATAAAGATAAACACAGAAATCTGGCAGACACCCCGAAGACCCAGGTACCTCATTTTGAAAGTTTATGGGCTAGAGAGGGTTGTGGTTGCTTATAGGACAGTAACAGTTCCAGTTAACAAGAAAAGACCCGAGGAAATATATCATGAGGCCGTGACTATAAAATACTTAGAAAATTCATGCTGGCTTCATTGATTCTGACTTATGCTTACCAATCCTGTCTTCTGCAGTGTAAAAGAAAGATTTAGTTTAAAAATCAATTCTGCCTAATAATATTAAGCACAGCATATGTAGAAGTCTAGGAAGTGCAATTTAGTTTGAAAGATGAATAAGCACTGGATCCTCTGCAAACATTAACAGTGGTTTGAAAACATAGGAAAGAGTGAAAATGAGGTAAAACCACTACCTGGTGATTGAGAGTTAAGCAGTGAGGCAGAGGAAATCTTGGAGGAGCCAGAGGAGTTATGAGCAGCGCGAGCACCGACAGTGGATTTCTGGGAGGAAGACCGGGAGGAACCGGGAGAGCAAGTTGCTGTGGCAGCAGCAGCTGCAGCAACAGGAGCCGAGCTGGGAAACTGCTGATCGGCAAGGTTAACCTGGGAATTCCTGCCATCCGGAGAATGTCTGTTCATGGCGTTCAGAATACTTTTGCCATTAATTCCTGCAGTGTTATTACAAAGATAAAAAGGATTAGCATAAAACCAATGAAGTAAAAAAAAAGCAATTAATCTTTCAACTATCCCCAGGTGTTTATTTTGTAGCAGGGTTAGTCTGAAATAAAACAGCACTATCACCTGGAATTTCTCGGGACTTCTTCTGCTCCCCGACCACAGTTTCTGTGGAAAGCCAGATTAGGGGATTCTGCTGATGTTACAGCGGCAGAGAGAGAGAGCGAGAGAGAGGACCCGGGAAGAGATTCCCAGCACATGTAATATCTATATAAATAAAGCAGATGTTTTTACATTTTTGTCAATTCATCCACTGAAGGTGACAACTCCCACAAGGGTACAGTCACCCTCCAGTGCCTTATCCAAGTGGCTACTATGTGAACCTAGTGAGTGTTGACAGACCATGGGTAGCATCACAACTTAACCCAATCCTGTCCTCACCAGACATCCACATACACATGCTCTTTCCGGCAGGTGTCATCGATAGTGACCAAGAGTGGGAATCCTGTCTGATTTTCCCCTCCCTACCCCACGAGTCACGGAGCCCAATTGGAGCATCCCTGCCCTCCTGGATGATAATTGAACTTGGGTCCTTTTAGTCCATGGCTTTAATCTAATGGGTTTATCAACTGAACCACCAGTGGAGTAGAAAATTAGAAAGGCACTTTCAGGTGTGCCAAACTGAAATTGTACATAGAGCCACTGTAAACAAGAAATTTGCAATATCCAAAGCACCTGTATTTAGATCATTAAACTGATTTGAGTACCTCAATTAAATTCCTGCTTCTGTAGTAAGCACTTCATTTGAAGTTCAAATGCTAAATATATAAACGTTTCACACAGAGAAGACAGCTCAGCAAAGTCATCTTAATAGTGGTGAAAATCATATAGTGGCCCAATAATGCAAATAATGAAACACTTCTTCTTGAACAAAAGTTACAGGTGCAAGTATCCAAGCTACCGAGCACTCAAATCAGTTCTCAATTAAGGTGCTAGATGGAGTATCGCATGGAAGGCAGTCATTTCATCTTGGGGTAGGGTAGGGCAGTGACATTACTCGGCAAACCCTCCTTGAATTGTGCCTTCAGCTAACTGATTACAAAACAGCTTTGAGGGTGGTCATGGTTAAGTACACAGCGCAGACGGTTTTATCCTTCCAGTTAGGGAAGGATGTTTAGTGACTAGTGGCCTGGAGAGGGAGGAAGAAACTAGAACACTGCACCACATTGTTTAAAGTTAGTTTATAAAAGTAGATTTTATAGTGATTGATGAGTCTGTCTGTGCAGTGGGTCCATTTGATGATTTTTACTAAACCGAGGCTGCATTGCTCAGTCCATTAGAAAAGAGCACAGGGAAGTACTAGACTAGAAAAGGCTCTGCAGACCATCTGGCCAGTCCAAAAATACTCATATCCCTCAATCACACGCTCTCAAATATATTTTAATAGATAACTGTCCTTGTTATGATTTTGCCTGCACTATTAATATTAAAATGCCACGCGAAGCTCATGTGATGTCAGTCAGCAATGGAAAACACACACAATGGCTCATAAAAAAAACCTGAATCTGCTAGCAATTTCACTGTACAATACTTTTGATATGCAACTTTTTAAACATTGCATTCTGGTTATAATCATGTTGTAAGCAGAACAAGGCTGGACATCTGTTTGAAATCCTATTTATCCAACAGAAAGACCGGATGCCATTACACAGTCACATTGTGTTTATGACAGTGAGTCTGTCTGTTGGATAAATATCAGATCCATCAAACTCGAGAGATTTGGGGGGAATTTTAACCTAAAAAATGGGTAGGTTGGAGGCGTGGGGGTAGTTAAACTGTTAAAAATGTGAATCCCAACCTGAACACGCCTCCAACCCGCCCACTTCCGATTTTAACGGAGGCGGGACGGGGGGAGTGGGTGGAAAACCAACCCACTGCCAGGAGGCGGGTTGTCTATTTAAATATTATAAGGAGACTGAAAGCCTCTTCTTTAACCTCCAATTTGTATTTAACTTTAGCTGGTCGGGTTTTGCACACCTCGTGATACCCGCCAGCTAAGGCAAGGTGAGGACTGCTGGATCCAGGAGGTAAGTGCCTTCACATTTACCTCCTGGATCCAGGGTCCCTGCCTAACCCACCTCCCGCGATCGGAGACCCCTCCCCCACAAGGCCTCCGATCACCCCATGAGGCCTCCCCCTCCCTGTGCTCCTCCCGGCCCCCATTCTCACCTGCCCTCCCCCCCCCCCACGCTGCTCCTCCGGCCTCTGATCCCTTTAGAATCGTTCCCCCCCTCCCCCCAGCCGGCCTGCGATCGCCATGTTCTGGACCCCTCTCCCGTGCTGGTCCTGTCCCACGTTCGCGATCATCTGGACACCCCCCGCCCCGCCCCCACCACTCCTCCGGCCGGCCAGCGATGTTTTGGAGAACCCCTCCCTGCTCCTTCAGCCGATCCCGGCCCCCACGCGATTCCTCCCTCCCTCCTCTAGTTTACCCACCTGGAGCCAGCCAGCCTCGCAATCTGGCTGGCTGCGGGAAAGAAACAGAGGTTTCCCATTCAAATAAGGCTCTGCCGTTAAATTCGGCAGGGCCCGCGGGAAAGCCACTGTCCCGGGTTTCCCGACTACCTCGGAGCCCCCACCCCCTCACCGCCCCAAACCAGCCTTCTCCATTAAAATTCAGCCCATAATGCTTACATATCTAATAACAGAAATATTAAGAATTAATTAAGTGAGATTGATTATCACAATCATACATAATACATTATACAACACTGCACAGGAAAAAAAATTGCAAGCTTGTAAAATGAGAGTTATTTAGTTCTGTCTACACATCTGTGCTACATCCGAGAACCAACCCACCATATGGGTAGAGAACTTAAGTTAACCTGCACAAGAAGTCATGGAACAGTAAGTTCAATGGAAGAAGGATGCATGATGTACCTGTAATAGGAGCACATGCTACTTCTGTCTGGAAGGAGATGCCAGCATCTATAGTTTTTGGTTCTATAACAAATAATAATTAAAAGCAATTTCATTTAATTACAAGATTCTGCAGCTTTTGTTTAGTAGATTACTTAAATCTCTTTTGAAAGAAAAGCATATGAAACAAGAAAAACAAGTTATGAAAATCAAGCATTTTGTTTACCAAATTGAATCACAAGCAATTCTTGTGCTAATAGAAAGGCTATAACTATTTGACAAATAGAGTGGTCAGTTACACTGAGCAATGTTTTGTTATAAAGCGGTCTAATAAAAGAGCACAATTCCGTAACTTTCATTTAATGGTGCTGGACAACATTAACTGCCATGATAAATAGGCCCAAACAACAGGTTAACTCTTGAAATCACAGGGTTTGACTTAACATTCGAGACTGCAGCCCCCTTTTTTTTCCTCTTTAATATACAAACAGTACATGATAGTGTGAAGTCCTCTCTTCTTTTAGAATCCCATATATTTCAAATAGAGATCAAGTGAACTCCTTCAAATCAAAAAAGGGGGAAGAAGTAAATTTGGGTTTGAAAGGTTAAACAATTAAACCTAGAAGGTTAAACCAAGAAAAATACAACTTAAAAAAAGTTCACATAGACACTGAATATTACCATAAAAGTTTTATTTTTTTAGAGACATGAAGATCAAATTTAGCATTCAGTTTGTCAAACAATTATAACTCATTTACAGACCTAAAATCGTCAGTAGCAAGATAGCCATAAAACTCAAAAAATATTTTTGGATGCCTTAACAGCATTTTTGTGGAAACTCTAATGAGCAATATACTGGATTTCCATAAAAGGATACAATTTCTTCTTACAGAAGTTTGTGTAGTTTATGTATACACAGTATTAATAATAGTAACATTTTAATTTGCAAAGGTACAGGCCGTGTCTCCTTTAGATGATGATAATATATATATACTGACTCAGAAATATTGGGCCAGAATTTGCGGTGGGTATTAACGGCGAACTAACAGCGTTCGCTTGTTCCTTTGAAACTGACCGCAACTTCAGGATGTAGTGCACCTAAATCCTGAAGTTGGGGCCAGTCATTCACCATCCACCCCCCCGACCCCCACGGTAATCAGTATAATCTGTGAAATCAGTGAAACTGACGAAAACTTGGGCTTTTCCGCGTAACATTGCTCTTAAATTCCCCATTAAATGTTAGGCCTTGTTGGATTAGGTATAACTGGGGTTTTAACAGCGTATTGACTGCTAAACGTTATGGCCCTGAAAAACTAATTTTGTGGAGTGTCACATTTCTCCAATATGATAAAAATTACAATTTTTAAGAAACTTTGCAAAACATTTAAAAAAAAAAATATTTTTTTAAAATTTGTTCATGATTATTTCAGGGTCTACCTTATCCCCATGCGTCAGCCCCAATCTTTGTTTTGCTCGCTAACATTTTTAAAAGGTCGGGATAAAAGCAGGTTCTCATTTCCTGCTTTCCTGTCAGTGAGAATTCTGCAATGTGATTGGCTGCTTAAACAGCTCGTCACAGCAGATCATGTTAAGGATTCCCCATTATACCGCACTGAAATCACTTGCGCGTCGAAAAAGGCAAACTTCTTGCCAGAGATCATGAGAGCTCTGTGGGCAGCTTTCTTCAGGGCAAGCGACGAATCTTTGCTTCGTCGCTGACCGCAAATTCTGGGCCAATTATGACAGAACCAGTTGTGCATTCAATTGTCTCAAAGAAGTTTGACTGGTTTAGAGAGAATTAGATTTTAAGTTGCACATTAAACCAACAATTTAAAAAAAAATTAACGTTGCTATTCGCCCCTTGGCACTCTTCCTTGGCAAGGGAAGATTTGCTCAATTGGCAGAAATTCTAGGTATGCAACTGGACATTGGGTAAGCAATCTTCTGATTTTCCCTCCCTCATTTCCTACAAGGAAATATTGTGAAACCTGTGGCTACCACAGAATCTCCTACCACAAAGGCGTGGCTAACATTGGCATACATACTCATGTGACTCGGCCAACGTTGTCTACCTCATACGTTGCAGGAAAGGATGCCCCGGAGCATGGTGCATCGGCGAGACCATGCAGACACTGCGACAACGCATGAACGGACACCACGCAACAATCGCCAGGCAGGAGTGTTCCCTCCCAGTCGGGGAACACTTCAGCAGTCAAGGACATTCAGCCTCCGATCTTCAGGTAAGCGTTCTCCAAGGCGGCCTTCGAGACACACGACAACGCAAAATTGTCGAGCAGAAACTGATAGCCAAGTTCCGCACCCATGAGGACGGCCTCAACCGGGATCTTGGGTTCATGTCACGCTACATGTAACCCCACCTGACGTAGAGTCATCCAGACTCCAGTCGTCGTTGGCTTGTTCTCTCTACACAGATGCGGCCGGACCTGCTGTGATTTCCAGCAAAAAAAGTTTTTTGTTTTCCATACAGACCCCAGCATCTGCTACATTGTCTTTGATGTAATGTTTTCCTGACTGACCTGTTTGGACACCATCCACACCTTTGATTGCCGTGATTATCTCTCTGCCGAGGTGTGATAAAGGGCAGTTAGAAAGATTAACTGTAATCATCTGGCAGTGTCCTCTGACTATATATGCTGTGCCTATATACATCTCTTCACTTCACCTGACGAAGGAGCAGCGCTCCGAAAGCTTGTGATTTCAAATAAAGCTGTTGGACTATAACCTGGTGTTGTGCGACTTCTAACATTGGGAACTCTCCTTGTGGAAAATGGGGCCCACAAGCTCACCTTGCCGTTCCATAATACAGTGCATTAGAATTGAGGGGGCTGAATAACAGGGGGAGGGGGATGATTTTCACTGTTTGGAATAAAAAGCCATACCCGAGCCAGGATTGGCAGCCCCCTCTCCCAGGTCTGATCTGCTGACTGTCTCAGCATAGGAGCCGGACGATTTCACGCCCTCCCTCAACTGGCAAGCTGCAGCAGAGCGCCTGTTTGGCACCCATAGCTCGCCCACTACATTCAAATAAAGTCTGAACATGAAAACAGTGCGTGCCTCCCAACATTGGCTTCGGGTAAGTGGCATGGGCAGAACTCAAAAATCCCCCCTACCATGACTCAACAATTTAGAAATGTTCTGTTACCAATGCTACTTATTAGAATGTTCTTGACTCATAAAATGTTTAACCAGCTGACTAACATGAGGCCATCAGAACTTTTAAATTTCTACATTACAACGGTGACCATACTTCAAAAGTACTTAATTGGTTATGAAGTGCTTTGGGATGTCCTGAGATTGTCTAAAGGTGCTATATAAATGCAAGTCTATTACCCTGCATTTACACCACTTTGGTGCTGCATTGCGAGGCCAGTTCATGAATCTTATTTAAACACATGCTCTGTACCCCTTGATGTTTAGGCTGTAAATATGCTTAAAATTGAGGAGGGGGTAGGGGGGGGTGGGGTGGGGGCAATGCAAAATCTGGCCAGCAGACAGCCCATCTGAAATCTAAGGGAATGAAACATTAAAAGGTAAATGGCTGCATCGGGGGTTATAAATTATTGAAAGCATTTAAAAGGCTCAAAAATGATTCTATAAAGCATTGAGGTTCTCAAAGACTCTATGTGGGGGTGGAGGTGAGAAGTTGTAGATAGAATGAAAAGATGGAATACCCAATGTAGGAGGTTTGGAACCAAGGCTGTGGGCAAGTGGCAGAGCAGTGCTGCACTTGACTACCTCTGCGGGCTGGGAAAGTGGATATGCTGCTGTACGAGGTGCGAAGAAGGTTGTCCCATCTGACACGAGGGCATCATGCTGCTAGGAAGTGGCAGCCAAGCTCAGCACTTTCTACGGTGCCCGCAGGACATGGACAGCACACTTTAAGGAATCTGGCCAGGTAAGATAGCCCAAAAATACTAAGTGCCATGTATATGACCCACGATTCCTTGCCATGAAGTGTTCCAGATTTATAGCCCATATGCCGGGCCTTACAACAAACAGTTGAAAGCTTTGCCATACCACACTTGTCAAACCACTTACACAAACATGGGCAATTACTGACAACCAGGAAGGGCTTCAGGCTGGGCACATGGCAGCCATATAAAAAAAAACATGTATTGTGAGAAATGCAGCACTGAAGTAACTTTAGATAGCCATATGAGCGGGAACGGTGAGAAAAGTGCTGGTCAATACATCAGTCATCTATTTGATACATATGTGAGCATCACATTAGCAGATACCATGGTGCTAGCTAGAAATGGGCCAGAGGTATAGAGCAGTGATAAACATTCCAAGTAGGTGCTCAGCTATAGCTCAGTGGGTAGCACACTCGCCTCTGAGTCAGAAGGTTGTGGGTTCAAGTCCCACTCCAGGGACTTGAGCACATAAAGCTAGGCTGACACACCGGTGCAGTGCTGAGTGAGTGCTGCACTGTTGGAGGTGCCGTCTTTTGGAGGAGACGTTAAACCGAGGCCCCGTCTGCTCTCTCAGGTGGACGTAAAAGATCCCATGGCACTATTTCGAAGAAGAGCAGGAGAGTTATCCCCGGTGGCCTGGCCAATATTTATCTCTCAACCAGCATAACAAAAAAGATTATCTGGTCATTATCACATTGCTGTTTGTGGGAGCTTGCTGTGCGCAAATTGGCTGCCGCGTTTCCCCCATTACAACAGTGACTCCACTTCAAAAAGTACTTCATTGGCTGTAAAGCGTCCGGTGGTTGTGAAAGGCGCTATATAAAAGCAAGTCTTTCTTTCAAGAAAAAAAAATAGCATACGCTGGCTAAAAGCCACAGAATTGAGCTGGGTATTTGTTTAAATACTTTGGCACAAAATCTGGAGCCTTAATGAGACAAAGATACAAATTGGGTGGAAGCACTTCAGCTCACAATGCAGCAGGCTGCAGAAATACCACCCAGTCGGAAATTAGTACAGGAGCTGCTTTCCTAATTCTGTGATCCCCCTGAGCCCAATGCTTATCTGCTCGTCAGCACACAGCACCGCAGAATTTACATTGAAAAGATTTAGTCCATTACCCCATTAATTTGCGTAATCTCAAATTGCCGAGACCAACCGATCTGGATATTCTGAATTATATTTATCCACCAGTGAGGCAACAGCATGATGAATAGTCCTTTCCAAATCTCCAGGCCCACAAAATTCAAAACAGGTCAAACCAGCAAATTAGATACAGAAATGTAAACGGGACGGTGTACTCTGGGCTTCAAGAACCCGATTGCCAGAGCTTGGGGGCTGTAAATGGCCCATGGACCATAGTTTGGACAGCACGACGATGAAAAACAGGCAGTGAGGAACTTGGTTATTGTAAATTCTTTACAAACTGCATTATTAGTCACTAAAGATGACGCCCACCCTTAAACTGCTTCTATTTAAATAACAAAAGCCATGAGGGAAAAAAATCCTTATTTAGCACTTGTTTTCCACATTTTAATTTCTAAATCTGCTTGTTTAACATTTTCTGCATCGAAAACGTTAGTGCTTTCCTCAACAAGAGGCACAATTCAAAGAGGCTGAGAACCTTGTCACGTGATCAGGCAGTCATTGAGAAACAGGTGAAGCTGCTCACATGACAAGAGCAATTCTTTTTCTAAACTGTCATTATAAAACAATGACTGCTTATTAAAGCAATTTAGCCTAGATTTTCCACTGGTAGGGTGGGACTTTCGCTTGCTACAAAGTGTCCCTCAGCAGCATTTCCAGCCACAGGGCTATTAACATATTGGCCCAGAAATTAAAGACGGAGCGTTCCTGCGGGGGTAAGGCTTCCCCGCGATTTCTCACTGCGCGCCTACCTTTTCCCTCCGAGCTCACACGAACTTTAGTTTCAAGGCTGCAGCTGTGCAGTGTGTGCGTATCCCAGAGATGGAGTTAGTTCGTGCGAGCTCTGGGATCACGTGATTCAGTTAGAGCCAATGTCAGCACACCATCGTTCATTCATAGTTTTCACAGCAAGGGCTGTCAAAGCTATGAATCTATACCCCCCCCAAAAGAACAGCTAAACCTCAATTAAATTTAAAAAAAAAGCCATCACATTAATAAAATAAGTATAGTTAAATAAATTAACCACTTTAAACAAAAAATTTAATTTTTGAAAATGTTTTAAATCTTTTTAAAAGTTATAAAAATAAACTTACCTTTCTTTAAAGTCTCTAAAAAAGATAAACCTGTTGAAAAAAATTTAAAATACTTAATTAACTACTTACCTTGTTAAAAGAGGGTCTTACGCCTCCTTTCTTTATGTGTAAAATCTTCCATGCTTACCTGCGCGTTCAAAGCACTAAGTGCACTGCGTGCGCACAGCCTGTAGCGCGCATGCGGTTCACCTAGGAACCGCCCCCTTTTGAGTTCACGAAGTGCCGGTTTCCCGCGCATGCGCAGTGCATGCAGAAAACCGGCAATTGGAGACCTAAAACGCGAGAGTACACAGTGCGTACTCTCGCGTATTAGGTCTAATTTTCGGGCCAATGAGACTGGCTCCCTGGCCTCTGCTGGGAAGCCCCATCAGAAGTGGGTACAAAATTGTCATGGCAGCAGCTGGATAACTTGTGCCAGGTTATTGCGCGGGCAGTTGACTTGCTTGCCGCAAGTAGTACTGCACTCCCTTGCAACAACCACCCGCTACGCATAGTCCAAGGCCATGTTGCTGACGCACAGGAAGGCAGCCGTTCCTAGGGCCACCTCCTTCCACCCCCAGACTACGTGCCAGACGCACAGGTCTTGCAGGGCTCAGTTGCTGAGGATGATCTTACAGTGATGCAGTCAGCAATTGCCCCATCACCAGGGGCAGCTGCCAGCACTTGCAGCCCACCTGCTCCCCATGTCCCCTCGGAGCAGAATGAGGAACCCAGCTTCCAACTCTCTGGGTTTGTACATGTGGAAGGGCGAGGCATAGGAACAAATAGGGTGATTCTCTTGTGCAGAGTCCACCTCCTCCCGCTCAGTCTGGCCTCTTGCGCATCCCCAATTTTAATCACTCCACCACTGGTGGCTGTGCCTTCGCTTCGGACTCTTGTAAACAGTTTGCTTTAAATCTATTTCATTTCCTGCTTTTTCCAGTTCTGACGAAAGGTCTTCGACCTGAAACGTTAACTCGGTTTCTCTCTCCACGGATGCTGCCTGGCCTGCAGAGTTTTTCCAGCGAGAACAGACTTTTATTGGCTTTGAGATTTAGAACTCATGGTTTATCTCTTTTACTCTGCAAACTGTTGGATTTTTTACAGATTGATAATGGTGGGTGACATTACGTCTGTCTAGTGTAGCGACTTTCCAGCAATTTCTGGCCCTTTGTTCAAAAAAGGGCTTCATTGTGTTGCTGCTATCTCCAATATCACTGCAGACTGGGTTGCTGTATGCCACCCTTTTCCTGCAAAAGTGACGTGAGCAGACATTAGCGACAGGGGCCATTCACCAAGATTCATGTGATACTGCATTGACTTTTATAAACTGTCAAGGCATGCACTGTGTAAATTAATGCACTATTGAGGCGTGCAGTATCATAAGATACTCACAAATTCAAACAGTACAATGTAGGCTACTCTGGGACATAGTGGTAACTGTTTCTAGCCACAACAAAGCATAAAAGGGGGATGTTAGTGAGTCACTTTCTTGCTATTAACTGCTAAAGACTTGATTATGCCTTGCCGAGTTCTCCATGTATATACATGACTTCTTAAATTCTATTTGAGGTTGCTTTCATTCAACATGAGGGTCTGGAGAGAAAAAAAAATCACCCCATACTACAAACCATCCAAGCTCAAATTTCAACAATTTTATATCATTTGCAAATGTAGAACAACAAATTGAGCAAACATATTGTTCAACATGTCATGATTACAGATTGCTTCAATGCGGATGGGTGGATGTGTAAATTTAAAGAAATATTCTTAGGCTAAACTATACACAGAAGAAACTATATTCACTTTGTATTCATCCAGCTGTTTTGACCACATAATCTTACTTGTTTTATAAACAGTTTGTAATTCTCAAGGACCACTCTGTCTGATATTGATAATATTACATTTCAAATAAACACTTATGACATTAAAACACATTATTCACAACTTAGAGTACATCAACATTTTAATTGAAATGGAATGCTCTCCTATGCGAACAGAAACCACAGCATTCCGTTGCGACCATTTTGTAGGATATCTGCTCAAAATCCATCCCATTTTTATTATTTTGATGAAATTTTCAATGACAGTCGTAACATGTTTTATATGATCTATAAAAAATGATTTCATATGACTAAACCCACAAATCTGGATTTCAGGATTATATTAACCACATTTAAAAATGAATCATTCAGTAAATGGTTTCCTATCCTTTTATTAAAAAAAGCTTTCAAACATTATTAAAAACATATTCAAATCCTTTTTAAAACAATCAAAACCCTAAACTGAAAATTCTTTTACTCCATTCCTGAATCGAGATGGAATGGTACGCTACTTCATTTTTATTTGTAACAGGTTGTCACTATCAATTTATTAATCGTACTAGCAGTGTTCCCATGGCATTGCTCAGTTAGTCGAAGGTAATACGGCTGTATGGTGGGGGAGGCAGTTCACCTCTTCCAAATATGGAAAGAAGTTTGTATAGTTTTTTTTTGTAATGGTTCTTAAAAAGTAAATGGGCCCTGAAACTCCGTGGCCTGGCACGGTCCGGCCATAGCTTTGGCGGAAGTCCGCTGGAAGGGCCAGAATTTAAGTTAGAACCCTTGGATACCAACCTTGTGCGGGAATTCTTGCTCAGCCCTGTAAGGAGTGAAGTCGGCAGCCAACACTTACATGGCCAGCAGTGCAGGAAAGGGAGGAGCTGGGGACGACAAATGCCAGAATTTCTGCGTTTCCAGCCGCTCAATTCGTAACAGGCTGCTGAATGGCGGACGTGGGGCCCACCTGGTCATCCAGGCCGGGACCGGAGTCTGAACTCCTCAAGAGGATCCAGATTTTGTACATGCTTAACGTGGTTAAACTTATCCATTGAATTCTCTTGTGTCTTTTAAAGAAAGAAAAAACGTCACATTTATATAGTGTCTTTCATGTTCTCAGGATGTCACAAAGCATTTCACAGCCAACAAATTATTTTTCAAGTACAGTCACTGTTATTTTGTCGGCAAATGCAGCAGCCAATTTGCATACAGTAAGGTCCACAAAAAGCAATGCGATCACTGACCAATTAATATGGGTTGGTTGAGGGACGTATTTATTGTGTTCTTCTTTGCAAAACAGTGTAGCTTTAAACCCAGAGGACTCATCTTCCACTCCTTGCACCATCTGGGTGCCATTTGGGCAGCGTGCACTCAAAGCACACACTGCGGGGACTAAGAAGCTCAGCGCCTGAACTTCCTCTTGGACATAATTTACTTACTACAGGCATGCAATGGGCGTACAAAATCGCACATTACTGGGCGCAGGCCCACAGTGAAAGGAGTCTGGTTGCTATTATGTCAGCAAAGTTCAGTTCCTGATTTTCTGAATATGTGCCTTTATTTTAACCACACACCAATGTTTATAATAGTCATTAATACATTAAAAAAAACTCAAGTTAAAATGTTAGAGAGAGAATACGCTCAGAATTGCTTGGCAATCTCAATAGAAAGAGGAAGTTGGGTGACCAAACCATTTCAGACAGATGTTAATAGTTGCAGTTCCAACATAACTTTGTTTTAAATTACTAGAATCACAGTATTCACTAGCAAGGTTATCTTTCATAATGTAGTAAAGGGCACATCTCTGCTGAATTTGCGGATTAGACTTTACTTTTGGGAGTTAAAATTGTGAAAAACACAGGCATCATATAAAGCAGCAACATTAAAGAGGCTGATGCAGGAGACAACTCAGAATAGAAGATGCTGCTGGAATCTGGATTTTTGCACCAGTCTGGAACTAGGAAAGAGATTGCAACTGCTGCTGCATTTTTGAGACAGTTAGAATTTAATGTTTGCCTTCCCAAAACATTGATGAGCCATTTTTGGACAATATCAGCCTGATTCTTTTAGAAAAATGCACCTGTTTAGGAAGCAGTAGCACCAAGTTTTATAATGAGAGTAGTCTGCCCCAATCTGCACTTGGTGCTATTAGAGGAAACCAGTGCACAGAGACCAAAGATATTGCAGACCAAGGCACTGTGGCTCAGAAGGCTGTCAAGAGGGGGGTGGGATCGGTTGGGGGGGGGGGGGGGGGGAGGGAAGAGCAGAATAGAAATGTGGTAGTGATAGGGGATTCTATAGTTAGGGGGATAGATAGCATCCTCTGCAGCCACGAACGAGAATCCCAAAGGGTATGTTGCCAGGGTAAGGGATAGCTCGTGGCGGCTGGAGAGGAATTTGGAAAGGGAGGGGGAAAATCCAGTTGTTGTGGTCCATGTCGGAATAGGTAGGAACAGGGAGGAGGTCCTGCTGAGGGAATATCAGGAGTTAGCAGCGAAATTAAAAAGCAGAACCTCAAGGGTAATAATCTCTGGATTATAGCCCGAGCCACATGCAAATTGGCATAGAAACATTCAGAGCAGGAGAATTAACAAGTGGCTAGAGGGCTGGTGTGGGAACGAGGGGTTCCTTTTCATTGGACATTGGCACCAGTACTGGGACAGGAAGGAGCTATACCGATGGGACGGGCTCCACCTGAACCGGGATGGGAACCGTGTCCTAGCGGAAAGGGTAAATAGGGAGGTTGCAAAGGCTTTAAACTAGTAAGACGGGGAGAGGGATCTACAAGAAATGAGACCAGCCTAAATATAAACAACAGGAAAGGAGAGCTAAGGAAAGAATAAAGGGAGGACATTGATGGCCAGGGAATATATAGAGTTATAGAACAGGAGTGTAAAAAGATGGTTAAAAATAAAGTGAGAGGGACTGCTATTAAAAATGAGTTAAACTGTCTATACAGCAATTAACACAGTGTCTGTAATAAACAGGTGAACTGGAGGCAATAATATGTTGCAAGGAACCAGACATAGTAGGGATTACTGAGACATGGCTACAGAAAAATCAGGACTGGGAATTAAACATTGCAGGGTATAACATATTTAGAAAAGATAGAGAGGGAAAAGAGGAGATGGAGTAGCTGTATTTATTAGGGATCATATAATGGCAGTAGAAAAAAGTGACGCAGCTATCAGCAAGACAAAAATAGAATCCATGTGGATAGAGATAAAACACAATAAAGGATCAATCACACTAATAGGGGTAGTCTACAGACCACCTAATAGTGGAAGGGAGGCGGAGGAAGAAATATGCAAGCAAATTAGGGAAATGAGTAAAAAACAGAATAATCATCATGGGGGCTTTCAACTACTCCGATATTAATTGGCTAGAAGAGGTAGGTAAAGGGGAAAAAGAAATGGAGTTCCTACAATGTGTACAGGACTCCTTTCTAATCCAATATGTAAGAAGCCCAACAAGGGAGGATTCGCTAATGGATCTAGTAATGGGGAATCAACCAGAGCATATAAAATAAGTAAAAGTAGGGGAACATCTAGGCAATAGTGACCATAATATAATACGCTTCAAGATAATAATTGAGAAGGACATAAGTATGACGAAGACCAGGGTAATAGATTGGAGAAAAGATGATTTTGAAGGGCTAAGAATAGAACTTGGGAAAATAAAATGGACAAAAATATTGGCAAACAATGATGTAGAACAGCAGTGGGAAATATTTAAAACGGTGTTCAACAGAGTCCAGGAAAAATATATTCCACTATAAAACAAGAACAAGCTAAACCCTAATGAGACACCATGGATGAATAAAGCCATAAGGGAAAAATTGAGGGTAAGGAAAAAGGCATATAGTAAGTACATGGACAGCAGGGGAGAGCATGACAAGGGAGAATACGAACAGATTAGGAGAGAAGTCAAAAAAACAATTAGGAAGGCAAAAAGGAACTATGAAATTAAATTATCAAGGAGCATAAACAAAATAATTAAATATTTTACAGGCTCAAATAAAGAGGAAAGTCAGGATGGGAATAGGGCCACTAAGGGATGGACAGGATAATATCACAGGTAGCGAGAGAAATGGCAGAAATATTAAATAATTACTTTGCTTCAGTATTTACCAGGGAGACAGAACAGATGAATATGACATTGGATGATGAGATTAGAAATGACATAACTGCATTTAAAATAAAGAGGAGAAATATTAAATAAACGAATCAAACTCAAAGAGGATACAACCCTTGGTCCGGACGGATTACATCCGTGCATTTTAAAAGAATCTAGGGAAGAGATAGCAGAGGCATTACTACACATATTTAATAATTCGCTAGAGAAAAGTGTAGTGCCAGAGGACTGGGGGATAGCTAACCTAATACCTATATTTAAGAAGGGAGATAGAACATGTCCAGGGAACTATAGACCAGTCAGCTTAACATCGGTGGTCGGAAAAATAATGGAATCCCTACTAAAGGAGAAAATAGAAGAACATCTAGAAACCAAAAATATAATAATGAATAGTCAGCATGGATTTCAAAAGGGAACGTCTTGCTTGACCAACCTCACTGAATTCTTTGAAGAGCTAACAAAGAGAGTAGACAAGGGTAATGCAGTAGATGTAATTTATCTAGATTTCCAAAAGGCCTTCGATAAGGTACCACATAATAGACTAATGAATAAGGTCAGAGAATGCAGGGTCAGGGGACAAGTAGCAGAATAGATAACTAGCTGGCATTAAGACAGAAAGCAGAGAATAGGGGTAAAGGGTAGCTATTCACAGTGGCAGAAGGTGGGTAGTGGTGTTCCACAAGGATCAGTGCTGGGACCACTGTTGTTCACAATTAATATTAACAATTTAGACTTTGGAAACAAAACAGAATTTTTAAATTTGCGAATGACACCAAATTTTTTTTTGGGGGGGGGGGTAGCCAATACTGAGGAGGACTGCAACAAATTACAAGACAATATTAATAAACTTGCAGAATGGGCATATAATTGGCAAATTAATTTCAACACAGATAAATGTGAGGTATTACATTTTGTTAAGAAAAATAAGGAGGTCACATGTTACTTGGAAAAGAAAGAATCTAAATGGGGTAGAGGAGCAAAGGGATCTCGGAGTACAAATACACAAATCACTAAAAGTTAGCGACACAGGCTAATAAGGCCATAAAAAAAGCAAACCAAGCACTAGGGTTTATTTCTAGAGGGACAGAATTGAAAAGTAGAGAAGTTATGCTAAACTTGTATCGAACCTTGGTTAGACCACACTTGGAATACTGCGTAAAATTCTGGTCACCATATTATAAAAAGGATACAGAGGCACTGGAGAGGGTGCAAAAAAGATTTACAATGATGAAACCAGAAATGCGAGGGTATACCTATCAGGAAAGGATGAACAGGCTGGGTCTCTTTTCTCTTGAAAAGAGAAGGCTGAGGGATGACCTAATAGAGGTCTTTAAAATTATGAAAGGTTTTGATAGAGTGGATACAGAGAGAGTGTTTCTGCTTGTGGGGAAGAACAAAACTAGAGGCCATCAATATAAGATAGTCACCCAGAAATCAAATAGGGAATTCAGAAGAAACTTCTTTACCCAAAGAGTGGTGAGAATGTGGAACTCGCTACCACAGGGAGTGGTTGAAGCGAATAGTATAGATGCATTTAAGGAGAAGCTGGATAAGCAGATGAGGGAGATGGGACTAGAGGGTTATGCTGATAGAGTTAGATGAGGAAAGACGGGAGGAGGCTCGAGTGGAGCATAAACGCGCATTAACTGGTTGGGCTGAATGGCCTGTTTCTGTGCTGTATATCCTATGTAATATATTCATTTGCTGTAAGTGCTGAATCCATTTGAGGTGCAGATACTAGAAAATCCATATAGCAAGTTTGTGTGAAGTGCTGATCAGGAACAGAATGGGAGCAAAAGATTAACACTCATTTTTCTTCTTCATTGCCCCCATTTTTTGGGTGCGATTTGGGAGAAGAGCACGGGAGAATCATCCCTGCTGGATTTAAATTCTACAACATGAGGAAGCCATGATGTTGCAGTGGACAATTAAGTCAAGTCTAAAGTAGATTGGATTCATCTCGAATTGTTAACTTTATGCAGAAAATGATTTCCACCCAAATTAACACCCAGCAGAAACATACCCAGATTTCCACCCAGCGCTCAATTGTCCATCTGCCTAGTTGAAACCAGGGCAACAGTTTACTGACAGGTGGACGATTAAGATGCCTTTTAAGATGAGTCAGAATCTCCATAAAAGTGACTGAAATATTACAACCAAATCAATTCTTAGAACATATTGCAGATAGTTTATATAACCACTAAGTATGAGTCCAGACATTTACAAGAGGGTTTAGACCACAAATCTGGCTTTCAAGGTCCCTGTGGCTTGATACTTATCTTCTTTTCAATTTTAAGTAGTGACAGCATCAAGGCTTATCTGGTAAAGGCTTCTAATCGTTCAGTAAAAATCCTCTCTTCATATTAACAATATTTCAATTTCTTTTAGAGGGATACATTAGTGTCATTTATTTCTGTTTTGCATTTTGGAAGCATGAGGTTTGGACAAATAACAGCTTTTACGATAACAATTCCTTTGCTGTATAAAAGCAATATATGTTATTACATTAATCTATGACATCAACATCCCCTTGAGATACTTTTGTATTAAAAATTTTATAGTAAAAATCCACAATATTTTGAAATGACTCCTAGCATTTCTTCAGTATTGAACTTCACACAAATTCAATTGTATGATTTGTGTGATATGTTCTTCACAGTGACAAGCTATACACTCATGACACAAAACATTTTGCTGTTATCTTTGAGTTGTGAGATCAAATTTTAACATTGGAATGGAAGGGGGGGGGGGGAAACAAGGATGGTAGGGGAGAGAATGAGAAGGGAAGGTTAGGGGTGGGAGAGGGAAAAGAGCATGGGGATGGAGTAGCTAACCTCCACTAACCACAATCTCCATTCCAGAAATACAGCCAAATCCTAGTCCTCCTCTCCCCCATCTACTTTGATCTCCTTTCTGATTTTCCACTCCTGCCATCACCGTTATCCTCTCACTCTGCAGTCTGGTACCAGTGACTGACACAGGAGGATAATGGTGGAGGAAGGTCAGGGCAAAGGGGGAACTGAGGTAGGTGGGTAGTGGAGTCTATAGGCAGGAGGGGACTGACTGGACGAGGAGAAAGCCTGGGTCTGGCAGCATGGGTGAAGCTGAGCTGCCAGACGCTCGGATCCCCTCCTCCCGGATCTTGGGACCCTCCCCAGTGCTGACAGAACTCGCAACCCTTCACCCTAGCACTCAGACACCATGATTCTTTGCCCCCTCCACCCTTCGCTGCCTGGCTTCCTCGCTGTAGCCAGAGTCTAGGGCCACTCTCCTAGTGTGGCCAGAACCCTGGAACCATACCCCACCTACAGCCCGACTCTGCCCCACTCCCCTTTAAACATAGAAACATAGAATCTAGGAGCAGGAGTAGGCCATTCGGCCCGTCGAGCCTGCTCCGCCATTCAATACGATCATGGCTGATCATCCAAATCCAGTACCCTGTCCCTGCTTTAATCCCCACAGTACACATATCCCACCCAACCCCCGTAACCCCACGTATTTAATTCCACCTAACATATCCCATCCTATCCCCATAACCCCACATATTTAATCCCCCCTAACACTAAGGGTCAATTTATCATAGCCAAATCAACCTAACCCACACATTTTTGGACTGTGGGAGGAAACCGGAGCACCCGGAGGAAACCCACGCAGACACGGGGAGAATGTGCAAACTCCACACAGACAGTCACCCGAGGTCAGATTCGAACCCGGGTCTCTGGCGCTGTGAGACACCAGTGCTAACCACTATGCCACCGTGAATATGATCATGGCCGATCCTCTATCTCAATACCATAATCCCGCTCTCTCCCCATACTCGGTTATTGCCTGGGATTCCCGGTGTTTGGGAATGCCACTCTGAGATCCTGTTCATTTTTTCTGTCTAAACCACAAAACATTTACCTTCACCAATCATTAAAGCCTTCAACTATCTGACATTCTTAAATGGAAAGTGTGTTACATAGATACATAGAAGATAGGAGCAGGAGTAGGCCATCCGGCCCTTCGAGCCTGCTCCGCCATTTAATGAGATCATGGCTGATCCTTCAATTCAGTATCCCGTCCCCGCCTTCTCTCCGTAACCCTTAACCCCTTTTGCCTGTAGAAATATATCTAATTCCCTCTTAAATATATTTAATGAGCTGGCGTACACTGCCCTCTGTGGCAATGAGTTCCACAGGTTCACCACCCTCTGAGTGAAGAAATTCCCCCTCATTTCTGTCCTAAATGGTTTAGCCCTTATCCTTAAATTATGTCCTCTAGTTCTGTTCTCACCCGCCAAGGGAAACATTCCTTCTGCATCTAATCTGTCTAGACCTGTCAGAATTTTATACACTTCTATGAGGTCCCCTCTCAATCTTCTAAACTCCAGTGTGTACATCCCTAAACTACATAGTCTCTCCTCATAGGTCAATCCCGCCATTCCTGGTATCAGCCTGGTGAATCGCCGCTGCACCCCCTCCATGGCAAGAACATCTTTCCTCAGATGAGGCGACCAAAACTGTACACAGTACTCGAGGTGTGGTCTCACCAGTGCCCTGTACAGCTGCAGCAAGGTATCCCTGTTCCTGTATTCCAACCCTTTTGCTATGAAGGCCAGCATACCGTTTGCCTTCTTGACCGCCTGTTGCACCTGCATGCTCGCCTTCAGTGACTGGTGTACAAGAACACCCAGGTCTCTCTGTACTTCCCCCTCTCCCAATTTATTGCCATTTAAATAATAATTTGCCCTCCCGTTCCTGCACCCAAGGTGGATAACTTCGCACTTGTCCACATTATAGTGCATCTGCCATTTATCCGCCCAATCACCCAGTCTGTCCAAATCGCTCTGGAGCTTCCTGGTCTCCTCCTCTGAGCCCACCCCCCCTCCTAGTTTAGTGTCGTCTGCAAATTTGGAAATGCTGCATTCGACTCCCTGATCCAGGTCATTAATATAAATTGTGAACAGCTGGGGACCCAGGACAGATCCCTGTGGTACCCCACTTGTTACTGCCTGCCATTCAGAAAATGAGCCGTTTATTCCAACTCTCTGTTTTCTATCTGACAGCCAGTTCTCTATCCACGTCAATACTTTCCCCTTTATCCCATGAGCTTCAATTTTCCATGCTAATCTTTTATGTGGGACCTTATCGAAGGCCTTTTGGAAGTCCAGGTACACCACATCTACTGGCTCTCCCCCATCTATTTTACCCGTTACTCCCTCAAAAAATTCCAATAGATTAGTCAAGCACGATTTACCCTTTGTAAATCCATGTTGACTCTGTCCTATCCTGTCCCCATTTGCTAAGTGCTCGGCTATTTCATCCTTAATGATGGACTCCAGCATTTTGCCCACAACTGATGTAAGGCTTACAGGTCTGTAATTACCTGCTTTTTCCCTACCCCCCTTTTTGAATAGTGGGGTAACGTTAGCTACCCTCCAATCCATGGGCACTGTTCCCGAGTCTAATGAATTCTGAAAAATCATGCTTAGTGCATCCGCTATCTCTAGGGCCACCTCCTTCAGTACCCTAGGATGCATGTTATCAGGCCCTGGGGATTTGTCCGCCTTCAATCCCTTTAGCTTCCTTAACACCATATCCTTAGAGATATTGATTTGCGTCAGTTCCTCCTTTGCCAATGTCCCTATTTTTCCCGATATCCCAGGGAGGTTTTTTGTGTCTTCCTTCGTAAAGACTGACCCAAAGTATGCATTTAGTTGGTCTGCCATTTCCTTATTTCCCATTATATATTCCCCCGTATCTGACTGCAATGGACCAACTTTGGTTTTCACCAGTCTTTTCCTCTTGATATACTTATAAAAGCTTTTGGAGTTAGTTTTTATATTTTCCGCCAGCTTGCTTTCGTAAGCTATTTTGCCCTTCTTGATTAAGCCCTTTGCCCTCCTTTGCTCTATCTTAAACTGTTCCCAATCTTCCGCTCTGGCGCGTTTTTTGGCTATTTTATACGCCCTATCTTTGGATTTTATGCTGTCTCTAATTTCCCCTGTTATCCACGGTTGAGTCACCTTTTTAGATTTCCTTTTATGCCAGATTGGTATAAACAATCTTTACCATAAGGAATACCTGAGCAGTGCCCTTTAAGAGGTCGCGGCAGGTCGAACAGTTCCATTTTAGTAGCTAGAAATCACAATCGGACTGCAGACCCTAGACTGTCCATCTGCTAGTTAACTATATTTACAAAAGAACACAGAATTTGTGCTGCATAAGCTGAGCAAAAAAATATTTTCTGCATCGTTAAGTGCAATTAACTTTTTATTTTTAAAGTTAGCAGTCATCTCACTTTATGGAAAGAAAGAATGGAGCAGCTAATCACACTTGGCCCAATTATATGGTCAACAGAGAGTCAAATCATAATCATATAGCCAACAGGCATAACCACTGGAGACAGAGGAACCCACAAATGACACTCACTACTCCACACAAAGTAAAAAAAAACACAGCGATATGTATTCGATCTACAAAGGGAAGAAATTCTCAATTAAAGATGCATGGATATGGCAGGAGGATGACAGCGATTACATGGAAAAGTGGTACCTGGACAGAAAATGCCATGAAGAGGCCCTATTCTCCAACTGTTCAAAAGAATGAATCTGATGACATGAAATCAATCTGTCTACTTCAGTATAGTCTTCTGCTGAGCAGTTTTAGCAGTTAAGTTGTTACTACAGTACAAAGTTTATAACAACTTAAATCAAAAAGCACAATACAAAAAGTAAGCTTGCACAAAGTGATCTCAAGTACAATGCCTACACAAGATTCTATAGTGACTTATTATTCAATTCTCATGTCCATTCATGGAAAAACCCTTCAAAAATGTACAGAAAAGCTTCCTTTTTCTGCTTCAAGACAAATAATGATTTTTTTTACTTCATGATGATCGCAGTTTACAAATAATACGAGAGAGAAAACAAATGCAGCACAATCATGGATTTAGTATCACAATATATTGATCGGTATATATGATTTGGTAACATTTTTGTGCTGCAGAAAATAAGCACGCATTTAGCTCTGGTGGATGGTGAGGAACATAGAACATGTTGAATCTTATTTCTGAATGTTGTGGAATGTGTTACTAGGATTTGTCAAAGAGGTAACAGAGTTACCGCAACCAGTACTGCAGGCTCGAACATTGTAGAGGCAGCACTTACAACTTAAGATACAGGAAATTGGTTCCCGACGACCATGTGTGCGGGAAGTGTATCCAGCTGCAGCTACTGACAGACCGCATTACAGCGCTGGAGCTGCGGATGGATACATACTGGAGCATTCGCGATGCTGAGCACATCGTGGATAGCACGTTTAGGGAGTTGGTCACACCGCAGGTAAAGGCTGCACAGGCAGGAAGGGAATGGGTGACCACCAGGCAGAGTAGTAGGCGCAGGCAGGTAGTGCAGGGGTCCCCTGTGGCCACCCCCCTTTCAAACAGATATACCACTCTGGATATTGTTGAGGGGGATGGCTTATCGGGGGAAGGCAGCAGCAGCCAACTTCCTGGCACCATGGGTGGTCCTGCTGCACAGGACGGGAGGAAAAAAAGCGGGAGAGCTATAGTGATAGGGAATTCTATTGTAAGGGGAATAGATAGGCGTTTCTGCGGCCGCAAACGAGACTCCAGGATGGTATGTTGCCTCCCTGGTGCAAGGGTCAAGGATGTCTCGGAGCGGCTGCAGGGCATTCTGGAGGGGGAGGGTGAACAGCCAGTTGTCGTGGTGCATATAGGTAAAAAACGGGATGAGGTCCTAAAAGCTGAATATAGCGAGTTAGGAGGTAAATTAAAAAATAGGACCTCAAAAGGTAGTAATCTCAGGATTGCTACCAGTGCCACGTGCTAGTCAGAGTAGAAATAGAAGGATATTTCAGATGAATACGTGGCTAGAGGAATGGTGCAAGGGGGAGGGATTCAAATTCCTGGGACATTGGAACTAGTTCTGGGGGAGGTGGAACCAGTACAAACTGGACGGTTTGCACCTGGGCGGGACCGGAACCGATGTCCTAGGGGGAGTGTTTGCTAGTGCTGTTGGGGAGGGTTTAAACTAAAATGGCAGGGGGTTGGGAACCTGTGCAGGGAGACAGAGGAAAGGGAAGCAAGGATAGAAACAAAAGACAGGAAGGAGAAAAGCAAAAGTGGAAGGCAGCGAAATCAAGGGTGTAAATCAAACAGGGCCACAGTAAATAATAATTCTAAAAGGACTAAGAGTGTTAAAAAATCAAGCCTGAAGGCTTTGTGTCTTAATGCGAGGAGCATTCATAATAAGGTGGATGAATTAGCTGCGCAAATAGATGTAAACGGATATGATATAATTGGGATTACGGAGACATGGCTCCAGGATGACCAAGTCTGAGAATTCAACATCCAGGGGTATTCAATATTCAGGAAGGACAGGAAAAAAGGAAAAGGAGGTGGGGTAGCATTGCTGCTTAAAGAGATTAACACAATAGTAAGGAAGGATATTAGCTCTGATGATGTGGAATCTGTATGGGCAGAGCTGAGAAATACCAAGGGGCAGAAAACGTTAGTGGGAGTTGTATACGGACCCCCAAACAGTAATGCTGAGGTTGGGGATGGCATTAAACGGGAAATTAGAGACGCGTGCAGTAAGGGCACAGCAGTTATCATGGGTGACTTTAATCTACATATAGATTGGGCGAACCAAATTAGTAACATTACTGTGGAGGAGGAATTCCTAGAGTGTATATGGGATGGTTTCCTGGACCAATATGTCGAGGAACCAACCAGAGATCAGGCCATCTTAGACTGGGTATTATGTAATGAGAAAGGATTAATTAGCAATCTTGTTGTGCGAGGCCCCTTGGGGAGGAGCGATCATAATATGATCGAATTCTTCATTAAGATGGAGAGTGAAGTAGTTGACTCAGAGACTAGGGTCCTGAATTTAAATAAAGGAAACTACGATGGTATGAGGCGCGAGTTGGCTAGGATGGATTGGGGCACGTTACTTAAAGGGTTGACGGTAGATAGGCAATGGCAAACATTTAAAGATCGCATGGATGAACTACAGAATTTGTTCATCCCTGTTTGGCATAAAAATAAAACAAAAAGGTGACTCAACCGTGGCTAACAAGGGAAATTAGGGATAGCATAAGATCCAAGGAGAGGACATATAATTTGGCCAGAAAAAGCAGCAAACCTGAGGATTGGGAGCAGTTTAGGATTCAGGAAAGGAGGACAAAGGGATTAATTAAGAGGGGGGAAAATAGAATATGAGAGTAAGCTTGCAGGGAACATAAAAACTGACTGTAAAAGCTTCTATAGATATGTGAAGAGAAAAAGATTGGTGAAGTCAAGTGTAGGTCCCTTGCAGTCAGAATCAGGGGAATTTATAATGGGGAACAAAAAAATGGCTGACCAATTAAATACATACTTTGGTTCTGTCTTCGCAAAGGAGGACATAAATAACCTCCCAGAGATGTCGGAGAACATAGGGTCTAATGAGAGGGAGGAATTGAATGAAATCAGTATTTGTAGAGAAATGGTGTTAGGGAAATTGACGGGATTGAAGGCCGATAAATCCCCAGGGCCTGATAATCTACATCCTAGGGTACTTAAGGAAGTGGCCCTAAAAATAGTAGATGCATTGCTGGTCATTTTCCAAAATTCTATAGACTGTGGAACAGTTCCCATGGATTGGAGGATAGGTAATGTAACCCCACTATTTAAAAAAGGTGGTAGAGAGAAAACGGGGAATTATAGACCGGTAAGTCTGACATCGGTAGTGGGGAAAATGCTAGAGTCCATTATAAAAGATGCAACAGCAGAGCACTTGGAAAACAGTGACAGTATCGGACAAAGTCAACATGGATTTACAAAAGGTAAATCATGCTTGACTAACCTACTGGAATTTTTTGAGGATGTAACTGGTAGAATAGATAAGGGAGAACCAGTGGATGTGGTGTATTTGGACTTTCAGAAGGCTTTCGATAAGGTCCCGCATAAGAGATTAGCGTGCAAAGTTAAAGCACACGGGATTGGGGGTAAGGTACTGTCTTGGATAGAGAACTGGTTGGCAGACAGGAAGCAAAGAGTTGGAATAAACAGGTCCTTTTCTGAGTGGCAGGCAGTGACTAGTGGGGTACCACAGGGATCGGTGCTAGGACCCCAGCTATTCACAATATATATTAATGATCTAGACGGGGGAACTAGTTGTAATATCTCCAAGTTTGCAGACGACACAAAGCTGGGTGGGCGTGTGTGCTGTGAGGAGGATGCTGAGAAACTCCATTATAAGAACATAAGAACATAAGAAATAGGAGCAGGAGTAGACCAATCGGCCCCTCGAGCCTGCTCCGCCATTCAATAAGATCATGGCTGATCTGATCCAACCTCAACTCTAAAGAACACAAGAAGTCGGAGCAGGACCAGGCCACTCGGCCCGCTCCGCCACCCACAGGGCCTTGACCGATCCGAACTCAAACTCATGTCCAATTTCCAGCCCGCTCCCCGTAACCCCTGATTCCCTTTACTTCTAGGAAACAGTCTATTTCTGTTTTAAATTTATTTAATGAAGTAGCTTCCACAGCTTCCTGGGGTAGCAAATTCCACAGACACACTACCCTCTGAGTGAAAAAGTTTCTCCTCATCTCAGTTTTGAAAGAGCAGCCCCTTATTCTAAGATTATGTCCCCTAGTTCTAGTTTCACCCATCATTGGGAACATCCTCACCGCGTCCACCCGATCAAGCCCCTTCACAATCTTATATGTTTCAATAAGATCGCCTCTCATTCTTCTGAACTCCAATGAGTAGAGTCCCAATCTACTCAACCTCTCCTCGTATGTCCACCCCCTCATCCCCGGAATTAACCGAGTGAACCTTCTTTGTACTGCCTCGAGAGCAAGTATGGCCCAGAAATTAAAGACGGAGCCTTCCTGTGGGGGTAAGGCTTCCCCGCGATATCTCACTGCGCGCCTGCCTTTTCCTTCCAAGCTCGCACGAACTTGAGTTTCTAGACAGCAGCTGTGCAGTGTGTGCGTATCCCACAGACGCAGTTAATTCGTGCGAGCTGTGGGATCACGTGATTCAGTTAGAGCCAATGGCAGCACACCATCTTTCATTCATAGTTTTCACAGCAAGGGCTGTAAAGCTATGAATACTATACCCCCCCAAAAGAACAGCTAAACCTCAATTAAATTTTTTTTAAAAACCATCACATTAATAAAATAAGTATAGTTAAATAAATTAAACACTTTAAATAAAAAATTAAATTTTTGAAAAAATTTAAAATCTTTTTAAAAGTTATAAAAATAAACTTACCTTTCTTTAAAGTCTCTAAAAAAGATATACCTGTTGAAAAAAATTCAAAATACTACTTAATTAACTACTTACCTTGTTAAAAGAGGGTCTTACGCCTCCTTTCTATATGTGCAAAATCTTCCATGCTTACCTGCGCGTTCAAAGCACTAAGTGCACTGCGTGCGCGCAGCCTGTAGCGCGCACGCGGTTCACCTAGGAACCGCCCCCTTTTGAAATCACCAAGTGCCGGTTTTCAGCGCATGCGCAGTGCATGCAGAAAACCGGCAATTGGAGACAGAATACGCGAGAGTACACAGTGCGTACTCTCGCGTAGTGAGACTAATTTTTGTGCCATTGTCTTTTCTTAAGTATGGACACCAAAACTGTATGCAGTACTCCAGGTGCGGTCTCACCAATACCCTATACAACTGCAGCAATACCTCCCTGTTTTTATATTCTATCCCCCTAGCAATAAAAGCCAACATTCCATTGGCTTTCTTGATCACCTGCTGCACCTGCATACTAACTTTTTGATTTTCTTGCACCAAGACCCCCAGATCCCTTTGTACTGCAGTACTTTCCAGTTTCTCGCCATTAAGATAATAACTTGCTCTCTGATTTTTCCTGCCAAAGTGCATAACCTCACATTTTCCAATATTGTATTGCATCTGCCAAATCTCTGCCCACTCACCCAGCCTGTCTATATCCCCTTGTAGGTTTTTTATGTTCTCCTCACTCTCTACTTTCCCTCCCATCTTTGTATCATCTGCAAACTTTGATATGTTACACTCGGTCCCCTCCTCCAAATCGTTAATATAGATTGTAAAGAGTTGGGGACCCAGCACAGGCCCCGTTCCACAGGTACAAGTGCTGGAGCCCCGTTCCACAGCCACAAGTGCAGGAGCCCCGTAACACAGCCACAAGTGCAGGAGCCCCGTAACACAGCCACAAGTGCTGGAGCCCCGTTCCACAGGTACAAGTGCTGGAGCCCCGTAACACAGGTACAAGTGCAGGAGCCCCGTTCCACAGGTACAAGTGCTGGAGCCCCGTTACACAGGAAGCCTCAAAACCGGCAAAATTCTGGAGTAGGTTATTAGAGAATTCCGGATAATTAGGTGCCGTTTAAACGAGAGTTTCCTGTAGAGCAATAAATCTTTTCTCCAACAAGATGCTTATGATTCTGCCACTAACATACTTGGAGTCAATATTTGTCATTGGGATACTCTGCCTTCGTAATCGTCATAAATCAAAATGGTGAATGGCTCCAAAGCACAAATATAAATTTATTTATGTTTTGCAGCACTTCTTTATTCATTTATTGATTGGTGTAACTCCCCAAAGCCGAAATTTGGATCATCACAGAAAAGTTCAAATTGTACTGCAAGTCAAAAGTACTAACATCACCAATAGCTTTTAGGGACCAAAGCTTCACTTTAGGAAGCAGATGAGTTCTTCAGGGTTTTCTGTAACCATCAGCAACTTGGACTGTGTAGTGTTTAGGAAAACAAAATAGGTTGCTTGTTAAAATTAGTTTTTTCCACAAATTTTTTCTTTAAATAGATTTTAAACATTAAATCAAATCATTGACTTGCTAGCTTGTCAAACTAAGAGTTGGAATACTTCTACAAAGTAGTATATCTTTTGCTGGGAGTTATTTTCTCTGTTTAGAACTATAATGAAAAACCCTAAACAATTACATCATTAGAGTGCAGCTGCAATCAATTCCATCTCAAGCCATTCATTTAATCAGCAACCACTTATGCACTGGGGAATAAATTATCAAACAAGAGAACTTGAGTGTTTCTGCCTTGCTTCTCTGTTCAAGTTGATACCATCTCCAGGGAGTTTTGCCAAATTATCTACTGAGAACTATAGACTCCCTTTCTCCTGTTTCTAAATGTGACAGTGTTGTGAATGATATAGATCATTCATCCAATGTATAGATCACTGGTGAGCCCACATTTCGAATATTGTGTTGAATTTTGTGCACCCAAAGTTCAAAGGAACATTGGAGCAGGCTGGAAGATAAACTACAGGGATGATTCTAGGACCTGGGGTTCTAAGCTATGAAGACAGACCTGCAGAGCTGAAATTGTTTTCAGTGGAGAATTTGGGAGAAGGCATTAACCAAGTATTTAAAAGGCTGAAAGGTAATGTATCATAGATGTAAGCAGGTTATTTAACTTAGGTTGTGGGCGCAGAACTAGAACACACGGGTTTAAAATTAACAAGATTAGAAAATAATGGATATGTGGACTGGTCTTGCAGCAAAAACAGTTGCCGCTGTGCCAATAACTCATACAAACATAGGAAAATAAGGGCAGGACAAGACCATCAGCAACATCATGTATACTGCTGACCCAACAAGCAATCTCCTAGGAGAGGCAAACAAAGAAAAAAAGGCTTAAAGCCAACATTGGAAAAACTCTGGGAAATTCCTCTCTGATTCCCTTAGGCAATCAAGCAAGGCTGCAGGAGACAGTAGTAGGCCATAAGTCATCAAATCCTTGCTAACTAGCAACTTACCCATTATAACTAGAAATGTCCTCTTTGCTCAGCAACTTATCTGCTGAGAACTGTAGGCTTCCTTTCTCCAGTTTCTAAACGTGATGGTGCCCTGAATGAATTTAATCTTGTATAGATTTTTTTGGAGACTGTAACAGACTCATACCCACTGCAAATTCCAGAGGGCAATGACTCTCTGTGAAAAGAAATACTTCCTGGAATCCCCCTTTGCTTATGTAAATGTTCTCTAGTCCCTACTGCCCTATTCATCTCAAATAACCAACTGGAATGTATCCAAAACATTCATTTTAAAAATCTCAATCATATTGCCTCTAAGCCTGTGTTTCTCTAAAGTAAATAGCTCGAACGCTTAGTTATCAGAATAGGCTCTAAGAGCCCTAAAGCTAGGTATCATTCTCGTCACCCTCCTTTGCATCTTCTCCAGAGCCTTGATAGTCTTTGTTACTGCAAGGACTAAAATTGGACACAATACTCAAGTGCCAAAGCTTTATATAGCTTAAGTACAGCGTTGTTTGTTTTATACTCGACTATATATTCACCCTATTTGCATTCTCTATAGCTATCTTGCAGTGCTTGTGCATCTCTAATGAGCTCCTAACTATTACTCCAGAACTCTTGCCTTTAGTGAGAGCCCTGCATGTTACAAACATACCTCAAGTGTTGCAACTCCAAATCTATTACACCACAGTCATCCACATTGAAGGACAGCTGTCACACACGGGTCCAATCTAAATTGGCCTACAATTTATTGATTTGGACTAAAGTACTAATCCCTTTCAAAATAAGCTGGACAAGTATCTTGTAGAAATGGAGTGGTAGAAATAGTCCAAGATGATCAACTACTGCTTTAGACAATCATTCTTTCACTGCTCCAGTTTTGAAGAAGGGAAAGATAAATGTGGAGAGTACACAAAGGTTGAATATTGGAGGTATGGGGATGGATTAATATCCTGCAGCTTTGCTCAGTTGTCTCCGAGAATCAGCTATAATTGATTATAGAGATTAAATGAGTGGGCTAGAGCGTACATGGTCTGTGGAAAGAATGAGCTTGAATGCTTTTCTTGGTCATAGAAACATAGAAGATAGGAGCAGGAGTAGGCCATTCGGCCCCTCTAGCCTGCTCCGCCATTCAATGCGATCATGGCTGATCATTCAAATTCAGAACCCTGTCCCTGCTTTCTCCCCATATCCCTTGATCCCTTTAGCCTTAAGAACATAAGAACATAAGAAGTAGGAGCAGGAGTAGGCCATACGACCCTTCGGGCCTGCTCCACCATTCAATAGGATCATGGCTGATCCGAACCTAGACTCATGTCCACTTCCCTGCCCGCTCCCCATAACCCTTAATTCCCTTATCAGCTAGGAAATTGTCTATCTCCATTTTAAATTTATTTAATGTCGCAGCTTCCACAGCTCTCTGAGGTAGCAAATTCCATAGATTTACTACCCTCTGAGTGAAGAAGTTTCTCCTCATCTCAGTTTTGAAACGGCAGCCCCTTATTCTAAGATTATGCCCCCTAGTTCTAGTCTCACCCATCAGTGGAAACATCCTCCCCGCATCCACCCGATCAAGCCCTCTCACAATCTTATATGTTTCGATAAGATCGCCTCTCATTCTTCTGTATTCCAATGAGTAGAGGCCCAACCTACTCAACCTTTCCTCATAAGTCAACCCCCTCATCTCCGGAATCAACCGAGTGAACCTTCTCTGAACTGCCTCTAGAGCAAGTATATCTTTTCTTAAATATGGAAACCAAAACTGTACGCAGTACTCCAGGTATGGCCTCACCAGTACCCTGTATAGCTGAAGCAAGACTTCCCTGCTTTTATACTCCATCCCCCTTGCAATAAAAGCCAAGATTCCATTGACCTTCCTGATCACCTGCTGTACCTGCATACTAACCTTCTGTGTTTCATGCACCAGGACCCCCAGATCCCTTTGTACTGTAGCACTTTGCAGTTTCTTTCCATTTAGATAATAACTTGCTCTTTGATTTTTTCTGCCAAAGTGCATAACCTCACACTTTCCAACATTATATTCCATCTGCCAAATTTCTGCCCACTCACTTAGCCTGTCTATGTCCTTTTGCAGGTTTTTTATGTCCTCCTCACTCACTGCTTTCCCTCCCATCTTTGTATCGTCTGCAAACTTGGATACGTTGCACTTGGTCCCCTCCTCCAAATCGTTAATATAGATTGTAAAGAGTTGGGGTCCCAGCACTGACCCCTGCGGAACACCACTAGTTACTGATTGCCAACCCGAGAATGAACCATTTATCCCAACTCTCTGTTTTCTGTTAGATAGCCAATCTTCCACCCATGCCAGTATATTACCCCCAATCCCGTGATTTTTTATCTTGTGCAGTAATCTTTTGTGTGGTACCTTGTCAAATGCCTTTTGGAAGTCCAAATACACCACATCCACTGATTCCCCTTTATCCACCTTGTTTGTTACGTCCTCAAAGAATTCGAGCAAATTTGTCAAGCATGATTTCCCCTTCATAAAACCATGCTGACTGTCCGATTAAGTTATGCTTATCCAAATGTCCTGTTACTGCTTCCTTAATAATGGACTCCAACATTTTACCAACCACAGATGTTAGGCTAACTGGTCTATAGTTTCCAGCCTTTTATCTACCTCCCTTTTTAAATAAGGGTGTTACATTAGCAGTTTTCCAATCTGCTGGGACCTTTCCTGAATCCAGGGAGTTTTGGAAAATTACCACCAATGCATCCGCAATCCCTACCGCAACTTCTCTCAAGACCCTAGGATGTAAGCCATCAGGTCCAGGGGATTTATCCGCCTTAAGTCCCATTATCTTACCCAGTACCATCTCCTTAATGATTTTAATCGTGTTTAGCTCCTCCCCCCCATAGCCCCTTGTTTGTCCAGTGTTGGGATATTTTTAGTGTCCTCTACTGTAAAGACTGATACAAAATAGTTGTTCAGCGTATTTGCCATCTCCATGTTCCCCACTACTAATTTCCCGGTCTCGTCCTCTAAGGGACCAACATTCACTTTAGCCACCCTTTTTCTTTTTATATAACTGTAGAAACTCTTGCTATCTGTTTTTATATTTTTTGCTAGTTTACTTTCATAATCTATCTTCCCTTTCTTAATTAATCTTTTAGTTATTCTTTGCTGGTTTTTAAATGCTTCCCAATCTTCTATCCTCCCACTAGATTTGGCTACTTTATAAGCCCTTGTTTTTAGTCGGATACTATCCTTTATTACTTTACTTAGCCACGGATGGCTGTCTTTTCTTTTACGCCCCTTTTTCCTCAGTGGAATATATTTTTCTTGAAAGTTGTGAAATACCTCCTTGAATGTACACCACTGCTCCTGTACCGTCTTACACCTTAATTTATTTTCCCAGTCCACTTTAGTCAACTCTGCTCTCATACCTTCATAGTCTCCTTTATTTAGGCTTAGTACGCTGGTTTGCGATCCAACTCTCTCACCCTCCAACTGAATTTGGAATTCAACCATGTTATGGTCACTCATTCCAAGGGGATACTTTACTAGGACATTTTTTATTAATCCTGTCTCATTACACAGGACCAGATCTAAGATTGCCTGCCCCCTGGTTGGTTCAGTAACATACTGCTCAAGGAACCCGTCCCTAATGCACTCTATGAACTCTTCCTCAAGGCTGCCCTGCCCAATTTGATTTGTCCAGTCAATATAAAAGTTAAAATCTCCCATGATTATAGCTGTTCCCTTATTACAAGCCCCAACTATTTCCTGATTAATACTCCGACCAATTGAGTTGCAACTGTTAGGAGGCCTATAGACTACGCCCACTAGTGACTTTTTCCCTTTATTATTCCTTATCTCCACCCAAACTGTTTCACTATCCTGGTCCTTTGACCCAATATCATTTCTCACTATTGCAGTGATTCCATCCTTTATTAACAAAGCCACCCCACCTCCCTTTCCTTCCTGTCTGTCCTTCCTAATAGTCAAATACCCTTGGATGTTTAGTTCCCAGTCATGGTCACCTTGCAGCCATGTTTCTGTAATAGCCACCAGATCATACCCATGTATAGTTATTTCACAGAATCCCCACAGTGCAGATAGAGGCCATTTCGGCCCATCGAGCCTGCACCGACACATATCCCACCCTATCCCCGTAACCCCACGTATTTAATCCCCCTAACACTAAGGGTCAATTTATCATAGCCAAATCAACCTAACCCGCACATCTTTGGACTGTGGGAGGAAACCGGAGCACCCGGAGGAAACCCACGCAGACACGGGGAGAATGTGCAAACTCCACACAGTCACCCGTGGCCAGATTCGAACCCAGGTCCCTGGCGCTGTGAGGCAACAGTGCTAACCACTATGCCACCGTGCTGCCCATTTGTACCGTCAACTTGTCTATTTTGTTACGAGTGCTGCGTGCATTCAGATAAAGAACTTTTAAATATGTTTTGTGACAATTTATTCCTGCTTTTACCCCCTTTACTACTTTACCTTTATATATTCTGTCCCTTCCTGACACGCTCTGGTTTTTAATTACCCCACTGCTACTTTGCTCTATTGCCTTCTCCGCTGACATTTTTATTTTTTGCTCTCTTGAAACCTCCCCCCCACTAATTAGTTTAAAGCCCTCTCTACAGCCCTAGTTATTCAATTCGCCAGGACTCTACCCTAGAGGTTCTGTTTTTTTAATTTGGCCCCTAGCTGCTCATACTCCCTCAGCAGAACCTCATTCCTTGTCCTATCTATGTCATTGGTACCAACATGGACCACGACAACTGGATCCTCCCCCTCCCACTCCAAGTTTCTCTCCAGCCCAGAGGAGATGTCCTTAACCCTGGCACCGGGCAGGCAACACAGCCTTCGGGACTCTCGCTCTCGGCTGCAAAGAACCCTATCTAGCCCCTTAATGATATTATCCCCTACCACTACAACATTTCTTTTTACTCCCCCCACTTGAATGGCTCCCCGTACCACGGTGCTGTGGCCAGGTTGCTCATCCTCCCTGCAGTCCCTGCTCCCCTCCTCACAGGGAGTAAGAGCCTCGAACCTGTTGGACAAGAGCAAGGGCTGCGACTCCTCCAACACTACCTCCTGGATCCCCGTACCTGCCTCACTCGTAGTCACACCCTCCTGTCCCTGACCACGGGCTACATCTGAATTAGTTAATCTAATTGGTGTGACTACCTCCTGAAACATGGAGTCCAGGTAACTCTCCCCCTCCCTGATGTGTCGCAGTGTTTGAAGCTCGGACTCCAGCTCATCAACACGGAGCCGGAGTTCCTCGAGCAGCCAACACTTACTGCAAATGAGATCACCGTGAACATCAATGGTGTCCACCAGCTTCCACATATTGCAGCAGTAACACATCACCTGCTCTCCCATTCTATGTAATTAATTAAATTTATTATTTACCCTTTAATTAATTTAAATTAAAACAATACATTTCTGTGACAGTTTGAACTGACTCTCTCCACTCTCTGTCCACTGACAGTTTGAACTGAGTCTCTTCACTCCTTCTTGAATATATTTAATGAATTGGCCTCTACTGCCTTCTGTGGCAGAGAATTCCACAGGTTCACCACTCTCTGGGTGAAGAAATTCCTCCTCATTTCTGTCCTAAATGGCTTACCCCTTATCCTTAGACTGTGACCTCTGGTTCTGGACTCCCCGACCATCGGGAACATCCTTCCTGCATCTAGTCTGACCAGTCCTTTCAGAATTTTATAAGTTTCAATGAGATCCCCTCTCATTCTTCTAAACTCCAGCGAGTATAAGCCCAATTGACCCAATCTCTCCTCATACATCATTCCTGCCATCCCAGGCATCAGCCTGGTAAATCTTCGCTGAACTCCTTCCATGGCAAGAACATCCTTCCTCAGATAAGGCGACCAAAACTGCACACAATACTCAAGATGTGGTCTCACCAAGGCCCTGTACAACTGCAGCAAGACATCCTTGTTCCTGTACTCAAACCCTCTCGCTACGAAGGCCAACATACCATTTGCCTTCTTAACCGCCTGCTGCACCTGCATGCTTACCTTCAGCGACTGGTGCACAAGGACACCCAGGTCTCGTTGCACTTCCCCTTCTCCCAATCTATTGCCATTCAGATAATAATCTGCCTTCCTGTTTTTGACACTAAAGTGGATAACCTCACATTTATCCACGTTATATTGCATCTGCCATGCTTCTGCCCAATCACCCAACCTGTCCAAATCATCCTGGAGTTTCTCGGCATCCTCCTCACAGCACACACGCCCACCCAGCTTTGTGTCGTCTGCAAACTTGGAGATATTACATCTAGTTCCCTTGTCTAGATCATTAATATATATTGTGAATAGCTGGGGTCCAAGGACCGATCCCTGCGGTACCCCACTAGTCACTGCCTGCCACTCGGAAAAAGACCCGTTTATTCCAACTCTTTGCTTTCTGTCTGCCAACCAGTTCTCTATCCAAGTCAATACCTTGCCCCCAATCCCATGTGCCTTAACTTTACACGCTAATCTCTTATGCGGGACCTTATCGAAAGCCTTTTGAAAGTCCAAATACATGTTTTGTTATGGTGCATCTGTGATTAATTTGCTGCTTTTCCTTCTATGTTGGTTTGTTAAGAGAGAGAAAACAAGCTAGTATGCGGGCAAGGGGGAGCGGGAAGATCGAGAGAAGAAAAGAGAGAGTAAGGAGGTGTGGCAAGGGACACACACATCAAATGCTGCAGGAGGCTTGAGCCAGCCACAATCATGAGAAAAATAAAAAAGGTAAAAGTGGAAGAAAAGTAAAAATCAAAGACAAAACAAAATGAAAGGAGAAAAAAAAACTGCAAGGTGCACGACGAGGAAATAAATTGCACCACCAATGTAACCAAAGCTGGGAATGTGTGGGTACGTTTTTGTACTTCCTGCCTGTGTGAGCATTTGTTTCTCAGTGATTATCTGTTACCCTCTATCTCAATCTAACTGTTCTGTTATTTACAATTCTTTATTACTGTCCACTGTTCAAACTCTCTTTATCTTCGTCTATCATGTTGTATTGTCTTGGACTCTTTCCTTCACACAGCTAATTCATTCTCGACATCTCTCAATTTACACCTCCACCAATCTTCTGAGCTGCTCTCATACACTAAATTTCTGATCATATTCTCATCAGTGTGAAGCAGAAATAAAAGAAATTATTAAGTTGACAGTCATTTTCTTGACTACGTAGAAGTAGCATAATAAAGAATTTCTGAAGAAGGGCCTACTCCAAAAACATTAACCTTTCTTTTCTCTTTATAGCTGCTAACTGACCTACTTATTGTATATTGTATTCAGCCTTTTATTTGTTTCTAGTCTGACTATATTCTCATCAGTGTGAAGCAGAAATAAAAGAAATGACTATTCAATTAAAATTGGGTCTTATCAAAGAATATACAAATTTTGCTAAAGGCCTATTGCCTTTGGCACAGCATTACTCAATGGATAGCTAAGGCTTCCTAAGCCTGATACTGTTTCAAACCAAGTATAATACTATTTCTTTAATATATTAAAATCTATGAGTGGGTCGCAAAATTCAATTTTAAAATTTATTGAAAAGAAACAAGCAATTTATACAGCGCATTTAATGTAGAAAAATGTTCCAAGGGAATTTGCAGAGTTATAAGGAAA
This sequence comes from Squalus acanthias, assembly GCA_030390025.1. Classification (NCBI taxonomy): domain Eukaryota; kingdom Metazoa; phylum Chordata; class Chondrichthyes; order Squaliformes; family Squalidae; genus Squalus; species Squalus acanthias. The sequence continues at coordinate 1,041,422 of CM059427.1, read as the reverse complement.
TAAAATGGACACCGAGCCACAGAAGGATTCATGGTCAACAAGGAGAGAAAGAATTACATCGGATATACGGCGCAGAAACAGGCCATTCGGCCCAACCAGTCCATGCTGGCATTTATGCTCCACTCGATCCTCCTTACGTTTTTCCTCATCAAACTATCAGCATAACCCTCTATTCCCATCTCCCTCATATGCTTATCAAACCATCCCTTAAATGTATCTATACTATTCGCTTCAACCACTCCCTGTGGTAGCGAGTTCCACATTCTCACCGCTCTGAGTAAAGAGGTTTTTTCTGAATTCCCTATTTGATTTCTTGGTGACTATCTTAAATTGATGGCCTCTAGTTTTGCTCTTCCCCACAAGCAGAAACACTCTCTCTGTGGTTACTCTATCAAAAATTTTCATGATTTTAAAGACCTCTATTAGGTCACCCCTCAGCCTTCTCTTTTCAAGAGAAAAGAGACTCAGCCTGTTCATCCTTTCCTGATAGGTACAACCTCGCATTTCTGGTATCATCCTTGTAAATCTTCTCTGCACCCTCTCCAGTGCCTCTATATCCTTTTTATAATATACAAAAAGAGAGAGGTAGAGGGGTTTAGGGCAACAATTCCAGAGAGTGGGGCCTTGGCTGCCAATGGTGGGATGAAAGGAGAGAGGAATGCATAAGAGTCCAGAGTCAGAGGAACAGACAATTTGGGTGGCTGGGTGAGAGGGGAGAGGTTGGGTTGTAGGGCTGAAGAAGCTTAGAGATAGGAAGGGGCGAGGCCATCCATGGAACTTAAACACAAGGATAAGAAATTTAAATTTGAATTGTTGGTGGACTGGCAGCAAATATAGGTCGGCAAAGAGAGGTGTGATGGGGAGCAGGACTTGCTGTAAAATAGGATACAAGCAGCTTCGAATGAAAATGCAGAATGAATTAAAAAAAAATTTGCCCCCTCACCCTAGCTGCTATTACTTTACCTCTTCCATTTTCCTCCTAATGCAATAAATTTGCACCAGACCCAAGGGGACCGTAGTGTATCCCAAAAAAACATATTTGGACTTGGCGTAAGGAACCAAAGCCTGCGACAACCCCATCGAGTGACTAGCAAATCAGTACTGGACTCCCCCACCCCGACGATGCATCAAATTCCCAACCCCTCCCTCCCCTTATCCTGTTCACCCCCTTTGTTGTTCTCCTTTCCCCCTCCAGTCATATCACGCTGCCCCTCCTCCCCATTTCACTTTACCCGCACACCAACTACCTCTCCCCTTTCCTTCTCTCCGCTCCCACCTTGAACCAATTATCCCCCACTCCCCAACTCTCCTTGACCTGAATATTGGTACTTGGTCTCAACTGCATGTGGAACGCCACAGGAGATTGACTAGTATTAATAAATTAGAAGTTTTAAATTCTGAGTCCATTCTTTCTAAATCAATTTAATCACTATCACTGCTTTAGAGACATAACAGCAGAAAAAGTGCTGGAAACACTCAGCAGGTCAGGCAGCATCAAGGAGAGAAGAAACAGAGTCAATGTTTCGGATCGAACCCTTCGTCAGAACTGGAAAAGGTAAGGGAGGAGAGATTTTTAAGCAGGGGCAAGGAGGAGGGGAGGAAAGAACAAAGGGAAGGTCTGTGAAGGCAGGAGAGATTGACTGACAAAAGGGATGATAGTGCAAGGCAAATGGAGGGGTAATGGGACAAGTTAAGAAACAAAAGATGGCTCTAGATGAGGTGTGAATGATGATGGCAGCAACATTAACAGCTGCCATGTGAGGAAACAAGAGGGGGAAAAAAAAGAAATAAATACAGGGGCCAATTTATAGTCTGACAGCTATAGAGACTCTGGCCTATCAGAGTTAAGAGAAGATATTCCTATGAAATTTTAATTTACATAAAACAAAATCAGTAAATATCAATGTTCAGATACTTCCCAATTTTACTTTCCCCTTTACTAAGAATGGTTGGCCCGTGGTTAAATCAGGACAAACTGAGACTTTGTTCAGTTTCTTTAATCCACTGCAAAGATGTAAACGGAAACTGGATGAGCAGCATAATAATATGGAGCTGGCACAAAGGATTATGCAAAATGCATCAGCATCGATAAATCTTCATGAAATCTGAGCTCAATGAGAATGTGGTCTGCAGATACGTGGAAATGAGAAAATAATAAAGCAATTCATTTAAAATCAATAGAACCGATTTTATCAGGTGCGTAGAACCATGGAAGTCTATAGCACAAAAGGAGGCCATTTGGCCTATTGTGTCTGTGCTGACTATTTCCAAATTTCACTGCCCCATTCTCTTCCCATAACCTTATATCTTTCTCGGTTTCAAATATTTATCCAATTTTCCTTTAAAGGAGATAATGGTTTCTGCCTCAACCACTCCCTCTGACAAAACATTCCATGTGCCAACAACCCTCCTAACCTCTGCTCATTATTGATGACATTGATCAATTACGTAGGATTACATAGGATATACAGTACAGAAACAGGCCATTCGGTCCAACCAGTCCAGTCCATGCCGACATTTATACTCCACTTGAGCTTCCTCCCGTCTTTCCTCATCTAAATTGATGATCCCTCTACATTAGCTCCCTAACCAGGGGAAATAGTCTTTTCGTATTCAATCTATCAAAACGCTTCATAATTTTAAAAACCCTGAAATCTCCTCTTAACCTCCTCTGCCTCAGTGGAAATTGTCCCAGTATCTCAAATATCCCCATAAACTGTATAATTTTAAATTAGAACATTAAATATTTACTGAAAGGATGCCCATTAAGCACAGAGTACAACATTTTAATCAATCTGACATGACAAGATTATTGCATCCTCAAGGAAACTATTGACCTGGAAGGTCCCTGGTGAGTAAGAGTTCATCAGATGAGGAAACCTTCTTTGTTCAGCCTACTCATTAATTGCTGAAAATGGAGCCAAGATTTATTGACAATGATACTGACTGTTCAATGCTAATGTTGAAGTTAATTGGCTAAATGGTATTTGAATATATTTAGTGGAAATGCCAACTTTGGTGAAGAGTAATTGATGAATCAACTTGCCTGAAGTAACATATTAACTTTGATAAGCTAAGAAAAGGTTCTTGCCCTAGATTTCAGAAAGTCAGATGCTTTAGTTCAAAGGTAAGAACAATTTCAGACAATGATGTCTGTAAATAAGCATGCCAGATTCTGTTCAGACCCAGGGAAGAGGAGTCTAATGGTTGTTGTGACAAATAGAAGGAATATTGTATAAATGCATGCAAGATTTTAGCTGAATTTCGAACAGGAAAGATGAGGATTGCAGAAGACCCTAGGGAAGGCAGAGCAATGCAGAAGAAGATAGAATTGTTTCTACATAGCAGTGGCAATGGTTTAGACTGTTTGTTTCCATATTGCACTCTTGGCCGGCCTCCTACATTCTACCCTCCATAAACTTGAGGTCATCTAAAACTCTGCTGTCCATGTCCTAACTCACACCAAGTCCCGTTCACCCATCACCCCTGTGCTCGCTGACCTACACTGGCACCCGGTTAAGCAATGCCTCGATTTTAAAATTCTCATCCTTGTTTTCAAATCCCTCCATGGCCTCGCCCCTCCCTATCTCTGTAATCTCCTCCAGTCCCACAACTCCCCGAGATATCTGCACTCCTCTAATTCTGGCCTCTTGAGCGTCCCCAATTTCAATCGCTCCACCATTGGCAGCTGTGCCTTCAGCTGCCTCGACCCTAAGCTCTGGAATTCCCTGCCTAAACCTCTCCGCCTCTCTACCTCTCTTTCCTCCTTTAAGACGCTCCTTGAAACCTACCTCCATCTGCCCGAATATCCCCTTATGTGGCTTGGTGTCAAATTTTGTTTTATAATGATCCTGTGAACTGCCTTGAGATGTGTTATTGTAAAAGGCATTGTATAAATACAAGTTTTTGTTATTATTGCATCCAAGATATAAAGAAAAAAAGAACTTGCATTTATAGAGTGGCTTTCACAACCTCAGAGCACCCCAAAGTGCTAATTAAGTATTTTTGAAGCGTAGTCAATGTTCTAATGTAGGCAAACGTGCAGCGAATTTGCACACAGCAAGGTCTCACAAACAGCAATGACCAAATAATCTGATTTTTAGTGATGCTGGTTGAGAGATAAATATTGGCAGGGGACAACTCTCCTGCTGTTCTTTGACTGAGGGGGTAGTTGGCGTCTTGGTTTAAGGTCTTATCTGAAAGATGGCACCCAAATAGTCCCACTCCCCTGCTCTTTTTCTTCATAGACCTGCAATTTTCTCCCCTTCAGGTATTTATCCAATTCCCTTTTGAAAGTTAGTACTGAATCTGCTTCCACCGCCTTTCAGTCAGTGCATTCCATCTCATCTCACGTCTGGCTCTTTTGTCAATTACCTTAAATCTGTGTTCTCTGGTTACCGACTGTCAGTGGAAATAATTTTTCCTTATTTACTCTATGAAAACCCTTTATGATTTTGAACACCTTTATTAAATCTCCACTTAACCTTCCTTGCTCTTGAGAACAACCCCAGCTTCTCCTGTCTCTCCACATAACTGAAGTCCCTCATCTCTGGTACCATTCTAGTAAATCTCCTCTGCACCCTCTCCAAGGCCTTCACATCCTTCCTAAAGTGTGCTGCCCAGAATTAGACAATACTCCAGCTGAGGCTTAGCATAATTTCCTTGCTTTTGTACTCTATCCCTCTATTTATAAAGCCAAGGGGTCCATATGCTTTTTTAACAGCCTTCTCAACTTGTCCTGCCACCTTCAAAGATTTCTGTACATAAACCCCCAGGTGTCTCTGTTCCTGAACCCCCTGTAAATTTGTACCATTGAGTTTATACTGACTCTCCTCATTCTTGCTGCCAAACTGCATCACTTCACACTTCTTTGCGTTAAATTTCATCTGCCATGTGTCTGCCCATTTCACCAGTCTGTCTGTGTCCTCCTGATGTCTGTAACTATCCTCCTCACTGTTTACTACATTTCCAAGTTTCGTGTCATCTGCAAACTTTGAAATGATGCCCCGTATACCCAAGTTCATGTCATTAACATATATCAATGTATATATATATGTGTTCTGTAATTCTCAAAACTAGATACTGTTGATACTGGCTGCAGCTGTGACACTGTAATTCTAAACCACATTATGCTATGTTAAATTGAATAGTTATGTTGTGTGATGGCAATTCTGAAACTAAGTTATTCTGTTTGTAATGATTAAGCTAACAATTTCTGAAGAAGGGTCTACTCCAAAAACATTAACCTTTCTTTTATCTTTATAGCTGCTAACTGGCCTGCTTATTGTGTATTTCTAGCATTTTCTAATTATATGACAGATTTCCAGCATTTGTAGTTTTATTTCTTATTAATTTATGTATATGTAATTATTAGTTATACAGCGGATTCTGTTGTTGGTCACTCCTGGGCGCAATATACCACTTGCAGGAAGCCATAGAAAGGACGACACAGGCACAAAGTGCCCGGATTTCCAGCCAGTGCTCCTTGTAAGACATGTTCTGCGCTGGGAGTGCACAGCCACAGAATCGGCCCTTTACACAAAGTTATGTCCTGTTCAATCCTCGATACCTTTGGAATAAGCTAATCTTTTAATAGAGTTGGCTTAAATTGAATGACCTGAAGGGCCAAATTAGGCATCACTTATGATACCCCAAATATAAACTTTAATTTCAATTCATTATTCCTTCAGCAGCTAATGGAATAAGATCAATGCCAGAACAACTGGTAAACATTCTACCTATTGCAAGATATTCATCTATGAAAGGGATATGAAGATAGCTTCTATACCAAATGTATTGAAAGCAGGATTTTTGGTAAGTGACTAACGTCAGACTTTATAATCCCATGGTGCAGTTTGTGAGGTATTGCTATACAGACTCTCATAAATGCAAAGGCACTTTTAAAGTGTTGCTCATCAATATTTAATTTCTGAGAAAAGATACACCAAACCTGCCATGAACACAGTTTATGATGAAATGACATCAAGATGGAAGAGGCAAGTGAATGTTCTAATTGGGTGGTTGATTGAAGAAAGGTTCAGAACATATTATCTACACACTGCAGCATCATCAAGAATGCTGAAAAATAATGAGTTGGAGCATTAATCGCTATCAGCAATGTGCAGCTGCTTACTTTTATTTGTGTAATAGATTTATGTAGTACTGTACTGAGTTAATAAATTTTACATGTAGCACTCTTTGGTTTCTGATGTGGGTGCACCTGGAATGCCAAATCCTATTCACACAATCTGAACTCAAATAAATAAGGCCAAATAGAACCACTAGCAGCACATTAGTTACGGTAAAATGACCTATTTTATTCTCTCAGAACTGTGAACTTTGATGTTAAGAAACAACTTTGAAAAGGTGCTCACCAGAATAAGATTATGTATTTGCAAAATTGTTCACTCTCGGAAGAAGCCTTTGTTAAAGTTTGTTTTGTGACTAGTTTCTACTTATGTGTAACATCTGTTCGATCTTCACCTAGCTGATGCTTCGAAAGGCAATTAAGATGCACTTTTTTAGATTTTAAATTAATAGCATAATGTAATACCATGTAACATTAGTGAAAACAAAGTTGAAAAAGATTGCGGTTTTATTTTTAAAAGCAAAAAAAGACAGCTATTTTAACATGGTGTCTATAGATAGATGAAAAAAACTAAGCTCTCTGATTTTAGTTTTAAACCCAGTATTACCCCTTAAAGTAAATTCCCAAAAAATTATGGGATAAAACCTGAAAAAGTCAAAGTCAGTATAATGGAAACCTGATGTCACACACACACACACACACACACACACACACACAGTGATCTTGTGCAGAGAGCACTTCATATTCTCTCTATACAGTGGGGCAGCATCAATGTAGAATACTCCTTTAGCTTCCCCATCTTGTACAGGAACTTCCACAGGGGACAAGATGCTCTGGATGCAGCTAATCATGCTCATCAAATACATTTTGCATTATACTTTGCAAGTGTTTAAGATTTACTTAAAAGTATTTCTTTCCAAAAATTATTTTGCTGCTTAAACTTGAAATTTTCAGATTACAAATATTTTGTATTATTTTTGACCTGAAAAAGCACATATTGGCGTCTCAAGTGATTTTTACCTAATTTTTTGGCCCAAATTCAGAAATTCATTGATTTTAGGAAACTTGAAAATAAGAAGGCCTAGAAATAAGTTACAAAGGTAGAGTTAGAGAAAAGCTTACACACAAAGAACTTAGGCAATTCTAGATTTGGTTAGATACTACAGAAGTGTGATTTGTTTTATGACATAGTGGCCCAAAAATTAGTCCCGCGACGCGAGAGTACGCACTGCGTACTCTCGCGTATTCTGTCTCCAATTGCCGGTTTTCTGCATGCACTGCGCATGCGCTGAAAACCGGCACTTGGTTTTTGGAAAAGGGGGCGGTTCCTCGGTGCACCGCGTGCGCGCTACAGGCTGCGCGCACGCTGTGCACTTAGTGCTTTGGACGCGCAGGTAAGGACGGAAGATTTTAGAAATGAAAAAAGGAGTAAGACCCACTTTTAACAAGGTAAGTAGTGAATTAAGTATTATTTTGAATTTTTTTTAACAGGTATATCTTTTTTAGAGACTTTAAAGACAGGTAAGTTTATTTTTATAACTTTTTAAAAGATTTTAAATTTTTTCAAAAATTTAATTTTTTATTTAAAATGGTTAATTTATTTAACTATACTTATTTTATTAATGTGATGGTTTTTTTTTAAAATTTAATTGAGGTTTAGCTGTTATTTTGGGGGGGTGTAAGATTCATAGCTTTCACAGCACTTATGTGAAACTTATGAATGGAAGATGGTGTGCTGCCATTGGCTCTAACTGAGTCACGTGATCCCACAGCTCGCACGAATTCACTACGCCGGTGGGATACGCAAGCACTGCCCAGCTGATGTCTAGAACATCAAGTTCGTGCGAGCTGGATCTGAAAAAGCCAACGCGGAGTGAGAGATCGCGGGGAAGCCTTACCCCCGCGTCAACACTCACTCTTTAATTTCTGGGCCAGTATCTTTAACAGAAGCTTAGGTCAAAAAGAGGCTGACTGCTTTATAAAATACGGATCAGATATTACGAACACAACAACTTGAACTTACATGGTACATTTAATGTGATAAAATGCCCGAATGTGCTTCACAGAAGAAAAATAGTCGGACATTGAGTAGTGGTGGGAGAAAGGTTAGGAGAGTAAAAGAAAGCAATATCAAAGGTTATGAGAGTAGGAATCTTCTACACATGAATATGAATTATTCACAACAAATAATGGAAACGAAAATCAGACGGGGTGTTAAATGGGCTGCCGACTCAATATTCGTCTGTTTTGCGCTATCACCCCACAGTGTCTTACCAACAGAGGTTTTTGCATTGCAATCACAATATCATTCATATCACTGGCAAAATATAACAGATTAACCACTAATTACTGTACATGCAAACAGCGCATATTTTACATTGATTTTAGGAAACTTCATTACACGTAAACTTTTTTTTCTCTCCATCCCATTTTGAAAGTTGCTTTGTCCTTTTATTAGGGCCCCTGTACCATTGTGTGAGGGAGCAGTCAAATGGTTAAACATGCTGTCTGTATGAATCTGCGACAACCCTCATCAGAAGGTGAAATAAATTTTGAAACATGCAAGTCATTAATTTATGCTGATACTTCTCATTAATCAGCGAGACTTTCAGATTTAAATTACGGCTGGCATGACACATGAATCTCTTTAATTGAGCTGCCAGGCTGTTGACTGACTGACTGCCAACAAACTTCAATGTTTCTGTATCATTCGGTTAACTAAATTAATTTTTTTGTCATCTGTTGATATTGTAACATTTTAAAGCTTAACATCTGTGTGTCCCAATATTGGTAAAATCTTTTTAATTCAGAGATTGCCACCCAAATCTAAGGAATTCCTGTCTCCCTGAGATGATTAGTTTTGTAAATTTTCAGCGCACCACCATGATATTCAAACTTATGCTATTATGGTAATAAAGATACTCTAACAACCAAAATTAACTTTTAAAATGAAATTATAGTTCATTTTAAAATATTCTTTCCAATGGTTCAGATAATTTATTCAGTGAGTAACTGCCAGACCTCATGTGTGGACATCAGGTGAGGACAGGAATGAACTCAATGCTGGTGCCCCACCTTTCAAGTCCATTTTTATTAATTTAACTTTTTTCTATCCAATCTAACCTGAACTATTATCCCTAACCCTTTTTCTAATTTAAAAACCTTTCACTGACCTTTTCCTTTCTTCCTCTCAGCTCTACCATCCATTTTGGAGATGCAAGCAACTTTTATTTAATTGGCTGGAAAAAACTCTCTTTAAATAGCAGTTTTGCAGCCAATTGATAAGCCAAAACAGAAATGCTAACATGGTCACACCACAGAAATAACCAGATCAACCTTTCTTATGTGGTAACATCAAATGCACAAGAGCTCTACAAAATGAGTGCTCTGAACCCAACAAAGAAAGTTTGTCAATGGTGCTAGAAATGTTAAATCTTAATGTTCTTTCATTAAAATTAATTCTTTACTTTGGTGTTTTAGTTATTTTCTAAGATAACTTGTACTTTTATTCAAAATAAAGATTTTGCCTTGGACAAAAACTGCCCATAACACCGAGATGGTCAGGTTCTAATATAAATTACTGTAACCATTTGAGATGCCATTCTGTAATGAGCATTATGAGATAGTTCTACACATTGTCATATAATGGCAATTTTTCATAAAATAGTGCATTGATGAATTTGTATCAAAAGTTGAATTGTATTGATGCTTCTGAATAAAATACATTGGATGCTTTGTTAATTTATATAGATCATTATGATCCTGGCAATTTAGTTGCTAAATGAAAGATTTTGGTTGTGAAATTCGGCACCATAGCACAGTAGTTATGGCTGTTTTTTTTTAAAAAAAGGCGTCCGCCTCACTTCCGCCCACCTCGGGCGGGGCCCGCACTGTTCACTATCTTGGTGAGGGCGATAGCACAGGCAGCATGTGCGTGCGCCGGCAGTATGCAGAGTAGGCAGATCGTGCCGTCAGTCAGCGTGCAACTCTGATTTGACGCATGACTTGCCATTTTGGACGTCACCACTCCATTCAACGCCCTCTCCTAAACACGCACAGCTGAAGGTGCGTTCAGCTGCACAAGGGACCAGCGCTATTTCAAGGGAAACATCCAACTTGCAGCTGAGTTTATGACTGCTCTTATACAAACTCTGCAAGAGCCAGTACGAATACTGGGTTGCTGGAAAAGATTTTAAAAGTTGTTAAAGTGTGCAGGGAGAGCTGCTGGATGTTGGGAAGGCGTTGGCTGCTACTGGAAGGCCTGAGTACAACACTTGCTCCCAGTCATGGGGGCTCTAGTTGCAGTCCCCTTCGCGCTGTAGCTTGACAGGGAGATGGAAGAGAGGCAGCAAAGAAGACAAGCTGCTCACAGAGAACATAAGAATTAGGAGCAGGAGTAGGCCATTCGGCCCCTCAAGTCTGCTCCGCCATTCAGTAAGATCATGGCTGATCTTCTACCTCAACTCCACCTTCCTGCCCGATCTCCATATCCCTTGATTCCACTAGAGTTCAAAAATCTACTAAGAACATAAGAATTAGGAGCAGGACACCTTGGGTCTTCAGGGAGCACTTCTCCAACCTGCACCGAAGCCAGGAGCAGTGTGTTCAGTAGCTCCGCTTCACCAAAGAGGTGGTCACAGAACTCTGCCACCCCTTGGAACCAGACCTGCAGTCTCAGAGTAGGGTGACAATAGCGATGCCAGTGGCCCTCAAGGTGACCGTTGCCCTCATTTTTTTGCCAACGGATCCTGTCCAGGCTGGAACAGGCGACAGAGCAAACATCTTGCAGTTCTCTGTACATCGCTGCATTTGGGCGGTCACAGAGGCTCTGTACTCAGGAGAAGGGACTTTATTGTCTTCTCTCTAAACAGAGAGAAGCAAGGAGGAGTGCGCACGTGGTTTTGCCAGGATATCGGGCTTCCCCATGGTACAGGGTGCCATCGACTGCACACACGTGGCTTTGCAGGTGCTGCATCTCAAAGGTGAGATGTTCTGTAACTGCAAAGGCAACCACTCACTTAAAGTGTAGTTGCTGTGCGACGACGCCCAGCACATCATGATGGTGAATGCCCGGTATCCTGGCAGCAGTCATGACGCCTTCATCCTGCGCCAGTCCACTGTGCCAGCAATCTTCCAGCCATCACGTCAAACCCAAGGGTGGCTGCTAGGCGACAAGGGCAATCTGCTCTAAAACTGGTTGATGACTCCCTTCCGCAACCCCACCACTCGTGGCCAATACTCGTATAATGACAGCTATGCTACCACGGGGAACGTCATCGAGCAGACCATTGGGGTGCTCAAGCAATGGTTCCGCTGCCTTGACCACTCGGGAGGAGCCCTCTAGTACTCGCCGGAGTGGGTGTCCCAATTTGTGGTGGTCTGCTGCATCCTCCACAACTTGGCCATCATGAGGGCGCAGCACTTGCCACTATGGGTTGCATGATCACCTGAGGAGGAAGGGAGGAGGCTGTCCGTGAGCGCATCATCAGACCCTGCTTCCCCTCAATTAAAACCCAGATCCCCGTTGTTCAACATTTCTCCACCTTACCATTCCTCGATCATGAAACATCACAGCGTCCTCTTGGCCACAATGCTGAAATGAATGCCACCACAAAACAAACAATCCAAATAGAATTTATAAATGATTCAAATACTACATAACAAAGTCAACTACTCACCCTTGTGAATTCCCTTAGTGCCCGTCTTCAGTGTGCCTTTGCCTGTCCTAGTGCTCCTACGAAGTGCTACCCCAGTGGATGCAGCATGGCTGGTGGAAGGCCGCTGACTTTCAGTGGGCGAGACCACAGATGGCCTTGCAGGTCGACCTCAAGCAGCTCTGGGCCTAGAAGGCCCGGCTGTAGACTGCACCACCTCCGTATGGGCGGCAACAGTCTGGGCTGGTTAGCTGACAGGCAACAGCTAGGGCACTGGTGGAGTGGCAGTGGTGGAAGGTCGAATGCGGTCATCCTGGGAGGAAAGGAGGTTCGTGCTCCACGGATCCACTGTCACTCCTCCAGGGCGGCGCCTCAGCAATCCTAGTAATCTGTTGGAGGACAGATTGCTGAACTGCTGCGAGACCCTGCAAGCCACTTTCCACACTGGTAAGCACAGCCACGATAGCAGCAGTCTGAGCTTACATGGCAGCACTCAGATGTTGGGTCGCTTCCACTTGTGCTGCAATGGAAGCGGAGACATCGCCCATCACACCCTGCATCGTGGTTGGGTCCACAAGTGCTCTAATGAAGTTGCCCATCACTTTCATCCTGGAAATCATGGGCTCCAAGCTCTGCGCAAAGCCCTGTACAATGTTGGAGCTGGACTTCTCCATGCTCCTTGACAGTGACAACAGGCTCTCTGGCAGGCCTGCCAATGCACCGAGCATTTCATTCTGCATGCCCATCAACCTTCTTCTGAAGGCCGCCCCATCGAAGTCCTCATCTGAATCCTGTGCAGCAGAACTCATTGTGTGGCCACGCCCTCCGGGGAAATTGCATCCACACTACCCTTTCCCCCTGCCCAGGCTGCAGGCCACTCGTGCCCAGTGACTCACCACGTGCAGATCCTGCCTCTATACTATCCTCTAAAATACACGCAGTGTCAGTTTCTGAGCTGGTGCCTGCGAGTGTCAGATGGAGTGATGGTGTCTCTTCTTCTCCATCACACTCGTTCTTCCTGCACTGGATAGGCTGGTTGGAGTTCTTGTGTATCTGAGGGGGAAGTGGTAAGTGAGAAGGAGGATTAGGCACGAGCATACCGTCAGCATCAATGATTTCAGCCTCGCCAATCACCACGGCCTCAGTGACGGCCCCTTCAATGATGTCTAGCACTGTCTCCTCCAGCCGTGCCCGTCTCCGGCCTGTTAGCTGGTGCCGGTTATGCACCCCCTTGGCCTGCAAGAGAAAGGGAAGTGCGTCAGTGAGTGTGGTGCAATGTGTTTGGGTGATGTGCCTGTCATGGTTGAATAGCTGGCAGTGTGTGCAAGGTGTGAGATGTGGGTGAGAGACTTGCAACAGTGGTAAGTGTGTGAGGGTGAGGTGAAGCTATGATTGTGAGGTATGAGTCCTGATTGATAGAGATTGTTGGTAGATGAGTGATTGGGGTGTGGTGCAGTGAGCAGTGTGAGGCTAGTGGTGCAGTTGGTAGGATATGGCATTTGAAGATGCATTCGCTTACCTTGACCACTCATGTGAGGTCATTAAACTTCTTTTGGCACTGGATCCAGTTCCTGGGGGAAAAAGATTGGTGGCAGTGACAGCTTCAGCAATCTGCTCCCGCTGCCTTCTTGCAGTCAGTCAAGGGCCCCCTGTGGATAGAGGACCTGTCTCCTCCTTTCGACCCCCTGCCTAAGGCCGCCAGTGCTGCGTCTGAGAAGCTAGGTGCCCTTTCTCTGCCCTGTTGAGCCATAGCTACCTTACAGTTGCTTTGACAACAATTACAATGAAGTATTTATTCAGAAAGCACCTCCCCTTTAAGAAGTGCAGACATCATCTCAAACTGCAGGCTAGCTTTAAATAGAGATCACTTCCCACGAACTTGGGCCCCCTGCTGAGCGCTGAGCCAACCAGCAACGCTTGGCTCAAGGCTTCAATCATGTCAATTAGTAGGCAGCGCGAATGTCGAGTACTGCCTACATTACTTTCAACGGGCGCGGGCAGATCGCGATCCTCGCACCTGTTTTTGGGCCTTAGCTAATTTTTAGTCATTTAAATTTAGTCTTTAACTTTATTGTATATTTATGCAAAAACACACTGAATAGCATAAAGCCAAACCAATACACACATAACCAAACACAGAACAACAGCAATAGTATCACAGATTAATACCTTTCCCAGCATTTGCAAACATTAAGTTTCCCATACTCCTATAACCCAATAGCTAAATCCCCATTTTCCATAACAGCACTTTGGTCCAGTTATTGGAGACGAGCCAAACCTAGCCATTAGAATGTTAATTTGATACCGTATTAGCTCTAGTCCTTACCCAACAGATTGCTTGAGCTTTGCCTCTGGGATTCCGGTGAATTTTGGCATGTCTTCCTTTTAAAAGACATGAATAAGTGCTGACAGAGCTCCTCTGGGATCTCCACCTCCAGATAGGTCTTCATGAATAATTTGAAGCCTTCATAATCTATAGGCTGGTGACAAGAAAAAAAATGACATTTAAACACAGAACATACAAAGCCAACAATTCATTCTCGAATATATAATATTAAACAGTATCAACTTGAGTCACAAATTACATTTATTTAAAAAATTCCCTATCCTGGGCCACAAGTTTTTGTCACCTGTTTTAATGCATCATATTATTTTCACAAAAATATTTAGGTGCTGTAATTCACAACCAAAAACCAGACTGTAAATTTTATTTTTGTGACTTGTAATTTTGTGATGCTTAATATTTACGTATAAATACAGAAAATATTTATTCACAATGCAATTCTTTTGTAAGAAAAATTTCAGTCATGATCATGAAATTAATGCTGCATATGGTGACAAAAAATATACATAAAATTGTAGTTTGCATGACACAGAAGGGATACAAGGAAAAGGTAACTGAAAAATGTTGATTAAAGCTATTGATCGGGCACTTACTCTTCCAGCTAGTTTGTTTTATTAAAGGTAGCTGTTATGATCACAAAAGTCTATTAGCTAATTAAACCTTCTGTACAGATAATCATTTTAACATGGTAGAACAGTACTAATATAAACTTCCTGTTGTTTGAGAAGTTGGACTGTATGCAAACGAGTAAATAAACCTACAAAACACAACCTCTGACAGTGATGAACAGCAACATTTTTAAGCAGTGGTTATAAAATATATAACTCTGAGAATCTGAGACAGCTATAAACATACCATGATACCAAGATATTATACTTTAAAAAAAAATCCAAAGAATTCATTCAAAATGGTACATATAATTGAAAACAAACCATGTGGAAGAGTAAAAGGTAACAACACAATCCAGATTCACTCTCACAATTTTACAATGTAATCTGAAGTCCCTTCTTTATATTACTGCAATAAATGCAGGATATTCCACTCTACTGCACAATACAGCAAAATAAAAGCCAATATTGCAGTTCAAGTCAGTTGAAATCATGGATTACTACTATCTGTGGCTATCCAAAAAAGCACCTACTTCTTGCAAATCAAAATCTGTGAAAAAACAATCTAACATCTGCATGTGTGCACACATCTTTTTATACATAATTTGTTAAAACTATTTTCTCCTTTTGTCTCTTCTCGTGAAGGTGCTGACTCACGCTGGGGTACAATTCATGAATGGCGACAACCCTCTATTACCTCAGTAATTGGCCATTTCAGGCATGCATCACGGCAGTGATTTCCAGCAAGCTACTTAACCGCAGAAAGTAACTGAGGTCAAACCGGTTTTCACCTATGTTCATACACAAACAGTTTCCACTAAAGTTAACTGGATAACAATCAGGAAATGGAACTCTAGTTTATCTTGCCCTGCTGCCCAATTAAAGAACCCTGATTTTATAGTAACCCCACTCTAGCTGAAACCAACTAACTTCTAAATTCCAGGAGCCAAACCTGGACTCTTCCTTATATGTACATTTCAGTCCCACACCTCATAGAGCAAACCTCTATATATAGTAAAGCCTCACTATAACAAGTTTATCAGGGGACATAAATGATCCTGGTTATAGCAACATACTGGTTTTACTGAATCACTATACTTGCGACATTGTGGTTGGGACTTGCTCAGTGTTCGGATACAGCATCGCAAGATCAGATAGGAAGTACAGTACTCAACCTGCAACTAGAGTATGATCAAGTTGAAGCTAAGACACATTACTACTTTTAACAAGTAGGCTATAATTAACAAGAAACAACACTCCATGAAAATTGGAACTTAGTTACCATTTGTAAATAAAAAGGCTACGCTTTTCCACAGATCAAATGGACAAACAACCCTCACTATTTTGCACAGTGCCTCATTTGCAGTTTTGAGTCCTGTACTTTGACAACTGTACTTGTGACGTGGCTGAACACTGAACAAGTCCTGGCCAAATTATCGCAAGTACAGTTTTAAACCTACAACCAGAGCATGATGACAGGCTCAAAAACTAACTGCGAGCTACCACCATAATTACTCAACACTTCATCCTCGCTTCAATTTCCCCAACTGAACTCTCGTTAACTGGCGTGGGCATTCAATCGGTGAAACTGAAAGAGTAATAAAATAACTAAGTAATTAGTATGGTAGTAACACCATCCATATAAAGTAGGTTCATCACAGCCAGTTGTACGCTATAGCGATGTTTATAGTACAGTAATGCTAAAGTGTATATTAAAATGAACACTAGATGGTGTGTGCTTCTAGGACATAACACAATCTAAAATTAGATGCAACGATAGGAGCAGGAATTTCGTAGGGTTAGTTTTGTACCATATTGGTACGGTACTGGTGGTTAGAAATTAGTCAATAGACAGTGCAATCCGCCTTTTCTGAATGCATGGCCAATAACAATTTCAAAAAGCATGGTACAAGAAAGGCAGGTTAGTCGATCAACCCACTCTTCCCACAGATTGTATACATAACCTATCCATAAGAAGCACAAGGGAAGTGCCAATTAAAACTCTTTTTCGGAGCCTCTTCCCTGAATCATTTTTAATAGTTCAGAAGGCCCACTACCAAAACCGGCACAGAATATTCTAAATGTTGCTCCACCAGTATTCTATACAGTTAGCATAACTTCTTAGTCAAATATATCCTAGTATTTCATTACCTTTATAGATATTAGCTTCACTTTGATTGGAAACTCTCAGTAAGTGATCAATAATCATATCCCATTCCTTTTCGTGCTTCACATTTGCTGCTTTTAGTTACAGTTTTCCTCCAGATTGTTTATATTTGATCACTCGGCATGTAGCATGAGCAGAGTAGAGGACCTCCTGGTGGGTCTGCTCTTGGACCCGTCTTAGTGACCATCCACTGGTCCGTGCTCCACAATATTGCCCGACAGGATTAATTCAACTGCTTACGCATGGTTCAAGCTCCAGTTGCGCAACTAAGTGGCCCTTAATCAGAAACATGCAATATCTACCCACTCACTGGATGGCTTCTTGGACTGTTATTTGATTTTCTACAATGCATCCATCGTAACTTAATTATTCTTTTTGTTCAGTTTTGTTCATAACAGTTTGGGTGGGACAACCTTTCCCTGCATTTTTTATGGTGTCCCTCCATGTAAGGGAAGGCACCAGTGTGCATCTGCAGGATGCGGAACTTCATCCAATTCCACAATCCACAGGGCCGTTTCATATTGCACATGTGTGTGGTGTGGTAGTCTGTTCCAATGTGCATTACCTTACATTTCTCTGAATTGAAATCTATTCACCATGCATTTCAAGAATGCTATTTAAATTTGAAATCACAACCTACACCAATCTACTTAGTGAACACAGTTCAGTCCTCAGGTGATTCTGTTCTGGAGGACCTCATACTTATTGAAGCACTTGGCTATCATCTCGCATCTGTCCCAATTTTGACTAGGAGCTGATTGAGACTTTCCTACAGTTACGACAGCAGATGGCATCTTTTTAGATATTTTACATCAATGTTTTCTCGATTGTTCAAAATTGATCCAGTTTTTGCAGCAAGAGTTGCCGTGCTCTTCCAGAAGCTTCGGTAAACCGGTAGCTCGCTGAGAAACTCAGCATTCACATAATTGCAATGCTGTGAAGTTGCAGTAGTTACCCACTAGATACACCAGAGAAAGTTAGGGTTTGTCCATCCCAGCGTAAGTGCCCTTTTAATGGCGTAGTAAGTCTTAATTACTGCCAAACAACCGCTCTGGCACTGAAAATTTACTTTTACAAGTATGGTGTCTCATTCCTTCAGATTTTAATTATTGTTGGAGATTTAAAAAAATTAAATAATTTTTTTAAATTTACTTTTTCTTTGAGTCTTTCGGCGAGTACCGGTATACCGAAGCTTCTGGAAGAGCAGGGCAACTTGGACAGCAACTTCCTGATTTCCCTGTTTAACTGCGCATGTGTGGACGCCAGAAGTTGCTGTCCGATTTACTCCTTAGTAACAATGACCGCTGATACTCTCACCGTTATCTTATTGAAACATATAAGATACTGAGGGGGCTCGATAAGGTTGATGCAGAGAGGATGTTTCCCCTGGTGGGGAAATCTAGAACGCGGGGGCACAGTTTTAGAATAAAGGGTCGCCCTTTTAGAACTGAGATGAGGAGGAATTCCTTCTCTGAGGGTCGTAAATCTGTGGAATTCTCTGCCCCAGAGAGCTGTGGAGGCTGGGTCATTAAATACATTTAAGGTGGAGATAGACAGATTTTTGCAAGATAAGGGAGTGAAGGGTTATGGGGAGTGGGCGGGGAAGTGGCTTTGAGCCCAAGATCAGCCATGATCTTATTGAATGGCGGAGCAGGCTCGAGGGGCCCTATTTCTTATGTTCTTATTTTGATCTCTTTCTTAATCCCATCTTTCTTTCCCTCTCTTTATTCTGCTTTCTGTACCTGATTTTAAATTGAATTAAATATTCTAACTTACACTTCCTGATTAAGACACTGCATGACTCAGTAAGGATTCTTCAATTTGATTGGTTGAGGAGACATGCCGTTGCTTGCCTTCCCAGATCCCCTGTAGAGGGCGCCGCTCTCTAAAGGCCACAAATCGCAGTGTAAAAGCCCTCAAAGTGCTTCTTCTTAGGCTTGTTCTTCAATGAACAGCTAGCACCGTTTCTGAACGGCTAGCACCGTTTATTCGCTGCTGACTGCAAAATCCAGGCCATTTTCTCAGTCTGTGGGACAATGTGTACCATCTTGCACAGTGGATTATTTGAGGATACTGCAATAACATAAATACTGTGGCAACAAGAGCAGGTCAGAGGCTAGGTATTCTGCAGCGAGTGTCTCACCTCCTGACTCTCCAAAGCCTTTCCACCACCTACAAGGCACAAGTCAGCAGGCCAATTACCGCCCCATCAGTCTACTCTCAATCATCAGCAAAGTGATGGACGGTGTCGTCAACAGTGCCATCAAGCAGCACTTGCTCACCGATAACCTGTTCGCTGATGCTCAGTTTGGGTTCCGCCAGGACCACTCGGCTTCTGACCTCATTACAGCCTTGGTCCAAACATGGACAAAAGAGCTGAATTCCAGAGGCGAGGTCAAAGTGACTGCCCTTGACATCAAGGCAGCATTTGACAGAGTGTGGCATCAAGGAGCCGTAGTAAAACTGAAGTCAATGGGAATCGGGGGGGGGGGGGGGGAAGGGGGGGCGAACTCTCCACTGGCTGGAGTCATACCTAGCACAAAGGAAGATGGTTGTGGTGGTTGGACGTCCTCGTGCAAGAAACATAGAAAGCTAGCATGCAGGTACAGCAAGCAATAAGGAAGGCAAATGACATGTTGGCCTTTATTGCAAGGGGGTACAAGATTAAGGAAGTCTTGCTACAATTGTACAGGGCCTTGGTGAGAACACACCTGGAGTACTGTGCAGTTTTGGTCTCCTTATCTAAGGAAGGATATACTTGCCTTGGAGGCGGTGCAACGAAGGTTCACTAGATTGATTCCTGGGATGAGAGGGCTGTCCTATGATGAGAGATTGTGTAGAATGGGCCTATACTCTCTGGAGTTTAGAAGAATGAGAGGTGATCTCATTGAAACATACAAGATTCTGAAGGGGATTGACAGGGTAGATGCTGAGAGGTTGTTTCCCCTGGCTGGAGTGTTTAGAACTAGGGGGCATTGTCTCAGGATAAGGGGTAGGCCATTTAAGACTGAGATGAGGACGAATTTCTTCACTCAGAGGGTTGTGAATTTTTGGAATTCTCTGCCACAGAGGGCTGTGCATGCTGAGTCTTTGAGTATATTCAAGGCTGAGATAGATAGATATTTGGACTCTAGGGGAATCAAGGGATATGGAGATCGGGCGGGAAAGTGGAGTTGAGGTCGATGATCAGCCATGATCTTATTGAATGGTGGAGCAGGCTCGAGGGGCCGTATGGCCTACTCCTGCTCTTATTTCTTATGTTCTTATCACAACCCCAGGACATCGCTGCAGGAGTTCCTCAGGGCAGTGTCCTAGGCCCAACCATCTTCAGCTGCTTCATCAATGACCTTCCCTCCATCATAAGGTCAGAAGTGGGGATGTTCGCCGATGACTGCGCAGTGTTCAGTTCCATTCGCAACTCCTCAGACAATGAAGCAGTCCATGCCCGCACGCAACAAGGCCTGGACGACATTCAGGCTTGGGCTGATAAGTGGCAAGTAACATTCACACCACACAAGTGCCAGGCAATGACTATCTCCAACAAGCGAGCGTCTAACCACTGCCTCTGGACATTCAACGGCATTACCATCGCTGAATACCCCACCATCAATATCCTGGGGGTCACCATTGACCAGAAACTTAACTGGACCAGCCACATAAATACTTTGACAAGAGCAGGTCAGAGGCTGGGTATTCTACGGCGAGTGTCTCACCTCCTCACTCCCCAAATCCTTTCCACCATCTACAAGGCACAAGTCAGGAGTGTGATGGAATACTCTCCACTTGCCTGGATGAGTGCAGCTCCAACAACACTCAAGAAGCTCGACACCATCCAAGACAAAGCAGCCCACTTGATTAGCACTCCATCCACCACCAAAAAAGCAGGAGAATGTTGAACACACTGCAATAGAGACAGAGGTTCAAATAACATTATGAAAATATTCTTGAGTAATGAACCCAATGTGGCAGCAGCCATGACTGTCATTGTAGAGCCCAGAGGAGCACTCCATCAGGATGCACACGCCAATTTAACCACCGGGATCATGAGGCACAAAAGGCTCTGAACCCTCCAGAAAAAGCTGCTGCCAATCGGCATCGGGCCAGATTAGTTTAGGTTAGAATTCCAATTTGACTCTTCCACTGAGATTTTTCCAAGTGGAAAAGTCAAATTATGGCTTTCTGTATACACGGTCTACTTCAGTTTGTATGTATTTGAAAATAATTTTAGTTGAAACTCAATGCTGAATGAATAAGATTTTAACTAAGCTTTTACATAAAAGCTACTCATTTACTTCAGAAAGCGTGTCAGAGTGAGAGAGGGGGAAAGAAAGACACAGTCTTTGTCTTTCCGAAGATAATTACATCACCTATGATATAGAATTGTAAATATTTTAATTAATTACAATTGTTAAAGCACAGAGATAATATAATTTGAACCCAAAACATTGCTAACACTCCCATATTATTTTGCAATAAAATATATTTAACTTCTTCCATCATGTACATCGGTGGCCCTGATAATATAGTTTGTTACATAACATAAAAAGGTATATCTTCCAACTCACTGTCAGCAAAGCCACAGGAGATCCTCTAGTGTACACTTAAAACAGTTACTGTAAAAGGCTAAATGACAAACTTAAACTTATTCAGATTCCAGTGCTGGGTCAAATATATTCAAAGTAAAACATTGAATACCTGGAAAATATTTATTCTTTAAATTATATTAGCTGAGGTTATTTTTTTCTTTCTTCAATGAAACATTAACACAGTTGGGTTTCATGATTAGAAAAAAAAATCAGCTGTTAGTGACAGTACTGTATTCAGCAGTGATGGTGATTGATATGTGGTGACAATGTAATTCTTATGCTGGGACATGGTGACCATGCAGTAACTAAGCAGGGACTATATTGGGATGTATAGTGATATGAAGGAACTATATGAGGAGCCACTGTACTGCACGACAAATTGGCTGTGACTTGTCGGGACCATTCTAACTGTTGCAACAAAAACTGGCGATGCTGTGCCACGGAGTAATCTCATCAACCTTTGCATGAACATAATTGTTCTTTGTTCAGAAGCTAGAGTTAATGATATTATTCATGAATATTTGAATGTAGAATTACTTGGATTATTAAGGTTGACCAGTTTTTAATCCAGAACAGTGAATTATATTCAAAACATGGACACAGGCAGCCTAATTTTCTCACAGCACAGGTGTACAAATTATATTTCTGCCCAGAACAAAAGCAATTCATAATTCTCTCCAACATAATGTAGAACAGATACGGGTCAAATTATGGCTGGTCAGTATTTCAATACCCCCATCATATTTGTTTTAATGCAATCAGATAAAAGGGTATAATAATGTTGAACACATGCAACACTAAATAAAAGTATGTCTTAACCATGCACTATTCATTTTTGTTTATTGATGAAACATCAGTCTCTACTCAGATAGGAATCCTTGAAACTGTACATCGACAATTTACTTATGCACTTTTACAGTCTCCTATCCAGAGAAAGAGGAACTCAATAGAACAATTAAAAAAATTGAAGTAACAGCACAACCTGCATCGAACCTTTCAGTTCACAATGGAAAAATGGCTAGAGTTCAGCTGATCTGCTGATCATTCATTAAACTCAAACTTGATTACTTTTTACCGCTGTGGCACTTAAATACAAATCACTGATTTAACAGTAGGATAGCGTAAGGATTGCAGATGCGGTCATGCCTTTCTGCCACTTGCAGCAGCTTCAATGGTTCATTTTCATGATAGTTTCAAATTGAAAGCATTGAAATCTTTGTAAATCTTCATAAAAATGTTGAGAGATTAAATGCAATGTGAATGGTAAAATGCAGGCAGCAAGCATAGAAGACAAGAGCAAAAATAGTAACATGCTTACTTGATTTAGAATATCTTGCTTCTGCAGAGTTGTGTGAATTGAAGGACAGACAGAAAGAAACAAAGGAAGAAATAGGTTATTGAACAGTAATAGAAAGATTTGCAAAAGAGCCAGTAAATGGTTGGTAGAATTGATTTTTTTCAGAGAGTGAAGTACATTGTACCACATGTACAGGTTTGTGCCAAATGGTTATTCATAGAGCCGTATTTGACTTATGAGAAAAGGACACATCCATAACCGTTTGTTTCTTCACTTCCTTTTAAACGGGCACACTCACCAGGAATAGTATTTGGCAAGTCTTTTGTTTAAATGAATGCAATGATTTAAGTTGATGCATTTTTGCTTTATTTGCACATGAACATCACGTTAATAAAAATGATGCAAAGCTCCTGTGACTCTCTTTCTTTCTGAAACCAAAACAGTTTTACCACACATTTTTTGATAGACACTGTTCCTTTAAGACAATACCTAATGATTAGTTCAACATTTCATAAAAGGTCTACATCGTTAAAAAAAAGTTCTCCATACAATGCCTACATCTGTGCACAGCGTAGGTCACTCGATAGCAGAACAGGAATACTGATCACCTTTCCCATTCCCTTCGCCTGGAGATGCTAAGGTTAACTGTGGCATTCCCATCACCCCTCCAGTTGAATCTTACTCGCAGGAATCAAACGTGGATTCTTCTTATTTTGTACTGCTTAGTACCGCATCAAGCAACAAATTTACCCATTGATACATCCAGAAAGCTACTCAATTTATTCATGAAGTGGGCATTTTAACAATTAAGTATAGTCACAATTGAATACTGATAAACCTTTATCGCAGTACTATGACTGAGACCCATTTGAGGTTTCCAATGAATCTGACAATAGAAAACATTGTGCAGTGCTCAAGAATTTAAAGCAAACAAAGCTAGGAAGGAAGAATTAGACAGCCGTGAGAAGATGAAGGGAAGAGGCAGCAAAATGCAGCTGTGTAGCAGATCCCTGTTTTTTTATGTGGCAGAGTGTCTGCCAGTTTTTTCTTCCCCGAGACAGGGTGCCCCATCGAGTGGCTCATCTAGAAACCTATTAAACATACCAATAGGTTCTGTCAAGTCTGAATGTCAGTGTTGCAGTTCTTTGGTTATGAGCAGAAACCCCTTTTGCTACAAGGAGTGGGCTTCCAGCAGCAGCCAATATTTAAGAGAGAAAGAACCAAGGTATAATATGCATCCCAAGTACACAGGAGTCCCAAAACTACATGGTGCAGCTCGACTAGAATTAAAATATGGATTTTAAAAAGCAGTCGAGGTTTTTTTTTAAGGAAAGCTTTTTCTCAAAGAGACAGTTAAGTTTATCTTTTAGATTGCTACTTGTCAGTACTAAAATAGCAACAACTGTAAACAAACATAATCTAGGAAAAGCAGACTAAATTATAGATGTGGACATGCCCTGAATATTTTGCATTCCCTGGAGTAACTCTTCAGAGTAAATTAACTTTAACAGTTTCCAACAGCCACCTCATGTGTCAAAGTAGCTGGGGCCCACCATGGAGCTCCTGCACAGCTCAAAAATCACGTGCACTGACACACGTGCGCTGGATTGCCCCAACTTCACAGCTAGTTGACAGCCAAACTGGCTGCTGGGGCGGGAAGCACTGCTTTCCCTGTTGAGGAAGGTGGAAAAGTAAACTCAAAGGGTGAGTTACTGTTACTCCAGGCTGCCCTCACGCACTATTCAGTGTCCAGTTGCACTGGTATTGAAGTTACTCATCTTAAAACCTTAAACACACAACATCGGGTAATGCCCAGAGTTGAACAGAACAGTGTTACTTCAGCAAAATCATAAAATGCTGGAAACACACAGGTCAGTCAGCATCTGTAGGGAGAACAGCGCTCCCTCCACAAATGTTGACTGACCTGGCGTATGTTTCCAGCATTTTCTGTTTTTATTTCAGATCTCCAGCATCTGCAGTATTTTGCTTTTTACAGTGTTACTGTAATTTGTTCCGACCCCTTTCACATTTTCCAACAGGAAACAGAAGAATAATTGATCACTTTGTCAGACCTTGTGGCTTAAGATATAATTTTATGAATCGGATTTATTAAAAGTCAAAATTTAACAGTTGCAAAATATCAACACAGCAGGATCTACCTCACTAGAACGTAAACTTACAGTTGCCTCAGGTTCACAAAACACTAAGATGCAACACATCACTAACTCTCCTAGAACACTAAAGCTGGGTCACTTCTATGTGCGATTGAATCCAAACCCATGGAGCTTTCACATGCTCACCGTTACACAGGACGCTTCACATTAGAATAGGAAGAGCTAGCAAGCAGAGATTCGCTTCAGGGTCATAACTCTTGCTACCCTTTGATCTCAGAAGACCAAAAGCTGATTAGCAGATAGGTATCATACACAGTTGAACAAAGCTATCAAATTAAAGTGGTGGTTTCTTAGACCTCATGATAGATGCTAGACAAAAACCTGCACATGGCTAGTTCCAAGTACTTTTACCCTGGTTGTTTTCCGGATAAAGTAAGCAGACTGTCCTCGTAAACCTCTGAGAAAGCTTCCCTGATGAGTACCTTGGAATATCAAAATCTCTTGTTGCTTCACAGGGTTTCTGTGGTTGCATTACACAGAAAATTAGGAGCAGGAGTAGGCCATTCGAGCACGCGTTAATGTGTAATCTGTTTACAGTAAACAAGTCAAAGTGGCCTAATAACAGTGTGTGGATCCAAATTTCATATTCATAGGATAACAACAGCATAACTTCGGGGAGGAGGGGGCGAGTCAGAGAGGATATTTTCAGATTTTTTTCCCCACCTAATTGGCCATGGGTATTTATCTGGGTTTTTTGTCTCTCCCAGTAGGTTACATGGACCTGGGTGGGTAGAGAATGTCTGAATCGAGAAGCATTCAGGCATCACGACTATATGGGACAGGCTAGATGGACCAGCTGGTCTTTTTCTGTCCGGCAGTTTTGTATGTTAGTAAAACATAGTAAGCGACTTTTTAATGCAATGTTGTAGACTCAGTGATATAAAACTACTATAGGACAAGGTCAGAGGTGTTCAGACTGCTGCTAATGCACTCTCTGTATGTAATGATACACAAAAATCATTATTTTTATATTAAACACTGTGTAGCATAAAGCAGGTTTTATTTAGACTAATGATTCCAGATCGGTATCAGAGGGATATTCTGATGTGTAATCATATACACAAATAAATGCTCACCTCCACTAAGAAAGAGTTAATACTTTCTACAATGCACAACTGTTGCTGTCCCATGATCCATTCAAGTTCAATACTTTGAAGCAATTCAGACCTTATTCGGATCTAGTTGATGCTCTAAATCTAGTATTTTTTTAATGTTAGATCGCTAGCCCCAGAAAGTATTTAACATATTTTAACAACTTCTATTTATACAGCACTCCTCACTTAAAAGAACAGCTCAGAATGCTTTACCAGGCATAGGGATGGAAGTGGAACAGAAAGTGAGGGAATTTGGGCAGGAGGAGGGAGGCAAAGGCACAATTCAAGAAGTAGGTTTTTAAGGACTCTCCTGAAGTCTGGAAAAGGAGTAAAAATAAGGAAAGGTTAAGGCAGAGAGAAGGGCACAATAAACTGAAGTCCTTAATAACGAACTCTGATGTTGGAGTGGAGGAGGCAGGGAACAAGTAATAATCCAAAATCAGGGAAAAGATGTGTGTGGGCTGGGACATTTGAATGAAGCGTCCCCAAGTAGGGTGGGTTGAGGATGCTAATATTGATTTCCTGAGCCAGTGGAGCTTGATGAGAGCCAGGTGATGGGAGTACAGAACTGTGTGCAGGAGAAGGTTTGGGTACCAGAGCGTGTGAAGGATGTGTTGGGGATCCAGTGATGAGACCATTAGAGAAAGCGATCCTGGAGGTGATGAAAGCACGACAGTGTCACTAGCGTGGGGATGAGTTATAAGTACAGGTGGACAATATTTGAGACACGGAAAAAAGTGGCGTTGGTGACTGATCTTGTGTTGGGGGTTCGTAGGGTAGCCGGAAGGGAAGCTCAGTTCAAGGTTAAACAAACTGCCAAAGCGTCAGCCTAAGCAAGCAGCTAAGAAGACTGATGAAGTTGGAGCCAGACGCAAGGAAATGCATGCAAGAACCAAACAGGATGGCTTACCAATATGGAACTGTAGGAGATTGACTCATCCAGGAGTTGATGTTGGACTGTCAATCAGATAGCGCAGCAAAAATCCTGGAGTCAATGGTGGTGATGGAAAGGTGCAATTAAGTGTCTTTTGGCATGCATATGGAAGCTGACCCCCTGCTTAGGGATTATGTCGCGGAAGGATATCACGTAGATGCTGAATAGAAGGGGACAAAGAATGTAGCCCTTGGAACACCAGAGTTGACCATGCAGACACAGGAGAAGAGAATGTTTGCAGAATTGCAGGAACATGGAGTAGAACAAATATGAGTGGAACCATGAGTGTGTAATGCTGTGGAAGCTGAACAACAGAGGAGAGATGGAGGACAATAATGGAGTGGTTGACAGTGTCAACAACAACAGGGAGGAAGAGGAGCAGACAGAACAGAGTGTTTTGGTTGCAGTCACACGTAACTTTGAACAGTCTTGTTGCTATACCCTGGTCAGAAATTGGATCAGACGGACTTGAACAGGGAGTGGTCAGAGAGCATAATGTACAATTGGATGACAGCAAACATTCAAAGCCCTTGGAGAGAAATCGCTTTATTCACGTTCACAGAAAAGGGCAGTTTTCATAAGCAGTTCCGTCTCTTTTAATAATCTTCTATAATCCAAAACTTACACTTTTATGAATCCTGGAATGGAATAGAGTTCAGCTGTCATCTTAGATACCACTGAAAACTGAACTGATGAAACTGTGAAAACATTCCTCCAGGTCTCAAAAGCAGAATACAACAGAAATGAAAAATGTTCTCTCCCACAAGGCAGACGATCAATTTATTAATAATTTATCAGGGTAAAGAGTGTGCAGAGCAGCACCTTTGGTTGTTGGCTTTGTTTACTTTTGATACATAGCTTGCTTTCAAGAACAACCCTAGAATTTCCAACTATTGTCTGCAACGTTTGCATGCATTTAAACACTTTAAAGACATAACCAAATTGCCACTGTAATTGATTTGCAAGTCTGGGTATGCAACTGTGGGAAGCCAGCTGGCTGCCTCTCCTCAAAACTAATAGCTATCCCTACAAAAATGCATGCATCATCCTCCTTCCTCACAAATCCAAGACATTCTTTTTAAAATTACAATTAATTCCAGTCAATTTTACAACACATTTTATCTGAAAGACACTCAAGATATAATAGACATCTTATTATGCAAGGCACAATGGAACTCTGCTTTCATCACAGGTCGAAAGATGTGGTTTTTTTTTAAAAAAAGGAGGTCCACAATGACTGCGGTTTTGAGACTGGTGAGAACAATGACATAAGGTTTGCAGAGGTTGAGAAAGGCACAAAGAAAGGAACATTGGATTACTTAGGAGCTATATCAGAAACAGGTCACTGACCTCCTGGAGAAGATTAATCTACTGAGGGCTAGAAAGGAAATGGGATAGAAGCTGCATAGTATAATGGGCAGTAGCTAGGTTAGGTGGGCAAAGCAGGTACATTCATCAATACTGCACTTGTCCTCCCCAGGAGTTATATGGCCAGGTTGATCCATCTGTCTCTGTCTGCTTGTATGCTATCCAGGATTGGGGATTGGTTGGGGGAGGGGGAGACAATTGGGAGAGAAGGAGGAGGGGAGTGGGAGTTTATTTTATACAACTCAATGAATTTTGGGATTACAATCATCCCTTGGCATTTGGAGCTGGACTCTGACCACACAAATGAGCAGGGCAAAGGGAACATCTTGAGTAAGGGACCTTGTGTAAAAGACATTGGGCTCGAATTTCATCGGGCCGTTGAGGTGGGATTGGAGGCGTGTAGGTGGTTAAAATTGCAAAAACTGGTGGGCGGGCCCAACCCCGCCTCCAAGCAATTTTCATTAAATTGTGTCTACTGGTCCCGTCTCCGTCCAGCCTCCAAGAGGCAGGATAGGCCGTTAAGGCCCTTACCAAGCACTAAATTGCCTCTATAATGCCATTTTGATAGGCCTTTGTGATTTTAACCCTTTTCCCACGTGAAGCACGCCTGTTCTGAAACACGACGGTGAAACCTGGCGGTAGCACATTTGGATTGCTAACTATCAGCTGCAGCTCAACCATTAAATAGGAGATTTGATCAGCCATCATTTGCAGGTGGCAGGACTTTGCTGTCTCGGGTCTGGGGGAACTTTTAGAAGGCATAACCACAGCTGTGGAAGTTTGGAGCCTGATACCCATCTCCAGTGTGACCTTCTGGGAAACCCCTCTCACCACCTTGACTGAGCGCTTCCTCAGCTGAGGCATAAACCAGAAGCATGGGAGCCATTTATTTCCTTCCCTTCTGGACATCAGATGAGGACGAAGACCAGCCGCGGCACCAGCAGAACCATTAACAACAGCAGCAGCACCAACAGGAGCGCCAAGCTGCTGCTCACCCACCTGAAGCTGCACAGGCCAGAAGGGACCAGCGCATGGAAGCCCGTCGGCGCAGGAGATACCCCCCAAACAGGGTCTACAGACACAGGGTCAGCTACCTCAACATGTCTGAGCAGCAGTGCCAAAGGCGGCTCCGACTTTCGCGAGAGGTAGTGGGTGATATCTGCGCAATGCTACAACAAGACCTGGAGCCCAGAGGACCAGGTGGACAACCCTTACCAGTGGCCGTCAAAGTCACCACCGCACTCAACTTTTTTTT
Source organism: Squalus acanthias (assembly GCA_030390025.1). Classification (NCBI taxonomy): domain Eukaryota; kingdom Metazoa; phylum Chordata; class Chondrichthyes; order Squaliformes; family Squalidae; genus Squalus; species Squalus acanthias. The sequence continues at coordinate 1,011,853 of CM059427.1, read as the reverse complement.
GCCTCAGGCTCATTCCAGGGATCAGCAGCAGACATCAGTGGTATCTCCCAGGTGGCCGCACACACTTGCATCACGCAGGTAACCGATGCCCTCTTTGCCATCGCGCACAATCACATCCATTTCACCAAGGATCAAGCAAGTGTCACGGCGCGTGCGGTTGGATTAGCTAATCTGGCAGGCTTTCCAAGGGTGCAGGGCGTCGTTGACTGCACACGTGGCCCTTAAGGCACCCCATCGCAATCCAGGTATTTTTTGTCAACCGCAAGGGCTTCCACTCCCTTAACGTTCAGCTGGTGTGTGACCACAAGAAGGAAATTTTGCATGTTTGTGCCAAGTACCCTGGCAGTTGCCATGACTCCTTCATACTGCGCCAGTCTAGTGTGCCTCCGCTATTCAGTCCGCCAGACCAACTTAACGGATGGCTACTTGGAGACAAGGGCTATCCCCTGAAGACGTGGCTAATGACGCCGTTGAGGAGCCCATCCAACGAAGCTGAGGAGAGCTACAACTCCAGCCACATGTCCACCAGAGCCATAATCGAGCAAACCATCGGCTTGCTGAAGATGCGCTTCAGATGCCTGGATAGATCAGGTGGAGCCCTGCAGAACTCAGCAGCCAGGGTCTCCAGAATCATCGTGGTTTGCTGTGCACTTCACAACATGGCACAGCGTCGTGGCTTGTAGATTCCTGAGGACCAAGTGGCTCGTCACATATCATCCTCCTCCTCCTCCGAGGAGGAGGAGGAGGAGGAGGAGGAGGAGGAGGAAGAGGAGAGCGAAAACGAACATCTTGCAGAGGCCCATCAACCAGCGGCAGCAGTACGCAAGAACATTGCTGCCCGGGACGCAGTCATCTTGGTCAGATTTGCTTAGCCTAGCCAATCAAGCACTTTTGCCTCGCAGCTTCTTACCTGAGCATCGAAAATGGCCAAGAACCAGCGGATTCCTAGCAATTTGAACACCTTACTGACAATTGCAAGTAATCCTAAACCCTCAATGTGGAAGTCCCATTCGAGAAATGACACATGCCACAACTACAGGCGGAGCTGAGAAAAGGCGGCGGCGAACAGGTAGGCCCACAGAGGCTGCGGACCTGGGTGGAGCGGCTGCGGCGAGGCGGAGCTGAGAAAAGGCGGCGGCGAACAGGTAGGCCCACAGAGGCTGTGGACCTGGGTGGAGCGGCTGCGGCGAGGCGGAGCTGAGAAAAGGCGGCGGCGAACAGGTAGGCTTACTAATCTGAGCCCCGAGAGCGGGAGAGAGAGAAGTAGAAAATAATCAAAGTGTGACGTCACCAGAAAGCAGGTAAGTGATTGGTTGGTGAGTATTTCTCTTTTTCTCCTTTTTTCCATACTTAAATTCTGTGGTTTATAGTTTCTAGAGTCTCTGTGGTGTAGCGGGGACTGCTGTTAAGCAAGGGCCCTTGAGTATATCATTTAATTGAAGTGAAATTGGTGGGATTCAATTAGTTTAATTTTAATTAATTAATTAAAGGGTAAGTCATGTCAGGAGAGCTCGGCGCCGTGGTGTGCTCCTCCTGCAATATGTGGGAAATCAGGGACACTTCCTGTGTCCCTGATGACCATGTGTGTGGGAAATGTATCCAGCTGCAGCTACTGACGGACCGCATTGCGGCGCTGGAGCTGCGGATGCATATTGGAGCATTCGCGACGCTGAGAACGTCGTGAATAACACGTTTAGCGAGTTGGTCACACCGCAGGTAAAGGGTGTACAGGCAGGAAGTGAATGGGTGACCACCAGGCAGAGTAAGAGGTGCAGGCAGGTAGTGCAGGGGTCCCCTGTGGCCATCCCCCTCTCAAACAGATATACCACTTTGGATGCTGTTGGGGGGGGGTGACTTATCAGGGGAAGGCGGCAGCAGCCAACTTCCTGGCACCATGGGTGGCTCTGCTGCACAGTCTGGGAGGAAAAAGTGTGGAAGAGCTATAGTGATAGGGGACTCAATTGTAAGGGGAATAGATAGGCGTTTCTGCGGCCACAATCGACACTCCAGGATGGTGTGTTGCCTCCCTGGTGCAAGGGTCAAGGACGTCTCGGAGCGGCTACAGAACACTTTGGAGGGGGAGGGCGAACAGCCAGTTGTCGTGGTGCACATAGGCATCAACGATATAGGTAAAAAACGGGATGAGGTCCTAAAAGCAGAATATAGGGAGTTAGGAGGTAAATTAAAGAAGAGGACCTCAAAGGTAGTAATCTCAGGATTGCTACCAGTGCCACGTGCTAGTCAGAGTAAAAATAGGAGGATATTTCAAATGAATACGTGGCTAGAGGAATGGTGCAAGGGGGAGGGATTCAAATTCCTTGGACATTGGAACCGGTTCTGGGGGAGGTGGGACCAGTACAAACGGGACGGTCTGCACTTGGGCAGGGCCGGGACCGATGTCCTAGGGGGAGTGTTTCCTAGTGCTGTTGGGGAGGGTTTAAACTGAAGTGGCAGGGGGTTGGGAACCTGAGCAGGGAGACAGAGGAAAGGGAAACAAGGATAAAAGCTAAAGACAGGAAGGAGAAAAACAAAAGTAGAAGGCAAAGAACTCAACGGTTTAAATCAAACATGGTCACAGTAAATAATAATTCATATAGGTCTGACAGCGTTAAAAAAACAAGCCTGAAGGCTTTGTGTCTTAATGCAAGGAGCATTCGGAACAAGGTGGATGAATTAGCTGCGCAAATAGAGGTAAATGAATACAGAAACATGGCTCCAGGGTGGCCAAGGCTGGGAACTCAACATCCAGGGTTATTCAATATTTAGGAAAGATAGGCAAAAAAGAAAGGGAGGTGGGGTAGCATTGCTGGTTAAAGAGGGGATTAACACAATTGAAAGGAAGGATATTAGCTCTGATGATGCGGAATCTGTATGGGTAGAACTGAGAAATAACAAGGGGCAGAAAACATTAGTGGGAGTGGTATATAGACCTCCAAACAGTAATACGGAGGTTGGGGACGGCATTAAAAGGGAAATTAGAGAAGCATGCAGTAAGGGCACAGCAGTCATCATGGGTGACTTTAATTTACATATAGATTGGGCTAACCAAATTAGTAAAAATACTGTGGAGGAGGAATTCCTAGAATGTTTACGAGATGGTTTTCTGGAACAATATGTCGAGGAACCAACCAGAGATCAGGCCACCTTAGACTGGGTATTATGTAATGAGAAAGGATTAATTAGCAATCTTGTTGTACGAGGCCCCTTGGGTCAGAGTGATCATAATATGATAGAATTCTTCATTAGGATGGAGAGTGAAGTAGTTGAATCAGAGACTAGGGTCCTGAATTTAAATAAAGGAAACTACGATGGTATGAGGCGCGAATTGGGTAAGATTGATTGGGGAATGTCACTCAAGGGGTTGACTGTGGATAGGCAATGGCAAACATTCAAAGACTGCATGGATGAACTACAGAATTTGTACATCCCAGTGTGGCATAAGAATAAAACAAAAAGGGTGACTCAACTGTGGCTAACAAGGGAAATTAGGGATAGCATAAGATCCAAGGAGAGGGCATATAAATTGGCCAGAAAAAGAGGTAGCCCTGAGGATTGGGAGCAGTTTAGGATTCAACAAAGGAGGACAAAGGGATTAATTAAGAAGGGGAAAATAGAATATGAAAGTAAGCTTGCTGGGAACATAAAAACTGACTGCAAGAGCTTTTATAGATGTGTGAAGAGAAAAAGATTAGTGAAATCAAGTGTAGGTCCCTTGCAGTCAGAAGCGGGGGAAGTTATAATGGGGAACAAAGAAATGGCAGCCCAATTAAATGCATATTTTGGTTCTGTCTTCACAAAGGAGGACACAAATAACCTCCCAGAGATGTTGGAGAACATACGGTCTGATGAAAGGGAGGAACTGAAAGAAATCAGTATTTGCAGGGAAATGGTGTTAGGGAAATTGACGGTATTGAAGGCCGATAAATCCCCAGGGCCTGATAATCTACATCCTAGGGTACTTAAGGAAGTGGCCCTAGAAATAGTAGATGCATTGCTGATCATCTTCCAACATTCGATGGAATCTGGAACTGTACCCATGGATTGGAGGGTAGCTAATGTTACCCCACTATTCAAAAAGGGTGTTAGAGAGAAAGCGGGGAATTACAGACCGGTAAGCCTGACATCGGTAGTGGGGAAAATGCTAGAGTCCATTATAAAGGATGTAATAGCTGAGCATTTGAAAAACAGTGACAGGATCGGACAAAGTCAACATGGATTTACAAAAGGTAAATCGTGCTTGACTAATCTACTGGAATTTTTTGAGGATGTAACTGGGAAAATAGATAAGGGAGAACCAGTAGATGTGGTGTATTTGGACATTCAAAAGGCTTTCGATAAGGTCCCGCATAAGAGATTAGCGGGTAAAGTTAAGGCACATGGGATTGGGGGCAAGGTATTGACTTGGATAGAGAACTGGTTGGCGGACAGAAAGCAGAGAGTAGGAATTAATGGGTCTTTTGCCGAGTGGCAAGCAGTGACTAGTGGGGTACCGCAGGGATCGGTCCTTGGACCCCAGCTATTCACAATATACATTAATGATCTAGATAAGGGAATTAAATGTAATATCTCCAAGTTTGCAGATGACACAAAGCTGGGTGGGAGTGTGTGCTGCGAGGAGGATACCGAGAAACTCCAGGATGATCTGGACAGGTTGGGTGAGTGGGCAGAAGCATGGCAGATGCAATATAACGTGGATAAGTGCGAGGTTATCCACTTTGGTGTCAAAAACAGAAAGGCAGACTATTATCTGAATGGCAATAGATTGGGAGAAGGGGAAGTACAACGAGACCTGGGTGTCCTTGTGCACCAGTCGTTGAAAGTAAGCATGCAGGTGCAGCAGGCGGTGAAGAAGGCAAATGGTATGTTGGCCTTCATAGCGAAAGGGTTTAAGTATAGGAACAGGGATGTCCTGCTGCAGTTGTACAGGGCCTTGGTGAGACCACACCTTGAGTACTGTGTGCAGTTTTGGTCGCCTTATCTGAGGAAGGATGTTCTTGCCATGGAAGGAGTTCAGCGAAGATTCACAAGGCTGATACCTGGGATGGCAGGAATGACATATGAGGAGAGATTGGGTCGATTGGGCTTATACTCACTGGAGTATAGAAGAATGAGAGGGGATCTCATCGAAACATATAAAATTCTGACAGGTCTGGACAAACTAGATGCAAGAAGAATGTTCCCGATGGTCGGAGAGTCCAGAACCAGGGGTCATAATCTACGGATAACGGGTAAACCATTTAGGACAGAAATGAGGAAGAATTTCTCCACCCAGAGAGTGGTGAACCTGTGGAATTCTCTACCACAGAAGGTAGTTGAGGCGAAGTCATTAAATATATTCAAGGTTGAGTTAGATATATTTCTTAAAGCTAAAGGTATCAAGGGATTTGGGGAGAAGGCAGGTACAGGGTACTGAGTTTAGATGATCAGCCATGATCTCATCGAATGGCGGAGCAGGCTCGAGGGGCCGAATGGCCTACTCCTGCTCCTATCTTCTATGTTTCTATGTTACAGCAGTAGCCATCAAATTTTTTTATTTACAGTAATCATCTGATGGCTATTTAACATAAAACATCAAAATTCACCCAAGTGACTATTTGTGCACTATCTTTCTCTTACGCGTGCTCCTACGTGGTGCTTCCCCTGTGGCTTCAGCAGATGTGGAGGCCCCTTGCTCACTTTCTTGCTGCTCCTGTCTCGACACCTTCGGCGGGCGTCCTCTGGGGTTGCGAACCTGTGAGGGCTCGCCAACAGTCTGTTGCTCCTGCAGCGGTGCAGGGGTTGAGACGCCGATCTCAGTTGGGTGCGGACTCTGGTGGGGCTTTGACCAAGGACTTGTCAGTAGCATGGAAGTGTGAGTGCTTGGAGAGGAGCCCCCACTTCCTTGTTCTCTGCAAACAACATCCCTCTCATGGGTCAGGTCCACCTCAGCGCTTGCAAGTGGATTGAGAGCACCTTGCTGCACATCAGGGGGGCCATGGGGACCCGTATATGCACTGGAAGTCCTACTCAGAAGGACTTCCATGAAGGTCTAGTTTGTGTGTTCAATAGATGACCATCGCTCCTCCAGAGATGTCATTCTATTCTGAACACTCACCATGTTTTCTGCACTCTGGCGACTTATCTCCTCCATGGCCGCAGCCATCCTCTCGTCTACTGTAGCCATCCTTTCCGTGGTGATGCGTTCATGCACCAATGACTCCACAAAGGCTCTGCTCATGTTTACAATGGACTCCTCCATTCGCTCCACACTCGCAGCGACCCTGGAGACAAAACCTGCCAGAGACTCCTGCATCTGTTCCTGGAGTTCCAGCACCGCTGATCTTATGGGTGGACCCAGAGGCAGAGGGTCGACATGCAGCTGAGCCGAGCTGGGAGAGTCCTGCGCCCTCCGACTAGGACTCTCCACTGCTGTCCCTGTCTCCACTATCTGCTGATGCTCACTTGTGAGCTGTGATACACCAGGTGACAACACTACTCTATCTCGTGATGTTCCCTCCGAGGTGTGAGTGTCTGCGCTGGTGTTGGGTGCGCTGAATTCTGCTGACGCTGCGCCCTCAGAGGTTGCAGCTTCCCCTGAGGAGTCTTGAGGCTCATGCTCTTCATCCTGGATAGTGGGGACGGGTGCTTGCGATGGTCCTGTGGGGGGCGGGGGGCGGGGGAGTAAAGGAAAGAGTCAGAGATGTGAGGCCAAGGTTACATGTACATTGCATATTGCAGATGATAAGTCCATCTGTTAGAGCTTCAGAATCATTTTCAGCGACTCATGCAATGTCATTGAGAGAGATGTTAAACTATTCTGTCACCAGTTTGCTGTGATGCGCCCGTCTGTCCGTCCCCCACTTGGGAATCTTCCTCCACTCCCATCATCTCCAGGACCGCCTCCTCCCAGGTGGTGAGCTGGGCTACTGAGGGTGGCCCTCCTCCTGTCCTCACTCTTTCCCTCTTATTGTGAGCTCTCTTTTCCTGCAATGAGGGAGACAAGTGGAGTTTGAGTGAGAATGAAGGAGTGAGTGTAGAGAATCCATAGCATAGATGCTTAGAAGGAGACAAAGATGGAGTGAGGTGGCAAGACCAAGGGCCCTCCCTGTGTGTTGTAAGTTGTAATTGCATCACAGTGACAGGGAGTGTGAGGGCTGCATAGTCGAATAGTTCGGTGAATGTGACCATAGAGAGAGGGGGAATGGGTAAGGGTGCATGGATGTCAGTGTCAAGTGGGATGTGGAGGAAGAGATTGCTAAAGCTGAGTGCTGGTGAGGAGAGGCAATGGGGATCAGATTGAGGGTGATGGGAAATTCACACTCACTTTTCCAGTGCGCAGAAGGTCACGAAGCCTCTTCCTGCACTGAAGCCAGGTTCTGCGGGTTATTGACAAAGAGTTGACCTCCTCTGCCACCTGGATCCACACAGCCTTGGTTTGCTGGGGAGGCTTCTTCCTCCCTGAAGGGAAGAGCACCTCTTTGTTTGCTCTTGCTCCCTCTGCTAAAGCCTGCAGGGCAACGTCATCAAAGCGGGGTGCAGACCTCGGTCTCTGGCTGGCCATTCTTCCTGCAGGTGCCTCTAACATGCAAGGGCAAAAGCTTGGCAGTCTGCAGAAGAAGCAAGGCTTGTTACAGACCTTAAATGCAGCAGCAATGATGACGTCATCGGAGGCGACTTTCAGACTGGAAAAACTCACTGGCCATGGGTTCCCACACATTGGAACTCAATTGGCCAATTAGGTTAAAATGGCATCATTCTCCCACATCGATTTAGAATCGGGTGGCTAACACGAAATGTGGATTACATGTCCCCAGCCCGCCCCAGTATCAAAATCCAGCCCATTATCTCTGTTTTGGAGTAGTTTAGCTTGCATCCCAAGAGTTGACCAAACTCCTTGATATTTTGGAAGATGTTGGGGAGTCATGTGGTGGGATTATGTACAATACTATCACTGTTCACGTACCATCTCTGCATCTAGGAGGCATATAGTTTTGTCTGCTGAATGATGGCCATGGAAGAATACCATTTGTGTGGGCTAAGCTATGGGAGACTGGATTCAGTCTGGTGGCCAGAATCTAGGAAGAACAATTTGTACTCTGTCGTAGGATAAGGGTCTGCAAGGATGGGGTTGTTGTCCTTTTTAAATAAAAGTAGTATCAAAATTAAGTACAAGTACATTTTAAGTTTTGATGAAATACAACTGAAATTGCCAAAAGGAGTGAACAAACTTCTTCAGACTCCAAGGCCATAAAATTTGGTTAACAAAACATAATTGAAACCAATGGCGTAATGCAGTCAGAGAAATGAGTCAGCAGCGAGTTCCACAGCCTCAGTAGGAAGAGCTGTCAAATCTCGAAGAGCTGTAAAGAGTAAAAAGGAAGTTGGCTGGGGAGCTTTGTTAGATTGATAAAAATAGACAGATTGAACCCCAGAGATTAGGCATAAATATAGGCACCACCGTGTATGACAGATAACCGCATAGACTAACAGAAATAACAACAGAAAACGCTGGAAAAACTCAGCAGGCCAGGCAGCATCCGTGGAGAGAGAAAGAGAGTTAACGTTTCAGGTCGATGACCTTTCATTAGAGTAACAGAGATGGTGCATCATGGACATGGGGCACAACACGTCTTGCCAATGGGACAGACACACTTGTACTGAATAAACCACTACAGGAGATGTAAAGTGCATTCACTGGCTGGACTACAACAGACATCACATGTACAGATACTGCAAGATCGGTTCGTTTGAATTTATTCCTGAATCTCTCACACGACCATCAAATAAATCAGACAGATACAACACTCGGCCATCACAAAGATCAAGTGCCACTTAATACTTGACCGACACAGAGAACAGATGCATGTACAGCAGCTAAGGCATCAGAGGAATATAATGCTCGGATATCCGTTTACTTGCCCTGCCTATCCATTTGAGATCAAAATAAGGCACAGTGACACATGTTCTCTTGACATGCTACCTGCCAACATAGGGCTTTGTATCCCCAGAAGAACAATGGACATATTCACTCCCACTCTGACCTCTCCCCCTTACACTGTTCTAATGAAGCTCAATGGAAGCTTGAGGAACAGCACCTCATCTTTCGATTAGACACTTTACAGTCTTCCGGACTCAACATCGAGTTCAACAATTTCAGATCATAACGACAGCTCACATTTTTTTGGACAGCAGCTGCTGGTAATGATTTTGTTGTCCTTTACAGCTCCTCCAGACCTACCTTGTCCCATTACCACCCCCTTTCACCTTACACCATCATCCCTTTTGTCATTTAATCTCTCCTGCCTTCCACCCCATCACAGACCTTCCCTTTTGTTTTTCCTCCTCTCCCCCTTTCCCTGCCTTTGTATTTGCTTAAAACCTGTTACATTTCTTAACATTTTCCAGCTCTGATGAAAGGTCCTCGACCCGAAACGTTATCGCAGTTTCTCTCTCTACAGCTGCTGCCTGACCTGCTGAGTATTTCCAGCATTTTCTGTTTTTATTTCAGATTTCCAGCATCCGCATTATTTTGCTTTTGTATAAGCTAAGTGGTACTATTTTTAAGGGAGTGCAGGAACAGAGCGACCTGGGGGGGTTACATACAGAAATCTTTGAAGGTGGCAGGACAAGTTGAAAAGGCTGTTTCAAAAAGCATACGAGATCCTTGGCTTTATAAATAGAGGCATAGAGTAGAAAAGCAAAGAAGTTATGCTAAACCTTTGTAAAACATTGGTTAGGCCTCAGCTGAAGTAATGGCCCAAAAATTCGTGAGTGAGCCTTCGTGCGAGGGTAAGGCCTTCCCGCGATCTCTCACTGCGCGCTGGCTTTTTCAGTCCCAGCTCGCACGAACTTGATGTTCTGGACAGCAGCTGTGCAGGGCTTTCGTATCCCACAGGCGTAGTTAATTCGTGCGAGCTGTGGGATCACGTGACTCAGTTAGAGCCAATGGAAGCACACCATCTTTCATTCATAGCTTTCACAGCACGGCTGTGAAAGCTATGAATACTATACCCCCCCAAAAGAACAGCTAAACCTCAATTAAATTTAAAAAAAAACCATCACATTAATAAAATAAGTATAGTTAAATAAATTAACCATTTTAAACAAAAAATTAAATTTGAAAAAATTTAAAATCTTTTAAAAAGTTATAAAAATAAACTTACCTGTCTTTAAAGTCTCTAAAAAAGATATACCTGTTAAAAAAAATTCAAAATAATACTTAATTAAGTACTTACCTTGTTAAAAGAGGGTCTTACGCCTCCTTTCTTTATGTCTAAAATCTTCCATACTTACCTGCGCGTCCAAAGCACTAAGTGCACTGCGTGCGCGCAGCCTGTAGCGCGCACCTAGGAACCGCCCCCTTTTGAATTCACCAAGAGCCGGTTTTCAGCGCATGCACAGTGCATGCAGAAAACCGGCAATTGGAGACAGAATACGCGAGAGTACACAGTGCGTACTCTCGCGTAGCGGCACTAATTTTTGGGCCATTGTGTTCAATTATGGGCACTACGCTTTAGGAAGGATGTCACGGCCTTGGAGAGGGTGCAGAAGAAATTTAATAGCTTGGTACCAGGATGAGGGACTTCAGTTACATGGAGAGACTGGAGAAGCTGGGGTTGTTCTCTTTAGAGCAGATAAGGTTGAGGAGATTTGATAGTGGTGTTCAAAATCATGAAGGGTTTTGATGGAGTAAATAAAGAGAAACTGTTTCCAGTGGCAGAAAGGTCAGTAACCAGAGGACACAGATTTAAAGTAATTGGCAAAAGAACCAGAGACGACATGTTATTATGATCAGAAATGCACTGCTGGAAAGGGTGATGGATGCAGATTCACCAGCAACCTTTAAAAGGGAATTGGATAAATACTTGAGGGGGAAAAAATTACAGTGCTATGGGTAAAGAGCAGGGGTGTGGAACTAATTGGATAGCTCTACCAAAGAGCCGGCACAGGCACAATGTTGTAAGATTCTATGATTCTAATTCTCACCCTTATTTTCTGTAAAATCCAGCAAAATGGCAAAAGTAAAATAAAGGAAAACCTAAACAAGTAATTAAGAAATCAACCTGGTGAAAACCGGTTTTTTCCCCTTAAATGACTTCCATTTTAATGAAAAATCCCAGATTTACTGTTCTTTTACATTTTTCAGCTTTCTTTTAGAATATGGGGTTTCAATATAATTTTTTAAATGAGGAGCACATTTATGATGACAGCTGCTCCAATCGGCGACAACTGCAAAAGAGCAACAACAGCTCTATTTTTAATCTTGAGTGACGTAAAATTAATTTGTATTACTGGATTCCATTTCATTAAATACTTCCTTCTGCTCCTGATTTCTAATACTAGCAGCAAGAAAACAGTGAAACAATATGGAAATGATTATTTGCATACTCTTCTAACAACAACAACAACTTGCTTTTAATGTCGTAAAAATGCCCACGGCGCATCACAGGAGCATCATCAGACGAACTCTGACACTGAGCCCCATAAAGAGACATTACGGCAGGTGACCAAAAGCTTGGTCACAGAGGGAGCGCGCAATTTGGTTGCAATTGCTGATTACCAGAACTTGAACTTGCCTGGAGGCTAAAACACAGACACCTGCAGGCTTAGCACTCAAGCGCTGAGTAGACACAATTTTCATGGAGCAGTATATGAGGACTCCTCGCACCCACATCCACTGAGGGTGTGGAGTGAGCTGGCTGACATACAGTGGCACGTTTCAGGATGGCTCAGGGACCGAGGGAGAGGGCGCCCAGGTTCTTGGACACGGCATTGGAGGTCCTGGTGAAGGAGGTCCTGAGAAGGAGGTCCTGGTGAAGGAGGTCCTGGTGAGGAGGGATCTCCTGTACCCACGGGTGGGTGGGAGGAGTCCACCTCACCCCTGTCCCTCTCTCCAGCAGCAGTTGGGGCTGCTCCGCCTGGACTCATGTCCTCCCTCCCATTCCTCCTGCAGACCAAGGGAGCCCCCTAGTAAGATGCCGATGACCAAGCACTTCCTTTCTCCTGGTGACTCCTAACTGTGTCCAATAAGGTAGAGTAGCACATGATGAAGTCCTGAGAATTTCTGCAATAATGTTGATACAGTGTTGGTGAAGTCTTGACAAAGTGTCCCAGAAAGTCTCCCGATGTGTTTCAAAAGTCCTCTTCAAACCTCCAGCAGCAAGTGAACAATAAGATGTGATATACCTTTAAATAGCACTTGAAATCCTCAGCAACGACTTGTTTACTCCCAATCAGCTGGTCACTGTTAGAAAAAGGGTGCAGGCCAAGCACTAGCCATCAAAATGCCGTGCAGTCTCATTAATGAGCATTAGCAGGCAGTTTAAGTGGCAATCAGCCCCTTAACGATCCTCTGGGCGGACATTCCTAGCGCAAGCTTCAACTCCTTTACTAAGATGGCGTCTTGCTCTAAACCGGCATTTCAGCTTAAGACCCCATCTTGGCCACCTCAGAGGCTCTCTAGCGCCTACGTATTCGGGGGATCTCAGAGGGTTGTGGGGCTGGAGGAGGTTAGAGAGATAGGGAGGGATGAGGCCATGGAGAGATTTGAATTCAAGGATGAGAATTTTAAAATTGAGGCGTTGCCGTATCGGGAGTCAATGTCGGTCTGCAAGCACAGGGGTGATAGGTGAACGGGACTTGGTGCAAGTTAGGATACGGGCAGCAGAGTTTTGGATGACCTCCAGTTTACGGAGGGTGCAAGGTGGGAGGCTAGCCTCAAGAGCATTGGAATAGTCGAGTCTAAAAATAACAAAGGCATGGATGAGGGTTTCAACAGCAGATGAGCTGAGGCTGGGGCAGAGACAGGTGATGTTACGCAGGTGGAAGTAGACGGTCTTGGTGATCCGGAGGATATGGGGTCAGAAGGTCAGCTCAAGTCAAATAATACACCAAGGTTGCGAACAGTCTGATTCAGTCTTAGAATGTGGCTAGGGAGGGGATGGAGTCGGTGGCCAGGGAATGGAGTTTTTGGCGGGGACCGAAGACAACAGCTATGCTGTTGGTATTACTGTTTCAAACAATTAGTAGCACCATCGTAAAGTCAATGGGGAATACGGGAACAAACTCTAACCGTCCCTCTGTCTGCATGCCTTTCTCTCTCTCACTTTTATGAGTTTCACAATCACAATGCGGATTCTCTCTCTCGGACACAAATCTCTCTCTGTTGCTTGTGATCAAAGTCACTTTGTTCCCTATCTGTGACTACAATTCTCGAAGACAACTGTGTCAATTTGCCAAAACATTACTTTTGAACTTTAAAAGCCTACAACAGATGACTTGGCAGCATCTTCTAGTAGTGTTTTCATTCCAATAAATTAATAATGTACACTTATAAATTATCAGATATTAATTAAATTTGCATGGACCAAAATGTGATAACCCCACCCCTGGAAATTACAATAACTAAATTATTTGTTTTAAATAATGTATTTCAACGTTGGTAGTATCAAAACAGTTTGAAATCATTTTGACCACAAATATCAAAATCACAAAAATACAAAACTTGACTACATGATATCTATCCTAATCCTTGCCAAGCCAATGTAACCCGAGTTTCCATGTCCAGTCGCGTGCACATTTTGGCTGCCGCTCCGGATCCGAACCCATCACTCCTATTTCCCGTATTTCTTCTTTTCTCTTTATTCCTCTTAGGCCCTTATCTCATTATGCCTCCTTTCATTTCTCCCCTTTCAGGTAATCTGCCCCTCCAAATCCCTACCGCAACCCTCCACTACTCCTCGACCTTTCTACTCTCCTGCTGCCATCCCAGGCTTACCTCCCTCTTGGATAAGCCCACAGCTTCCCTATGTGCCACTCTCGGCAACTCCGAAGGGTCGATTAAGGCACTTGTCACTGCCTTACGAGCAGCAACTCTAACTGCCCTATCCTACTCTCTCACCGACCTAACTGCCCAGTAAAAAATTTCCCCCAAGTCACTTACAACTGCACTTTCAAATTCCCACATGTCTAGCCTTTGGCCCACAACTGCAGCTCTCGATCTGCTAAATCACACTCTCACCTTTGATAACTTTGTTCCCAGTAAAACCCTTAGGGGGAAATATTCAGTATCGCCCCGTTTGGGGCGCAATTATCGGCCGGGCGCAAAGATTAGCGCCTGGCGCTAATTATCGCCTCTGACTGCAAACTTGACTTTATCGCCCCTGGAGGTGATTGGAGCGCTAAATCAGGCGCTACACATCTGTCTTAAGGCGCAAAGGCCGAGGAGCGCTGGCGAAGCTCATGTGATGTCAGTCAGCAATGGAACACAGACGCAATGGCCCCGGCCAGTTCTTAAAGGGGAGGGTTGATCTTGCTTTCCATCCACATCCTGCTCATTGTAACCTTGAATCTCGGCCTGGAGAGACCTGTACATCAAATCTGCTGGAAAGAACAATGGAGAGCCCCAGGGAAAGAGCTCAGAGTGCAGCCCCCACAGTCTCTTCTAAATCGATGCAAGGAATGGCAAATCAAAATGAACCTGCAAAGTGCTGCTCAGTACCCAAAACTCCTTCACACAGCGTTGAATCTCTCCAGAAGTCTCTCTCTCTCTCAGAATGCGTGGTTCAAAAATGTCGCTGACAAAAAAAGGCAGGAAGCGGTCGCCTTTAAATAGTTATAGTCTTAGTTGTATTTTGCTATGTCTTTGATATAATGCCTTCCTGACTGACCTGATTGTTTCTCTGCCGAGGTGTGATAAAAGGCAGTCAGAAAGATTAACTGTAGTTGTCTAACATTGTACGCTACACAGGCATTGTTCTCTGTCTATATATGCTTTGCCGATTCGTATTCCTTCACTTCACCTGACGAAGGAGCAGCAGCTCCGAAAGCTTGTAATTTCAAATAAAACTATTGGACTATAACCTGGTGTTGTGCGACTTCTCGCCTTTAAATAGCGCTCCCCGGTCCCTTCCCGACTGCAAAACGCTCCCCTCAACCTGTCGTTGCTAGCGGCAGGCGGTAAGGCAGGGGGCGCCACTCAATATCTGCTCCGGGGCGTTGCGCACTCGACTGACTTCACGATCTGCCGGCGCAGGAGATCGTGGCAGTACTGTTTAGCGCCGCCGCAAAATGTCTAGTTAATTTCGTGAGCGGCGCAAACATCGCCGCGCCCAGGCGCTAGTTGCTTTGTGCCCCATTAGCGCCCTCCTAAGGCGCTAACGGGAGGCGCAACCGACTGAATTTTTCCCCCTTACTCTCTCACCATTGTTATTCCCCCAGTACAGCCCCCATCTCTGTTCGCTTAAGTTCAAGGGACGCAGACTTGAACGTTTATGGCGGATAAGTGGTTTAGCTATTCATTGCCAGGTTTGGCTGGACTACATAAAAGAAAAAAGATTTAGATTTATATGGCACTTTTCACGACCACCGAACGTCCCAAAGTGCTTTACAGCCAATGAAGTACATTTTGAAGTGTAGTCACTGTTGTAATGTAGGAAACGCAGCAGCCAATATGCGCACAGCAAGCTCCCACATACAGCAATGTGATAATGACCAGATAATCTGTTTTAGTGATGTTAACTGAGGGATAAATGTTGGCTCGGACACCGGGGAAAACTCCCCTGCTCGTCTTTGAAATAGTGCCATAGGATCTTGAGAGAGCAGTTTAACGTCTCATCCGAAAGACGGCTCTTCCGACAGTGCAGCACTCACTTAGCACTGCACTGGAGTGTCAGCCTAGATTTTTGTGCTCAAGTCCTTTGAGTGGACTATTGAGTCCGCCCTTCTCTGCCAAAACTGCTCACTACTCCAACATCATCCTGGAATGCAAACAACCCTCGGCTTCCCTTCTCCAATACCAACCATCTTCTTAAACCCATTACCTCTGCCCCCTCCACCCTCACCTCCAACAACAAATGCGAGGAGCTCACGGACTTCTTTGTCATTAAGACTGAGACCATCCATTCAGCTGCCTCTGCCGGTTCCCTCCCTCCCCCAGCCCACCAAGCCAAACATCCCCCAAAGCTCCCCCCTGCCCTAGCCCTGAACTCGCACCTTACGCTAGTTTTTCTCCTATCTCCCTCATGCGCTCTCCGAGCTCCTCTTGTTCATGAGACCCGCCTCCTGTTCCCTTGACCCTATTCCCACCAAACTGCTGACCACCCAACTTCCTTTCCTGGTCCCCATGTTAGCTAATACTGTTAATGGATTCCCCTCTCCTCAAGTACTGTCCGCCTACCTTTTACAATATTGCTCTTAGCACCCCTTCCTAAAAAAAAAACCCTTGACCCCTCTGTCCTTGCAAACTACTGCCCCATCTCCAACCTCCCTTTCCTCTCCAAAATCCTCAAACATGTTGTTGCATCCCAAATAGGCGCCCATCTGTCCCGCAACTCCATGTTTGAACCTTTCCAATCAGGTTTCCGCCCCTGCCATGGCCCTTATCAAAGTCTCAAATAACACCCTATGTGACTGTGACCACGGTGAACTATCCCTCCTCATCCTTCTTGACCTGTCTGCAACCTTCGACACGGTTGACTACACCATCCTTCAACGTCTCTCCTCCATTGTCCAGCTGGATGGAACTGCACTCGTTTGGTTCAATTCCTATCTATCCAGTCGGAGCCAGAGAATCAGCTGCAATGACTTCACTTCCCATTCGCGTACTGTTACCTCTGGAGTCTCCTGATGATCTATCCTTGTCCCCTTCTTATTTCTCATCTTTATGCTGCCCCTCGGTGACATAATCTGAAAACCAACATTAGATTCCATAATAACAACAGAAAACGCTGGAAAAACTCAGCAGGCCAGGCAGCATCCGTGGAGAGAGAAAGAGAGTTAACGTTTCAGGTCGATGACCTTTCGTCATATGTATTCTGACGACACCCAGCTCTACCTCACCACCACCTCTCTCGATCCCTGCTTGTCTGACATCCAATACTAGATGAGCAGAAATTTCCTCCAAATATTAGGAAGACAGAAGCCATTGTCTTTGGTCCCTGCCACAAACTCCATCCCCCCTCTCTGGCTACTGTCTGAGGCTGAACCAGACCATTCGCAACCTTGGCGATCTATTTGATCCTGAGCAGAGCTTCTGACTCCATATCCCCTCCATCACCTAGACCACCTACTTCCACCTCCATAATATTGTCTGTCTCTGCCCCTACCTCAGCAAAAGAGGAAATAGCAGAGGCCCTGACCATCATTTTTCAATCCTCTCTGGCTTCAGGTGTGGTGCCGGAGGACTGCTAATGTGGTACCCTTGTTTAAAAAGGGAGAAAAGGATAGACCAAATAATTACAGGCCAGTCAGCCTAACCTCGGTGGTGGGAAAATTATTGGAAAGAATTCTGAAGGACAAGATAAATCTTCATTTAGAAAGACATGGATTAATCAAGGATAGTCAGCACAGATTTGTTAAGGGAAGGTCATGTCTGACAAACTTGATTGAATTTTTTGAGGAAGTAAAAAGGAGGCTTAGAGGGTGCAGAATTCTTAAAGTGCATCCAGGAGAGCTTTTTGAGCCAGCATGTAGAAAGTCCTGCAAGAGAGGGGGCGGTACTGGACCTAATTCTAGGGAATGTAGCCGGGCAAGTGGTAGAAGTGTCAGTAGGAGAGCATTCCGGTGACAGTGACCATAATTTGGTGAGATTTAAGGTAGTCATGGAAAAGAACAAAGATGGACCGGAAATAAAGGTTCTAAATTGGGGGGAAGACCGATTTTAATATGATAAGGCAGGATCTGGCCAAAGTGGACTGGGATCAGCTACTTGTCGGAAAATCCACATCACAGCAGTGGGAGTCTTTCAGAAAGGAAAGAGAGTACAGCGCCAACATGTTCCCGTAAAGGTCAAGGGTGGGACCAACAAACCCAGGGAATCCTGGATGTCAAGGAATATACAAGAATGGATTAGGAAAAAAAGAGAGGCTTTTGGCAGATACAAAGGACTAAAAACAGTGGAAGCCCTAGAGGAGTATAGAAAGTGCAGGGGGGTACTTAAAAAATAAATTAGGAGAGCGAAGAGGGGGCATGAAAAAACACTGGCGGGCAAAATAAAGGAAAATCCCAAGGTGTTTTATAAGTATATTAAGGGCAAGAGGATAACCAGGGAAAGAGTAGGGCCCATTAGGGACCAAAGTGGCAATCTGTGTGTAGAGCCGGAAGATGTAGGTGAGGTTTTAAATGAATATTTTGCATCTGTGTTCACTATGGAGAAGGACGATGTAGGCATAGAAATCAGGCAGGGGGATTGTGATATACTTGAACAAATTAGTATTGAGGGAGGAGGTACTAACGGTTTTAGCGGGCTTAAAAGTGGATAAATCCCCAGGCTCTGACGGGATGTATCCCAGGCTGCTGTGTGAGGCAAGGGAGGAGATTGCAGGGGCTCTGACACAAATTTAGCCTATCAGTGGTCGGGAAATTATTGGAAAAAATTCTGAGGGACAGAATTAATCTCCACTTGGAGAGGCAGGGATTAATCAGGGATAGTCAGCATGGCTTTGTCAGGGGGAGATCATGTCTGACCAATTTGATTGAATTTTGAGAGGGGGTGACTAGGTGTGTGGATGAGGGTAGTGCAGTTGATGTAGTCTACATGGACTTCAGTGAGGCTTTTGACAAAGTCCCACATGGGAGACTGGTCAAGAAGGTAAGAGCCCATGGGATCCAGGGCAATTTGGCACATTGGATCCAAAATTGGCTTAGTGGCAGGAGGCAGAGGGTGATGGTCGAAGGTTGTTTTTGTGACTGGAAGCCTGTGTCCAGTGGTGTACCGCAGGAATCGGTGCTGGGTCCTTTGCTGTTTGTAGTGTACATTAATGATTTAGATATGAATGTAGGAGGTATGATCAGTAAGTTCGCAGATGACACGAAAATTGGTGGAGTGGTAAATAGCGAGGAGGGAAGCCTCAGGCTACAGGACGATAGACGGGTTGGTTAGATGGGCAGAACAGTGGCAAATGGAATTTAACCCTGAAAAGTGTGAGGTGATGCATTTTGGGAGGACTAACAAGGCAAGGGAATACACAATGAATGGTAGGACCCTAGGAAGGACAGAGGATCAGAGGGACCTTGGTGTGCATGTACATAGATCCCTGAAGACAGCAGGACAGGTAGATAAGGTGGTTAAAAAGGCATATGGGATACTTGCCTTCATTAGCCGAGGCATAGAATATAAGAGCAGGGAGGTTATGATGGAGCTGTACAAAACGCTAGTTAGGCCACAGCTGGAATACTGTGTGCAGTTCTGCTCGCCACACTATAGGAGGGATGTGATTTCATTGGAGAGGGTGCAGAGGAGATTCACCAGGATGTTACCTGGGCTGCAGCGCTTCAGCTATGAAGAGAGACTGGACAGGCTGGGGTTGTTTTCCTTAGAGCAGAGAAGGCTGAGGGGGGACCTGATTGAGGTGTACAAAATTATGAGGGGCACAAAATTATGAGGGGCATAGATAGGGTAGAAAGAAAGGAACTTTTGCCCTTAGTAGAGGGGTCAATAACAAGGGGGCATAGTTTCAAGGTAAGGGGCAGGAGGTTTAGAGGGGATTTGAGGAAAAACTTTTTCACCCAGAGGGTGGTTGGAATCTGGAACTCACTGCCTGAAAGGGTGGTAGAGGCAGGAACCCTCACAACATTCAAGAAGCATTTCGATGAGCACTTGAAACGCCATAGCATACAAGGCTACGGACCAAGTGCTGGAAAATGGGATTAGAATAGCCAGGGCTTGATGGCCGGCACGGACACGATCGTACTCTTTCTGTGCTGTGTAACTCTGTGACTTTATGAGGGTAGATGAGGGTAGTGCGTTTGATGTAGTGTATATGGACTTTAGCAAGGCTTTTGATAAGGTTCCACATGGCAGACTGGTCACAAAGTTAAAAGCCCATGGGTTCCAGGGCAAAGTGTCAAGTTGGATTCAAAACGGTCTCAGAGGCAGGAAGCAGAGGGTAATGGTTGATGGGTGTTTGTGTGACTGGAAGGCTGTTTCGAGTGGGGTTCCGCAGGGCTCAGTACTAGGTCCCTTGCTTTTTGTGGTATATATCAACTTGAATATAGGGGGTATGATTAAGAAGTTTGCAGATGATACTAAAATCGGCTGTGTGGTTGATACTGAAGAAGAAAGCTGTAGACTGCAGGAAGATATCAATAAATTGGTCAGGTGGGCAGAACAGTGGCAAATGGAATTCAATCCGGAGAAGTGAGGGGCAATGCATTTGGGAGGGCTAACAAGGAAAGGGAATACACATTAAATGGTAGGACACTGAGTAGTGTAGAGGAACAAAGGGACCTTGGCGTGCATGTCCACAGATCCCTGAAGGTAGCAGGGCAAGTATATAAGGTGGTTAAGAAGGCATACGGAATGCTTGCCTTTATTAGCCATGGCATAGAATACAAGATTGAGAGGTCGCACAACACCAGGTTATAGTCCAACAGTTTTATTTGAAATCACAAGCTTTCGGAGCTATCGATTTGCTCCTTCCTCAGGTGAAGTAAATTAGATACAGAATCTCCAAAGCATATATAGATGGAAAACAAAGCATGTGTACTTTACAATTGCAGACCAATATTGGTCTGCAATTGTAAAGTACACATGCTTTGTTTTCCATCTATATATGCTTTGGAGATTCTGTATCTAATTTACTTCACCCGAGGAAGGAGCAAATCGATAGCTCCGAAAGCTTGTGATTTCAAATAAAACTGTTGGACTATAACCTGGTGTTGTGCGACCTCTCAATTTTGTCCACCCCAGTCCAACACCGGCATCTCCGCATCATAGAATACAAGAGCAGGGGGGTTATGTTTCAACTGTATAAAACCCTAGTTAGGCCTCAGCTAGAGTACTGCGTGCAGTTCTGGTCACCACATTACAGGAAAGATGTGATTGCACTAGAGAGGATACAGAGGAGATTTACAAGGAGGTTGCCGGGAGTAGAGAATCTTAGCTATGAAGAAAGACTGGATAGGCTGGGTCTGTTTTCCTTGGAACAGAGGAGGCTGAGGGGAGACCTTATTGAGGTGTATAAAATTATGAGGGGCATAGATAGGACCTATTTCCCTTAGCAGAGGGGTCAAAAACCAGGGGGCACAGATTTAAAGTAATTGGTGGAAGGTTGAGAGGGGATTTGAGGGGCAATTTCTTCACCCAGAGGGTCATGGGGGTCTGGAACTCACTGCCTGAAAGGGTGGTAGAGGCAGGAACCCTAACCACATTTAAAAAGTACTTGGATGTGCACTTGGGATGCTCTAACCTGCAGGGCCACGGACCAAGAGCTAGGAAGTGGGATTAGGCTGGATAGCTCTTTGTTGGCCAGCGCGGACACAATGGGCCGAAATGGCCTCCTTCCGTGTTGTAACTTTCTATGATTCTATCTGCTGCTGAAACCCTCATCCATGCTTTTGTTATCTCCAGATATGACTATTCCAATGCTCTCCTGGCCAGCCTTCCACCTTCCACCCTCTGTAAACTTGAGCTTATACAAAACTCTGCTGCCCAGATCCTAACTCGCGCCAAGACCTGTTGACCCATCACTCCTATGCTCACTGAACTACAATGGCTCCCGGTCCAGCAACACCTCGATTTTAAAATTCTCATCATTTTGTTCAAATCACTCCATGGCCTCGCTTCTCCCAATCTCCACAAACTCCTCCAGCCCTACACACTCCGAGATCTCTGCGCTCCTCCAATTCTGGCCTCTTGTGCATCCCCAATTTTCATCGTTCTACCATTGGCGGCTATGCCTTCAGTTGCTTAGGCCTGAAGCTCTGGAATTCCCTCCCCAAACCTCTCGCTTCTCCACCTCTCTGTCCTCCTTATAGTCGCTTCTTAAAACCTACCTCTTTGACAAAGCTTTTGGTCACCTGTCCTAATATCTCTCTGTGGTCAAATTTCCTCCGATGATGCTCCTGTGAAGCAACTTGCAACGTTTCTACTGTGTTAAAGGTGCTACATAAATGTAAGTTGTTGTTAAAACCATAGCTGGAAATTAAATACACATGGGCAATTGTGAAAAGAAAATCTTTGTATTCCAATGAAACTACACAAGGAACAAAATATTTACTGCAGAAGGCCAAACGGAGCATGTCAAGTCACTTCGCCAGGTCCCAAAAATAAAAAGCAAAGCAATAAACATCAAAATGAAACATTACATTGCAGTAGTTCATGTTTGTCTATGCGAATTTGACCCTAAGATTGCAGAAACCTGCTCTAAAACAATATGAATTAACGTTAGAAAGAAACAAAATAGAATTAAATCTGGAATCCTCCTTCCCAGCCACTCTGCCAGTGGATATCACAAAAAAATGAATGGATAAAGCATAACTCTGCACACTTATGAAATATATCTTTTATTTTCTCAAAGTAATTTCCATAAAAGTTTATCTTTAAATGTCTATCAGTAGATAGCAATATATTTACAGCCAGACAACAGGACCTCTATGGTGCGAGCAAATCTTGTCAATTTTATTTGATGTTACTGCTTAAGAATTGTACTGTGATTTTTCTCCCCTTTGCTTTTACAGGAATACAATTAATTTTGGTAACATAGAACAGTACAGCACAGCACAGGCCCTTCGGCCCTCGATGTTGTGCCGAGCATTGTCCGAAACCAAGATCAAGCTATCTCCAAAACTACTGGATGTAGGGGCTGAACCAATTCAACTTGACATTGGAAATGTAAAAGGTAGGTATTTAATTGGATTGGTTTGACAGGAAAATTGAAATTGAAAAACCCATAGGAATAAAACCAATATTTTCCAAAAAGCCTAAACTGTATTGCGAGCCATCCTCCACATCTGGCAGCCACTGGAGGTGCAATTAAATTTAAAAGGGTGTGGGCAATGGATTGACGTTAAAGAAAGACTTGCATTTATATAGTGCCTTTCACAACCTCAGGATGTCCCAAAGCACTTTCCAGCCAATTAAGGACTTGTGAAGTGTCATCACTGTTGTAATGTAGGAAACGTGGCAACCAATTTGTGCACAGCAAGGTCCCACAAACAGCAACAAAATATATGAAAAGATCTATGGCTCTATCATCTGTTTTAGGTGTTGGTTGAGGGATAAATATTGGCAAGGACAAGGGGAAAATTCCCCCTGCTCTTCAAATAGTGCCATGGAATCTTTTACATCGACCCAAGAGGGTTCATGTCTCAGCCGAAAGACGGCAGCTCCGACAGTGCAGCACTCCCTCAGTACTGCCCCTCCGACAGTCAGCACTCCCTCAGTACTGCCCCTCCGACAGTGCAGCACTCCCTCAGTACTGCCCCTCCGACAGTCAGCACTCCCTCAGTACTGCCCCTCCGACAGTCAGCACTCCCTCAGTACTGCCCCTCCGACAGTCAGCACTCCCTCAGTACTGCCCCGCCGACAGTGCAGCGCTCCCTCAGTACTGCCCCTCCGACAGTCAGCACTCCCTCAGTACTGCCCCTCCGACAGTCAGCACTCCCTCAGTACTGCACTGAAGTGTCATCTTATATTATGTGCTCAAGAGAGCTGGTGCAAGTGCAATGAATGGGCTGTATGATTCCATTCTATGAAGGCCAGCACACCCAAGTTGATTTGCAGTCAAACTTCAGCAGTATAGCTATCACCCAATCTGTAACATGGAACATTTAAAAACTGAAGTACCCCAAGAATTATAAATTGGCATTACATATTTGTAACTAACATTACAGAAGGCAGGCTTGCAAATATGTTTTTTTGGTGTGTGGGTCTTCCCTGCTATACTTTCTGTTCTGAAAGGATTCTAACAACTGAGCCATGTGTAAAACACTTAGTAGAGGAGTCTTGAAACTCTTTTATCCCGAGAACTATAGACATTTAAAAAATAAAAGGGCAGCATTAACAGGAGCAGCATTCCTCCCTTTGTTGAAAAACGTCATCAAATTTGCAATCAAAGTTTTTTGTACCGATAATTCTAACAGTTATTCTGATATCTTTCAATAGAATAAAACAAGAACAAAATACGCTCTGACTCCATCATAAATATTTTGTGCTTAATTTTCAATTGCTTGGGAATTGTTGGAACATAGTCAAATGCAAATAGTATTTTCAACTACCTGGGTTAACTTGTGGCACCTCCTACAATTTAATATACTGAAACTCAATTCAGGTGATGGAAAGGCATACCATGTGCCACTTCTGTCACAGGCGACTATTGAGCAATGACATTACAAAGAACCGAAGATATAGCAGAAATCATTAGAAGCAGATGGAAATAAAAGTATCGAAAAACAAAATAGTATCCAAAGAAGCCGGCAAACAGTGGGCTGATTTTGAAATTAAGAGTTTGCCGCTGGTGCTGAGGCACAATGCACTATGCCCGTGATCCCTTGAGGCAACGTTTTCCCCATCTTATTCAGTGGGTTTGACACCATTGCACAGCACTGAATAAACACGGCCTCAATCACTGCATCAATTAAGAGACAATTTCCTCTCTGGGATGAAAAGTTAAAAGAGGAATTTTAATAAATATACCCAGAAACAAATGGAACCCTGGCATCAATCATTATGAAGCAAGTCTCCTCCCTCCTCTGTAGCTCTAAGGATCCAAGGTGAAATGACTACTGGCAGCCTCAAACCAGGTCTTAAGATTACAGACCAAATTTCACCATAATTCTGCTCAAACTGGCAGTCTCTGTCAAAGAATGGCAGTTGCGGGAAACGGAAAGATTTCTCCCAGTCCACTGGTTAATGTACATGGTTAAAGTAGAGGAGGAGTTTTGCTCTGTGCCTGACCTGACTTAGGAGCTTGAGTGTCAAAGGTTCTACACTCCAGCATCAACATCTTCCATCTTGATGTAGAAATGAGATTACTTGCAAAAAAAAAAGCCCCCAAGTCAATTAATAAAACAATGTTTTATCCCATATGCTACAAATGTGGTATAGTTGTCATAGTAACATAATGGGGTAGATTTTCAACTTGCCTCCCAGGCAAA
This sequence comes from Squalus acanthias, assembly GCA_030390025.1. Classification (NCBI taxonomy): domain Eukaryota; kingdom Metazoa; phylum Chordata; class Chondrichthyes; order Squaliformes; family Squalidae; genus Squalus; species Squalus acanthias. The sequence continues at coordinate 986,998 of CM059427.1, read as the reverse complement.
AAACTGATGCTGTGGATGAGCCACTTGTTACAGAAACCACTCGACTTTCATTGGATTGATTTCCAGAACAGGTTGCCAATCCACAGTGTCAGCTTTATACCTGTGCAGCAAGAAGAAAATCTACCCCACTGTCTTAACGAGATTAAAATGTCATTAGCAGCATCTCTGGGAATACATCAATATGCGTTCTAAGATCCTCCTTTGCAACTAACTGAGATGCGTTTTTAAAATACTAGCTGAAATTTCATGGTATGTGGAGCCATAAGTCATCATGGTTGCAACTCACCAGCTCAATTTCGAGAGGTTACATACTATGTTGCTCAGTTTGTTATTGCTGCCACTCCTACAAAATTAGCAGCATGCTAAAGTTACTCGTTATGATGGAAATGCACAAAGCAACCAAAATTATAGAATAAATACTGAACAAGAAGCCATCCTCTCACAAGCATACATAAAAGTGTTGATAACTGAGCTCTTTATTTTCACAGAATTAAGTTATTTCAAATCTGAAACATAAGGGGGTAACAAAAATATGGAACACTGCCCAGGTATGTCCTGTCCACAAAAAGCAGGACAAATCCAATCTAGCCAATTACCGCCCATCAGCCTACTCTCAATCATCAGCAGATGGAAGGTGTCGTCGACACTGTTGTCGAGAAACACTTAATTACCAATAATCTGCTCAGTTTGGGTTCCGCTAGGACTGTTTGGCTCCAGGCCTCATTACAGCCTTGGTCCAAACATGGACAAAAGAGATCAGTTCCAGAGGTGAGAGTAACTGCCCTTGACATCAAGACAGCATTTCACCGAGTGTGACATCAAGGAGTCCTAGTAAAACTGAAGTCAATGGGAATCAGGGGGAAATTCTCCACTAGCTGGAGTCCTACCTAGCACAAAGGAAGATGGTTGTGGATGTTGGAGGCCAATCACCTCAGCCACAGGACATCGCTGCAGGAGTTCCTCAGGGCAGTGTCCTAGGCCCAACCATCTACAGTTGCTTCATAAATGACCTTCCCTCCAACATAAGGTCAGAAGTGGGGATGTTTGCTGATGATTGCACAGTGTTCAGTGCCATTTACAACTCCACAGATAATGAAACAGTCCATGCCCGCATGCAGCAAGACCTGGACAACATCCAGGCTTGGGCTGATAAGTGGCAAGTGGCAAGTAACATTCGTGCCACACAAGTGCCAGGCAATTACCATTTCTAACAGGAGAAACTCTAACCACCGCCCCTTGACATTCAAAGGCATTACCATCGTCAAATCTCCCACCATCAACATTCTGGGGGTCACCACTGACCAGAAACTTAACTAGACCAGCCACATAAATACTGTAGCTACAAGAGCAGGTCAGAGGCTGGGTATTCTGTGGCAACTGACTCACCTCTTGACTCCCCAAAGCCTTTCCACCATCTACAAGGCACAAGTCAGGAGTGTGATGGAATACTCTCCACTTGCCTGGATGAGTGCAGCTCCAACACACAAGAAGCTCCACACCATCCAGGACAAAGCAGCCCGCTTGATTGGCACCTCATCCACCACCTTAAACATTCACTCCCTCCACCACCGGCACACCGTGGCTGCAGTGTGTACCATCTACAAGATGCACTGCAGCAACTCGCCAAGGCTTCTTTGACAGCACCTCCCAAACCCACGACCTCTACCACCTAGCAGGACAAGGGCAGCAGGCACCTGGGAACACCACCACCTCCAAGTTCCACACCATCCTGACTTGGAACTATATCACCATATCACCGTTCCTTCATCGTCACTGGGTCAAAATCCTGGAACTCCCTCCCTAACAGCACTGTGGGAGTACCTTTACCACACGGACTGCAGCAGTTCAAGGCGGCAGCTCACCACCACCTTCTCCAGGGCAATTAGGGATGGGCAATGTTCCATGTTCAATCATATTTTTATGTCACAACATCAAAACGTTCACTATCCTATAAAGCTAATTACGATGTCATGAAATTACCCTTCACTCCATTCTGCAGCACAGTTTCATGGACACCAGCAGCCTTCCATACCTTGTCAAGAAGGCATCTAACCCAGGGAAACAGAAGACAACTGTAATATCCTGATCACTGCCATGCTGAGATCAGTTTACGCAGCATAGACCAGAGGTCAAAGCTGGAGCCTTTCTGGGCAGTATGACTCCAACATACTACAGTAAACTCTTGTTTAAACGACACTTAATCATCCGGAATACTTTAATAACCGGCAAAATAGATAGCCGGTAATCTTGCCGAATCCGAGTCTCCCGCGGTGGCCGAGTTAGTCAGTGGTTTTTATTTTGTTTGTGTTAAAAATTGCCTTGGTAGGTATACCTCTCTGTTATCCAGAATTTTTCATCAACCGGCACCATCCTGGTCCCATAGGTGCCGGATAAGAAAGAGTTTACTGTACTTAGCATATTTTATCTATGCACCAATTAAAACAGCCCTCGTCTTGAAATCTTTGTTACTCAGTACTGGAGTCATATGAAACAGTAGAAACTCTAATGTGAAGGGAATCATCGTCAAATAAATCAGTGACTTTAACTTATAATTAATATTAAACAATCTGTATAAAACAAAATCTCAATCTGCTGTTCATTATAGTCTGATGCTATTTTGTGAAACAGATGAGGATATTGTTTTTATTAGTTCATTAATACCACTAATTAACCAAGGTACAGATTAATAGGAAGCAAAATTAGCAACTGCAATCCTTACTATACAAGTTAAATTACCATTACAAATAGAAGCAATGGTAAGTACAATCAATACTATGGAGAGAATATAGTAAAACAATAATACTGCCATAACCATTATTGGAAAAGGACCACTTGAGGATGACCAAAATATCTGACTGTTCTTGATATTAAATTTTCTCAGTTCATTCAAAGACTACATTGAAAGTTAATAAATGCTTTCTACTTTCATATATTTGTTTTGATGTACTTCACAGGAAACAGATATTTTGAAAGCTGCAAAGAACATTCAGCACTATATGGGTTAATTGCAGCACTTCTGTGATTATTAAAAACGACACAAATCTGGGAGGAGCGGAAGCTGTTGTTACCTGTTCAGGATTATACTTGGACAGCACCCCATCGCCATGAAACTCCTCCAACACATCTTTCAGTTTCTTTGAGGAATCTGTGAAGGAAATTTCATGAAAAAAAAATTAATGACACACAAATGTTATTTTTGTGCTGGGCTTCAATTCTGAAATGCTATGGCCAAATCTTGTCTTCTACTGAGAATGGTTGAAGTGCCAACAATTCAGCCAACTGCCTGCTACGGACACTGCGCAACAATCGCCAGGCAGGATTGTTACCTCCCAATTGGGGAACACTTCAGCCGTCAAGGACATTCAGCCTCGGATCTGCGGGTTAGCGTTCTCCAAGGCGGCCTTCGAGACACACGACAACGCAAAATCATCGAGCAGAAACTGATAGCCAAGTTCCACACCCATGAGGACGGCCTCAATAGGGATATCGGGTTCATGTCACGCTACAGAACGTGACTCGACATCGTTGTCTGTCTTTCCAGTTTTTAAAAAACACAAAAAAAAAGGTTAAAAGCTCAACTGCAGACGGAAGGATTTGACACGTTGGACCCCGTGACCCATCTCATTGTCTTGGCTGTGGTCTGGTGTGTCTTTGATGTAATGCCACCCTGAAAGATTGTATCTCTGCAGACAAATTGCTTTCTGTGTTTATATACTTTGTAATACTGTAGATTCCCTCATTGTACCTTTACCTGACGAAGGGGCAACAGCTCCGAAAGCTTGTAATTTTAAATAAATCTGTTGGACTATAACCTGGTGTTGTGCGACTTCTCATTTTTGCTATGGATTTGTTATCATTTAGCCATGGTGTTAAGTGGAAAATTTCACTACGAAGGAAAAACACATTGGGGTTATTTCAACTTTGCCACCGGGGCTGTAACCTGGTGCAGTGGATCACTTGACCTTTATAGAATCTACCTGATTCGCTTTCCAGCGATTTCACTGGAATGAAAATTTGATGGGCGTTCCGATCGGCCAGGTTACCACCTAGGCAACAAAGCTGAAAATTGCACCATGCACTCTGTACACAGTTAAGTTGACGTCAGAAGTCAGAAGTTTTACTGATGAAAATGCTTTTGTCGAACACTGTCCTACACAGCAATCAGAACACTACAATCTTATCAAAAGAAATTGGTATTTTAAATTTTTTTTATATAATCTAGTACAGCCAACTGTAACCCCACTATTTAAGAAAGGAGGGTAAGAGAAAACGGGGAACTACAGACCAGTTAGCCTGACATCAGTAGTAGGGAAAATGCTCGAATCTATTATTAAGGACGTGGTAAAAGGGCACTTAGAAAATAATAGGATTGAGCAGAGTCAACACGGATTTATGAAAGGGAAATCATGTTTGACAAATCTGTTAGTTTTTTGAGGTTCTAACTAGCAGAATAGATTAGGGGGAACCAGTGGATGTGGTGTATTTGCATTTTAAGAAGGCATTTGATAAGGTGCCACACAAGAGGTTATTAAACAAAATTAGGGCTCATGGGATTGCGTGTAATATTTTAGCATGGATTGAGGATTGATTAATGGACAGAAAACAGAGAGTAGGAATAAACGGGTCATTTTTGGGTTGGCAGGCTGTAACTAGTGGGGTACCGCAAGGATCAATGCTTGGGCCTCAGCTATTCACAATCTACATCAATGATTTGGATGAGGGGACCAAATGTAATATATCCAAGTTTGCTGATGATACAAAGCTGGGTGGGAATGTAAGTTGTGAGGAGAATGCAAGGATTTTTCAAGGGGATATAGACAGGCTAAATGAGTGGGCAAGAACATGACAAATGGAATATAATGTGGAGAAATGTGAAGTTATCCACTTTAGTAGGAAAAATAGAAAAGCAGAGTATTTTTTAAATGGTGAGAGATTGGGAAATGTTGGTGTTCAGAGGGACCTGGATGTCCTTGTACACGAATCACTGAAAGTTAACATGCAGGTTACAGCAAGCAATTAGGAAAGCAAATGGTATGTTGGCCTTTATTACAAGAGGATTTGAGTATAAGAGTAATGATGTCTTACTGCAATTATATAGGGCCCTGGTGAGACCACACCTGGAGTATTGTGTACAGTTTTGGTCTCCTTACCTAAGGAAGGATATACCTGCCATAGAGGGAGTGCAATGAAGGTTCACCAGACTGGTTCCTGGGATGGCGGGGGGGGGGATTGTCCTGTGAGGAGAGATTGAGTAGACTAGGCCTATATTCTCTAGAGTTTAGAAGACTGAGAGGTGATCTCATTGAAACATACAAAATTCTTACAGGGCTTGACAGGATAGATGCTGGGAGGATGTTTCCCCTGGCTGGGGAGTCTAGAACCAGGGGTCACAGTCTCAAAATAAGGGGTCGGCCATTTAGGACTGAGATGAGGAGAAATTTCTTCACTCAGAGGGTGGTGAATCTTTGGAATTCTCTACCCCAGAGGGCTGTGGAGGCTCAGTCGTTGAGTATATTCAAGACAGAGATCGATAGATTTTTGAATATTAAGGGAATCAAGGGATATGGAGATAGTACAAGAAAGTGGAGATGAGGTAGAAGATCAGCCATGATCTTATTGAATGGCAAAGCAGGCTTGAAGGGCCAAATGGTCTACTCCTGCTCCTATTTCTTATGTTCTTGTGTATTCATTCTAAAGTGAATTATTTGTCATTTTTGTATTGTATCTGAACATATTGTCAATCACTCCATCTGTGATTAAAGGCAATATTGGCATGCCAATTTAAAGTAATATGTAAATTATATGCTTAGTCTTGCTTAGCCTTGGCAATTCTCTGAAGTACCGACAACGCACAAAGCAGCTATCAAAATGTGGATTGTTGTTACACTTGCACAGCACACCAAAATAATGGCCATCAGTATCAGAAAGGAACCAAACGAATAGTTGTAAACATTGAACTCTCTCCCCATTGGCTTGAGTAATGCAGTAACATGTTAGCTCATCCATGTTTACCGTTTTGACAGACTTGACTGCCATTGACACTTGTTCTGAAAATTACATGAAATAAAAATGGGTTTTGATGAATGGAAAATCACCTTGCAACTACTAAAATCACCACATAATTAAGTAAATTAGCATATTTTGTGTTATTGTTGCTTAACGTGAAAGACAAATGCCTTCCAGAGTATTTTCAATTCAAAGTGACAAAAATTCCATAATAAGCAATGTGGGTCACCATGGAGAAGCAAAAGGTACCAATTTTCAATAATATTCACATCAATCTTTATTCATAATTAATCAACTCGTGATCTTGGTGTATTACATGCAGATTTGGTATTGTATAGCATACATACATCAAAAATAATAAATAATCCTCAAAAGAAACCATGACTGGGGTTAAATAATCACAGACGTCAAAACATCATCAAACCTCATTATACAGTCTAGGAGATTATCATTTTTCACTGGAACAAATCCACTGCAGTCTTAGCTAAAGCTCCATTATAGTTACAATTATAGAATCAAAGCACAGAAGGAGGCCATTCAGCCCATCGTGCCTGTGCCGGCTCTTTGAGAGCTATCCAATTAGTCCCACTCCTCTGCTCTTTCCCCATAACCCTGCAAGTAACAGTGGAGTGTAAATGTTACTAAATACTTCCATACTTAATTTTAGTACTCCCCCCACCGTTATAGCGGGTGCATTAGCGCTCACTCAATTTGCTCGTTATATTTGTTGGATGGTTTATCCCCTCCATCTGCAACACTCATGATGTTCAGAAGAACTGAAATGAATTTAATGCTAAAATGTCGACAGCTATGCATTAAATATTAATCAAGATTCAGCTATTTCTTTGTAGCAGTATGTAATGACTTTATATATTTTAGAATATTCCAGAGGTAGGTATAGTCAAAAAGCTGAAAAATAAATGATAAGTGAAGTCCAGTTGTAAGCATAGGCAGTGCCAGTCGTTCTACAGCAGAGATAAAAGACTGTCTGCCGGCTACTTTGCACTTTGGACCCCAACGAGGTGTTATTTAACTTTGCTATTGCAGTCACTGCTGAGTAGTGCAAGCTGTAACCAGACACCAGTTAGCAGTGATTAAGTACACAAGGTAATTGCACCTTAACGAGGTGCAAACTGCTGAGACAGCATATATTTGTTACACCAGATTTCTGATGGGTGGACAAGACAAGACACACCCAACAGTTTGTCTGGAATGTGTCATTTGATCCGGCCCGTTGGAGAGTAATCAAGATCACGGCATTGTGTAATTTGATCCAGTCATTGTCACAGACAGACTCCAGAGCTCTCAGAACGATAGGGTTCCCCTTGTCCTCACCTTTCACCCCACCAGCCTCCACATTCAACGGATCATCCTCCGCCATTTCCGCCACCTCCAGCGTGATCCCACCACCAAACACATCTTCCCCTCACCTCCCCTTTCAGCATTCCGCAGGGACCGCTCCCTCCGCGACACCCTAGTCCACTCCTCTACCACCCCCAGCACCCCTTCCCCTTCGCCCGGCACCTTCCCGTGCACGCGCAGGAGATGCAACACATGCCCTTATACCTCCCCTCTTCCCACTGTCCAGGGCCCCAAACACCCCTTCCAGGTGAAACAGCGATTTACTTGTACTTCCTGCAATTTAGTATACTGTATTCGCTGCTCACGATGTGGACTCCTCTACATTGGGGAGACCAAACGCAGATTGGGTGACCGCTTTGCGGAACACCTCCGTTCAGTCCGTAAGGGGGACCCCGAGCTCCCGGTGGCCTGTCACTTTAATTCACCGCTTCACTCCCACTCTGACCTCACCGTCCTCGGCCTAATACACTGTTCCACGGAAGCTCAGCGTAAGCTCGAGGAACAGCACCTCATCTTTCGTTTAGGCACGCTACAGCCCTCTGGACTCAATATCGAGTTCAACAATTTTAGATCATAACCTCAGCTCCAATCACATTTATATTTTATTTTATCCACCCTTTTATTTGTCCCCCCCACCTTTTTTTTCCTCCTAGAAGCTGGCAGCTGTCCTTCATTCTGCCAGTAGATTTCACACTTCATTCAGCCTTAATCTGTCACATTAACACCACCTCTAGCCTTGCATATCTCTTAATGTCTCTTAATGTCTCTTCATCTCCTCCTTTGTTCCTTTATCCCCTCCCCCTTTTCCCAGCTTTACCCTGGCCTTAAATCTATTTGATTTCCAGCTCTTCCCAGTTCTGATGAAAGGTCATCGACCTGAAACGTCAACTCTCTTTCTCACTCCACGGATGCTGCCTGGCCTGCTGAGTTTTTCCAGCGTTTTCTGTTGTTATCTCAGAACACTACTGCTTTCAGAGAACAGACGAGTTAGGAGCACTCACAATGCCAAGTTCAGATAGGAAGGGGTGAGGCCATGGAGTGATTTTAACATGAGGGTGAGAATTTTAAAAATCAAGGTGCTGGTGGACAATGTTCCTCCTAATTTTTTTTGGGTGCGCGGTCCCTTTAAGGGGCTGCACGGCCCATTCAAAATTTCACGCACGCACAAAATCTCCCATTCAAAAGCCGGTAAGCAGCCTGCGCGGGACCGCCAGACAGATTAGCTGGAACGTTGTTGGTGGACCAGGAGCCAATGTAGGTCAACGAGCACAGGGGTGATGGGTGAATGGGACTCGCTGCAAGTTAGGACACGGGCAGCAGCGTTTTGGATGAGCTCAAGTTCATTGAGGGTGGAAGATGGGAGGCTGGCCAGGAGAACATTGGAATAGTCGAGTCCGGCAAATAACATACAAATGTAATGTCATGCACTTTGGTAGCACCAACACAGAATACGCTCTCATTTGTTAAAATTCATTTATTTATTTCCCATCCCTAGTTGCCCTTGAGAGGGTGGTAGTAAACTGTCTTCTTGAAGCGCTGTGGTCTGGGGGAGGAGAGAGAGGTAGTGAGCTGCCTTCTTGAACTGCTGCAGTCTTGGGGGGGGGGGGGGGGGGGGGGCGGAGGAGAGGGAGAATGTGGTGCAGGTGTAAAGGAGGTGGGGCAGAAGAACGTGACCAGGCCTAAAAGAGGGCAGGAGAACATGATCTATCTTCCCATCTGGATCACGTTCCTGCTCTCATCCTCACCTCCTTTAAACCTGGATCACGTTCTTCTCCCCCTCCCCACTGTTATCACCGTGCTCTCCCCCCAACAAGTTCCTGACCTTCTCCACCAACCATTCACCCCCCCACCCCCGAGTTTGTAACCTTCTCCTCCACCCACCCAGAGGTCCTGACCTTCTCCCCCCGAGTTCCTGATCTTCTCGCGAGTTCCTGAGTTTCCCCTCCCCCCGGGCTCTTCTCTCCGCCCCTCGATCTCCATCCGATCCCCTGACCTTCTCCACAGGGAGCTGAGGAAAGCGGGTCGGTGCAGGCTACAGCCGCCGCAATACACGACCGGATCTAGTGCGCATACACGACCGGATCTAGTGCGCATGCGCAGTACCAAACGGGGGCGCATGAGCAGAGAGACCAAAACACCGTGGAAATAATCACTCCGAACTACTGAGTGAATTCTTGTTTCTGCCTGAAATACCTGGTGCACTTAACACACAGTAAGTGGCAACTTTATAATTGATTATAATGGAAATAGTTAAGTGCTTTTTGACCGTTTTAAACATGGCGGTTTAGATGGTGAGGACTGTAGTGCATGCACATCATTGATCAAATGGTAAATGCAGTAAGTGTGGATATGTCAATGCAGTTATCTTTGCTGGGCTGGTAGGTCTGCAATGTCTTGGTTCCAATCTCATTCCCAGAGCTAATACAGCTTTTGGTCACCTGCCCTAATTTCTCCTTATGTGGCTCGGTGTCAAATTTTGTTTTAAAACACTCCTGTAAAGCACCTTGGGAGGTTTTACTATGTTAAAGGCGCTATATAAATGCAAGTAGTTGTTCTCCTAGTGTTCTGGTCACTATTCATCTCTCAAACATCACTGTGCTTCAGAAAAGTAATTCATCGGCTTTGAAGTGCTTTGGAACACCGAGGATGTGAAAGCACTGTATAAATACAAATTCTCTGTTGTATTGGCACCTAAAGATATTGGAACTACTGCCAGAGACTAAAGCATTTCTACATTTTTGAAAGAGGTCGAGTAAATTGTTGTGGTGACGGAGTTAGCTGGCTATATTTTCCCACTGCGTGAATGCAGTCCTCAATAATGTGAACTTGCAGGTTTGCATTTTACAATGCCGGAAAGGTGGGACTACAAATAAACAAGGAATGTAGAATGTGCAGAACTCGGGGATGAAAATATTCATGCTAGCAGAATGCTAGTTTGAGACTGAATTTGAATCCCCTGCAGAAATGGAATGTACAGGATCAATGTATGTGGGACAAGATGGTACTGGGCCCATCAAAGTCAGAATGAAAAGACTTAAAGTTTAATGGAAGGGTGGGGTTGTAGAGATATACAGGAAACTTTCGTTTATCCGGCACCCAAATAACCGGAATTCTCGCTTAACCGGCAAAAATCATCCTCCGAAAACTCCTCTCAAATAACCGGCAATGTTGCCGAGTCGCAGTCGAGTCTCCGCGAACGCCGAGTGCTCCGAAAACTCCTCTCAAATAACCGGCAATGTTGCCGATCCCGAGTCTGAGTCCGAGTCCGCGAACGCCGATTTAGTCAGTAGGGGTACTTTTCAAAAGTGCCACTACTCGGCCTCCTGGCGCTGTCGCAAGTCCGAAACATTGCAGTAGCATGAGTAGATTCTCCCGCGCTGCCTGGAGTCTCTTCGGATCGGCCATTTTGCTGGGTGTCTCCCACGATGCTGGTAGTCTCTTCTGATCCACCATTTTGCTGGGTGTCTCCCACGCTGCTGGTACTGTAGTCTCTTCTGATCCACCATTTTGCTGTGTGTCTCCCACGCTGCTGGTACTGTAGTCTCTTCTGATACACCATTTTGCTGTGTGTCTGCCACGCTGCTGGTAGTCTCTTCCTAGCCACCATTGTTCTGTGTGTCTTTCCATCTTCATCGGCAATTATCTCCTCCATCTTGCATTATGGAATTCCCAAAAGCTGGTCCAAGCAAAAGGAAGAGAGTGGTCTTAACTTTAAAACAGAAAATCGAGATATGCCAACGACTAGAAAGGGGAGAGAAGCGTATCAACATTATGAATGAATTCAAAATCGGTTCGTCAACAATCTACGACATCAAATCGCAGAAGGATAAGCTGCTCAAGTTTTATTCAAGCTCGGAGACATGCAAGAGTGTAGAGAAACGGCGTACGCTTCGTAAGCCTAAGCTTGAAGAGCTGGATACCGTGCTTTATGAATGGTTTTCTCTTAAGCGTTCAGAGGGTGTTCCAATTTCCGGACCCATGCTCATCGAGAAAGCGAAGGAATTCTACGATAGGATGGAGCTCACTGACAAGTGTGCTTTCTCCGATGGATGGCTAACGTGCTTCAAGTTACGGCACGGGATACGACGACTCGATATTTCCGGGGAGAAGAAATCAGCTGATCACGACGCTGCAGAAGAATACTGCGATTATTTCAATCGGATTGTGCAGCAAACATGATTTGTCGCCAGCACAGATCTACAATGCCGATGAAACTGGCTTGTTTTGGAGGTTTTTGCCAGAATCAACGCTTGCTGGGGCTAGTGAGGCTAATGCTTCAGGTTACAAGAAAAATAAAGATCGTGTAACCGTGCTAACATGTGCGAACGCTGCTGGATCACACCGGGTTAAACTTCTTGTTATTGGGAAGTATAAAAATCCCCGTGCATTTAAAAATGTGAGGCACTTACCTGTTGAGTACAAAGCTCAAAAAAATGCTTGGATGGATAAGGAAATCTTCTCCGATTGGTTCCATCATATTTTTGTTCCATCTGTGAAGGAACATTTCCGCAGAATAGGGAAACCTGAAGATAGCAAATGCATTTTATTGCTTGATAATTGCAGAGCCCATCCGCATGAATCCCAGTTGGTTTCGGGAAATATTTTCACCATTTATTTGCCACCAAATGTAACTTCTCTCATCCAACCCATGGACCAGGGCGTTATCCAAAATCTGAAGTGTCATTGCAAGAAAGACTTCCTACGTAAACTGCTAAGCCAAGCTGAGAATATTCAAGATTTGCAGAAGGAATACAATATTAAAGATGCCATCTATAATGTTGCATGTTCCTGGAAATTGGTGAAAGGTCACACTCTGAGGCAAGCCTGGCGCAAATTGTGGCCTTCTGTAATGTTTGCTGAAGGTTCTTCTTCAGAGGAGGAATTTCATGGGTTCAGTGTTCGTCCCAAGAAGAGTACAATAATGGAAATGGCTGGAATGGTGAAAAATGCAGGCCCAGCAAACCCTCTACGTCACCTCAGTGAAAGTGATATCGAGCAGTGGGTTGATGCAGATAGAGAAGTTGGTGTTGTGCATATGCTAAGTGATGATGAAATAATTCAGAATGTTTTGAATCCAAAGAAAGAAAAGGAAAGCGAGATGGAAAGTGAAGAGGATGAGATTTCTGAAGAAGAGAAGATTTCTTGGGCTAAAGCTGCAGAAGGATTTTCTACAATCCTCAAATTTGCTGAAAGGCAGAATTGCTACACTGCACAAGAAGTTATGCAACTCCATATTCTGCATTCCACCTTTCTACAGAAAAGGCAAGAGTCCACTAAGCAAACCGACATCCGCAACATGTTTAAGAAAGCTTCCAAAAGAGTCGCAGCAGCGGAAGTGCCTGAAGAATCGGTGGAACTGCGTGATCCTGATGACCCAGCTGGCACGGATATTTCTGATGAACCAGATGACTCGGAATAAGTGTACAGTCAACTACAGTACTGTAGACAGTTGTTTATAAGTTTTGTTTTACTGTTAAGTAATTAAAGAGTTATGGATTACCCTCAACTGGCAGTACTGTACTTAATCAAGCATCGTCCACTATCCATTTAACACAACATTCTGTAGGCGAGTACCCAAATACTGTATACTGCACATTTCTTGATTTTTTTAGGTTAAAAATAGCCTCGGTAGATATAACTCTCCGTTATCCGGTACTTTCGATAAACCGGCACCACGCCGGTCCCGTCTATGCCGGATAAACGAAAGTTTCCTGTAGTTTCCTTGGGATATCCGGCATGCTATCCTCTTCCTCTACTGTAAATACTGATGCAAAGTAATTATTCAAATGTCTGCCATTTCCTTATTTTCATTTACATTATCACTGTTATCAGTTTTCAAGGGGCCCACATTGCTCCTGACCACCCTATTTTTCCTAATATAATTGTAAAAAAAATGTGTTGATTTTGATATCCCTCGCCGGTTTCTTTTCATACTCCCTTTTTGTAGCTTTTACAATCTATTTTGTCACCTTTTGTTCTTTGTGTATCTCCCAGTTGTCAGGATCTGTGCTAATTTTTACATTTTTGTATACTTTTTCTTTTAGTTTTATGTTGTCCCTTACCTCTTGTCATCCATGGCTGGGTTTTTTTTTGGCAAGTAGAGCTCTTGCCCTGCAAATTTTTCCGTATCACCAAACTCTACCCTTGCCTTACTCCACTGGTGTTGAAATGCTTATCAACGTCTTTGTTACCTCCAGACTCAATTATTGCAATGCTTTCCTTTCCAGCTGCACAAGTTCTGCCTTTCACAAGTCACAATATATTTCTGTCGCCTATGTCGTGTTCCACTCTAAATTCCATTCCTCTATTAATCTTATGCTCACCAACCTTCACTTACTCCCTATTTCCCTATGCATCGATGTCAAGATCCTTCATCTACAAATCCTTCCATATCCTCACCTCGCCCAATTGAAAAGTAGGGAAGTTATGCTAAACCTGTATCGAACCTTGGTTAGACCACACTTGGAGTATTGCGTACAGTTCTGGTCACCATATTATAAAAAGGATAGAATTGAATATTTGAGTCAAGTTACATAACATATAATTTATGTGATGGGCTCAATATCTGCCAGTGTTGCTTGAACCATTAACTACAAAAAAACTCTAAAATCAATAGCATTTTACAGAAAAGAAAGTCATCACTGTGGTGTAGGAACTCGTAATGTTTGGGTAACCATAGCACAAGTCAATGTAACCATGACACAATTGAAGACTCGATCAGATCTATTTTGTCTGAGTTTGCAATGAAAATGTTCAACTGTATTCTATTGCAAATTTTTAAATGGAGACAAATGCAAGTCCCAGGAACAAAGAATATTGTAACCTAAATTCTATCGCATCAGGATTTTCCCCCATGTTTTAATGGTAGAGTTTATTGCCTATTGTAAAATGCCAACCTCTAGGCTCCCATTATCAAGGACTGCATTCATGCAATGGGAAAATATAGTCAGCTACCTCAGTCATCACAGTTTTTCAGTAAGAATTGACTGCCTCCTTTTGGACACATTGGAGAAACAACCAAATTAAATCATACTAACACACTGCAAACTAGGAAAAAATTCTAAACACTTCAGATCAAATACAAATAAAATTTTCAAGACCGTTTGGTGATTTTCGTTTTGGCCCCGATATTAACTTGGACGCACATTGGGAGCCGGGGGGGCGGTCCAATGTGTGTGGGAAACCCAGAAGCAAGTTCAGTGCATCTGTCAGTGCCATTTTAATGCGGCCAGCTCATTATCATTTTATTGCTGGGTTTGGTGTTGATTGCGCGGCAGCGGGCATGATGAGGACCCGCATGACAGAAATTCAACTCCAGTATTTAAAGGGCCAAAGATGGAATTTGGAGGAGTTTTGAGTTGGAACCAAGAGAAGACAAGGTGTGACAATGGATTCAGGATGCTCAAAGGCTGCGTTCCACTTCAATCACACCTCCCTTAATGTACTGCTGGCGGCTGTGAGGAGTCGAACAGAGATACTCTTCCCTAGCAATGGCAGGAGGGACCCTGCTGCTGCCACACAAAGGCAGTGTGGCTGGAGGTGGCCCAGGAGATCAGCAGCAGGAGCACTGTGCCACACTGCTAGATTCAGTGCAGGAAGCACTTTAATGACTGATTCGGTCAGGAAAGGGGAGTACAGTTGCACATTCACCGACATCCTGCTGTGCGCATCATCCCACCCCCTCACTCTACCTGGTCAATGCAAACACACCCATCCTTCTCTTTTTCACATCCCCATGTATCTATCCATGCACCACTGCCACTCATCCTTATGCAATTTCATGCCTGCCCGATAGTCACCCTCACCAAATGCACTGCATCCATCGGGTGAACATATGCCATTACAGTCACTTATAGGTCTATTCTTTGCCCCGTTTCAAAAGAGAGCACAGAACATTAGGGAGAGGGACAGAAGACAGAACCACAGATTTCCCAGCTAACAAGAGAGGAGGAAGTGCTGGAAATTAGTGGCATTTCGGCGTCCCTGGCCATTGGAGATGGGGACCTCCCAGCTACCTGGTGACATAATTAAATATCAGTGTCACACAACACTCAGCCATGTTGACTTTATTTCAACAGTGAATGAAATATGATCATCTTCATAATGATAAGTTGCAACATAGTTACTTTACCAGTGCTAATTCATATAGTCTCTCTCCGCCAGGACCTTCACGCGTGCAGCAGGAGTCCATGGACCTCACGGACAATGAATCCTCTGAGGATTTTGGTGCAACCAGATAGACAGATAGTTGGGTTTTCACCTGGTGACTCTCACTTCACAAGTGAGCAAGAGCAGATGGTGTTGACAGGGACAGCAGTGGCGAGTCTGCGTCAGAGGGCACAGCCCTCTCCAAGCTCTGCTCAGAAGCTGTGCCCGGGAGCCGGAGATGAAAAGGAGAATCATTGAGGAGCAGCAGAGAATGCGTGATACCTTCCAGGAACACTGGCCATGATTGCAGACAGAATGGAGCAGGAGTTGGACAATGTCGCAGAGCATTGCAACGATGTCTTCTTGCATGGATAAAGTGGCCAACTCCGTGGAACATCAAACGCAGCAATCAAATTAGTCCATGCACACCCTGACCACAGCCTTGCACACTCTGGATGCGAACATGTCTGCTGCCTTAAATAGGATGACAGATACCTTAGCCTTGGCCTTACAGTGCCACACTGATCGGCACCAAAGGAGAGCAGAGTGGTAGCAGTGAAGTGCAGCTGGCCCACGAGAGGGATGATGGAGAAAGAGGACATGAAAGTGGGGACTCCACTCAAAGCGCTTCCATTCTCACCCCTTCAGTCAATACCCGACATGCTGCCTCGTCTCCCGATGGCAGAGTCCGGTACCGCACAGGTGCAGGTGGAGCAGTCTTTGGCGGGGCCCTCACAGGCTCCAAAACCCAGAGGAGGGCGGCCAAGAGCATTTCAGCAATCAGAGCATGGATGTGAGCAGCCTGCCTCTGCTGAAGCCACAGGAGTTGCACCACCTTGGAGCAGTAGGAAAAGGAAGAGTGAAGCTTTGTAGTGCTGTGCATATGCTACGTTATGAAGTTTCAGTTCTTTAGCCGAATCAAATACATTTTATTAGTTTGCACCACTTTCCCGTCTTGCCCTTTTCTTGGGTGCTGGTGGCAAGTCGCCTTTTAACTTGATGATGATGAATAGGAAGACATGAATTGACAGGGGATCAATGGGGGGGCGGGGGGGAAATGTACAAGGGATGGTTGATGGTTTGCAGCACTGCTTTGGGTCAGTGGCATTGGTGGGGGGCGGGAAGAGGGGCCGTTACATGTGGTTCTGACATCAGTCCACTGCTGCAACCTAACTGAACCTTGCATTAATGAGAGCATCCCGGTCAGTAATATGGCTGGTGCTGCATTGCCCTCATCACCTTCCTCCTCCTCTTAATTGTCCGCAGGTCCAAAGAGGTCGGGGAGCTTGGACTGCCGCAGGACGAAAGCATCATGGGAGCTCCCTGGGAATCTTGCGCACACCTGCAGAAATATCTTTGTGATTTCACACCAGCTGCACAATGGAAGCCCTTGCGGTTCACGAATACTCCTGGTTGATCTGGGGGTGCCTTGATGGCCACGTGTGCAGTCGATGACACCCTGCAGCTGTGGGAAGCCAGCCAGAGACGCAAACCTGAGCGCCTACTCAATCTGACTGGCACCATCACAGGTGAAGTTCACATAATTGCCGGCCCTGGCAAACAACTCATCAGTTACCTTTCTTATGCGTTTGTGGGCCGCTGACTTGGAGAACCTGGATGTCTCCGGCAGGGCCCTGGAAGGATCCAGAGGCAAAAAAGTGGAGGGCGGTGGTCACTTTGACAGCCACGGGTAACGCGTGGCCACCAGGTCCAGCAGGGAGCTGGTCATCTTCTCAGAGGCTGCAGATATCTGCCACCACCTGATGTGACAATCTGAGCCTCCCAAAGCACTGCTGTTCCAACTCGTCAAGGAAACTCTGCTCCTACCTATACCCTGTGTCACTGGTAGTGCCTCCTACGAGCTGCACCCCTCTGCCCCTACCCCCTCTGCTGTGCAGCTGCAGGTCTCAACAGCAGGCTGCTGCTGCTGCTGTCCATATTGCTACTCGTCCGAGGTCCAATCTAAGGCAGCCAAGGTGCCACCCATCCTGATGTGATTCAGTAAACCTCCAAAGTGTAGAAAGTAAACTCTCAGCAAAAGTACTATCAACAAATCCTTTCCCACTAGTAGGTAAAAAGTAGCTGCGAGTACGGCGTATTTATTGCAGTATTTCCATGAGTTTTAATCAGCCCCCTCAATTGCCATGGTGTTCTCGCCTTGCTTTCAATGGCAAGTTTCAGGAAAAAGACTTGCATTTATATAGCTCCTTTCACGACCACCGGACGTCTCAAAGCGCTTTACAGCCAATGAAGTACTATTTGAAGTGGAGTCACTGTTGTAATGTGGGAAACCCGGGAAACCCATGGATGCGACGTTAAACTTAACTGTTGAAATATCGCTCCAATTGACCTATTAGCATATGTTAGAGGCAACTTGCCTCTCCTGAGGGGGTTGCACACAACCAGCCCGACGCGCTCAAGTTAAACGCAGAAGCATGTGGGTTTGGAGCTGGCTTCCCAACATGCTCGCATTTTTGCTGGATTTAACCCCCTACCCACACCCATGCGCTCTAGGTCAAAATTCCCCCCTTTATTTCTGGGGATGGCACTATACTGTTTTGATAGCACACATAATAGCACAAATGATGTTCAACAAAAACCAATGTCAGGTGAGGAACTGAATGGCGGTATTGGCATTATGCATGTGCGTGCATTGAAGTACGTTGTTCTTATCATTGTGAAACTCTGTACCAGTCACCTGCTGCTCTCCGTTTGCAACATTCATCCCTAAAGGTTTTATGTTTGACTTTGATATCAAGTACAAGAGCATATAATAATGTATAGCATATAAATGATAATGGACAAGTTTAAAGCTATGGGGAAATTGAGGCAGAAAGATCAATGGATTGGAACTAGCAAAGGACAAAAGGACCGAAAAGTAGAATATGTGGAGGAAGGCACCTTACACGCCAGTCAACAATGGTTTCAGAAAAGGGGACAGGGATAAATTAGCCGATACTATGCAGACAATGAATCGCATCGCAATGAGAAATGAAAAATTGGAGGAAAAAAAGAGACAACTCCCAACATGCACAGCACAGCCTTCAACAATCTCCAGCAGACAGGGTCCTTGTTTTGTGAGACCATTGTGTTCTAACAGTACGCAGAATCTTATTAATTAGCAACCGCAGCCTCCCTAATTAATGGAAATTAGTTATGCAAATTAGATACAAGTGCACCAAGATGCAATAGCACTTCAAGAGGTGTCACAAAACATATAATAAATCATATCCCTGGGATATCGGGAAAAATAGGGACATTGGCAAAGGAGGAACTGACGCAAATCAATATCTCTAAGGATATGGTGTTAAGGAAGCTAAAGGGATTGAAGGCGGACAAATCCCCAGGGCCTGATAACATGCATCCTAGGGTACTGAAGGAGGTGGCCCTAGAGATAGCGGATGCACTAAGTATGATTTTTCAGAATTCATTAGACTCGGGAACAGTGCCCATGGATTGGAGGGTAGCTAACGTTACCCCACTATTCAAAAAGGGGGGTAGGGAAAAAGCAGGTAATTACAGGCCTGTAAGCCTTACATCAGTTGTGGGCAAAATGCTGGAGTCCATCATTAAGGATGAAATAGCGGAGCACTTAGCAAATGGGGACAGGATAGGACAGAGTCAACATGGATTTACAAAGGGTAAATCGTGCTTGACTAATCTATTGGAATTTTTTGAGGGAGTAACTGGTAAAATAGATGGGGGAGAGCCAGTAGATGTGGTGTACCTGGACTTCCAAAAGGCCTTCGACAAGGTCCCACATAAAAGATTAGCATGGAAAATTGAAGCTCATGGGATAAAGGGGAAAGTATTGACGTGGATAGAGAACTGGCTGTCAGATAGAAAACAGAGAGTTGGAATAAACGGCTCATTTTCTGAATGGTAGGCAGTAACAAGTGGGGTACCGCAGGGATCTGTCCTGGGTGATTGGGCGGATAAATGGCAGATGCACTATAATGTGGACAAGTGCGAAGTTATCCACCTTGGGTGCAGGAACGGGAGGGCAAATTATTATTTAAATGGCAATAAATTGGGAGAGGGGGAAGTACAGAGAGACCTGGGTGTTCTTGTACACCAGTCACTGAAGGCGAGCATGCAGGTGCAACAGGCGGTCAAGAAGGCAAACGGTATGCTGGCCTTCATAGCAAAAGGGTTGGAATACAGGAACAGGGATACCTTGCTGCAGCTGTACAGGGCACTGGTGAGACCACACCTCGAGTACTGTGTACAGTTTTGGTCGCCTCATCTGAGGAAAGAGGTTCTTGCCATGGAGGGGGTGCAGCGGCGATTCACCAGGCTGATACCAGGAATGGCGGGATTGACCTATGAGGAGAGACTATGTAGTTTAGGGATGTACACACTGGAGTTTAGAAGATTGAGAGGGGACCTCATAGAAGTGTATAAAATTCTGACAGGTCTAGACAGACTAGATGCAGAAGGAATGTTTCCCTTGGCGGGTGAGAACAGAACTAGGAGGACATAATTTAAGGATAAGGGCTAAACCATTTAGGACAGAAATGAGGGGGAATTTCTTCACTCAGAGGGTGGTGAACCTGTGGAACTCATTGCCACAGAGGGCAGTGTACGCCAGCTCATTAAATATATTTAAGAGGGAATTAGATATATTTCTACAGGCAAAAGGGGTTAAGGGTTACGGAGAGAAGGCGGGGACAGGATACTGAATTGGAGGATCAGCCATGATCTCATTAAATGGCGGAGCAGGCTCGAAGGGCCGGATGGCCTACTCCTGCTCCTATCTTCTATGTATCTATGTATAATTAATTACAAAATTCAGGTATATTATCTTAATCTACAAAATGGGACACTAATTTTACAATGCAGGCAACTAGAAGAAGCAAATAATAAGTGTCAGACTCTGCTCAAATTGATGATAACCCACAAGTCAAAGTGAAGGGGTTTTTATTTTGGTTATTTGATTGGCTGAATCCTCCTCTCATTGGTGGATTAGCAGTGGAGCGTGAATACGATCAACCAAGGTAACCCACTGTAACTTTCTCACGGGGCTCCAATTTGCTACGTAGGATGGGTCTGGAGTGGTAACATCACTTCTGATGGACTTGCTGCTGCAGGGAGGGCGCCAGATACAATTCTGACGCAAAGGTTGCAGCCACTTAAAGGTCAACATGACTTTCTAAGCAGCAAGGCGATCTGGAGCAATGTCTGAGGTAGCAGCGGCAGCAGCATCATCATCACCATCATCTTCAGGGGGAGGGAGGGGGTGATGAGCAGCTGCAAGGGCACCCAGATCCTCAGATACATCTCTGGATGTGTTGTTTGCTAAAGTAAGGGCCAGTAGGGGCAGACTGCTGAGCAATGAAGGCAGGAGGCCCCAGCAGAGGGTCATGCCGGCTGTACAGAGGGAGCTGGCAGAGGCAGTCAATGCAACTCACACTATCCCAAGAACTGCCACATCGTGCCGAAATAGGTTCAATGACAGCGCAAGGTGACCAAGATAAGTCAAAGTACTATTGCTACTACATCTACCACTCATGCAGACTTCAGTAAGCTCCTTACCCATCATATTCTCTCTCTCAGCGCACCTGCGTGTCAAGGGCACTCACCGCTATAAAAGGCTACCTCTTAAAACACTCAAGCACCTGCTTTACTCAAAACTGTCACAGGGGACTGCTGCTAGTCTGAAGGACATGTCATTTAAAGAGACAATGCACCTCCATATCTCCATCACGGGATGAATGTGTTTAAATGGGGGAACCTGTCCATGCCACTCACATGCCCTTAAAATTGTCTTCTCTCCTTCCAAAGAAAAACCTGGCCTACAACCAGTGCCACAGAACTACAGCTAGAGAGGGGTAGCATTGAAAATTCTGAGTGCATGTAAAGAGGAGACATTGCAAATTGTGGACAGATAGGAGGGCCTTTGGGAGGGGGCAAGGTTGGAGGAAAGTTGTTTGATAAAAGGTTGGTAAAAGCTAGGAAATGCTCATCATCGTCTTCGCATATATGTGCTTTCTCAAAGTATTGCAATATTCTTAAACTAAGCCACTATTTCTTCAAAAAGGAAGTGTCACGGAGTGAACAGCTAAACAAGCTTTTCTGTATTTCATGACAGAGGGGGTGCGCCTTGCAGGAACAGGCCGGCCATGATGACCATTCCTGGGGAATCTACTGCCAGATCCACAGTCTCAACTGCTGCCACTGCCTCATCCTAGTTGTGCAAGCACCAGATTGAGTAGACTAGGCCTATATTCTCTAGAGTTTAGAAGAATGAGAGGTGATCTCATTGAAACATACAAAATTCTTACAGGGCTCGACAGGGTAGATGCAGGCTGGGGAGTCTCGAACCAGGGGGTCACAGTCTCAGAATAAGGGGTCTGCCATTTAGGACTGAGATGAGGAGAAATTTCTTCACTCAGAGGGTGGTGAATCTTTGGAATTCTCTACCCCAGAGGGCTATAGAGGCTCAGTCGTTGAGTATATTCAAGACAGAAATCAATAGATTTTTGGATATTAAGGGAATCAAGGGATATGGGGATAGTGCAGGAAAGTGGAGTTGAGATAGAAAATCAGCCATGATCTTATTGAATGGCGGAGCAGGCTCGAAGGGACAAATGGCCTACTCCTGCTCCTATTCCTTATGTTCTTATGTTAGTACAGAGACATCCATTTGGGAGGATGCAGTTAATGAGGGATAAGCATTTTCACCAGGCAAGACACGGAGCATGGGTGAGCATGAAAAGCCTGAAGTGGGAGAGGGAAAGTGCCATTCCTCCACAGAGAATGGTAAAATGACCATCCTTGGCTGAGGAGCCTAGGGAGCCAGATCTCAGGGGCCCAGTTTTCAAAGAGTTACAATTGAGGAGAATTAATCTCATGAACAGGCAGTGGAAACAGTTTCCATGCTGGAACATGGTTGAGATGTTGGACAATTGGGAGGATCCACTACCCATGTCTGCAATACATTGCGGAAAGCTTCCCACCTCCTGCAGAACACCACAGCCCAGGAGATTTCTGTAGGATCAAGGCAACAGAAACAACTTCTAGGGACATTGGTGGCTTCCAAAGTGGAAACTACCAATGCTTCAACAGATGCCCGATGAGTCAGCCTGAAGGCCACACTAGCAAAAGGTCGCAAAGTCCCAGTTGGGACGATTTCATCTATAATGAAACAACCTGTGCCCAGCACCAATAGGCTGAAGGAGTTGGTGCAGATGTCACTGCCTCTCTGGAGAATGGCATTGAGCCTGTCTTAAGGTCCCCTTCAATGCCAAGACATGAGGGGTCTTCAGGCATTGGCCAGGCCCCACTTGCCACCACACAAAGGCTGCTGGAAGCTGGTCCCTCTGGGACAGCTGCTTCCCAAGATGAGTTACCTCAGGTCTCTAAGGCTCCAGGGGGACCATCCCAGTCACCCACTGCTCTACCTCATCTTACTCAGGAAGCACTTCATAGATGGAATAGAAGATTAGAAGCAGGACCAATTACATTAGCTGGCATAGGGAGTAGACACAATGTTAAGAAGTAGTTTTCAATGGGGTTGATTGGCATTTTTGGCACTTTTTGGAGAATATATTGTTCCTTAAAGTAAAGGTGGCTTGTGCACAGAGTTCTGAATTTATTTCTGTGTATAATTTTACCTTTTGGATGCTTGGATGATGACAGGGTAAATGCAGACTTCTGTCTTATGAAAGACTTCTGAAAAATTCCCCGACCGTGAAGGACTTTGTGAGGGTGTGGAGGCATTTATTTATTGAAAGCCATAAACTGTTAGCTGTGACCTCCTTTCTTTGGTTGTTGGCTGCCCAGTTCCACATCTCCTTCCTGTGCATCCTCTTCATTTTGAGGGAGGGGAAAGAAATCCCTTCAACCCCTCTCCATCATCATTGTCGTTAGCTTCTGGAAGTTGGAAGCCTTTCTTCATTGTAATATTGTGCAGAATGCAGCAAGTTGCAATGTTTCTTGAGATGCTCACTGAGCTCCACCAGATTTATCCAGGTACTTAAAATGGTAATTGATAATTCCTATGGTCTATGATGCTTCTTGTAGTGGCATTTGGTGCATTGTATCTGTTGTCCCCTTTCTCTGTGGTGTCATCAGCCATGACTGTAGGGGACAGCCCCGATCATCAACCAACCATTCAGATACATGGCTCCAAGTCACGAGGGTTGGAATGGTAGATTGTCATATGATAAAGCATCTTCCCATGTAGCTGGCACTGACGTAAACTATAAGGTAACTGGCATTACACACTAGCTGTGCATTAATAGAATTAAAGCCTTTCCTATTGGAAAATTTGAGGAGTTGTGATATGATCCTTTTTGTGGCACAAGTTCCATCAATCGTTCCTTGCACCTGTGAGAATCCTGCCGGCTTGTATAACTGGACAGCGCGCTCTCTCTGTTTGGCTGCTTCCAATGGAAAGGACGTGAATTCTGCAGCCTTCCTGAATAGAGCATCAATGACCTTCTTAATGCAGTGGTGAACATCTGCCTTAGATGGTAAAGGTCACCTGATGCTGCCTGGAACAATCCAGTCATAAAGGAATTGAAGACAGTGGTGACCTTGATGGTAGAGAGCACTGTTCTCTTGGTGGAAGTGGGCTACAGGTCTTTAGCCAGCAGTTGACATCTTTCCGCAATAGCCTCCAGGGGAGGCACAATCTTCTGAGACATTGACAGTCAGAAAAGTTTAAGACTTTCTTGGTCTGTGGACCCTGTTGAGTGGGTAAATGCATGCAGGGAAGAGATGCCTTTTTGATGCCTGACTCCAAGAGCCTACTATTTAACCTTCTCCACATTCTCATCTTCCCCTTAGAGGGATTTCCATTGGTAAGTCCATGTCTCCAATGCAAATCAGTACTTTGAGCAGAGCTAAATGAACCCTAGCAGCAAAAGTCCTGAGCGAACCTCCAAATCACTAAAGAGATTGATATACAGGCAGAGTAATACTCACCTTCAGTAGCAGCACACTAAATGGCCTCCGCAATGATTAGCTGCCTTAGGGACACCTTCCTGCAGTTCCTACTGCCATTTATATAGTGGCGGTATTAGGAGACATGGGTAAGAAAAAACTAATTTCAGTACAGAGACAGGCAAAAAAAGCTCCCTCTGTACCAAAACGAGAGAGAGCGTGAGAGTGTTAATGTGAAGGAAGGCCTTAAAGCCTTAAGTAAGAGAAGCACCTGCATATATATATATATATATATATATATATGCAAACAGGACTTTGGATTCAACCCAGAAAAGTTTGAGCGCAACAGTTGTATGCTTGATAGACCCTCTCTCCAAATCAGGTTTAGAACATAAGAAATAGGAGCTGGAATACGCCATTTGGCCCTTCAAGCCTGCTCCGCCATTCAACAAGATCAGGGCTGATCTTCTACCTCAATTCCACCTTCCCTCACTATTCCCATATCCCTTAATTCCCTTTGTTCCCAAAAATGTATTGACCTCTGCTTGATTTGTAAGTATTTCACCTTATTTGGGAGGATTAAACTTTAAATAAGTGAAACTTTGCTTGTGTGCGTATTGTCTTACCTAAAGCGAGCTAGCTAACAGTGGTAATTATTGGAGAATGTTTTAGGATGAGGTTGGGCAAATGGGTTTTCCGGGGGGGGGGGGGGGGGGGATTTTTAGGGGATTGCCTCTTTTGGGCGGATAATTCAAGTGCAGTTTTCCTAGCAGTGGATTTGAGGCAGCAACCTCTAAAAACCCATTTTACTCCATTTGTCACTCCAATCCATCCCAAAATACAGCCCAGCCTGTCCTATTTGTGCAAGAACAAAATAAGCAATTGTTTATACAAACAAGGGATGAGTTTGGCATGTTTACATTAACAACTTGCATTTATATAGCGCCTTTAACATAGGAAAATGTCCCAAAGAACTTCACAGGAACGCAATCAGAAAAAAATGACACTGAGCCAAAGGAGATATTAGGTCAGGTGACTAAAAGCTGGGTCAGTGATAGTTTTTAAAAGGAGTGTCTTAAAAGGAGTAGAGAGAGGTGGAGGCAAAGGATGGGCATTCCAAAGCTTAGGGCCAAGATGGCTGAAGGCTTCCAGTTGCCTTAAGGACGTGCCAACAACCTTAGCTGAATTTCCCGGCCTCAGGATCATTTTGGCCTCCGCATACAGGGGTTGGAGACTGGTTATGGCAAACCCTCGAAAGTGTCTATCCCTACCTTGAAATCTAGGAAAGTTTTCATTAATGTGCCTAGGTAGTGAACAGCAAACCCTGTTTGGTAATAAGTATTGTGTAGCTAGACCATCTTGTGCCTCTATAGTTTCACTTCAGTCTTTGAAAGCGGTAGAACATCAGAGTAGATCTCATCTTTAAAATTTAAAATATGAAGCAAATTTATCATGCAAATAATGAAGTGAACAATTTTATTGGGATAGAATATTTATTTACAGTATCAATCTTTATCACAGACAAAATAATGAAATCACAACTCTCAAATCTAATTTTTATAATTTTAAAAATAGTGTTTTTATCATCTTTCAGGGATGTAAACCTTTCTTTTCTGATGCTTTCAAGTAAATGCCCTTCTCATAGGACCCTTCAACTTCAATTGCCTTTTAATTGAACAAAACTGTCAGTTTCATATCCCAGAAAAGGGTAACTGGGATATCATGGACTTTGAATATCAATCCACTCAAACTTGAAACGGGCCCATCAGTCAAATACAGACTGAACCAATTATGAAGAAAAATAGGCATCACACTTCCCAGTCCTTTTACCAGGCAGACTACAACAATAAAACTCACAACTTTGTATTCGGACAGACTTCAGCTAGCTTCCTTTCCGCAGTGGATATATTTTAAAGTGTCAGCTACCAAAGATTAGGCAGAAAACACATCACAGGGTTTGAAAAAGAGAAGAAACTTTTAACCATCATTGCACAGTGTGCTAAGAGCAATACTTGGAAAATCTCCTGATTATACGCCATTAATTATAATGCTGAAAGTGTATTGTTTCCTTTTTCCTTAGCCAACAGTTCTAATGAAGTGGATTGAACCTCAGCCATTCCCTTGATACATTTTCAACACATGACATAATCCAGAAAAACAGTTTATATAACACAAAGACCAGTAACGTTTATTAAGGTGAACTACTGATGGCTGATTTTTTTTTTAAAAAGGGAAACCATTAGCTGAGAATGTTGAAAGTATGCTGCTATGTTGGGAGTTTATTTACTAAGTTTGTGCTGCTTCCCTGCAGTGATGATAACAGTCCACACATCGAAGCACCTTGGGACATTTTACTAAGTTAAAGGCACTATATAAATACAAGTTGTTGTTGTTGGTGATGTAATAAGTCGTCACATTTTGGGTTTTAGAGCTTACTTTAGTATACCGGGAACAAAATTTGACAGATCAAAGCAATTTCCACCGCCTGACACAGGCTTTCTTCAACATATTTTCCCTTATTTTCACCAAAGCAGTGCCGAGTTCAAGGTGCACAGGAGCACAAATGGCAATATAAGTACAATCAATGCATCTTGTACACAGGGAATGTCACAGGACCAAAATAATTGGGTCTGTCTCTCGAGCCAGTTCTGCATGCCATTGTGAACATGTTGCAGTTTTGTGGCAAAAAAGATGACCTGCTCCCCCCTGCAATGCAGTGGTGAGCTTCATTCTGGTTGACTTTACTGTTAGCTCCTAGTGCCTGGAAGGGCGCAGTGGTGTAGAAGTTTGTCATTTGTTGTCATTTTTACTTTCACCGAGTATGCTGTTTGAATATTGCTCCTGGGTTGCAGGCCCGGGTTTAGGAGCCAACACAAGTCAGAGATCGTGCCATGGTTGCGGTGCAGCCTCCTTACATATTTTTTCTTACTCAAGTCTAGTTAGGTGGCACTTCAGCAATACACATGCTGCTTTGAGTAGTGGCAACTCAAAGGTCGAACTATTTTGCTCTTGCACCTTCCAGGCAGTGGTCGTCATAAGTAGGGGGATTTCTGTATTACAGTATATTTTTATATGACTTTAGATAGACAGGGTAAAGGAGATTTAAATATTGGCTTCCTGGAAACGTTATTGCCGCAGTTTCTGCAGTAGGTATGACTGATGCCCATGTCTGCTGGACAATTCAGACTGAGTGCAGATATGACATAAAAAGGGCAACTGTTAATCCCAGACATGCTATCTCAGATGCCAGGAAATTCCACAGGGCTTCTCCCAGTCCCCTGCCATAACTTTGGTGGTAGAACCCCTGGAGAAAAGGCCTCAAGGGTGTCCCACTGCAGTTACAGCAGAAGATTAGGAGAACCCCTGCGGCATTTCAGGGCCAACATGCAAAACGGTTGAGGCTGATCAGTATGGAAACTGATTGTTGTACACAAGACAGAAGTGTTGAGAATAGCCCAAATTATATTTTTAGAGTCCTACTGTCCCTATTTCTCCTTCTCCAAAATGTGTCTCAGGGAGATTTGGTGCTATATCTATTCTGCTGGGTTCACCAAGCCTTTCCTCTTTGATTAGTTGTGTAAGCATCACCTGGATTGGTCACCCATCAATTTCTATCATTGCTGTTTTTACACCAGTTACAGTGGTGCGGAAACAATACAATCCTGAGTAAACTTGCACATGTTCTATTAAATACTGTTTAACAAGCAAAAGAAAAAAGATCAAGGCCAGTGCATTAATGTATGTTACACTTGTTTACTCTTGGGAGCAATTTTAGTGTGAACAGAAATTAGCACCGATTCCATTAACACTAACAAAATTAGTACAACATGAAGAACAATTAGCACGCGCGCACGCTTGAACACTCAAAACAAATTAAAGCGCAAAGTTTTAAAAAGGGATCTACGATGTTTTATATTGAAAAACAAAGTTTATCAGGTTCTTACTAATGGCGCATTTAAACAAGCATGTGACTGCTGCCAACGAACCGGAAGCTGTGTAGAAGCATTCTGCGCATGGGCGCATCCGGTTCGTTACCGGAGCGGGCTCGTTAAAACATTTTTTTAAAAGCCAAGAAGGGAGCGGGCTCGTTAAAAAAAGCCGGGAAGGGAGCGGGCTCGTTAAAAAAAGCCGGGAAGGGAGCGAGCTCGTTAAAAAAAGCCGGGAAGGGAGCGAGCTCGTTAAAAAAAAAGCCGGAACATCATGCTTCCGGTCGTTGGAGCTTCCGCTTCCGGTTGTTGGCAGCAGTCACTCCGTTTAAACAAATGTAGAATCACATGCTGAAGGTCATTCTGAAATGTATTAATCACCATTACGCAAACCTTCAGACTGCCTCAAACTCATTAAACAGATGCATTGTAATATTAAATGTGATCTCTGCGTACTCTGCTAACACTGCCAAGCACGTATCTGTGGCATCAAACAAATCTTATAATGCCATCAACGTGCATTGTTCCACTAAAAGCTCATCTTTACAAAGATTTAAGGGGATCAACAGAATTCCTTTCACGTACAGAAAGAACGAACTTACATTCAATGATATCATATCCTCAGGACGTCTCAAAGCACTCCAATTCCTTTTGAAGTAGTCACTGTTGTTATGCAGGCAAACATACCTGTCACTTGCATACAGTAATGTCCCAGATATAGCAAATTACATAAATGACCAGTTTATAGTTTCTTCAGAGAACTTTTGTATAACATATCTGAAAGATGGATCCTTCAGCAGTGCAGCATTCCATATTGCACTGAAATATTGCTGGAAATCTATTTTCTGTCATTCTTTAATATTAAAATGCAAACATAAATAAAGAGGGGTTACTCATCGACAAGTAACCAAAATATATTTCCCACCAGAATATTAACAGATGAAGAAGCCACACAGGTAATGCTACAAAGTCTTTTAGAATGGGAAGTAGTCAGATGATGATTGGTAAATACATTCTGCAATACAGCTCAGGGATTCCTCCAATATATCAAGTCCCTGCACTGAAATTGCAATCTCCTTCACTGAAAAATTTTGATATTTGTCAAATTTAAGTGTTGCCACGTATGGACTTGTACATCTCAAATCAATAACTGCAGAACAAATCAGAAAACGAGTGACCCATTTGAACAACAACCAATTGCACTTAAATTTTGCCTTCGATCCTACAGAATGTCATAAAGTGCTTCACAGAGGTGAAAATAACTGAAAACCCGGCAGGATTAGGGGTGGTAACTGAAGGCAAGATCAGGGTTAGATTTTGAGGCTTTTTAAGGAGGGCAGAGAGGGAGCAAAGCAGAGGTGTTTAGGGAACATGTTCCACAGTGCGCAGCCAAAATGACTGAAGGCTCTGTCGCTGAAGGTGGAGTGAAGAGGATACCAAGTTGGCCAGAATTGGAAAAAATGGAGAGCTGAATTAAGTTGCAGAGGTGGGTTACCTAGGATATATGGCACAGAAACAGGCCATTCGGCCCAACCAGGCCATGCTAGGCGTTTATGCTCCACTTGAGCCTCCTCCCGTCTTTCCTCATCTAAATCTATCAGCATAACCCTCTATTCCCTTCTCCCTCATATGCTTGTCTAGCCTCCCCTTAAATGAATCTATATTATTTGCTTCAATCACTCCCTGTGGTAGCGAGTTCCACGTTCTCACCACTCTTTGGGTAAAGAAGTTTCTTCTGAATTCCCTATTGGATTTCTTGGTGACTATCTTATATTGATGGCTTCTAATTATGCTCTTCCCCACAAGTGGAAACATTCTTTCTGGGAGGGAAATTTTCCCAGCCTTGGGGAGGCAGGTATGGAGGCGGGACTGCCGGGAAAATGGCAGAAACTGGCAGCGGGTACCGAACCCACTCCCAACCTGCCTCCATGCCCTCTTCCCGGGAGGCGGGTCCCCGAGTCGCATAGGGACCCATCTCCTCGAGGCAGGAAGGGGATTAGAGCCAATTAACTGCCTGTTAACAGGTAGTTAACAGGCAGTTTTGAGGCTTTTCCCCATTTTAAACCTGCAATTGCAGGCTTCCCGACGGCTGCGAACCTTGCCAGGGTCAGCGAGGCGAGCAGTGGGTCTGCGGGGGTGAGGCGGGTCGAAATGTAAGCTGTAGAGGTGAGTGATGGGTGCAAGTGTGGACAGGTAAGTATGAGAGGTGAGTGTAAAGTGTTGGAAAAAGTTTCCTTACATTTGCTTCTTTCTGCAGGCTTCAACCTTTGAGGATCCGAAGGTGCCTCATCTCAATGGCAGAGATGACAGAATGGCTGCTGCATTCTCAGATGCAGCAGCTATCTGCTTTCTGCTGAGGAGAGAGAGGTCTTGGTGAGCCTTCTGTGCAAGGGCTCACCTTAGAATAGAGATCGTCAGTGTTTGACAGCTTCTCAAAGCTGTCAAACGCTGACAATTCATCTGTCAAAATTTTTTCAACAGATGAAGCGTCATACACTGATGTCATCTGCCACCGGCTTTCCCTTAATTGGCCGGGAGCGGGCTTAACAATGCCAATCAAGGGAAAATAGCGTGGGTTGGTCAGACGTCGCTGGGGGCGGGACTGAAAGCACGTCTCCATTGACAAAATCCAGCCCTCTGTATCCACTCTATCAAAATTTTCATAATTTTAAAGACCTCTATTTGGTCACCCCTCATCCTTCTTTTTTCCAAGAGAAAAGAGGCCCAGCCTGTTCATCCTTTCCTGATATGTATACCCTCACATTTCTGGTATCATCCTTGTAAATCTTCTCTGCACCCTCTCCAGTGCCTCTATCCTTTTTATAATATGGTGACCAGAACTGTACGCAATACTCCAAGTGTGGTCTAACCAAGGTTCGATACAGGTTTAGCATAACTTCCCTACTTTTCAATTGGGCGAGGTGAGGATATGGAAGGATTTGTAGATGAAGGATCTTGACATCGATGCATAGGGAAATAGGGAGTAAGTGAAGGTTGGTGAGCATAAGATTAATAGAGGAATGGAATTTAGAGTGGAACACGACATAGGCGACAGAAATATATTGTGACTTGTGAAAGGCAGAACTTGTGCAGCTGGAAAGGAAAGCATTGCAATAATTGAGTCTGGAGGTAACAAAGACGTTGATAAGCATTTCAACACCAGTGGAGTAAGGCAAGGGTAGAGTTTGGTGATACGGAAAAATTTGCAGGGCAAGAGCTCTACTTGCCAAAAAAAACCCCAGCCATGGATGACAAGAGGTAAGGGACAACATAAAGCTAAAAGAAAAAGTATACAAAAATGTAAAAATTAGCACAGATCCTGACAACTGGGAGATACACAAAGAACAAAAGGTGACAAAATAGATTGTAAAAGCTACAAAAAGGGAGTATGAAAAGAAACCGGCAAGGGATATCAAAATCAACAAATTTTTTTTACAATTATATTAGGAAAAATAGGGTGGTCAGGAGCAATGTGGGCCCCTTGAAAACTGATAACAGTGATAATGTAAATGAAAATAAGGAAATGGCAGACATTTGAATAATTACTTTGCATCAGTATTTACAGTAGAGGAAGAGGATAGCATTCCGGATATCCCAAGGAAACTAATTGAATCAGGGACAGGGACTCACCAAAATTAATGTGAGCAAAATAACAGTAATGAAGAAAATAATGACACCAAAGAGTGACAAATCCCCAGGACCAGATGCTTTCCATGCCAGGGTTTAAAGGAAGTAGGTGAGCACATTGCAGATGCCCAAACTATAATCTTCCAAAGTTCTCTTAAACATAGAAACATGGAGCAGGAGTAGGCCATTCGGCCCGTCGAGCCTGCTCCACCATTCAATACGATCATGGCTGATCATCCAAATCCAGTACCCTGTCCCTGCTTTCTCACACAGAATCCCCATCGAGCCTGCACCGACACATATCCCACCCTATCCCCGTATTTAATTCCCCCTAACATATCCCATCCTATCCCTGTAACCCCACATATTTAATCCCCCCCCTAACACCAAGGGTCAATTTATCATAGCCAAATCAACCTAACCCGCACATTTTTGGACTGTGGGAGGGAACCGGAGCACCCGGAGGAAACCCACGCAGACACGGGGAGAATGTGCAAACTCCACACAGACAGTCACCCGAGGCCAGATTCGAACCCGGGTCTCTGGCGCTGTGAGGCACCAGTGCTAACCACTATGCCACCGTGTTGCCCTTATTGATTCAGGAACCGTTCCTTTACATTGGAAATTGCACATGTCAACTCCGCTGTTTAAGAAAGGTAAGAGAGGGAAGCCAGGGAATTATAAACCAGTTAGCCGAACATCTGTTGTCGGGAAAATAACAGTCTATAATTAAGGATATAGAGTGACTGAACACCTTGAAAAAATTTCAGCTGATCGGAGAGAGCCAGCATGTATTTGTAAAGGGTAGGTCACGTCTGACGAACCTGACTGAATTTTCTGAAGAGGTGACTAAAGTAGTGGACAGGGGAATGTCTATGGATGTTATTTATATGGACTTCCAGAAGGCATTCGATAAAGTACCTTGTAATGTATTATCACATAGTTTAGTATGAGCATGCTCAGTTCGCTCTGGCCTAATAAAGCAAGCACATGGACTAGCAACTCATTGTGTCTCTGTCCTTCATTTGTTCTACCCGAGTATATTACATTTTGGCGACGAGGCTGGGATTCCAAAGCCATTTTTAGTGATCATGGAAGGACACAGTATTCAACCATCGAGTGGAAAAGTTTAAGGTGAATTTGTGACACCTAAACTGAATGAGAGATGTTTTACTGTTAATGCTGATGCAGAATTGTCTGTGCTCCGCCTTCGCGTATATGTATACACAGCAACAGCGGCGTTGATTCTCACAGGTACACAGGTAGCGTGCTGAGTCACTATTCGACAGAATCAGGACAATCATGGCCGTGCCTATGGGATTCATCGGAAGCCTCAGCATGCATGACCGAGCTCACGAACCATTCAGTTCTTACACTGAGCGGATGGAGATTTTTTTTTTTTTTTTTTTTTTTTAGGGCCAATAACATTATTGAGACCAAAGGTACAGATGAGAATGTTCAAGCTCAAAATAAAGTAAATCGTGAACGGAAGAAAGCAATTTTTCTAATGGAGAGCAGGCCAGATGTCTACGGAACATTGACAAACCTACTCGCACCAGGGAAAGCGAAGGATGCATCGTTTCAAGACATTGTCGAGAAACTCGAGGACCATTTCGACCCAAAGCCATTAGAAATAGCAGAGAGCTATAAGTTTGGTACCAGAAACCAAAAACAAAGTGAAACCATCAGTGAGTACATTGTAGCTCTTAAGCACCAGTCTTTGCATTGTAACTTTGGCACATTTTTGGATTGTGCGTTGCGAGATAAGTTTGTGTGTGGACTGGTGGATGTCCAAGTTACTGAACACTCCGAACCTAACGTTTGACATAACATGCAAAATTGCCCTATCGATGGAGATGGCGTCTAAGAATGCTAGGGAGCTCCGTCCAACTCAAGTGACTACTGCAGCTGAGGTCTACAGTCACAAAGCCACCGCCAAACCTAAAGTTGTAAGACCAAGTCAAAAGCATGTCGGTGAGAGCAGTTCAGTGAATTGTTATCGCTGCAATGGAAATCACTCACTACAGTCCTGCCAATACAGAAATACGAAGTGTTTTCACTGCCAGAAGCAAGGCCATATTTCAACAGCTTGCAGAGCTAGATCTAAAGCAGGAAGTAAGAACCATTCTAGTGGCAATGCAAAGCAGCGACAACAAAAGAGAGTTCACAATATTGAAGTGAACACACCTGATGTTGAAGAACTAGGCATCTACAGTATCTATGCCATTAGCGGCAACGCTAGCAGTCGTGAGAAAGACTTCCATACAAAACTTTTGATCAACGACCAATATATTGATACGTGTATCGACACGGCGGTGGACTGCTCTATCATGAGTAAGGACACATATGAGAATAAGTTTAATCAAGTACCACTTACAAAGAGTACCGTAGAGTTAAAAACCTACTCTGGAGAAATCCTAGAGACATGTGGACAAATGGAATGTACAGTCCAACACAATGGCCAGTCAGTAAAGCTGCCTATTATTATAGCGAGCTACAACAGGCCAACCCTCATGGGCAAAGACTGGTTGAGAATATTAAACCTAGACTGGAAAAACATCTTCAGTGTAGATGTTTCAAAGAAGCGACTCGACACAATGCTGAGCAAGTATGAAAGCATGTTCATAGACAGTTATGAGGGCATCACTGGGTATGACGTGCATATCCACATCAAGTCCAACGCGAAGCCTGTCTATTGTAAGGCAAGGCCGGTCTCCTGTACGTTGAAACGTCAGGTGGAGGAAGAGCTAGCAAAGCTCAGAAAGAACGGAGTGCTAGTAAAAACCTGACAAGAGGTGAACGGGCTACCCCGATTGTGGTAGTGCCCAAAGCAGACAAAACTGTACGCTTGTGCGGTGACTACAAAGTTACTATCAACCAAGCAGTTGATGATGAGCAGTACCTGTTACCTACATCGCAAGATTTGTATGCAGCACTCTCTGGGTCAAAGGATTTCTCCAAGCTTGACCTGTCGCATGCTTACGCTCAGCTGAATGTTGACAAAGAGAGTCAACAGTATCTCACTATCAACACACACAAGGGACTGTACTCATACACCAAGCTGCCATATGGTGTAAAGTCCTCCCCCAAAATCTTCCAGGCTACGATGGGAGGAGTGCAAGGAGTTCCAAATTGCTTATGCAATCAAGACGATGTGCTGATCACAACAAGCAGTGAAGAAGAAAATCTTGAAGTGTTAGATACAGTGCTTCAAAGGTTGAATGCCCACAATGTCAAATTGAAAAGGAGCAAATGTGCTTTTCTGCAGCCCGAGGTTGTTTACCTTGGTCTGAAAGTTGACGTAAATGGATTGCAACCAGTGAAGGAAAAGGTTGATGTTGTCATCAATGCACCAAAGCCACAGAACGTGTCTGAGTTAAGATCTTTCCTTGGAATGGTCCAGTACTACGCACGTTTCTTACCTGATTTAGCAACCATGTTAGCTCCATTGCACGAGCTCCTCAAGAAGGATGTCCAGTGGAAGTGGACAAAAGCGCATCAGGAAGCTTACAACGCTTGTAAGAGAAGTCTCTCTAGCGATGCTCTACTTGTGCACTACGACACAGAGCGTGAGCTTAAGTTAGCGTGTGATGCTTCCAGCTACGGTGTGGGAACTGTCATAAGCCACGTAATGGATGACTGCCAAGTTGGACAGTGTTGTTGTCATATGATTGAATATCGCACTTCAAAGCAAAACGCAATCGCAGATATCTTGCCCAGGTTGCTACATGAGGACTCGTGTGTTGGGAGTGAAGGTGAGATTTTCACGCTAGGTGTATTTGACAAAGACTTTCCCGTGACTGCAACGGAGATTGCAGATGAGACTCAAAAGGACTCAGTACTGAAAAGAGGGTATGAAAACACCTTGAATGGATGGACTGATCAGTGTATGGACACAGAGTTGAAACTATTCCATAACCGTCGTACTGGATTGTCTTGTGAGCAAGGTTGTATCAAGTGGGGAAACAGAGTGGTGGTACCTACTTCTTTGAGAGATAAAATTCTGGCCGAACTTCATACTGAACATCCAGGGATCGTCAGTATGAAATCAATTGCAAGAAGCTTTGTTTACTGGCCTGGATTGGACAGTGATCTTGAACCACTTGATCATGAACACATACATGAGTTTGTCTCAATTCAGACTTCAGTAACTGAAGTACTAGGTTCAAACAAGTCTGAGATAGAAACAGGAACATCTGAGAGTTCGGAACCAAAACAAAACAGCCCAAAAATTGGTTCAACACCAAAACCTCTAAGGAGATCAGGAAGGCTCCGCAAACCTGTTATTAAACTGGATTTGTAGTTCATTTAAAAGAAAAGCCAGGAGTTTTTGTTGCGGTACAAGTATTGCTGGGAAAGGTGGGACCGTAGTTTTGTTGTATTTGAGAGGGGAATAAGTACTTTTTTTTTTAAAAGGGGAAAGCAGTGTAATGTATTATCACATGGTTTGTCACATGGTTTAGTATGAGCATGCTCAGTTCACTCTGGCCTAGTAAAGCAAGCACACGGACTGGCAACTCATCGTGTCTCGGTCCTTCGATTGTTCTACCCAAGTATATTACATACCTCATAAGAGACTATTAGCTAAAGTTGAAGCTCATAGAATTGAAGGCAAATTATTGACCTGGTTAGGAAATTGGCTGAGCGGCAGGAGACAGAGAGTAAGGATAATGGGCAGGTACTCTACTGACAGGATGTGACTAGTGGTGTCCTGCAAAGATCAACTATTCACCATATTTATTAACGACATAAATGATGGGCTAGAGAGCAACATATCCAAGTTTGCCAATGGCACAAATGTAGGCGGCATTGTAAGCAGTGTCAACGGAAGCATAAAATTACAAAGAGATAATAGATTAAGTGACTGGGCAAAACTGTGGCACATGGATTTCAATGTAGGCAATTGTGAGGTCATCCACTTTGGACCTAAAAAGGATAGAACAGGGTACTTTCTGAATGGTGAAAAGCTAGAAACAGTGGAGGTCCAAAGAGATTCGGGGGTCCAGGTACATCGGTCATTCAAATGTCATGGACAGGTACAGAAAATAATCAAAAAGGCTAATGGAATGCTGACCTTTATATCTGGAGGACTAGAATACAAGGGGGGTAGAAGTTATGCTGCAGCTGTACAAAGCCCTGGTTAGACCACACCTGGAGTACTGTGAGCAGTTCTGGGCACCACACCTTAAGGAGGATATAATGGCCTTGGAAGGAGTGCAGCCTAGATTTTTTTAATTTATTTATTCGTTTATAGGATGTGGACGTTGCCGGCAAGGCCAGCATTTATTGCCCATCCTTAATTGCCCTCGAGAAGAACCACTGTTCATTTTTTTTGTAGCGGTTTGGAGAACTGAGTGGCTCGCTCGGCCATTTCAGAGGGCAGTTAAGAGTCAACCACATTGCTCTGGGTCTGGAGTCACATATAGGCCAGACCAGGTAAGGATGGCAGATTTCCTTCCCTAAAAGACATTAGTGAACAATCCGGTAGTTTCATGGTCACCATTACTGATACTGGCTTTTTGTTTTAATTCCCCAGCTGCCGTGGTGGGATTTGAACTCATGTCTCTGGATCATTAGTCCAGGCCTCTAGATTACTAGTCCAGTAACATAACCACTATGCTACCGTTCCCAGAATAACTGGACTCCAAGGGTTAAATTATGAGGAGCGATTACACAAACTAGGGTTGTATTCCCTGGGATTTAGAAGGTTAAGGGGCGACTTGATCGAAGTTTTCAAGATATATGGGAAACCGATAGGGCAGATAGAGAGAAACTATTTCTGCTGGTTGGGGAGTCTAGCACTAGGGGGCATAGTCTAAAAATTAGAGCCAGATCTTTCAGGAGTGAAGTTAGGAAACACTCCTACACACAAAGGGTGGTAGAAGTTTGGAACTCTCTTCCACAAACGGTAGTTAACGCTAGGTTAATTGTTAATTTTAAATCTGAGATTGATAGATTTCTATTAACCAAAGATATTAAGGATTATGGGGAAAAGGCGGGTATATGGAGTTAGGTTGCAGATCAGCCATGATCTCACTGAATGGCAGAACAGGCTTGAGGAGCTAAATGGCCTACTCATTTTCCTATGTTCCTATGGGGAAAGAGCAGGGAAGTGGGACTAACTGGATAGCTCTTTCAAAGTGCCGACACAGGCAAAATGAGCCAAATGGCCTCCTTCTGTGCTGTAAGATTCTATACTGCAAAGGTGCAAATAGGTGGGCTTGGTGGTGGCCAAGATATAGGCTAAAAGCTCAGTTCAAGATCAAATAAGACACTGAGGTTATGCATGATCAGGCTCAGTCTGAGTGAGCTACCAGAGAGGGGGAGGGAAGCAGGTGCAAACTGGAGTTTTTGGCAAGAACCAAAAACAATGGCTTTGGTCTTCCTGATGTTGACTTGATCATCCAGGATTCTATAGTAGTCGGCCAGTAGCAAATGTGAGAACTGCAATGAGGCAGATACACATGAACCAAATTAAGACAATACCACAATGGTAGAACACAGATGAGAAATCGTGGACAAGTATGGAATGGTCAAAGAGGATGAGGAAGGAGAATGCTCTACAGTCATAGTTACCAAAAAAATTAATTGGTAACTTTAACGAGGGTAGTTTCAGTGCTATTGGCAGGACAGAAACTGGATGGAGTGGAGCTATGTGACAACAATATGTTTGAGAATTTGCAAGAGGTAGAATAGTTTGGGGATAGGCCAGTAGTTGGAGGGGACCAGGGATCAAAATGAGATTTTTTGAGGAAATGCTGATAATCACAGTCTTGAAAAGGTTGGAGGACAGAGTTGGGAGATATTGATGATGTTAAAGAGCATTCGGCTGAACGCAGGCCATTGCATGATGAGGAGTTAAGTCGGAGCAGTTGAGGGCACAGGAGGTGGGTCTCAGCGGAGATTAGTTTGATAAGGGCTTAACACTGATGGGGAGGTGTAAAAAGTGATCTGTTAGGGAGTGTGGGTGGGGAGTGGCTGAATGGTCTCAACCTCTGAGACAAAGAAATCCATGAGCTCCCTGAGATCCCATGAACTCCCTGAGGATGAGGAGTCATTTGGTGCAGAGACTCAGTGAGAAAGGAAATATGAGATTTTCAGTAGGAAGCTGCCAGAGGACTTGGAAGGGTAGTATACAAAAGAGATTTTGGAAGAGAAGTGGAGAAATGGTTGGGTTGGTATAAGGTGAGGTTTTAAAAAGGACAGGAATTAGATGGAGCAGTAAGGGAACAGGTGATGAACACCGTGCCATGACGGTTAGACTGAATGATATGGTGTAATGTATAGCCGGGCAGGGCAGCTTCAGTTGGTGGGGTGGGGGGGGGGAGAGAAAGGATACACCATCTTAGAGTCAAGTTTCTGTAAGGCCCAAGTTATCAGTGAACCCATTTAGAAGATGATCTTGGGCTGATGAAAGCCTTATTTGCAAGGGAGTGAACATTTTGAAAGATGACGTGGAGTGGAGGGGTAGCAGGAGACCAGCAGAGGAGAAAGGAACAATGAAGAAATTGGAGAGGTTTCTTCTAAGAGAGGGAGAAGGATGGGCTTTATGATGAGATAGGAGAATGAGGCAGCTTTAGGGGAACTGGTGGTAGGAGTTGCAATGCGGGGAACAGGGAATGCCAAAAGCGGAGCAAACACCAGCTCAGTTACATTCAGCGAGGGTTCAATCCAGGGGCAGCAGGGTGAGAAATAGGAAATGAAGTAACAGGGAACAAGAAGATAGATGGTCGGACAAGTGGTGGAGATAAGGTGATCTAAAAGTAAACCATGAAAGGGCAGCAAAAATTCCCCTGCAGCGGGCAAAGAGGATTGGTTATGGGCGACATATAAACTGGATGGCTTATGCATTTCTATGTGTATCTTTGATAGAGCGTGTAGTGGGTACCAAACAAGGTTCAAGGCCTACTGGTGATTGAAGGAATTCAGGACTGGTGTTGGTGAAATATATCTAGGTCTGATGGCAGTGAGAAAAAAATAAATCTAGGGCCTGGTGATGGATGAAGAGATTCCAAGCTTGAAGGTTGTTTCAGGTTAATCGTACCAGAATCTCAAAATCCAGTCACATTAAAAATCGGTGAACGATATTGTAACCTTCTGGAATTAGATAGGCATCTAAATACTCTTGGATATATACTACTGTAATGAGGTAGAGTTTTCACAGAATTTTACAGTATAAAACATTCAGTAATTGATGTGAGTGCACTTCACAAAACATACAATTAACTTCCACAAGACATAATGCAGAAACATTTTGCAAGAATACTCATGGTACGTAGAATCAAACTATAACTGTATAATTCAACAGTTAATCAAAAAATGTCCAAGAGTATATAGTTATTATGAGACACAAATTAGAGAAAGGTTGCAAGTATGGAATGAGCCACAATGTTGGATGGGGCAAACAGACACTGCTTTACAGAAGTCAAAAAAATACACAACCAAGTCAAACTCACGTTATTTAAAAACAGAAATTAATCCTGGTTCAACTTTCTTCCAATCTAAAATAACCTGCACCAAATTTTGAAGGAACTACTGACAAAAATA
Source organism: Squalus acanthias (assembly GCA_030390025.1). Taxonomy (NCBI): domain Eukaryota; kingdom Metazoa; phylum Chordata; class Chondrichthyes; order Squaliformes; family Squalidae; genus Squalus; species Squalus acanthias. Next base: position 946,493 of record CM059427.1, on the reverse strand, counting down.
TTCTAGATTAGAATTGATTACCATAAAACATCTACAGCACAACTATATTAAACAATGACATTTAACAACAGTCTTTCATCTATTCAAAATATACCAACATTAATCTGCTAGTCGCCCCCACACTTCCTTCTAACATTTTAGAATCATCTTGAACAACTGTTCATTTCACCACCACCAAGTTTTTATATAGCGCCTTTAACGTAGTAAAACGCCCCAAGGTGCTTCACAGGATTATTAAAAGACAAAAAAAAGACACCGAGCCACATAAAGATAAATTTGGGCAGGTGACCAAAAGCTTGGGCAAAGAGGTAGGTTTTAAGGAGCGTCTTAAAGGAGGAAAGAAAGGTAGCGAGGCGGAGAGGTTTAGGCGGGGAATTCCAGAGCTTAGGGCCTAGGCAATGGTTGAGCTATTGGGGCAGAAATTCGGCTGTTGTCGGGTGAGTACGCACTATGTACTCACCCGTGGACGAAACGAAAGTGCCGGTTTCTTGCATGCGCGGGAAACCGGCACTTCCGTTCCCCTGAAGGAAGGGGTTCAGAGGTCGAACGCGCACGCTGGAGGGCCAGCGCGTTCGCCTCGCACTTCGGGTTTTCTTTTTTTTTTATACATGTTCCTCCGTGAGGGTAAGCACGGAGAAGATACACATTGAAAAAGGAGGCGCAAGGCCTTCTTTTAACAAGGTAAGTGTTGATTTTATTAAAATTTAAACATTTTTTTCCACAGATTTATCTTTTTTAATTACTTTAAAGAAAGGTAAGTTTAGTTTTAACCCCGTTAAAAAGTGTAATTAATTTTTTCAAAAATGTAAATTTGTTTAAAATAGTTAATGTAATTTATAGTTATTTTAAAAATGTGATTTTTAAAAATGTATTTGTAGTTTTAGGGATGTTTTGGGGCTGATCTGTATTCATAGATTTGACAGGTCCTGTCAAATCTATGAATGAAAGATGGTCTGCTGCCACTGGCTCTCCATGGCCCACGTGATCCCAGGGGATGCATTGCACTAACTACGCCCCTGGGTTACACAAGCACTGCGCGCCGGCAGCTGCAGGAGGCCCAGGACCCGAATTCCTCGTGGGCCCAGGGGTCAACGGCAGGCGCGGTAGGTAGGTGCGCACGCGATCCTTGCACCCGCGGGAAGCCAGGGAGCCGAATTTCTGGCCCATTATAAATCAGGGATGCTCAAGAGGGCAGAATTAGAAGAGCGCAGATATCTCCCGGGGGGTTTGTGGGGCTGAAGGAGAGTACAGAGATAGGGAGGGACGAGGCCATACAGGGATTTGAAAACAAGGATGAGAATTTTGAAATCGAGGCGCTGCTTAACGGGGAGCCAATGTAGGTCAGCGAGCACAGGGGTGATGGGTGAATGGAACTTGGTGCAAGTTAGGACAATTTAATTTTACCAAGGTATCTGAAAATTACATCACACAGTTGCAATATGTCTGTGGGTACACAAAATCCTTCTCCTTGCCACAAATAAGCTGGAATCCCCTACCCACAGCAAATTCAGTGACTACCACTTGGACTTATTCATTCCAAACAAAGAAACACATTTCAGCATCTTTGATAGTCACAATGAAAGCACCACCCATTAACAGATTAACTGTGGGTACTGTCTTTGAATAGCTTTTTGCATCTGTTACTTAAATGCTGGAGAGCGAAAAAAAAGTGGAGTCCCCGTTCAGACTAGAATTTCCAATGGTTTGAATGAAATGAAGCCTCATTCTGAAAACCAAATTAATAGTTTAAACTTTAAATTTTCAGTACTCTACTCAGTATATTTATATCGATTTGATTCTAACTAGTTTCACATCCAGTTATCACATCTATAATTTGTTTAACTTTACTGTAAATAAAACAGCACTTTACACCAATTTTTTTAATAAATTGCCAACAAATTGTGCCCGTGTTACACCATGTGAAGAGTACAGTTTCTACTTTTAAGCTCAGAAACGGAAGTACTGTACTACCTACAAAAATATACAAGACAAGATATGCAGTTACCCTACAAACCAATAGAAATGCGATGGGCTGGATTTTGAATGACCCATGGAGTCGGGTTTGGAGGCGTGTGGGGGGTTAAATTTGCGGGGTCGGGGGTCCCGACCCCATCCCGCCTCCACGCAATTTTGACAAAATCGGTCACGGGGTTCCCGCCTCCAAAAGGCGGGAGAGGCCATTAAAGCCCTTAACAAGCCCTAAATTGGCTCTGTAATGCCATTTTGAAACGTTTTAGCTAGTTTAACCCTTTTCTGACGTGAAGCACGCCTGGTGTGAAACACTCCAGTGAAACCTGGCGGGGGAACAAGTGGATAGGTGACTATCGGCTGCAGGTCCACTATTACAACAGAGATGTGATGAAGGTAGTGGTAGTATTAGGTGTGAAAGTCGCCTCTAATGCTGCTGCATTGAATGTCTTCAGAGACTGCATGGCGTTTGGTGTGAGAGGACTTGGATGCAAAAAAAAAATCTCTCTCTCTTATTCATTTTGCATCCAGGTCCACTCACAGCAAAAGCCAGACAGGTCCTCTCTCACCAACAGCCAGGCAGTCTGAGACTAGACAGTCAGCAATGATGACATCATCAGAGGCGACTTTCAGACTGAAATCACTAATTAGTTCATGGGTTCCCACATGCTGGAACTCAATTGCCCAATTAAGTGAAAATTGCCTCATTCATCCACATTAATCTGGAGTCGGGGGGGGGAACGAAATGCGGATGACACGACCCCAACCCGACCCCAAGACAAAATCCAGCCCATAAAGTATACGAGCAGATGTGAAATCGATTTGTGCCATCTAGTAACACACTTTCTTGAAGCTTAAAATAGTCATGTTCTCTTCAATTGACAATGTAAAGCTTTTTGACTATTCCTAGGGTCAGTGATTACAAACTGCAGCCAATAAAAGAATCAATGCCTGAATTGTCTGGGTCATGTTGTCTGGCTTTAGAACTCCAGAAGTTTTTTTTTTATCTGCAGATTTTTTTGCCAAAAGAAAATTGGGAAAAATACTTTAGTCCCAGGCTGGTCTCACACCAATAATAAAAAAGGAACAAGTCAACAACAACTTGCATTTATATAGCACCTTTAACGTAGTAAAACATCCCAAGATGCTTCACAGGAGCGTAATCAGACAAAAAGATTGACACGAACCAAAGAAGGGGACATTAGGACAGGTGACCAAAAGCTTGGTCAAAGAGGTAAGGTTTAAGGAGCGTCTTAAAGGCAAAGAGGTAGAGACTAGAGAGGTGGAAAATTTTAGCTGAAGACATGGCTAGTAATGATGGGGCGAAGGAAGTCGGGGATGCGCAAAAGGCCAGAAACACCAGGTGGGGTTTACTTCCATATCACTGCAGTATTAATCTCACTTGTGAAGTATTTCTTTAATTGCAGAACCTCTCACCAGTGTGCTTGGCAGCATAGATTAATCAGCACAGCTGACAAAACAGAGTGCTGGAGAATTTCTTTGTATAAAACCTGCTCTGACTTGCATTAACAATCATACTGTTGTGCAATCCAACAATTCCAATACATCAACTTATTTAAGTCTGGGTCATCTTACAATATCAGCACCTGACTCTCCTAATCATCATTGCCAAGCCTTTTATATGGGTGATGCTGGAAAAAACCGACTAGATTGCAGACTGTGTTGTGCATTTTCTGGCGTAACACATATATTCCTTTATCTTCCCGAATAATGAGGATGTTTACTTTGCCATCTTCCCATTGTTGCTTTCTTTCTTAACAGAGTACGATTCTCACAATTCAATCATTATTTTTCATGGGTAAGCAAGCTATACGAATTTGCTGCATAGCCAATACACAGAAATATTGCACGCTGAGTGTCAGCTGTGGCTCACTGGGTAGCACTCTCTCTCTCGTCTCTGAGTCAGAAGGTTGTGGGTTCAAGTCCCACTCCAGAGACTTGAGCGCATAAAGCTAGGCTGACACTCCTGTGCAGTACTGAGGGAGTGCTGCACTGTCGGAGGGGCCGTCTTTCAGATGAGACGTTAAACCGAGGCCCTGTCTGCTCTCCCAGGTGGACAATAAAAGATCCCATGGCACTATTTCGAAGAAGAGCAGGGGAGTTATCCCCAGTGTCCTGGCCAATGTTTACCCCTCAATCAACATAACAAAAACAAATTATCTGGTCATTATCACATTGCTGTTTGTGGGAGCTTGCTGTGCGCAAATTGGCTGCCGCGTTTCCAACATTACAACAGTGACTCCACTTCAAAAGTACTTCATTGGCTGTAAAGCACTTCAAGACGTCCGGTGGTCGTGAAAGGCGCTATATAAATGCAAGTCTTTCTTTCTTTCACACTCCACAGCTGGATTCATCTAAGCTTTGCCAAATTTCTCTGGTTAAATGGATCATTAGCTGCTTGAAAAGCATTAAAAGGAACATTTTCACAGGTGTCAGGATTGGCTGATAAAGAATTTATATTGAACATCACAGCAGGCAGTAAAATTGACCTAACCCACCATTTTTTATGCAGGTCTTAAATTTTAAGTTATTAACCTTTTTATCCCCCCACCACAAAAGGAAAATGTAATATGAGGAATCTGTATTTAAAGAACACCAACACCCACTATAAAGACTGACTAGAATAGTACAACATGGAAACATTCACGTATAACTACAATACACTACCTTTCTATTTCTCCTTTGTATTCAACAGTTTCCCTTTATAGAGCCATAAGACTCCTCACAATTAATGCTTTAGTGGCACTACAATCGAGATCATACTTACATTCCGTGTACTGTTGCAGCTGAGCAAACTCTGCTGGACTTAGGATAACCCACGTTCCATCACTCATTTTCTAAAAATCCGCTTAGCCCGAATTGTTACTCATGAAGAGAGTACGACAAATCCCAAAGTAAAGTGCTTCTAGAAAGATATGGTCCCAGAAGACATAGCCTCTTCTTTTCAACTGAACTGAAGGCCTTTTCTGATGCTTTGTTTATTCTCGCTGGTATGGTTTTACATTTGCTTGTAAAATTGGGCAGCCACGCTTCTCTTCCCAGGGAAGCTGCTCATTAACTGTTCTTAGTTTCTCCCTTGAATTGTTCCATTAACAAAATTCGTCGGGTAAAATCCATTCATATTTTTGACAGGTGAATCACACAAGTTTGCTCAAATCTGCAAAAGTATAAAAAAGTACAATGAGTTTGCAAGGAAATACACACAAATTTGAATAATTTCATGATATTTTAGTCACAGTATTTCAGTCGTAGTAACCAATGTGGTGCAAGGCTGGTTTAATTATGAGTTGTAGGAGGTGTGGCTTTTTCCTTTAATTATCAAAATTCATCACCTATTTCTCTTTGATAAAACAAAATGTTGCTAATAAAAAACAGAGAATGGCTGAAATACATGGTAGGTCCTCAGAAGAGAGAAAAGTTAGTGTTTTAGATGCAATCTCTTCAACAGAAGTGGAAATTGGAAGATAAGATCCTTTATAGGATCGAACAAAAAAGAAAAGAGGAATGCTGACTCCTGTTAATGAGTTTAAATAACCTGCAAATAGTTTTATAAACTGGAAATAGGTGAAAACTGGTGGACCACGTAAAGATTATAGTGCAAAGACATTAAAACAAAACGGTATTGAATTTACAGCACAGAAACAGGCCATTCGGTCCAACTGGTCTATGCCAGTGTTTATGCTCCACACGAGCCTCCTTCCACCTTACTTCATCTCACCCAATCAACATGTCCTTCTGTTCCTTTCTCCCTCATGTACTTATCTAGCTCCCATAAATGCTATTCGCCTCAACCACGCCATGTGGTAGTGTGTGAAAATAGTTATGTGAGGCAGTGAAAAGGCATGGAAAGATGAACAAAAAACCCCAACTAGGAGGGCAATGAAGTGGAAAGTAGACGGGAGAAACAGATAAAGGAAATAGGAGAGACAGCTGACATTTGAAGTTGTTCGTGCTCAGTGGACATCAGTTACAGACGTAATGGAGCTGTTCAGCAAAGCAGTCACAAACTGGTTAGCAACAATTACATTAAACCAGGCTGGAATAAGTATGTGCAATTTTCTCTCACATGGAAAGAGTGATTTTTGATGATGGAAAATGGCATGGGGAGTGGTGCATGACAAAGTGCCAAAGGACAGAAGACAGGGTGATGGAAGAATGAACAGGAATATTTCCAAAGGGAATGTCCCCTCAGGAAAGCAGGAGGAGTGGAAACCTGCTGGATGGTGGGATCGTGCTGTAGGTGATAGAAATGGGGAAGATGATTTAGCAAAAGCACAGGCTAGTGGGATGGATGGCGAGGACAAGGAGGGGCTTTGTTGTCATGTGAGGGAGTAAGGGAAGCACAGGAAATGCAAGGGACAGTCAATGGTCCTATCAACTATTGCCAAGGTAAAACCCTGAGCAAGGAAGGAAGTGGACATTTCTGATGTGGAACGTCAGGGCACAAATGATAGGCACCAGAAACAGAGAGAAAAAATAATTATGGTAAGATAAAAAATCACTGGATTGGGGGTAATATTCTGGCATGGGTGGAGGATTGGTTATCTAACAGGAAGCAGAGAGTTGGGATAAATGGTTCATTCTCGGACTGGCAACCAGTAGCCAGTGGTGTTCCGCAGGGGTCGGTGCTGGGTCCCCAACTCTTTACAATCTATATTAACGATTTGGAGGAGGGGACCGAGTGTAACATATCAAAGTTTGCAGATGATACAAAGATGGGAGGGAAAGTAGAGAGTGAGGAGGACATAAAAAACCTACAAGGGGATATAGACAGGCTGGGTGAGTGTGCGGAGATTTGGCAGATGCAATACAATATTGGAAAATGTGAGGTTATGCACTTTGGCAGGAAAAATCAGAGAGCAAGTTATTATCTTAATGGCGAGAAACTGGAAAGTACTGCAGTACAAAGGGATCTGGGGGTCTTGGTGCAAGAAAATCAAAAAGTTAGTATGCAGGTGCAGCAGGTGATCAAGAAAGCCAATGGAATGTTGGCTTTTATTGCTAGGGGGATAGAATATAAAAACAGGGAGGTATTGCTGCAGTTGTATAGGGTATTGGTGAGACCGCACCTGGAGTACTGCATACAGTTTTGGTGTCCATACTTAAGAAAAGACATACTTGCTCTCGAGGCAGTACAAAGAAGGTTCACTCGGTTAATTCCGGGGATGAGGGGGTGGACATACGAGGAGAGGTTGAGTAGATTGGGACTCTACTCATTGGAGTTCAGAAGAATGAGAGGCGATCTTATTGAAACATAAAAGATTGTGAAGGGGCTTGATCGGGTGGACGCGGTGAGGATGTTCCCAATGATGGGTGAAACTAGAACTAGGGGACATAATCTTAGAATAAGGGGCTCCTCTTTCAAAACTGAGATGAGGAGAAACTTTTTCACTCAGAGGGTAGTGGGTCTGTGGAATTTGCTACCCCAGGAAGCTGTGGAAGCTACTTCATTAAATAAATGTAAAACAGAAATAGACCGTTTCCTAGAAGTAAAGGGAATCCAGGGTTACGGGGAGCGGGCTGGAAATTGGACATGAGTTTGAGTTCGGATCGGTCAAGGCCCTGTGGGTGGCGGAGCGGGCCCAGAGGCCGGGTCCTGCTCCTACTTGTGTTCTTTAGAGTTGAGGTTGGATCAGATCAGCCATGATCTCATTGAATGGCGGAGCAGGCTCGAGGGGCCGATTGGTCTACTCCTGCTCCTATTTCTTATGTTCTTATGAATAATCCAGTTCATTGTGGGGGAGAAAAGCCCATTGCGAGAGGGAGAGACAGAGTGCGAGAAAGCGAGACAGAGACAGCGAAGTCCAAGAAGGGAAGAGTCCAAGGTGGACCATGTAAATGTGACAGATGGGTGAAAATTAAAAGCATAAACATTGGAATTTTCCAGATCAGAGCAAGAGTAGGAAGTGGTGCCAACATAATCTGAATATAATGGAGAGAGAGGTGAGAGAGCAGACTTGAGTAGGATTCGAACTAAGAATGTGTCACAAAACTTGTGCTATAATTACAACTTTCCACCAAGGTAGGTGTAGCAGCAGCACCACCACTGCCAGGAGGGTGTAATTATAGCATTACAAGTTTCCTTGGGCTTTTTCCACTCTAAATGTGGCCACAGGAATTTCTAATGACAGGAAGTGAATGCAGTTGCAAATTTCTTCGTGTATCCCATACATAATACCCCGACAACATCCCGGCTGTAGTGCTGAAGACTTGTGCTCCAGAACTAGCCAAACTGTTCAGCCCCAGGACATCACTGCAGGAGTTCCTCAGGGCAATGTCCTAGGCCCAACCATCTTCAGCTGCTTCATCAATGACCTTCCCTCCAACATAAGGTTAGAAATGGGGATGCGCGCTGATGATTGCAGAGTGTTCAGTTCCATTCACAACTCCTTACATAATGAAGCAGTCTGTGCCCGCATGCAGCAAGACCTCGACAACATTTAGGCTTGGGCTGATAAGTGGCAAGTAACATTCGCACCTCACAAGTGCCAGGCAATGACCATCTCCAACAAGAAAGTGTCTAACCACCTCCCCTTGGCATTCAATGGCACTACCATCGTCGAATCCCCCACCAGCAACATCCTTGGAGTCACCATTGACCAGAAACTTAACCGAACCAGCCACATAAATACTGTGTCAACAACAGCAGGTCAGGGGCTTGGCAAGTGACTCACCTCCTGACTCCCCAAAGCCTTTCCACCATCTACAAGGCACAAGTAAGGAGTGTGATGGAATACTCTCCACTTGTCTGGATGAGTGCAGCTCCAACAACACAAGAAGCTTGACACCATCCAGAACAAAGCAGCCCGCTTGATTGGCACCCCATCCACCACCTTAAACATTCACTCCCTCCACCACCAGCACACCGTGGCTGCAGTGTGTACCATCTACAAGATGCACTGCAACAACTCGCCAAGGCTTCTTCGACAGCACCTCCCAGACCTCCAACCTCTACCACCTAGGGCAGTAGGCGCATGGGAACACCACCACCTTCAAGTTCCCCTCCATGTCACACACCATCCTGACTTGGAAATATATCGCCATTCCTTCATTGTCGCTGGGTCAAATCCTGGAACTCCCTACCTAACAGCACTGTGGGAGTAACTTCACCACACGGACTGCAGCAGTTCAAGAAGGAGGCTCACCTTCTCTAGGGCAATTAAGGATGGGCAATAAATGCTGGCCTTGCCAGCAATGCCCACATCCCATGAATGAATAAAAAAATGTAGCATCAAATCTAATAAAACTTAACGATAGAATGCATGACTTTAAAATGAGGATTAAATTAAATCTCTGCTCCCTGATTCAATTTTCCCCCACCACCTAACTCTGCTTCACCTGAAGAGTACAATTGGTCTTGACTCTCTGTGGACAATACCACAAGAGATTAAATGGTGGTACAATAAAAAGAATGCACCCTATTTTCAGGGCTGCTATTTTTCTTCAAAATACCCTGCTTTTGGTTTGTACACTCCAAAGTAGTAGAGGAAGGAGGGGTATCAGATATAGGTGGGCTAGAGAGTGTATGGGTGAGCACTCCTAAGTCAAAATAGTGATGGTTTTGCCAGTGCTCAACAGTGCTGCTGAAATCTTTCTAAAGCCAGTGGTTTTGCTCATTTCGGTTCATGGCTAAGAACCAGCATAATTTTAATTTGCAGGCCAGCTTGACACAATTCAACAATTAAGTCAATTACCTTCTTCCCATCAACTGCCCAGGTATGAAGGGGAAAAATAGCCACTTCCTCTTCTGCCCCTTTACCCAAGCATATATGGTTGGGTGGACAGACAGGCGTGAGGTGGACAGACGGGTGAGAGATGGAAAAGTGACCACAGAAATCTAAGGGACCTATCAGAAGACAAGTAAAAAGACTGGGACAGATGTAGGAAAGCAGGCCTTGGGTTTAATCCAACCCTTTGAGTTTCATAAAAGGGTTTTGTACATTCTATTAGTCATTCTTCCTCAGGCTGGATAAAAGACCAACTGAAGAAACATTTCTGAAAACAGCGCTTTAATGTAGCTTAGCTTCCTGCGGCATTAGACTATGATGTTGCATAATTTTACTTATTTTAAAAGATCTTCAAACAGTCTTTGCCTACAAGAATTGGTTTACAAATGGACCTTTTCAATGAGAAACAAGATAAAAACCCACAATAAGCAGCTTTTTGTATTGCTCTTCAGCTGCCGACTCCTATATAGCAGGTCTCATGCAGCTCACGGCAAAATCATGATAAACTTGCTGTATGTTTTTCTTTAAGATCAGCAACCCTACAGGATGATTTTGTTTAACCTCAGGTTTTTTTTTTTTTACTGCTCATGGCTTTCTAGAGCCAATAAATGCACTGTCTGGTTAGGCCAACAGTGCATTTTGGCAGCAATATCGTGACACACCATCATGTCATTATACATACAAATCACCTCTGTAGTGAGATCACTAATTTGCACAGGTACACTGGCCAAACTGCCATGTGTGGTCTGTATTTCCACACTAAATAAATAGAGAACCCCACAGTACAGTCAGGTTGCAGGAAGACCAGCTGCAGCAACCACAACTATATGTGGTGCAGTAAGCTTGCTCGGCTAGGAGCCATGCTGAAATAGAAAAGCAGCAATTCAAAATATTATATAAATCGGAGAGTATTTTAAGGTCGCAATTCAATTATGGCTTTCAGAGGAACATCATTCACTGGGGCAGCTGCAAAGTCAGAGCTATTTGTAAGTGTCACTGGTGAACCAATGGTGAGTGATAAACTGTCTTGAGGGCAGTTGTTACGTTGTCTCTTGGGACAGGATGAGGTGAAAGGGATCTGGCCCTATATTTAATGGGTTTTTGTTGTAGCTTTGTGTTCTGTATGACTATGTTTCAGAATGAAGGGGCAGGTTAGAGCTAGGATACAGAATATCTAGTTGCCTGGTATGTTATACATTACTAGGCAATCTCCTGTGGCACTGCCCATGGATTTAGATGGCTCAGATGCTGCTGGCAGACAGTGACCAGCATGTTACGATCGGACCAGGAGTACTCGCTCCCTCCCAGCCAACTCCCCCCAACTACAAAGCTTTCTTCACACCCAGTGAGCACATGTCCTGCCATTTCTGATATTTTAATTCATTTCCCCCGCTCTGCTCCATAGCAGCGTGATATTTAGAAAATCTAGTTATTTGTTTCCTTAAGCCATGGGATTCAAAAGAAAATGATATAAAGTTGGCAGTCAACTGGCTGCTTCGCGCATACGTAGTCAACTGGTCAGTTTGCACACGCTTTGGAGGGGGAGGGTCATAAAACCTTCAATTTTTGGCCATTGAAGCATGTGTATTGAAGTGTACAGAGAGACTCAGAACAGGAGAGTCAGATAGCTGGGTGTGGATTATGAAGTATGGAGGAGGCGAGTGCTAGAGTTGTAATGTTCACAAACCCAGCATGGCGCACTGTGCTGTTTGTGGAATAAGAGGGGAATAGTCGTTGGCGCCAAGTTAATGCATAACTGCGATTTATTTTTATTTGCTGTATGATGAAAATTGTAATTTAGGGCTGTTAAGATAGAGTAGATGAGGAATTCTCCTAGCAGCTGTATTATCGCAATTCTTTGGCTCCAATGTGACTGGATAGAATTTTTTTTGTTATTGTGCGATAGAATTTTTATATTGGTGGAATGTGATCGAGGAGAAAGATGTGGAATATGTCTGCTCAATAATAAAAACAGAATATGACCAATTAGAAAGGGAAATAAAGGTGCCAGTTAACTAACAAGAATAAAGGAAACTGTTCAATAGCTTAACATGCACAACTAACCAAAAAAAGGTAACGATAATGATGTATCATTTTGGTATAATTCTAAGAGATTATGGGGGAGAAATTGTGCTCTGTAGTGCCCGTTTTTTTTTTGGCGCTAATTGGCTTCCTAAAGGATGAAAATCAGGTCCTAGATGCACGCACACAATTCCGACGGGAATTGCGCTGGATGCCATCTTGGTAGAGTAGTTTGCACACGCACCCCAACGACCACCGGCAACATGCAGAGCTGATAGATTATGACGTCCGTGCGCAACACTGATTGGACGCCAGTGCTGCCATTTTCGAACGCCACACTCCAGCCAATGCCCTCTCAACGTCCCAAAACTGAACACGCGTTCAATGGCATGAAGGACTCCCTCACCAGCGCTACTTAAAGGGATCATGAACTACTTACAGGTTATTTGCTGGATTCTTTCTTCTGGCGGTCGGTACAATTCAATGCGTTTTTGGAGCTTTCCTATACTTGTCTAAATTTTCCAGTAGTCTAAAGGGAGTGGTCTGGCTGGTGCTGAAGTACTATTTTGTTGATTTAAAAGCTTGTGCTGAAACAAGTTGCTTCCAGACATGGGTGGTCTGGTAGAGTTTCCTCTTGGAATGGAGCCTGACTGGGAGAATGTAGAGAGGCCTCGCAGAGCAGGACAAGCTGCTAGAAGAGGGAGGAGGAGGAGGGGGGAGAAGGACTCTCAGCAGGAGGCCATATCCGCCCAGGGTCTTTAAGGAGCAATTCTCTTACCTGAACTTCAGTGAGGAACAATGCTTGAGACGCCTTCACTTCACTAAAGAGGTTATGACTGAAATTTGCCAACTGCTGCAGCCACAACTGCAACCTCAAAGGAGGACAAGGACAGCATTACCAGTGGCTATGAAGGTGACTGTGGCTCTTAATTTTTATGAGTCTGGCTCCTTCCAGGCAGCTGCTGGAAATATGAGCCACATCTCGCAGTTTGCAGTGCACTGCTGCATAAGGGAGGTCACGGAAGCGCTCTATACAAAGAGAGACAGCTTCATCTCATTGCCTCTTGCCAGAGGCAAGCGAGCACACGGATTTGCTCAGATTGCAGGAGGGGTTCCCATGGTGCAGGCTGCCACTGACTGCGCGCACATTGCTTTGCGTGTGCCTCATGTCAACTCTGTCATTTTCCTGCACTCCCTCAATGTGCATCTGGTGTGCGACCACAAGCAGATCATGCAAGTGAATGCCCGTTATCCTGGCAGTGGTCGCGATTCCTTCATTCTGCAGCAGTCCTCTGTGCCAGCTGCATTTGACCCACCATGGCAAGTCAAAAGCTGGCTACTGGGCGACAATGACATGGCTCATGACTCCGGTCCAGAACCCATGCACACGTGCACAGCAGGCCTACAATGAGAGCCAAGCTGCCACAAGCAACATTATAGAGCACACCATCGGTGTCCTCAAACAACGCTTCCGCTGCCTGGACCACTCTGGAGGAGCCCTACAGTACTCAGCTGAGTGGATATCAAGATTTGTGGCAGTATGCTGCATTCTACACAACCTGGCTATTATGAGGGGACAGCCCTTGCCTCCACCTATCAGGCAAGAAGCCGTGGAGCACAAGGAAGACGAGGAGGAGGAGCAAGTGCAACAGGAAGTGTAAGGACAGAAAGAGGAGAAGGGAGGATACAATGTAGACAGCCCCTTTCTGCTCAGGCTCTATGTGATCCGATTATTCACGAGTGATACCAGTAACCTCAACCACAACTCCCCATTCACCATTGGTTCCACACTCCTTACCTTTCATCTATCACTGACTAATTGTGGAGGCCTTTCTTAAAAGACTAAACTTAAGGAGGCTATTGATGAATGAAACAAAGATTGTGAAGAACAATATGAAGAGGATTAAAAATGCAATGCAGATGGCATCGAGATGAATTGCTAACCATCACATGAGAAAAGGTTCGAGGCAAGAATGACTCTGCCAGGGCGATGAGAATACTGGTGACACCCTGCTCACTGTCCCTCAGGTTCAGAGGTCCTATTGGAGACGCCAATATCAGAATGATGCCTGGCAGCACCTGAATTTATAAAATATATATAACTCTTTGGATGTAACATATTTCCTAGTAATCCATTGAACTAGTCACCTGATGTGACACACCCAAACACCTTACTCAGCTCGGCTGCCAAAAGTGAATGCCTGGTGACAAGTTTAAAGCAATAATTCAGTCTCGCCAGTGATGTTCACAAACCACGTGAGCTTCACTATTCTACAGGTCACAATGTCTATAGAATTGCTCAGTTTCATTCCTGCCTTGTAATTCACAGTCATTTGCTGCACTCTATTTAAAAACACTGACTTTGAGTTGTGAACATGAGGCAGTATTAATACCACTTGTCAGTCATTGCAATCCATTACCACTTAAACTGCTGACTTAGTGGCAATGCTTAGTTAAGGCGTTTGCCTAAACTTTATTGACATTTGCTGTTGTATTCTTAGGTTATACTGAGTAATCTATTTAAAAATGAAAAGGAATAACTTTTGTATGAATATAATGATCAACTTCTACACCAAATGTACTTTTATAGCATAACTGGTGGGAGTGCATGAAATGCAAACAGTATTCCACAGGCAATAGGAGGACATATACAAGGGACAAGACTTTTATTTAATATTTCTTGTGTTCAAAGCATCAGGTCCATTAAATATCATGAAAGTGCTGAAAATGTCAATACTCTTTCAAACTGTAGAAACTAATTTCCAGCACAGACACCAACCTCCACAAAGTTAGATCAGTTACCAAGTGTCCACTGAAGCAGTCAGACAAGTGTGGCAACTTTGGCATGTTGCAGAGCTTCAGATAACCCAAGACCCAATAAGTTCACTGAATGTTAATCTAGGTAAAATTTCTGGGTATAGACAATGCAGGTACAGCTGATTAATGGAAAATAAACACTGAATGGCACCAACCGCGCAACTCAAGAGCACCGCAGACACAACGGAGTTATGGTAACCATTTCACAAGGTGCTGGTTTTCTGTAAAGTGCCCATCCCTTAACATATATTCTATTTGTATATTACCATTAGCGCAATCAGTTTAAAACAATTGTTTTCAAGCATATTTATTGTTGTGGCTGTGAAATATCACTATTGGGTGTTCAGGTAATGTGGTCAAATACATTTCCTTTTGGGTGACACATTGAGACTGGAGTTCAGAAATTAAGGTGCATAGGAGAGTAGAATATATAGAAAAGTGCAAACAATTCACTGTTGGTGCAGCTGGATTGACAGCATTTACTGGGGCATCACATTGACAATAAGGCGGACATTCAGGCATTGCTAAATGTGAAACAGTCTCATAAAACCTTTTGTAGCATGAACACATACTTAAAAAGAGTTCTGGTGGTCACTTGTGCAAAGCACAAACCAACTAAATCATTGGTTTAGAGACCACACTGTTGTATAAAAAGGATATGTTGTGGCCAGCTATGACATATAAAAGATAACCATCTTCACAAGTCAGGTTGACCGGAAAATATTTGTGACTTATGGTTGCCCATAAAATGGAGATAATGAAAATATTCTATTTATAACGACAATGGGTTTTCAACTGGAAAATAATTTTCAGAAAGTTTTTCCATTGAAACTTACAGCACAGAAGGAGGCCGTTTGGCCCACCATGCCTGTACCGGCAGGGTTTCTGGCCCAAGGAAACACTTCACGCTCCTTTATGACAAACACATGTCGATATATATTTTATTTTTACCACTTCATTGGTAATAATTGCAGTAATTTATCAAGCTAGTTTAAATTCTATCGACCTGTTTATGTTTGGCATTCTTAAGAATGCAAATAAATATTGTCAGAGTGAGTGTGCACTAATCCGCATCAGTAACAGGGATAGACCGACTGGAAATTTAATCCTAAAACTGCTGATTTCAGCACACACAAGAACACTCCAACAAACCTATTGTTACAATAAAGCAGATACTCTAATGTCCAATGTTGGCTCTCTACTCCAGAACATCAGAAATAAAATTTAATCAAAAATGTTACGTTTTTAAACACTGGTTTGGCTTTATTTTCTCTCCTATTCATTCACTCTTACCTTTCTCTCTCTCTCCATAAATATTTTAATTTTTATATGAATCCAACCCAACTATATCTTTTCTCCATATTTAAAAAAATTTGTTTTCGTCCACCTCTCTGCACCTATCACCCATTGCGGATATGGCTGTCTTTTTGTGTGCATTAAGCCCAGAAGCATAAAACTTGACAGTCACATCCAACGTCCAACGAAGGTGAACAGCCGCACATCGAATGGGAGGTCCCGCACAGGCCGCTCACCTGCTGCCGCCGCGGGAAGAAACTGCACATACGCAGCCGCACGCGCAGCAAATTTAAAGGAACCGCGCACTTAAACTGCAAATTACAGGGAACATTGGTCATATCATAGACTTAACCAGATCAGTTGTTGATTCCATTCTGCAACATCAAATGCAGTCACACGGGATTTAAACGCACCCACTTGCTTCAGGTGGGAGATTTCCACTCCCATTTCCGGTCCCTAAAGCCCTGGGCTTTGGTATACATGGGGTGTTAAGGACAGGAAATCAGACCAGTTATCTGATCCATGGGGCTAGTATGATGAAATGAGGTAACTTTTCTGTGGCACAGTTGTACTTAAAATGTATCTGGAGCAGCTATGCAAAATTTATTTAAAAAATGTACCATTTTTTGCAGCATTACTTGAGGCAGTTCCAATGACCGAGTAAAACTGCAAATCAGTCCTGGTTCCCACACCTGAATAAAATTACACAAACAAGAAATAATTGAATGACAAAGAGTTGCATGCCTTCGCAAATGATTGGTACAGCAAAACTGCTGTTCACACCATTTCTTCAAAGTAAGAAGTGAAGCAATGCAGGCACTTTCACGTACATGGATGTCAGCCAACAAATAGGCCGATTAATTGTTGCCCTCCTTACCACAACTGAGAGAAGCTGTTTCATGTTCAACCATTCTCCTTCCCGTCAAAACTGCCATCACCCCTTCTCATTAAAACCTACCCTCAACTCCTCCATTCTTTCCAATCTCCTTTTTACTCAGGCCAACTGTCCTCACTATCATTCAACTTGCCACTCAACTCCATACTGAACACTAGAGAGGGCAGGCAGGTCAAGGAGGGTTAACATTCCGCATTCCAATCACTCCCTATTTCAATCCATTCAATCCAGTTTCTTTAGTGTCTGTGACTGTGGCATATTGTCCCTCAGTGTCCTCGTTGACCTCCCTGTTCAACATGGTTGACCACACCATCCCCCTCCATCACCTCAACTGGTTCCATTCTCACTTGTCCCAGTATAATCAGAACACCACATGCAATGGCTTCTCCTCTTGCCCCCACATGGTCACCTCAAGACAGTCCCAAGATTCCAATCTTCGTGCCCTTCTATTCCTCACCTGCATGTTTCCCCTCAGCTTCTACATGTATGTGGAGGGCACCCAACTTTACTTCTTCACGATCACCTTCGACCTCATTGACTGCCATGGTGCTGTCTGACTAGTGTCAGATATTAAAGGCATAATTTTAATCCCCAAAAATGGGTGGATTTGGGTCAGGTGGGAAGTAAAACATTTTTTAAATTTCAAACCCGAAACCAACCCCCCCCTCGAACTCACCCACTTCTGGTTTTAACGGAGGCGGGATGGTGGACAGGCGATCAACCCGCTCTCAGGAGGCGGGTCCATCATTTAAATATTTTAGTGAGGCGACGTCCCTAAGATTTTTCCTCTGTTTCAGCTTTAACACCGGCCGACCGAGTTTCCCGAAGCCCAGGATACCTGGCAGCTAAAGGGAGGCAAGGACAGTCTCCTCCACGCAACCCCTCCCCCGACCTGCTCCTCTCCCGATCTCTCCAGGCCCCCCCATCGATGCCACCCCCGAACTCTCTCCGGGCCCCCCCATCGATGTCCCCCCACGACCACAAACCCCCGATCTCTCCTCCCTCCGCCACATCCCCCCCCCCCACCCCCCCAGCTGCAGCCTGCTGCCGCAGGCCTACCCGCCCAACAGCCAGCCAAGCCAGCCTCTCAATCAACGGCCGGGAAACGGATTCCAAAAATGGTAATCAGGTCCTGCCGCTAAATTCGGCAGGACCCGAGACCACTAATCTGCGCCGCCCCTGCTCCGCCCCCCCAGCTCCCTCCCCTCCTACCCGGAAATATCGGGGCCCAAATCTTGGATGAGCCAGATTTTTTTTTCAAATTAACATTGGCAAGACCAGCGACAGCCTTGTTCAACTCCCATAGCCTTGCCACTAATTCCATTAACCTCCGTAGCCCCTTACTCAATGTGCAACCTCATTGTGCTGTTTGACCCAAAGCTGTACTTCAAACCCCATCATAATCTCTTACTTCCACCTCAGCAACATCACCCGAATTGATCACCACACTTATTCCTGCATTTGTCAACTACAGGCTTGACTCTTCCAATACTTTCGCCAGCATCGCAAGCGCTACCCTACATACCCTCATTTCATTCAAAACTATATCACAATAGAGTAACCTGGGATCGTAACCATGAAACCCTTTATGTTATGTGAGCCGTACATTGCAATTCCATATGTGCCTCCACGTTTGTTTGTCCTATCTTCTGGAATGTAGATTGTGATACAGTTTATAAAAAAGACCAATTATAAGCCAACAGGCTGATTTATTTTACATATTAGGTGTGAACAAACAGAATAACATTTACAGTGAATTTTAATCTAATACAGAATGCTCCTCATAACAGAAAATAACAAAGGACATCACACTATCCGTTAGTTGACTAGATTTACTTTTCAGACTAACAATTCTCTGAAACTAGTCAGCACTAAACTTATGATTACTTCATCCATTGTCTGTCTTCCAAACAAGATTTTTCCTGACTGTCTCAACTTGTCCCATCTACACAGGAAACCAGAGACTTAACCCATAAAGTGCCCACCGTGGCCAGGATTGGTCACTGAGCTACCAATGAAGCCGGCTACTTATGGCTGCGGTTACATGAATGAAGTCATTCCAACTTCTTGTACTCAATTTCTTCTCTGGAACGTGTTAACCCTCACAGTCTGAAATTGATATGGATAACCGTTTTAATGCCTAACCCATCTCCTTTTGGGAGAGCTCATCAACATTCACAGTCACCCTTTGTTCCAGTAGCTCCAATCTTTAGAAAAGAAATATGCTGGCCCTTTGGGAGATCACCCCTTCGAATATTGAAACAACTTCTTTTACAAGGCAGCCTGAAAAGCAACATGAAATGGCAACATCCACCTTGGTCATCCACTTATGGCCTCTGGTATGATGAAACTGATTTTATACCAAAACATATTACACTTTAAACAAATAAATCTATTCTGAGCCAATTAATCAAAGATCCCAAAACATGACGGGTCCTCACCTTAAACAACCTCTGCAGCATCATCCAGCCACAGTTCCCAACTCGCACTTTCACTCTCTCACTCTGGCCTCCTGTGCATTACTCCTTCCTCCAGTTCACCACTGCCAGCAGAACCTCAGCCCTACACTCTGGAGCTCTCTCCTTAAACCTTTCATGGGCCAGATTTGCTGGAGCAGGGCATCTCATGGCGTGCCCAGTTAGTTAGACTTAAAATTGCACATTTAGGTTTTAAAAATTTTTGCCCACAAAGTTGCTGTTAAGTGCGAGCTGATAACGGTGCGGCCGGGGAATCAGGACATCTGGGACCTTGGTGAACGACGGGACAAACAGTGCATCTCCTTAACCAATGAAATTAAAGGATTGAGAAATAAACTGAGGGAGGACTAGGAAGGAGAATGAATTAGAGGGGGTGAATGCAATGTTAAATCAGGTTCAGAACGAGAAATAAAGAGTGAAAGAAAGATTGGAGAGGAGAGAGAGAGAGAGAGAGAGAGAGAGAGAGAGAGAAAGACAGAAAAGTAAGAATTTATTTTTAAATTTAACAGTTTAAAAATCTCCAACAATTCATAACCTGAAGGAATGGGAGGCCACACTTATAATTATTTACTTTCTGGGCAAGAGGTTGCTTGGCATCCATTAACAATCAGCCCGTCATTAAAACAGTACTTATGCGGTTAATTACTAGACTTGCCTTTCTGTGGCGTGTTTAATGGGCAATTAGTGTGCAAATGCAGTAACTTGATGAAAATCACAGGGAGGTTAAGCACAAGATGCCGTTTTCGCGAAGTTACCGACAAGTGGTGCAAATCGTCCAGCAGCCTGAGGAGATTCTCAATTCATGGGTCTCTCTTCCTCACCACAAGTTGCTGGACGATTTGCGTATTAAGAATGGCGTGCGTCGTTCAGACGCTGTTAGTTTTTCAGCAAAATCTGGCCCATCATCTTTAAAAACCTGCTCAAAACCTAACACTTTGACCGTGTCTCTGGTCAGAGCCCCTGATTCTTCTATTACTGCTTGGCATCCGCTTGTCCTCTATGAAATGACTTGAGAAATCTATTAGATTAAAGGCAATATACAAGTGCAAGTTGTTGTAGTTGTTATACCACATAGCCATTATGATCATCTGCCCACTACAGGGTTTATTCAGCAAACTTGTGCCAGCAGTGTTGCATTTCACCAACAGGAGGGCAAGGTTGGAGAAAAAGCTACAATATTGTAGCCCCAATTCTCTGACCCATGTTTCTGTTTAGCAAGGCTGGGAACACAGGATTGCTGAATTTCCTGGTATTCTTTATTTACCGTATCTCATTCCTTATTTATGGCATCTATCAGGAATTAGTCAACAGCCCGTCAATCCAATCTGCCTATCTTATTAGTCAGTGTAGTGAATCATCATCCAGGAACAATTATAGTACATATTCTAAAAGCATTAATACAAAATGAATTCCTGCTGTCAGAGCAGGTGACACCAAGCTAGGAGGGGAGAGTGAATTCAAACTAGGCAGCGGAGATATTACGATTAGAGCTTAACAGCATTTGAACACGGGCTGATCAGAGGCAAATAAAACTTCAATAGGGACAAACCCAAGGTGCTGCATGCATGGGAAGTACAAATAGAAGGTATGTGTACTCCAAAACGTACCAAGGGGGAGGCTAAAAGCGAGCTTATGGTGTTGATTGACTTGTCACTCACCATAGGTAAACAGTGCGAGACATCAAAAGGCAAAGCAAATGCTGGGATACATTAAAACAAAAGAAAAAGCAAAACACTACTGATGCTGGAAATCTGAAATAAAAACCAGAAAATGCTGGAAACACAGAGGTCAGGCTGTGGAGAGAGAAACAGAGTTAACGTTAAAGGTCGATGACCTTTCATTAGAACTGCAAGATGTTAACAGTTTTTAAGCAGAGCCAAGGAAAAGGGGAGAGGGGAGGAAAGAACAAAGGGGAAATTCTGTGATAGGGTGGAGAGCAGGAATGATTCTCCTCCATCCCATTCCCACTCTGACCTCAGCCTCCTACACTCTTCCAATGATGCTCAACGCAAGCTCGAGGAACAGCACCTCATCTTTCTATTAGGCAGCTTACAGTCTTCCGGCCTTAAGTTTAACAACTTTAAATCATAACCACCGCTCCCATTTTCTCTTGGGCAGCAGATGCTGGTAATGGAGGATGGCTGCACCAGAGCCACTAGGAGTGGAGGAGGTGTGGGCTGGTGCTTGGGGTGGGGATCCCCTCTTGGTACATGGCCGGCGGGGTGGTCCACACCACATTCCTGGGCCACAGGAGCCTTCTCCTCTTTGCCAGATTTTCCAGAGTTCTCGCTCCCTCTGCTACACTATCATTTGCACCTCCTCTGGACCCATCTTTTGTTTCTTTACTCCCCCCTTTGCCTTGCACCATCATCCCTTTTCTCATTTAATCGCTCCTGCCCTCCACCCCATCACAGACCTCTCCCATTTGTTCTTTCCCTGCCCCCTATTCCCTACCTCTGTACTTGCTTAAAAACTGTTCATCTCAAACATCTTCCAGTTCTGATGAAAGGTCATCGAGCTGAAACGTTAACTCCGTTTTTCTCTCTGCACAGAGTGTTTTCCAGCATCTTTGGTTTTTAATTGCTGGGCTGCATTGCCAAATCAATTAAGTTCAAACCTCCAAAAGCCATCTTGAAAATATACAATGCTCTGGTCAGACCACATTTTTAGTTCTGCATACAGTTTTACTTGCCTGGACATAAGGGCGCCATTCAAGCACAGAGGTCAATACAGAGGAAAGCAATGAAACCGATTCTGGTGTAGGAAAGAAGAACTTTAAGAAATAACTTGATAAGCTTACAGTTCTTAACCTTCAAAAGCTAAATCTCAAAAGGAGGATCTTATATAAGTTTCTTGGTAGGATGAAATTAATCTCAAAGTAATAATTTGATACACTAGGTCAGCAAGATAAGAGAGCACAAGCTCAAGGCCGTCAAAGGCAAATTAAGGACCCGTGATAAGTATTTCTTATCAGAGACTGTGATGCGGAAATGCCGGTGTTGGACTGGGTGGACAAAAATGAGAAGTCGCACAACACCAGGTTATAGTCCAACAGTTTTATTTAAAATTACGAGCTTTCGGAGCTGCTGCCCCTTCGTCAGGTAGAGGTACAGTGAGGGAATCTAATACACAGTATATACACAGAGAGCGACTTGTCTGCAGAGATACAATCAGTCAGGAAGGCACTACATCAAAGACACATCAGAGCACAGCCAAGACAATGAGGTGGGTCACAGGGGGTCCAACGTGTCTAATGATGCCGTCTGCAGTTGAGCTCCTAACTTTTTTTTTGTGTTTTTTTTTTAAACTGGAAAGACAGACAACGATGTCGCGTCACGTTCTGTAGCGTGACATGAACCCGAGATCCCTATTGATACTGATAGCCTTGCAGCCAGTCATATTACAATTCAGCCCAAACTTTTATGCAGTTTGCTGATATAATAGTTGGAGGATTCAATCTTAAGGACAGCCATTTCTTTCCACGTGTAAGGGTCAACATTTTACTAAGGGATTTAGACACAACAGAGATAGCCTTTTGAATGAAGGAAAATGGGAATATATTACAGTGGGCACAGTAGCAAGAGTCCATTTCCATGAGCACTGCCATTTTTATAACTTTGCTTGTTATTTTCTCTAAGAGGTGAGGGTATTTAAGTGAAAATCTCTACCTATTTAATGTTCAATCAAATAATATTATTTACATAAACTAGTGCCAGCTACAGTTGCCCGTCATTAAATTATAGGAGTCCCAAGTTCAGGGAGCTTTGCTAAACTCTTCAAAAATTAAAGAAAGTTAGACTTGCATTTATATAGCGCTTTCCACGCCCATCGGACGTCCCAAAGTGTTTTACAGTCAATTTTTGAATACTTTTAAGAGTAGGCACTGTTGTAATGTAGGAAACGTGGTAGCCAACTTGCGCACAGCAAGATCCAACAAACAGCGATAATGACCAGATAATCTGTTTTAGTGATGTTGGTTGAGGGATAAATATTGGCTAGGACACTGGGGCTAACTCCCCCACTCTTCCTCGAAATAGCGCCATAGGATCTTTTATGTTCACTTGAGGGGGCAGACGGTTTAACGTCTCATCTAAAAGACGGCACCTCTGACAGTGCAGCACTCCCTCAGTATTTCACTGGAGTGTCAGCCGAGAGTTTTGTGCTCAAGTCTCTGGTTTGGGACTTAAACCCACAACCTTCTGACTCAGAGGCGAGGGTGCTACCCACTGAACCATAGCTGACACAGTCTTCAGTCACACTATAGAGGAGGAATCCATTACTGCACCTGACATTGATTTTACTTGTGCTTATTATGCACTTATTTTATTTCCCTTTGCATTTCAAAATTGTTCCAGCTGCTTTTCACAGCTTATGGCCCTCCTATCTTTCAAGTACTGTACTATGCTTTTTATGGAACATTTGATATTCATGGGTGAGAATTTAATTCTAACACAGTTGCCACTAAATATTCGTAGTGCTTCTGTTAGCCAATTAAAAAATGTAGCTTTTCCTAAAATAGCAGTCTAATGATGGAGTCAGAAGATCAGATTAGAAAGTTTTGTTTAAAAAATGAAACATGCTCACCATTTCTTTAATTCCTTCAGTATTCACTTAGTGACAAGCTCCAGCAAAAACAGTCTTATTTCACACATATGAACTTCACACTAAAAATGTACATCAAATAGTTTGGCCATATAGTGAAGTGTGTTTCACATTAGACCCCACGACATTGAGAGATAAGCCCCCTCATCAGGAGATAAAAATTGATCTTTCACAGCCACGAAATACCACACTAAATGCAATGACAGCCAGGTATAGTTGTGGTTACCGCGACACATTTTCATGCTGAGTGTTATCCCTTTGAACTCTCCATACCTTCCTACTTGTTTCACAATACCACTAGCACCAAAAAAATCTGGCACAACCACTTAGCTGGATTGTGCTCGCTTAAAAAGTTACCCAGCCACAACCATAGATCGCACTCCTAAAAATCCTACCTCTCCACCATTTGTCTCAGGCTAAACCAAACCATTTGCAACCTAAACCAAACTGTTCGTGACCTTACCATCTTATTCTACCCCGAGCTGAGCTGGGGATCCCATATTCTCTCCATCACAAGGACCATCTACTTCCACCTCAGTCACATCAGCTACCTCCACCCCTGCCTCAGCCCAGCTTTTGCTGAGACTCTCATCCAGACTCAACCATTCCAATGCTCTAACTAAGCACCTTACTGACCTTCATTCTGTATGCTGTCAACCACTTCTTTAACGTCATGAGAGGATGCTTCCTTCCTAACTTAATGACAGCATAAATACTCCTTTCAGAGTTACATAGCCACTTAACAGTAACCAAGATGCATTATTGTGAAACTGAACAAGACAAGCAGCATGCTTAAACAAGGTTTTCATGGTAAAATAGGGATCTGACCGGCAATGTGTGAGCCTGTTGTCATCCATGTTGTAACCGGAGCATAAGCACACAGCTTGTACACAAAACAATGCACAATCTGCACGCATAAGCTCCAATCGTAGTAATGCAAGAGGTTATCAGTACTGTATTATACAGGAAATATGTGGCACTTGCATGGTATTAGCCCAGTTGAATTAGCAACCCCAGAATAGTGTCAAACAATATAATATATTATATTCTGACTTATTTTTCACATCTACTGAGCCTCAATACTTTTTGGAATCACTCCAAATCAGTAACTCTTTGGAAGCTTCAAATAATACAACTCCTTTATTCATGCCACTTTTGGGAGGAAAGAGAGGAGAGGAGAAAATGTATTTAATTTTCAACAGTAAAAGTTCCACTTAACAGCACCAAAAATAGTGCTGCTTAAAAATATTGGCTCGGATTTTGCATTGAGAATAACGGTGAGGCTATCAGCGCTCACCGCTATTATGAAGTAAATTGGACAGCAACTTCCAGAGTGCGCACATGCACAGTTAAATGTGGAAATCCGAGTTACCCAGCTCCTCCACAGGCTGCACTATAACAGTACCTCGCCAATAGACTCGGCATTGAAATACATGCAAGGGCGCGAAGTTGCTGTGCTTACCCATTAGCCATCCACCAAACACGCCAGAAAAAGTTAGGGCTGGTACATTCAGGTGTAACTGAAATTTTAATGGCGCGATAAGTCTTAATTACTGCCAAACAACCTCTCTGGCACTGAAAATTTAATTTTACAAGTGTGGAGTCTCATTTCTTCAGAATTTAATTTTGTTGGAGATTTAAAATCTTTTTTAAATAAAACTTTTTTTTAAAAACTTTTTCTTTGCCTCTTTTATCTCTCTCCTTTAATCCCATATTTCATCCCCTCTTTATTTCGCTTACTACAGTATACATGATTTTACAATGAATTAAATATCCTAATTTATACTTCCTGATTTAGACTCTGCGTGTCTCAGTGAGGATTCTGCAACCTGATTGGTTGAAGAGCAACGCTGTTGCTTGTCCTGCTCACACGCCACAGAACCCCTGTAGAGGGCACCACGCTGAAAATGATCTCTAGGAACCGCAAGTTGCCACTCAAAAGTCCGCAAAAAGTCTGTGGGCAGCTGTAAGCATTATGAACGGCGAGTGCCGTTCCTTTGCCGCTGACTGCAAAATCTGAGCCATAATACATCAAATATTAAATGGACACTCAATTTAACTAATTCCATATTTTATACATGAGGATAGTACATGTAATTTCTGTCAGTTAAAATTTATTTTCACACTTTTTCATTAGTTTTGAACATCACATAATATGGTACTTCTTTATTGTCCCTTCTGTGTCTAATCTGAATAGTAGTTTTTGAGTAAGTGGGCTGGGGCTGTTAGATGAATCTGTACCAGTCCAGGTCAAACATTAAAAAAGTAATTTTTATTGTCTTCAAAATTTAAGTTCCCCGAAATTTAAACTTTAGTTTTTGTTTCACTCACGTTCCTGAGATAATACTGATGTATAACTCATGCACACAGAACATCCTTTCAGGAATGACTAAAATAAACCTCGTTAGTCAAGGTAATTGTCTCTCTGTCCTCTACATTTGCATGTACATTGGAAAAAGTCAAAATAACTGCAGACTCTAGCACTATTGGTTTCCTAATTCCGTGTTATTTTTGAAAGCAGTTCTTTTATCCTTTATAAAATTTACTGAGCATTCTCCCCTTCTCCCCAAAAGTTAGTTTCACTTTTTCCACAATCAGCTTACTTATAAGGAATCATTCCCAGTCACATATGCAATTCCACTTCTCTCTGTTGGCTTAACACAGGACTGTTTGAATAGTATTTAACACTAGCTTGCGCACATTTTCTAAAACATCATACATGAAACCTTTGCTGCACATTTTAATAGTGAAACACCTAATTTCCCCTTCAGAATATCATAGTGTAGGGGGTTAGCAGAAAGAGAAAGCTATAAAAACAGCTACGATTATCAGTTCTGAAAGTACTAAAATAATCTACCGAAGTCTCGTAAAGATGACAATGAATGATGTGTGGCTAATCGTGACTAACAATTTATAGTCAATCGATATGTTAATTTTCAAGGCCTTGCTCTTACTTTGCTTTTCATCGTTTCCCCTCATTTTCAAAATTACTACACAGCTTTCCGAGCATTACATGTATGCATACTGATTTGAGATGTCATCTTTTGAAAAAGCTCTCTCATCACATTGAGCGACTTAGTGCATCAGCCAAGAGAAGGTATCAAAGTCCATAAAAAGACAGACTTGGGTTTATACAGTACCTTAAAATGTTCCTGAGAGACAATGTAAAGTACGATAATTTATTTAAGTACTATGGTTGTAATGTAGACAAACTTCTGAAGGTCTCACCATCAGCGATGATGTGAGAAACCAATTAATCTATCTTTGGTGGTGCTGATTGAGGGAGGAATGTAGGCCAGGACAATGGTAAAATTCCCTGCTCTGCTTTGGGAAGCACCGTGGTGTGGCGGATCGCCACCTAAACGGGCATTATCCACTTTTCTGTCCGTGGACAATATATCGAGCACCTTGCCTTTAAGGCAGGAGAGAAGGAGTGGGCGGGGCCTCGGTTTTTCCAGAGAATTCTGGGATCAGTTTGTTCAGCCATTTTGGACCATGCAGTTGTATTAAAAAGTCTCTGTTTTTCCACACATGGATTCAGTCTTAATTAGTGTTTCGCGGCAGCCTCAACATTGGTGACCCCGACGCTCAGAACGTATTCCGAGCACTGCAATGGCGGACACGAACGCAGTTTCCGTGAAAGTGCCGGAGTTTTGGGAAAACCAGCCCGAAGCCTGGTTTCTCCAAGCTGAATCCCGCTTCCGGCTGCGAAACATCACTACAGATGGGACGCAGTACGACTACCTCGTCACATCACTCGGTAGCGCCACAGTTTCGAAGGTTTGGACAGCGCTGCAGAACCCACCAGAGGAAGGCAAGTATGCACATCTCAAGGCAGCGCTCCTTAAAAAATTTACGGCCTCGGCATATCAGCGAAACTGCCACCTCCTCGACCTTCCAGGCCTCGGTGATGCCTCACCGTCAGACCTCCTCTCCCACATGCTCTCCCTCACCGACGAGAGCCCACCCGGATCCCTCTTCCGCACGCTGTTCATCCGCCAGCTCCCTCTCAGCATCCGCCCAGCGATCGTGGCGTCCGGCCTCACGAACCTGGAAGCCCTGGCCGATGAGGCCGACAAGCTGCTGTCCGCTCACTCCAGCCGCGACGTCACTCCGGACCTGGCAGCCAATGCCTGGGCGCGCCCCTCACCGGCCACCACGCGGCCACAAGGACCAGCCACCAGGCCTTCGCGCCCCACAAACCCGAGCCACTGTTACTACCACGCACGGTTCGGCGCCAGGGCACAACGGTGCACACCTCCCTGCTCTTTCAAGTCCGCCCCCGTACCAGCCCCCGCGATGGCCGTGGGCCACGCGGGCTCCCTGCTGTACATTACGGATGACAAAACCGGCCGCCGGTTCCTGTGCGACACTGGGGCTCAGCACAGCATCATCCCGGCCTCCTCCCTCGACATCCAAAAGGGCGAACGAGGACCGGCGCGGAAATCTGGACGTATGGCACCCGGACAGTCACCCTCGACCTCGCTGGTCGCCGCTACCGATGGGAGTTCATCACTGCCAAGGTGCTCTCCCCTCTCATCGGCGCAGATTTGCTGTGCGCCCACGGCCTACTGGTAGACATCCCTCGTCACCGCCTCGTGGACATGAACACCATGTCCCCCATCCTGGGCGCCATGGCCCCCCGTCAACCCGCCGACATGGCGTCACAGTGCCACGCCCGGGCCACGGATGACTACTCGGCACTCCTGGCCGAATTCCCGGCCCTTACCAATCCGACCTTCTCCGCGGAGGCCGCCAAACACGGGGTGGAACACTTCATCCCCACCACAGGCCCCCCAGTGTACGCCCACGCCCGCAGGCTGGACCCGGCCAAACTGGAGATCGCGCGGACCGAGTTTGCCACCATGGAACAGCTCGGCATCATCCGCCGCTCCAATAGTCCCTGGGCCTCCCCACTCCACATCGCCCCCAAACCAGGCGGAGGTTGGCGCCCCTGCGGGGTTTACCGCCGCCTCAATGACGCCACCACCCCTGATCGGTACCCCGTGCCGCACATTCAGGACTTCTCGGCTAGACTGGCCGGCCGCTCAGTCTTTTCCAAGGTCGACCTGGTGCGCGGATACCACCGTCCCCAAGACGGCCGTAATCACCCCCTTCGGCCTGTTCGAGTTCCTGCGGATGCCCTTCGGCCTCAAAAACGCGGCCCAGGCATTCCAACGGCTCATGGACTCGGTCCTTCGGGACCTGAAGTTCCTGTTCGTCTACCTGGACGACATCCTGGTAGCCAGTTCCTCCAAGCAGGAACATCTCGAACACCTTCGCATCCTGTTCGGGCGCCTCAGCAACCACGGGCTCATCCTCAGCCCAGCCAAATGCCAGTTCGGCCTGGACAAGATCGACTTCCTCGGCCACCACATCACTCATGCTGGGGCCATTCCCCTGCCCACCAAGGTGCAGGCCGTCCAACAATTTCCCCGCCCCACCACCATCAAAGGCCTCCAGGAGTTCCTCGGGATGGTGAATTTCTATAACCGCTTCATCCCCAAAGCAGCGTCCCTCATGAGGCCCCTGTATGAAGCCCTCCGGGGCAGGAGCGGCAAGATGGCGGTCGAATGGACGGCAGACGCGTCCGCCGCCTTCGACTCCACCAAGACCTTGCTCGCGCACCCACGGCCCAATGCCAGGGTAGCGCTCACCACGGACGCCTCCGACCACGCGGTCGGCGCCGTGTATGAGCAATGGGTCGACGGCGCCTGGCAACCATTTGCCTTCTTCAGCCACCAACTACGCCCCCCGGAGGTCAAGTACAGCACCTTCGACCGCGAGCTCCTCGCGCTGTTCCTGGCAGTCCGCCATTTTCAGTTTTTGCTTGAGGACCACCCCTTCACTGCGTTTGTCGACCACAAGCCCGACATTCGCAATGGCAAAGACAACCGACCCCTGGTCCGCCAGGCAGCAGCGCCAGCTCGCGGCAGTGTCCGAGTTCACCACGGACATCCAACACGTCTCCGGCCGAGACAATATGGTAGCCGACTGCCTCTCCCGCCCCGCCATCCACGCCGCACACCTGGCAGTCGACTACGCTGAACTCGCAGCAGACCAGATCACCGACCCTGATCTGCTCTCCGCACCTACCAACCTACCAGGGCTATGCCTGGCCGACGTCGCCTGTGGCCCGACCGCAGTCACGGTCAAGTGTGACATATCCGTATGTCAACCTCGGCCCGTCGTCCCAGCGTCCTGGCGCCGCCGGGTATTCGACATTCTCCATAACCTCTCCCATCCCGGCGCTCGCGCATCCATCAAGTTGGTAGCCAACCGCTTCGTCTGGCGCGGCCTTCGCAAGGATGTGCGTACTTGGGCCAACTCCTGCCTAGCCTGCCAACAGGCCAAGGTACAGCAACACACGAAAGCACCCCTCGAGGAGTTTACCGTCCCCTCGCAGAGATTCGACCACATCCACGTGGACATCGTCGGGCCACTGCCGCCGTCGCAAGGCCACACGCACTTGCTGACGATCGTTGACCGCACCACGCGCTGGCCCGAGGCAATTCCACTGATCTCTACCACCACCGCCGACATCGCCAGAGCCTTCGTCAGCACCTGGGTCGCACGGTTCGGCGTCCCCTCCGACATGACGTCGGACAGAGGTCCGCAATTTACCTCTGAACTCTGGACCGCCGTCGCACGCAATCTCGGGGTGACCATTCACCGCACCACAGCGTACCACCCCCAAGCCAACGGACTGTGTGAGCGGTTCCACAGATCCTTGAAGGCATCTCTTCGAGCCAGCCTCCAGGACGGCGCCTGGACTGACAGACTTCTGTGGGTCCTCCTCGGCCTGCGCACCGCGGTTAAAGAAGACCTCCACGCATCGGCAGCAGAGCTCGTGTACGGTCAGCCGCTGCGTGTACCCGGCGAGTTCCTGCCCACCGCCACGACACCCTGGTCAGCCGACCAGCAACGCCACGACTTCGCTTCACCGGCGCTGCCGTTCGCCCCGGTGCCCATTGCCCGACACGACGAATCCACCTCACACGTCCCACTAAGCCTGCACCAGGCACGGTTCGTTTTCGTCCGGCACGACGCCCACCGCGGACCCCTTCAACCCCCGTACGACGGGCCCCACAAGGTGCTACAGGCTGGGGACAAATTTTTCACCCTGCAAGTGGGCGACAGGACCGAAAAAGTGTCGGTTGACCGACTCAAGCCAGCACACTCTGAGCCCGGTGAGCAGGTCCCTGTAGCTCGTCCACCACCACGCGGCCGACCTGCCCTCAAGCCGGTTCACCCGGCGGCTCCACGCCCGGCCGTTCCACGTCCACCGGCGTCCTACAAGAGCCGCTCCGGCCGCCCCATCAGACCGCCGCACCGTCTCGTCCACACCTCCTAAGCGGATTCTGGGGGGAGCTGTGTGGCGGATCGCCACCTAAACGGGCATAATCCACTTTTCTGTCCGTGGACAATATATCAAGCACCTTGCCTTTAAGGTACCTTGCCTTTAAGGCAGGAGAGAAGGAGTGGGCGGGGCCTCAGGGTTTTTCCAGAGAATTCTGGGAGCAGTCTGTTCAGCCATTTTGGACCATGCAGTTGTATTAAAAAGTCTGTTTTTCCACACATGGATTCAGTCTTAATTCGTGTTTCACGGCAGCCTCAACAGTGGGATATTTAACCTCCAGGCTGACAACGCCTCATTCAAAAGCCAATACATCTGAGAGGCAACTGTACTGTAGTGTCAAGTTAGATTATGTGTTCATGTCCTTGAATGAAGCTTAAACCCATACCTTTCTGAACCAGAAACCCAGGAGACACTTGATTTTGATTTGGCCACCTAGATCCATTCCCATCTTTTCTGTCTGACCTAGAATAGAAACAGATGTGCAGCACTGTACAAAGTACTGTCGTTCTGGTGCAAGATAGACAACCGGGTTCAAACCAGGCTGTAGAAATTTGGAAATAGCTTTTTAAAATGTGCTGCATTTCTACATTTTCCACCAGGTTACTTTCCAGAATTTAAATAAAACTATACAAAATGACCATAATTGAGAAATAAAAAATATTAATTCAGAAAATAAAACTTTCTACTTTTCCTGGATTAAAAATATTACAATGCACTTTGATAAAAATGAATTTCAAACATAATTGGAGACAAATCTTCTGCTTGAAAGCTAGTGAAGGTCATCAACATTTGCTGTTTAAATAATATTTACAAAATTAGAAATCAACAGAATAAAATAAAAAGCTATAAAGTTGATCAGAATTATTTACATTTATTCAAGGTGGTTGTTATAAATTTCAGATCCGTATTTCAAGCGCTTAACCCCTCTGCTCTCTGACAGATTGATCTGCCAAAATGCCAATCAAAACTACCACCTTGGATGAGGAACCTCCCTTGACTGGTGAGAGAGCCATGGCAACTACATTAACTGTTTAACTATGACCCCTGCTGTGTTCAATGAAGGGATACTAATCCAACATTACAGGTGCACATGTTTCTAGGGGTTGGGTGATCCCCCACCTGAAATGTGCGAGATGGCATCAATTCTGAGATAGCTGTTATACCAACTACTTCGCCCTAAATAACATCCCAGGTAGCTTGTGTTTCAGCAATTTAACCCTTTGTGAACACAATTTAACTTCATCGTGATACAATTGAACTCAAAATCCCTTTGCGGCCAAATAGGTAAAAATTTCAAAACACGACGGAGGTCTTGATGGCTAGATTCCTGCTTTAATTCTTTGATGACATGTTGCTTAAAATAAAAAGAAATCTCTCAAAATAAGTTTGGAACTATATGCCTTACACATTAAAACATTTTTATCTTGAAGTTGTTTTTTTCCAGGATCAAATTTCTGCAGAAACCACAAATACTCTGGAGAAACATTACCTCGAAAACAGTATAAAATCAACAGTCTTTACTTCTATTTACTATTTTAAAAATTGCTTTACATGAATTCTACAAATTATAGCAAAAGATGTGACTGGAAGTACAGTGATGTAACTATGTACTAGTAGCATAACTGTGCATTTGTTATTTCAATCACACTTCATCTGGATCTCTAAGTTTTAAAAAGGGACGCGAGGCCTGGGAACTTTTCATTGGTGATTTTGGGCTCAATTAATGCCTAGTAGTACTGGCAGAAAATCCTTCACGACATATTCTAATTTTTCATCTTATGGCAACAATATGCTAATTTATTTATGTAACCATACACTGAACATACTTAATTTTGTGTTGTATTCATATTAGAAGTGTCAAAGGACAGTCTGAGAGGTTTGTGAACGGTTTTGTTTGTGTGTGTTGGAATTTTTGGTTGAAGAACACAAGAGTTCTGCTCGAGTTCCATGAAGAAATGAGGAAAAGACTCACGGGCCTTTGCAGGCCATTAGCTGCAGCAGGTAATGAGTTCAGTTATGACTGGTGAAGATTAGATCAGATTCTAACTGCTCTTAGTGCTGCTGATTGCAGCAACAACAAGCTAAGGGGAAAATCCAGTAGTCATGCTGTTATGATAACTGCTCCACCTTCATGTCCACTATCCAGCTGCCATCCACGAGCTACTCTGAGCAGGAAAAACTACAAGCTGAGTGGAAAATACTTCATATCACGACAGCCAAATGGAAAAATTAAGTTACCACCAACAGTAGCACACTGCCACCAGTTACTAACTGCTTGCCAATTATCATAGATTTTTGCAACACTGTAATGACACTTGTTTTGAAAACATTAGTTTTGAAAAGAATGCTTTTCACTGAACACACCAGTGGTAATGCGCTGACGAAAATGAGGAGCTTGAGGAAACGACGGCATCTACAAAACTTTCCTCATCTGGAGCAAGACAATGGAGATTGTTTTGAGAAAAATTATTTTTGTCTTTGTTTTTAATCAGCAACTATGTTTTCCAAAATGTAAATTGTGCCTTCTCAAGGCTTCAACAGGGGAACTGAATTAGACCAAGTGTGCTTTGAACCAGGTGTGAACCGAATCTTTCTAACGTCTATTGTTGGTTGAATTGTGTCAAATTGCTCAATCCTCATCCTCATCCTCATCAGCACCCCTTGTGGTTATCCTCATAACTATGTTATGTTACTTGAGTATTGTGTGCAGCTTTGGTCGCCTTATCTGAGGAAGGATGTTCTTGCCATGGAGGGAGTGCAGCGAAGATTCACCAGACGGATACCTGGGATGGCAGGAATGATGTATGAAGAGAGATTGGGTCAATTAGGCTTATATTCGCTAGAGTTTAGAAGAATGAGAGGGGATCTCATTGAAACTTATAAAATTCTAACAGGACTAGACGCAGGAAGGATGTTCCCAATGGCAGGGAAGTCCAGAACCAGGGGTCACAGTCTAAGGATAAGGGGTAAGCCATTTAGGACTGAGATGAGGAGGAATTTCTTCACCCAGAGAGTGGTGAACCTGTGGAATTCTCTACCACAGAAGACAGTTGAGGCCAATTCATTAAATATATTCAAGGAGTAGTTAGATATATTTCTTAAGGCTAAAGGGATCAAGGGATATGGGGAGAAAGCAGGGACAGGGTGCTGAATTTGGATGATCAGCCATGATCTCATTAAATGGCGGAACAGGCTCGAGAGGCCGAATGGCCTACTCCTGCTCCTATCTTCTATGTTTCTATGTAAGCTCTGCTGGCACATTGAGCAAATCACCGTTGTTTCACAAACCATATTTCAACATGCCTGCTCTTCAAAAGAATTAGTATTAAAAAAGACAGGTCATGTGTTAAGCAGTTGTCAACCTGATGGGTGCATGGAGAATAATACCAAACTTCATAAAATGGTGCTTACATAATTCCAAAAACTCTATTGCTCATTTTGCTGAGGAACAAAAATCACAGGTTTAATTTTCAAGAAGCAGCTTGTCTCAAGATTGGCAAGATAAAAATTACAACTGGACTTGTCTGACTGGTTTACTTGATTAACCTCTTGTTAACTGTCTCAAGACTCCTGGTACTGAAATGTGCTTAGTGGCAATTTTAGAGTAAAAAAAAAGATTGTTCACCGGGATTGTAAGCTTGCTTATGAAAGTTGTCTGCAATGTTGAGCACAAGTTAGGAGTATTAGGAAAGAGAGCCTGAATTAACAGTCATATTGACTATGAAGAGAGGCAAGATAATTTCATGTCATTGATAAGTGCAACCAGCTACAAAGTTTTCTTTATCACAGGTCCAAATCATACGACAGAGACAGACCATTTTGAAACTGGACTTCACATACAAACTTTTTTTTTTAAAAACACAAAAACGTGGATCTCATGGGATGCTGTAACATGCAGAGCTCATAAAATAAAGAATCTTTGTTTCTCCAAATAGAATTTCCAGGACATCATTCTCTTTTATTTAATAATCACTATTTAAAACCTTCACGTTACAGATGCATGTTTCTGTGACGAAGGATTTAAAAATCACAAAACATTTTTAAAAAAAGCCTGACAATTTAATGACAGACTAGAATTGCTATATAATGGGATATCAGAATACTTTGTACACTGATATGGCAGAACATGACCTGTAATTATGATTTTTTTTGCCTTTTCTGAACTGTCTCGAGTCTTAACTATTTTTGCAATTTATACTCACATAAAGGAAAAGGCTTATGCTATAATTCATTTTCATTTAGCAGCGTTAAATCTCACACTATGACGTTAACTAATTTCCTTCAAATCATGCCAAAGCCAATTCCCATTGAAAAACGGAGAGTTATGAGTAAACAGGCTTAAAACAACCATGAATGCCACATGCAATTAGAAGTTCCATGAGGTTGATTTCTATTATAAAACTGAAGGCTTCCCACAATACTGCCACTGGTGCTATAGTAAATCCAGAACATTTGTAGCATGCTAGATTACATACAATTAGCGCAAATCTTCACTTCTGCCATTTTATTGTAGATATCCACAGCACCTTCAAGGATTCATTACAACTCAGAATCATACAATGTCACTGAGGTTTCAACACTACTGTATCATATACTAGTTATCACCAGTGTCATGAGAAACATTTTATATGAGCATCTATAAGACATTTACAAACATTCCAAATTTTACAGATTGATTTTATTTAGGCCAAGTTGGTAACTGTAAAAATTAATCATGCTTATACTGTGTTTTATTTTTTTATAGCATTATCTTATAAGAAAATCTTTTTGATCAAACAAGAACTAAGTACATTTACTTTTATTTTAAAATAAAAAAGGAAAGGATTGTTGGACTTTTGCCAGGCCTGTCAGTTAGAATTCATGCTATCCACCCAAGGGTACTTAAAGAAATGGAACAGATGCTATGCAAACCCCTTGCCTGTATCTTTAATAGCTCGTAAGAGTGGGGGACTGTTCCCTCAGACTGGAAGGACGCTAATATAGCACCAAATTTTAAAAAGGGTTATAAAATACAGCCGGGTAACTATTGGCTCCATTAGTTTGACTTCAATAGGTAAAATGCTCAAAGGCATCGTAGGTGATGCCCTATATGACCACTTAGGTAGAGTAGGCGTCATCAGCGACACTGAACATGGCTTCTGGAAAAGAAGATTGTGTCTTACTAATTTGATTGAATTTTTTGCAGAAGTTACTAAGTTAGTGGATGAGGGCAACCCGGTAGAGACACGGTTTGCCTGGACTTTCAGAAAGCCTTTAACAAGGTACCTCACAAGTGGCTATTCTACAAGACAGATGTGTGTGGAATTAGTGGAAATCTGCTGCGGTGGATTGACAATTGGCTGAATGCCTGTAGACCGAAAGTGGTTAATGGATTTCGATCTGCTTGGAGACCAGTTACCAGTGGTGTCCCACAGGGATCGGCGGTGTTAGGACCTTTGCTCTTTACTATCTTCATTAATGACATAGATGTAGGTGTTACGGGAACTATCTGCAAGTTTGCAGGCAATACGAAGTTGTGTGCAAGCGTTAGGACTGTAGGAGATGCTAAACTACTACATGCAGATCTCGATGTGTTGGAGGAACGGGCCTGTGCTTGTCAAATTATGTTTATCTTAGGAAAGTGCAGCGTTATGCACGTGGGCAGGTCTAATGCTAAATATGCATACACCTTAACCTTACAGGAAACAGAATTGAAGCCAGTGGTGAAAGAAAAAGAACTGGGTGTTATAGAGCATATAGATACATAGAACAGTACAGCACAGTACAGGCCCTTCAGCCCTCGATGTTGTGCCGAGCATTGTCCGAAACCAAGATCAAGCTATCCCACTCCCTATCAATCTGGTGTGCTCCATGTGCTTATCCAATAACCGCTTGAAAGTTCCTAAAGTGTCCGACTCCACTATCACAGCAGGCAGTCCATTCCACACCCCAACCACTCTCTGAGAAAAGAATCTACCTCGGACATCCCTTCTATATCTCCCCCCATGCACCTTATAGTTATGCCCCCTCGTAACAGCTACCTCCACCCGAGGAAATAGTCTCTGAACATCCACTCTATCTATCCCCCTCATCATCTTATAAACCTCTATTAAGTCGCCTCTCATCCTCCTCCGCTCCAAAGAGAAAAGCCCCAACTCCCTCAATCTCTCCTCATAAGACCTCCCCCCCAAACCAGGCAGCATCCTGGTAAATCTCCTTTGCACTCTTTCCAATGCTTCCACGTCCTTCCTATAGTGAGGTGACCAGAACTGCACACAATATTCCAAATGTGGTCTCACCAAGGTCCTGTACAGTTGTAGCATAACCTCACGGTTCTTAAACTCAAACCCCTTGTTAATAAACGCTAACACACCATAGGCCTTCTTTACTGCTCTATCCACTTGAGTGGCAACCTTCAGAGATCTGTGGATATGAACCCCCAGATCCCTCTGTTCCTCCACGTTCCTCAGAACCCTGCCATTGACCCTGTAATCATTATTCAAATTTGCCCTACCAAAATGAATCACCTCGCACTTATCAGGGTTAAATTCCATCTGCCATTTTTCAGCCCAGCTCTGCATCCTATCAATGTCTCTTTGCAGCTTACAACAGCCCTCCACCTCATCCACTACTCCACCAATCTTGGTGTCATCAGCAAATTTACTGATCCACCCTTCAGTCCCCTCCTCCAAGTCATTGATAAAAATCACAAACAGCAGAGGACCCAGCACCGACCCTTGTGGCACACCGCTGGTAACTGGTCTCCAGTCCGAAAATTTTCCATCCACCACCACCCTCTGCCTTCTATGAGATAGCCAGTTACTTATCCAATCGGCCAAATTTCCCTCTATCCCACAACTCCTTACTTTCTTCATGAGCCGACCATGGGGAACCTTATCAAACGCCTTACTAAAATCCATGTATACGACATCAACTGCTCTACCTTCATCCACACACTTAGTTACCTCCTCAAAGAATTCAATCAAATTTGTTAGGCAAGACTTACCCTTCACGAATCCGTGTTGACTATCCCTGATTAAGTTGCCTCTTTCCAAATGGTCATAAATCCCATCCCTCAGGACCTTTTCCATTATCTTACCAACCACCGAAGTAAGACTAACCGGCCTATAATTACCAGGGTCATTCCTATTTCCTTTCTTGGAGAGGAACAACATTCGCCACTCTCCAGTCCTCTGGCACCATCCCCGTGGACAGTGAGGACCCAAAGATCAAAGCCAAAGGCTCTGCAATCTCCTCCCTTGCCTCCCAAAGAATCCTAGGATATATCCCATCTGGCCCTGGGGAACTTATCGACCCTCAGGTTCTTCAAAATTGCTAAAACATCTTCCCTCAGAACGTCTACCTCCTCCAGCCTATCCACCTTAATCACACTCTCATCCTCAAAAACATGGCCCCTCTCCTCGGTGAACACTGACGAAAAGTATTCATTCATCACCTCTCCTATCTCTTCTGACTCCATGCACAAGTTTCCACTACTGTCCTTGACCGGCCCTACCCTCACCCTGGTCATTCTTTTATTTCTCACATAAGAGTAAAAAGCCTTGGGGTTTTTCTTGATCCGACCCGTCAAGGACTTCTCATACCCCCTCCTAGCTCTCCTAAGCTCTTTTTTTAGCTCATTCCTTGCTACCTTGTACCCCTCAATCGACCCAACTGAACCTTGTTTTCTCATCCTTACATACGCTTCCTTTTTCCTCTTGACTAGACATTCAACCTCTTGTGAACCATGGTTCTCACTCGGCCATTTCCTCCCTGCCTGACAGGGACATACCTATCAAGGACACGCAGTAATTGCTCCATGAAAAAGCTCCACTTTTCGTTTGTGCCTTTCCCTGATAGTTTCTGTTCCCATCTTATGCTCCCTAATTCTTGCCTAATCGCATCATAATTACCCCTCCCCCAATTATAAACCCTGCCCTGCCGTATGGCCCTATCCCTCTCCATTGCAATAGTGAAAGTCACCGAATTGTGGTCGCTATCTCCAAAGTGCTCTCCCACATACAAATCAAACACTTGGCCCGGTTCATTACCCAATACCAAATCCAACGTGGCCCCACCTCTTGTCGGCCTATCCACATATTGTGTCAGGAAACCCTCCTGCACACACTGTGCAAAAACTATCCCATCCGAACTGTTTGACCTATAAAGGTTCCAATCAATATTTGGAAAGTTGAAGTCACCCATGACAACTACTCTGTGACCTCCACACCTATTCATAATCTGCTTTGCAATTTCTTCCTCCACATCTTTATTACTATTTGGGGGCCTGTAGAAAACTCCTAACAACGTGACCGCTCCTTTCCTATTTCTAACTTCAGCCCATATTACCTCAGACGGCAGATCCCCCTCGAACTGCCTTTCTGCCACTGTTAAACTATCCTTGATTAACAATGCTACTCCTCCACCTTTCTTACCACCTTCCCTACTCTTACTGAAACATCTATACCCCGGAACTTCCAACAACCATTCCTGTCCCTGTTCTAACCATGTCTCCGTAATGGCCACCACATCGTAGTCCCAAGTACCAATCCACGCTCCAAGTTCTCCTACCTTATTCCGGATGCTCCTTGCATTGAAGTAGACACACTTCAAGCCACCTTCCTGTCTGCCGGTACATTCCTGCAACCTTGATACCCTCCTCAGTACCTCCCTACACTCACCACTGGCTCCTGGACTACAGCCCTTTTTCCCATCCCCCTGACAAATTAGTTTAAACCCCCCCGAAGAGCCGTAGCAAATTTCCCTCCCAGGATATTGGTGCCCCTCTGGTTCAGGTGCAAACCGTCCTGTTTGTACAGGTCCCACCTTCCCCAGAATGCGCTCCAATTATCCACATAACTGAAACCCTCCCCCCTACACCATCCCTGCAGCCACGTGTTTATCTGCACTCTCTCCCTGTTCCTCAATTCGCTGGCACGTGGCACCGGCAACAAACGAGAAATTACAACATGGCTTATACTGGCTCTCCGCTTCCAACCTAGCTCCCTAAATTCCTGTTTTAAATCCCCGTCCCTTCTCCTACCTATGTCGTTGGTACCGATGTGTACCACGACTTGTGATTGTTCCCCCTCCCCCATCTCTCTCAGAATCACAGCCATTGCGGAGAAGCTGCCTCTAAGGCAAACAGGGTACTAAGTTGCATTCACAGGACAATTCACTACAAAAAACATATAATTTTGTCCTTATTCAAGATTTTGGTTATACCTCATTTAGAATACAGTGTCCAGTTTTGGGCCCCTCCAAATTGTTCAAGAATTGGGAGATTTGTGGCTTTGGAAGAGATAGAGGAGTGCCACAGGCTGGGGCTCTTTTCTCTAGAAAAGAGAAAACTGAGGGGGTAACCTGAAAGAGGTCTTTAAGATTATGAAAGAGTTTGATAGGGTAGATGTAGAGAAGATGTTTCCACTTGCGGGGGAAGACCAGAACTAGGGGCCATAAATAAAAGATTTTTTTTTAATTTGTTCCTGGAATGTGGGCGTCGCTGGTAAGGTCAGCATTTATTGCCCATCCCTAATTGCCCTCGAGAAGGTGGTGGTGAGTTGCCTTCTTGAACCGCTGCAGTCCGTGTGGTGATGGTACTCCCACAGTGCTGTTCAGGAAGGAGTTCCAGGATTTTGACCCAGCGAAAATGAAGGAACGGCGATATATTTCTAAGTCAGGATGGTGTGTAATTTGGAGGAGAACTTGCAGGTGGTGGTGTTCCCATGCGCCTGCTGTCCTTGTCCTTCTAGGTGGTAGAGGTCGCGGGTTTGGCAGGTGCTGCCGAAGAAGCCTTGGCGAGTTGCTGCAGTGCATCTTGTAGATGGTGGTATACACTGCAGCCACGGTGCACCGGTGGGGGAGGGAGTGAATGTTTAAGGTGGTGGACGGGGTACCAATCAAGCGGGCTGCTTTGGTCTTGGATGGTGTCGAGCTTCTTGAGTGTTGTTGGAGCTGCACTCAACCAGGCAAGTGGAGAGTATTCCATCACACTCCTGACTTGTGCCTTGTATATGGTGGAAAGGCTTTGGGGACTGAGGTGGTGAGACACTCGCCACAGAATACCCAGCCTCTGACCTGCTCTTGTTACCACACTAGATATGTGGCTGGTCCAGTTACATTTCTGGTCAATGGTGACCCTCAGGATGTTGATGGTGGGAGATTCGGCGATGGTAATGCCGTTGAATGTCAAGGGGCGGTGGTTAAACTCTCACTTGTTGGAGATAGTCATTGCCTGGCAGTTGTGTGGTGCGAATGTTACTTGCCACTTATCAGCACAAGCCTGAATGTCGTCCAGGTCTTGCTGCATACGGGCATGGACGGTTTCATTATCTGAGG
Source organism: Squalus acanthias (assembly GCA_030390025.1). Taxonomy (NCBI): domain Eukaryota; kingdom Metazoa; phylum Chordata; class Chondrichthyes; order Squaliformes; family Squalidae; genus Squalus; species Squalus acanthias. The sequence goes on along the minus strand of CM059427.1, from coordinate 904,991 downwards.
AGTTGCAAATGGAACTGAACACTGCAATCATCAGCAAACATCTCCAGTTCTGACCTTATGATGGAGGGAAGGTCATTGATGAAGCAGCTGAAGATGGTTGGGCCGAGGACACTGCCCTGAGGAACTCCTGCAGCGATGTCCTGGGGCCGAGATGATTGACCAACAACCACAACCATCTTCCTTTGTGCTAGGTATGACTCCAGCCAGTGGAGAGTTTCCCCACCCCCCGATTCCCATTGACTCCAATTTAACTATAAATATAAGATAGTCACTAATAAATCCAATAGGGAATTCAGGAGAAACCTCTTTACCCAGAGAGTGGGGAGAATGTGGAACTCACCATCACAAGGAGTAGTTGAGACGAATAGCATAAATGCATTTAAGGGGAAGCTAGATAAACACATGAGGGAGAAAGGTATAGAAGGATACATTGATGGGGTTAGACAAAGAAGGTAGGAGGAGGCTCGTGTGGAGCATAGACACCGGCATGGACCTGTTGGGCCAACTGGCCTGTTTCTGTGCTGTAAATACTATGTAACTATGTAAAGATTGATCCCTAGTTTTAAAAGCCTTAGCTATCCAGATAGGCTTAAAGAGCTGGGTCTGTATACTTGAGAAGCGTAAACTCAGGGGCAATTTGATTGATTTATATAAAATAATGAAGGGACTACAAGTTAGATTAGGGAGAACTAGGTCGGATGTTGGGCGGTTCTGCTTTTCCCCCAGAGAATTGCAGACCTGTGGAACAGGTTACCAGCTCATGCGATCAACACCAATTTGTTGTATATCTTCAAGAGAGAGCCGGACCTTTTTCTGGCGGTGGGGGGGGAGGGGGGGGGGGGGGGGGGGAGGGGGAGAGATTACATCATACAAGAGGTAGGTACCCTGTATAAATCAGGGTCAATCTGGTCTCTTAGACGAGTTTCGATCACCTAAAGAGGTTGGAGAGAAAATTTCTATATTCTTTCCCCTAACTAGCTTGAGTTTTTAAAATCAGATTTTTTGCCTCTCTCAGGAGAGACCTTTTAGAGACTTCAATAAAATTGTCAATTAACATCTCAGTTTCCCGTTCTTTTTCTGTTTTTTTGTTTTGTCACCTTATCAACACCAAATTTAAAAATGTATCCTGCTTTTTCTTCTTTATGTTCATGACCGTGATACCTTTTGCATCTTTGTCAGAAGCAATTTTTCCTTTTTGTTTCAGTTTTTTCCTCAGTCTCTTTTCTTTTGTTCTTTTTGCTTTCATTATTGACCAAGTCTGAGTCATCAGAGTCTAAGTCATAAAACCGCTTCAGGTTCTCTGCTGTGCTGTGGTTGATTGGTCTTCCTCTCTTATCCACTGTGTAATTCAGTTTAAACTTGTGAAAAATTCCCTGAAATCTTTTATCAATCTTGACCTTGCGCTCCTTCTCAGGAAGTACAATAGCCCAGATTTTGCAGTAGGAATAACGGTGAGGCTATTAGCACTCACTGTTATTAAATCGAACAGCAACTTCCAGCGTTCACATATGCGCAGTTAAACACGGAAATCAGGAAGTTGTTGTCCGATTTGTCCTGCTCCTCCACAGTCATTACACTGTTACCTCGCCGAGAGATTCGGCATTGAAACACATGAATGGTGTGAAGTTGCAGTACTTACCCACTAGATACTCACTAAACAAGCCAAAAAAAGTTAGGACATGTCCATTCAAGTGTAAGTGAATTTTTACCAGCGTGGTAAGAGTCTTAATTACTTCCAAACAACCTCTATGGCACTGAAAATGTACTTTTACAAGTGCGGAGTCTCATTTCTTTTAATTATTGTTGGAGATTTTTTTTAAATTAAAAATTAAGTAATTTTTTTTCTACATTTTCTTTGTCGTTTATATCTCTCGCTTAATCCCATCTTTTTTTTCCTCTTTCTTTCTTTCATGAAAGCTGTTGGATTCTCAAAATAAATGGTTTACTAATGTCCTTCAGGGAAGGAAACCTGCCAACCCAACCTGGTCTGGCCTACATGCAGCTCAGCCCTACATTACACGATTAACCCCTGATGTGGTTAAAAAAATTACGTTGCAATGGTTCAAGGCCAACCTCCTTCTTGAGGCATCTAGTGAAGGGCAATCAAAATGGCTCCTTACCAGTGTCACCCACAGCCTGGAGAAAAAACTGTATTTAAATGATCTGTAATTTTTTTTTTTTAAACTAGTACCATAAAAAGACAAAGACAACGACAATCAGCAATGATTATTCTATGTTAACCGCTCTGAAATCTTAACCATATTGTTTTAATAGCCTGAGTCTATGATACATAACATATTAACTAATCTCAACACTTACATTTGATGATCATGATGACCTGATGTAATTTAGTCGTGTGCTGGATTTAGGTGTGGTGTCGAACACAGTCAGCAGGAGATAAAAACATTAGCCTTTAATTGTTGACTGGCTGCATATGTCCATAGCCAACAAGCTAAAATCATTATAGAGATTACTAAAGTTTTGGAATTTTATATCATCTAGTCTTGTTCCTGTCAACAATTGTTGCTTCATGTATTGTAACTAGTTTATTTTGAGGTTGAGTGGGTAAGGTTTTTTGTTGCATTTTCTCTCAGCATGCCACAAAGCATTTTCTTGGAAGTATGTCAGTCTGTATTCAGCATTTATAAACTGTGAAAGAATGAATCAAAGACTAAATATTCTTGGGTTTTATTTCTACCCTCCTTGGCCTCTGCTCTGCACCTTCCCTGATCACAATGCTAAGAAAAGCACTTCCCTTCATAAAACATTTAAAGCAAGCAAGTCTTTATTGATCAACAGAATGTCCTACAATACAGAATACATGAGAGGAGGAAAAACATCAACTCGTACAGCAAGGTACCAAAACTGTGTTGTTAAAAACTGCATGATTCCACCCAATCTACAGAAATATTTTTCCCCATTTAAAGTATTACATATTTAAATGTATTCTGTTCACACAATCATTTCACATATTCCAGCAACATATGATTTTTATGCTACAATTCATTTTTGCGCTTTAAAATTTTTTTTTTTTAGATTGTTGCTGTTGAGAAATGGAGCACTTGTGCCACACAGTGTCAGCATCAAATGGACACACACATGCATACTTTTTAATTGCCAAACTGTGAGCAGTTTTGTATTGTGAAAATAAGAACTGCATTAAACTCACTTTATAGTAGAACCCTTTAGCAGAGCAAAAGATAGGTTAATTCCATCAGTTCGGATTAGATTCAAACCCAGTACGCTGGGCCAAGAGACAGTGTGCTAACCTAATGTACCTTCTAGTTCTTCTTTATGCCACACTCAAGGAACACAATAACCTATCTGCAACATTATTAATACAGTCCCCACCACTAATAGCATGTGCGTTAGTGCTAACACTATTTGCCCGCTGTACGCGTTGGACGGTTTAAATGCATCTGAATGAATTTTGTGATTGTAGCCCTGCATCTTGTGTTAATCAGCATAGTTACTGAAATCTACCTCACAATCTTAAATTTCCTTATGAGATTCCCTCCTCATCTAGACAATGATGATTAATCATTCCAGTTTATTTATCCCCCAAATCAAATTTATATATAAAATGGACCCTAACTGAAATCCTGCAATCCCAAATTGACACCATGGCCAAAAAAGGATTAGTGGAAGTGCTGGTGTTTTATTCATCAGGTAACTCCTAATTCACTAACCATTGTAAGAATAGAATACTACAAAAAGGTCCTAACATGTAGCTGACACCATGTCAAGGTGACTAAGCATAATAAGTAACTGCGCCTTAATAAGGTGCGAACTACTCACTGGACACCAGTTTCTGCCCAAAATAGTCGGAGTGCTCAACATGCTCATTTTCTTCATAGTCCACGCATGGCAAGTGCTATTTGCCCAATTTAAATGATTACCTGATTTAAACGTGGGCAGTTTAAGTGGCGAGGACGGGACCTAGTTATAAGCTTTGGACCTTGGGAAAAAAAGTAAATAGAATCCTTGGTTTTGTATCTCATAGGACAGAATACAGAAGCAAGGAGGGATCACTGAATTTGTAGAAGACCTTACTTAGGCCTTACTTGGGTTATGATGTAATTTTGGGCATTGCATTAATGGAAGGCTTTAACAGCAATGGAAAAAGGTGCAGCATAGATGCATTGGTGTGTTACCAAGGGTAAGGAAGTTACCGTTATGAAGAGTAACCCAAGAAGTTAAGGTTTTATTTACAAGACCCGAGAAGGTTAAAGGGGTGACTCTGAAGAGGTTTAAGATCATGAAGAATTATAAAGAAAAGAATGATAGATTGTTTCCACTGATTGATGAGAAGGTAAAGAGATGGTACAAATTTAACACAGTGACAAGCAATGTTCCCTTTTTTTTTTGGGTGCACAGCCCTTTTACATTGCGTTCCTCCAACTCTGGCCTCTCGTGTATCCCCAACTTCCTTCACCCCACCACTGGCAGCGTGCCTTTAGCCGTCAAGGACCTAAGCTCTGGAATTCCCTCTCTAACCCTCTTCACCTCCCGCTACTCATTTCAGATACTCCTTAAAACCTACCTCTTTAACCAAGCTTTTAGTCACTCCTCCCAATAGCTCCCTCTTTGGCTCTGTCAATGTTTGTTTGATGAGGCTCCTGTGATATGCCTTGGGGCATTTTACTATCTTAAAGGTGCTATTAATGCAAGTTATTGTCTCATCCAAAAGTCAGTACCTCCAGCTGCACTGAAACTGCACAGAAATATCAGCCTGATTGTAAGTTCAAGGTCCTGGAGTGGGGCTTGAACCAGCAATAACCTAATTCACAGACAATACTCTCCCACAGATGCTATGTGATAAAACTACAACGACTTTACAAATATAGGTATGCAATTTTCAAAATATCAAATTATTGTACTGGTCATTTTTTTTAAAAACTGGAAAGGCACGAGATTCCTTTGAGCTATTTTTGTGTATGTTTACATCAAATTCTCATCCGAGCTAGTTTAATAGAATGGTTTACAATTCAGTAGATGAGCCACGTAAGCTCTTCTCTGTGTTCTGCCATGATGCAATTGTCTCCTGCTGGCACAGGACTGTTTTTGTAAAATGGCCAAGCACACCCCAGTGATGGTGCCAACGTGCCAGAAGGAAAGTTTGCTCACTTGTTAATTATGTTTTGCTTTCATCTGCCTTCACTCCATCTTCTCATACCTGAACATTGCTCGTTGTATTTGATTCATGTATTCATACCATTCTATAAAGAATACTGTATAAGAAATATGCTCTCCATCTCCCCTCAAATATAGTAACCTGGCATCACACCATACAGACAAACCCTGGAATACTCTTCAGCAAGTAGTCTACTTACTGGTGCCAGCTTCTCCACGGCACAATGTGTATCCTCAGGCATTTCTGAGAAACATAACTGCACATCTAATACTGAAAAAAAAGTATTTTTTTGTTAACTCATCATGCAAAGGCTAGTCTCCTGTAGCACTTTTCAAAAGTTAAGCACGAAAACATGAAGCACCCAGAACTTTCTTGCTGCTCAATGTTTTTTGTAGGAGTACCAGAGGTGCTGGGAGCCAATACCAAATGGAAGAAAATAGTCATATTTTATCTCCTAACCTCAAAAATGTGTTAAAATGGCAACCCAGATCAAGAATCTCATGAAGTATGTTACAAACAAAATTACATTTATAAATATATGGAGGCGTATTCAGATAAATATCAGATGATAACAGCATTATAAGATCTAAACCCGAATTATTACTTCAAAATGAGGTTTACAAAATTACTTGGCTGCTTTTATAGAATCACGCAGCCCATCGTGCCTGTGCTTTGAAAAAGCTATCCACTTAATCCCCCTCCCCTGCTCTTGCCCCATAGCCCTGCAAAATTCTCCTTTTCAAGTACATACCCAATTCCATTTTGAAAGTTACTGCTGACTCTGCATCCACCACCCTGTCAGGCAGTGAATTCCAGATCCTAACAACTCGATGCATAAAAACATTTCTCCTCATCTCCCCTCTGGTTCTTTTGCCAATTATCTTAAATCTGTGTCCTCTGGATACCAACCCTCCTGCCAGTGGAAACAGTTTCTCCTTATTTATTCTATCAAAACCCTTCAGAATTTTGAACACCTCTATTAAATCTCCCCTTAACATTCTTTAGCATACCAACCTTGCTTTTGTTCTCTATGCCTCTTAGTTATAAAGCCCATATATTTGTGTGATTTTTTTTTTTTTTAAAAAGGAACCCACTGGTTATTTTGGAGCTTCTTAGCAAATGCAGATTTATTAACCTGCTAAAATACATACTTTATAACGTGCTCCATTATGAATTGAATACGCCATTTTTAAAAGGGTGTTTAGCAGAAAACTAATTGACCAAATCCATGTGACATTGGAGTGGTATAATGCATTGCTTTTTGCACCAAGGAGTTTGTGCAGTTGTAGCTGTGACAGAATTAGAGTCTCTTCTTCATACAAACTGTAAAATCTCCATTATAACCTTTCCATATGAAATACATTGCAAATTAAAGTAGTGTTCAGTGGTATCGCTGGGGGAAGATGATGGTATCTAGCATGAGGAATTCAGTCAGGTTGTCTGGACTGAAGCCCCAGTAGCCTTTCAACTTCTAAATTATCACTAGTTTTAATAAAATCAATATTTTAACCTGCAAACTCCAGTCACTATCGAACAGACATTAGGGTGGTTTTCTTTTCAGGCAATTTTGCAGACTGGGGAAGTGGACACAGTCATTATTTGCGATGGCTTACCTATCGGGGGATATCTTTCAAGGAAGTGAAAGTGAAGGAAGTTTGAAGATGAACACCCATGACCTGAAACACTTCATTTGGCATAAAGACACTGCAATAGCTACTCATCTTTAGTTCACATTTAGGATCCATTTTTCATCTGTTTTCGGTTTCTGTAATTGATATTCAGATGCCAGAGGGAGGCACGATTACAGTCTCAGGAACATCATGCTGGGAAACCTGCATCCACTAGAAATCTTGCGGATTATCAGACAGTGTCTGCAATGCATTCTGGGGAATCTGTTTAACCCCTCGTGGACTTCAGTTTTTGCACGTTTTATAAGTACTTGTGCTATCAGCATCTTGCTTTATTACTGTTGCTTTGTTTGTTACTGTGTAATTATAAATCTTGTAAATAAATTCAGTTATGAATGTTTGCCAACAACAACTTATATTTATATAGCGCCTTTAATAAAACATCCCAAGGCACTTCACAGGAGTGTTATCAAAAACAAAACAAAATTTGACACCGAGCCATATAGGGAGATGTTAGGGCAGATGACCAAAAGCTTGGTCAAAGAGGCAGATTTTAAGGAGCGTCTTAAAGGAGGAAAGAGAAGTGGAGAGGCAAAGAGATTTAGGGAGGGAATTCCAGAGCTTGGGACCTAGGCAGCTGAAGGCACACCCGCCAATGGTGGAGCAATTAAAATCAGAGATGTTCAAAAGGCCAGAATAGGCAGAGCGCAGAGGTCTAGGGGGATTATAGGGCTGGAGGAGATTACAGAGATAAGGAGGGGCGAGGCCATGGAGGGATTTGAAATGAAGGATGAGAATTTTAAAATATCAAGACGTTGCTTAACTGGGAGCCAATGTCCTAACTCGCACCAAGTCCCACTCACCAATCAGCGAGTACAGGGGTGATGGGTGAGTGGGACTTGGTGCGAGTTAGGACACGGGCGGCAGAGTTTTGGATGACCTCAAGTTTATGGAGGATAGAACTAGGGAGGCCGGCCAGGAGTGCATTGAAATAGTCAAGTCTAGAGGTAATAAAGGCATGGATGAGGGTTTCAGCAGCAGATAAGTTGAGGCAAGGGTGGAGACGGGTGATATTACGAAGGTGGAAAGGGACAGTTTTAGTGATAGAATGGATATGAGGTAGGAATCTCAATTCATGATCAAATATGACACCAAGGTTGTGAACAGACTGGGTCAGCCTTAGACAGTTGCCGGGGAGAGAGATCGAATCAGTGGAAAGGGAATGGAGTTTGTGGCGTGAACCAAAGACAATGGCTTCGGTCTTCCCGATATTTAATTGGAGGAAATTTCTACTCATCCAGTGCTGGATGTTGGGCAAGCAGTCTGATAGTATAGAGACGGTGGAGGGTTCGAGAGAGGTGGAGGAGAGTTGGAGCTGGGCATCATCAGCGTACATGTGAAAACTCACCTTGTGTTGCCGGATGATGTCATTGAGGGGCTGCATGCAGATGAGAAATTGGAGGAAGCCAAGGATAGATCTTTGGGGAACACCAGAGGTGACATTGCAGGATTGGGAAGAGAAGCCATTGCAGGTGATTCTATGGTTACGGCTGGAAAGATAGGAATGAAACCAGGCGAGTGCAGTCCCATCCAGCTGGACAAGGGTGGAGAGGCGTTGGGAGCCGAATTTTGTGGTCAATCATGTCAAAGGCTGCAGACAGGTCCAGAAGGATGAGAAGGGATAGATTACCTTTGACACAGTCAATTAGGATATCATTTGTGATCTTGGTACGAGCAGTTTCACTGTGGCAGAGGTGGAAGCCTGATTGGAGGGATTCAAGCAAGGAGTTCTGGGAAAGATGGACACAGATTTGGGAGGCGACAACACACTCAAGATCTTTGGAGAGGAAAGGGAGGTTGGAGATGGGGGCGATAGTTTGCAAGGACAGAGGGGTCAAGGGTTGTTTTTTTGAGAAGAGGGGTGATGACGGCAGATTTGAAGGAAAGGGGGACAATGCCGGAGGAGAGAGAACCGGTAACAATATCCGCTAACATGGGAACCAGGGAGGAAAGTTGGGTTGTCAGCAATTTAGTAGGAATAGGGTCAAGAAAGCAAGAGGTCGGTCTCATTGACAAGATGAGCTTTGAAAGGGCAAGGGGGGAGATAGGAGAGAAATTAGAGAAATATGCAAATTTAGGGTTAGGGCAGGGGGAAACGGAGAGGAAATAAAGTCCAGTGGGCTAGGGGGAGGGAGGGAATTGAAAACAGAAGCAGTTGAACGGATGTGGTCAATCTTTTTAAACAATGAAGTCCTGAGCTCCTCACATTTATTGTTGGAGGTGAGGGAGGAGGCAAGGGAGGGTGGTTTGAGAAGATGGTTAGTGGTGAAGAGAAGCCTGGTGTTATTTTTACTATCCTCAATGATCTTAGAATAATGGACGGTTTTCATGATGGAAAGGAGGACCTCATAATGCTTTATATGATCTAGCCAAATCTGGTGATGGAGGATCAGACCAGTTGTCTGCCAAAGACGTTCAAGTCTGCGTCCCTTGGACTTAAGGGAGCGGAGATGAGGGGTATACCAGGGGGAACAACTCGGGTGAGAGTATGTAATGATTTTAGTGGGGACAAGGGCCTCAAAAGGTGGAGGAGAGGGTGTGATTTAGTAGGTCAGAGATGTCAAGGAGAATATTAGGCCAAAGGCTAAGTAGCCAGGAATTAGAAAGTGCAGTGGTAAGGGACTTGAGGGAGAGTTTTTTCCAAGGGTGAATACGAAAAGAAGTGGGTTTAGGAGGGGGAAGAGGAGTATGGGTAGAGAGTGATAAGGAAATGGTCGGAGATTGCCTTAATGGTGATGGTTACGGAGGGGACAGCGAGGCCACATGAGATGATAAGATCGAGGGGGTGGCCATATATATGGGTGGGGGAGTTGACATGAAGGAAGAGATTAAAGGAAGGAAAGGAGGGCAGTGAACTCAGAGGAGAGGGAGCAAGAGAAGTTGAGATGGAGGTTGAAATCACCGAGGATGAGAAGTTTGGGTGATAATATTGGATGATAACATCAGAAAGGAAAGGAGCGTAGACTTGAATGTCTTTGGCGGACAACTGATGCAAAATAACAAATTTAGCAAAATGGTAATTGTTAATCCTGTGCCATGTTAGTCCCATTCAGGACACTCATAGGGGTGTAAGTTTCTGATTATGGGAGGTGTAGATCTGCCTAAACTACTGCATTTTGCTGTGAGCATGAAGAGTGTTGGCAGAGCCCAAATTATAATAGCAGCAATATTCTGAGATTTATTTTTCAGTGGTATTTATCTCTATTTTGTTATCAGTGAAGGACCTTACCTAAGTAACCGGTCAGTGCTGTGTCTACTTATACCATCACATTCAGCAACTTATTCGGGTCAGGGTTTTTAGCGGATTTGTTTTTGCTGTCATTTCATTCAATATGAATTGAAAGTAAATAGATTGGAAAATTGTGTCAATATTCTCACTATATATGCATTTTCTTTAAATACCTATCTATTTTTTCTTATCAAACAGACTTTGTAATTAGAAATATAGGGCTGAATTTTGCCGGCGCTCAGAGTGCGGGTTTGGAGGCGGGTCCACTGTCAAAATCACAAAGATTGACAGCGGGTCGGTATCCTACTGTAAGCCCGCCTCCTTGTCAGTTTCCCAAGTGTCGGATCTGTCATCCCTGAACAGACCAGACACCAGGCGGTGGGTCAGCCAATTTAAATGGTTAAAAATTTATTTAAAAAGGTAGTTAAGAACCATTTTCCCATGTACTTACCATTTACTAGGTTTTCAACGAGGTTCCCGGAGAGCAGCCATCATGTCAGGTACGTATGTTAGGTTCTCAATGACTGTGGATTGCTGTGAATAGGTGAAACCTGCAAAAGTGGTCTAAAACCTACCATTTCACAGCTGTTCACTTCCCAATCTTAGAAGCTGGAGCATTAATGATTTGGAACCCACTTTTGAGCTTTATGTACTTTTGAAGTGTTTGGAGTAATCTCTCTATCCATTGTCACCTCCTTGGAACAACCGATCTTAACACTGACAGATTACTTCTGTCATCTCAACCTACCCTGCCATCTATTCCATCAGCATCGGTGCCCTTGAAAAAAATCTCAACTTGGTCCTCAGAATACCAACACGATCAGCTCCAACACCAGCATCACCGGGCACACCAGCAGCACCAACATCCACACCAATCTGTCAGTGTTGAGATAGGTTGTTCCAAGAGGTGACAGTGGAGAGAGAGATTACTCCAAACACTTCAAAAGTACATAAAGCTCAAAAGTGGGTTATGCAATCTAGTATACTGTATTCGCTGCTCACGATGTGGTCTCCTCTACATTGGGGAGACCAAACGCAGATTGGGTGACCGCTTTGCGGAACACCTCCGTTCAGTCCGTAAGGGTGACCCCGAGCTTCCGGTCGCTTGTCATTTTAATTCACCTCTCCACGCCCACTCAGACCTCACCGTCCTCGGCCTCGTGCATTGTTCCACGGAAGCTCAGCGTAAGCTCGAGGAACAGCACCTCATCTTTCGTTTAGGCACTTTACAGCCTTCCGGACTCAATATCGAGTTCAACAATTTCAGATCATAACCTCGGCCCCTACCACATATATATACACATTTTATCCACCCTTTTGGTCCGTGCTTTTTTCCTTTTTTTCCCCCTCTCTCTCCCCCTACAGCAGCTGTCTCTCACTCTGCCAGAATTTCACACCTCACCTTTTGTTTCTTAACCTGTCCCATTACCATCTCGTCTTGCCTTGAGCATCTCTTAATGTCTCTACTTACCATAGACCACCCCTTTTGTTCTTTATTCCTCCCCCCAGCATTTTTATCTGTTTAATTTCCTGCTCTTCTCTCAGTTCCGACGAAGGGTTTTGATCTGAAACGTTAACTCTGTTTCTCTCTCCACGGATGTTGCCTGGCCTGCTGAGTTTTTCCAGCGTTTTCTGTTGTTATTTCCAAATCATTAATGCTCTAGCTTTAAAGATTGGGAAGTGAACAGCTGTGAAATGGTAGGTTTTATACCACTTTTGCAGGTTTCACCTATTCACATCAATCCAGTCATTGAGAACCTGACATACTTACCTGATGTGATAGCTGCTCTCCACAAATCAACTGGTGCTGCACTGGATACAGGGCATCATCACATAGAAGATAGGAGCAGGAGTAGGCCATTCGGCCCCTCGAGCCTGCTCCGCCATTCGATGAGATCATGGCTGATCATCCAAACTCAGTACCCTGTCCCTGCCTTCTCTCCATATCCCTTGATACCTTTAGCTTTAAGAACTATATCTAACTCATTCTTGAATATATTTAATGACTTGGCCTCAACTACCTTCTGTGGTAGAGAATTCCACAGGTTCACCACTCTCTGGGTGAAGAAATTCTTCCTCATTTCTGTCCTAAATGGCTTACCCCCTTATCCTTAGATTATGACCCCTGGTTCTGGACTCTCCAACCATCAGGAACATTCTTCCTGCATCTAGTTTGTCCAGACCGGTCAGAAATTTATATGTCAAGAGAGCTAGAAAGATACAGAAACCGCACTCTCTCTGTAGTTAGGCCGATCGCTGCGCTGTACATGAATAAAGTCTGCTCCGTATATTACACCAAGTGTCCCGTGTTTACTCGAAACGTGTTGTAGGCCAGAGGAAGGAAGTTGACTGCTCACGGGGACCCGTACAGCGGGAGCAGTGGGACTGCTCACGGGGACCCGTACAGCGGAAGCAGTGGGACTGCTCACGGGGACCCATACAGCGGGAGCAGTGGGACTGCTCACGGGGACCCGTACAGCGGGAGCAGCGGGACTGCTCACGGGGACCCGTACAGCGGGAGCAGCGGGACTGCTCACGGGGGCTGTACAGCGGAAACAGTGGGACTGCTCACGGGGACCCGTACAGCGGAAGCAGTGGGACTGCTCACGGGGACCGTACAGCGTGTGTACATTGCTGCCCGGGACACCAGCGATGGCCTCATCATGTCCAGATTTACTTCACTTGATGCTGTACACCCTGGCTGCCACATGATGCGCCAGGTTGGCACCACCCCACACCAGCATCAAAAAGCATCCCTACAATACCCAAGCCATTCCTTTCACACTCAGCACCATTGGGGGGTGGGGGGGGGGGGGGGGGAAGGTTTTGTCTCACCATTCACTGGAACTCACTAAGACACACAAATCTGTCCAAGAAGGCAAAGTGTTGAAAATAAAGATTTCAGTGCTTGACAACACATTAACAGACACTTTACATGAACATTGGCTAAAGCACACAAGTGTCTACCCTTGTGTATTGTTAGCTTGAATGATTGGACAAGGATGAGGACGAGTGTGAGGGGTGGCAAGTGAGATGGGAAAGTGATAACATAGATAGAGAGGGATGTGTGGAGGTGCAAGGTAAGTTGGTGAGAGTAAGGATGTGCAGGAGTAGGGTAGGCAAGACAGTGTGATGGGGATGTGATCAGTGGTACAGCAGGATGAGGCTGAGTGTGGCTTTGCAGTAACGTTTTTTGATCTACTGAGATCATTGAAAGGTTTGCAGCCAGGTCCTCCTGAAGACATCCCTGCTCGTGCCCTCCTGTGCAATGTGCAACCAGGCTGCGTTGGTCTCCTAGGGAGGGGACTTCCGCCCATGGGAGGGGAAGAGAACCTCCCTGCATGCTGTGAATCCCTCCATAGGCATATGGAGGGAGTAATGGGAGAGACATTCGATAAGGTGCCACTTAAAAGGTTACTGCACAAGATAAGAGCTCACGGGATTGGAGGTAATATATTAGCATGGATAGAGGATTGGCTAACTAACAGAAAACAGAGAGTCGGGATAAATGGGTCATTTTGAGGTTGGCAAACTATAACTAGTGGGGTGCCGCAGGGATCAGTGCTGGGGCCTCAACTATTTACAATCTATATTAATGACTTGGATGAAGGAACCGAGTGTAATGTAGCCAAATTTGCTGATGATACAAAGGTAGGTGGGAAAGCAAATTGTGTGGAGGACGCAAAGAATCTCCAAAGGGATATAGATAGGCTAAGTGAGTGGGCAAAAATCTGGCAGTTGGAGTATAAAGTGGGAAAATGTGAGGTTATCCACTTTGGTAGGAAAAATAAAAAAGCAAATTATTTAAATGGGGAGAGATTACAAAATGCTGAGGTACCGAGGGATCTGGGGGTCCTTGTACATGAATCACAAAAAGTTAGCATGCAGCTACAGCAAGTAATTAGGAAGGCAAATGGAATGTTGACCTTTATTGCAAAGGGAACAGAGTATAAAAGTAGGGAAGTCCTTTTACAACTGTACAGGGCGTTGGTCAGACCACACCTGGAGTACTGCGTACAGTTTTGGTCTCCTTATTTAAGGAAGGATATACTTGCATTGGAGGCAGTTCAGAAGGTTCACGAGGTTGATTCCGGAGATGAAGGGGTTGACTTATGAAGAAAGGTTGAGCAGGTTGAGCCTAAACTCATTGGAGTTTAGAAGAATGAGAGGGGATCTTCTTGAAACATAAATGATTCTGAAGGGGCTTGACAGGGTAGATGCAGAGAGGATGTTTCCCCTCGTGGGGAATCTAGAACTAGGGGGCATAATTTCAGAATAAGGGGGCACCCATTTAAAACGGAAATGTGGAGGAATTTCTTCTCTCAGAGGGTCATGAATCTTTGGAATTCTCTTCCCCAGAGAGCTGTGGAGGCTGGGTCATTGAATATATTTAAGGTGGAGATAGACAGATTTTTGAACGATAAGGGAGTCAAGGGTTATGGGGAGCAGGCAGGGAAGTGGTGTTGAGGCCAAGATCAGATCAGCCATGATCTTATTGAATGGCAGAGCAGGCTCGAGGGGCCAAATGACCTACTCCTGCTCCTACGTCTTATGTAGCCTGGGTGCAGCCATGCACATTTGTGCAGTGCTGGTCAGTGTCTGCAGCACCTCAATGTTGCAGCACACTGACAGCACAACTGTCAAAATTATTGTGGACATAGTCCCTTTAAGGAAACTGGCTGATGACGCGTCTTCAAATGACGTCATCAGACCCGCTTCCTATCAATTGGCCGGGAACGTTGCAGGGTGGGCTTAACAAGCCCCATCAACGGAATATCTTGTTGGAGGCCGGGATCGACACAGATGCAGGGACCCCACACGCCACGGACGTTGCCTGCCCCGGACCCGCTGAGGTTGGAAAAACCCAGCCCATACAGTGCAGAACAAGTCCCCATGCCTAAAAGTCAGAATAATTGAGTGTTTAGTACCATTATATTCTACTTCCTGTAAATTCAAACATTTTTTAATGTTGTGACATAATAAAATGAACACCTGCACAAATATCATGAGTCATTGGCAGCAAAGCCTTTAAATATTGGGAGGAATCTGAGCAGTTAAAACTTGTTCAGTAATTATAATTTGTGAAACTGCTTATAAAGGCAAATTACTGGTGAGATACACGATATATTTTGTTGACTATGGTTATGGCGTTATGGAATCAAAGAAGGCAACAGCTCCAAAAAAAGGCCTTTCGGGCCAGAATGTTGCCTCTTATTTATCTCTACATGAGCCATTTCATCTAATCCCTCTCTCTTCGCTCCCCATTCCCTTTTAACAACAACTTGCATTTATATAGCTCCTTTAATGTAGAAGATTGACCCAAAGCACTTCGCTGAAGCGTAATCAGACAAAAATGGACACCGAGGCATTGAAGGAGATATTAGCCCAGCTGCCAATGGTGGAGCGAAGGATGTGGGGGGATGCATAAGAGACCAGAGTTGGAGGAACTCAAGAGTTCTTGGAGGGTTGCAAGAGGTTACAGAGATAGGAAGGGGCGAGACCTTGGAGGAATTTGAACATGAGGATGAAAATTTTAAAATTGAGGCAGTGGAGAAACCGGAAGCCAATGTACATCAGTGAGTACAGGGATGATGGGCGAGTGGGACTTGTGAAAGTTAGGATACGGGCAGCAGAGTTTTGGATAAGCTCACTAGGATGGAACATTAAACCAATGCCCCAGCTGTTTACTTAGGTACAGGTTAAAGATCCCAAGGCACTATTCGAGGCAGAGCATGGTGTTCTTTTAGTATCACAGCCAACATGCATCCTTCATCCAACACTATCAAAACAAACTATTTTGGTATTTGTGGGATATTGCTGCTTGCCTACAAAACTATGACTACACTTCAAAATGCTTCACAACTATTGAACTACCTTCGAGACATCATGAGGAAGTGAAAGGTGGTATAAAAATGTAATTTCCTTTTTTTTTTGCAACATCTCTTCTGATTAGCATGTGGTCTGAAGATGTTTTATTTATATGTTATGGGCCTAGGTCTGAGGATTTGCAGGGCCCGTCACGGCCTCCTGGACTATCAGACTGTGGATGTGGGGGCATTTCCAGAATGTCTATTTGGCCACAGCACATTCAGCCGTCATCTTTCAAGCATCAATGGAATTTGTGTGGAGTGCAACGGATTTGGCCTTGACTCATTTTGTTGCATTTGGAGGTTGTGCGGGCATGTCGCCATAGTGATCTCCATTCCTCCTCAATCTTCACATTAGGGGGTTGTGAGGGCATGTCTCCATAGTGATCTCCATTCCTCCTCAATCTTCACATTAGGGGGTTGTGAGGGCATGTCTCCATAGTGATCTCCATTCCTCCTCAATCTTCACATTAGGGGGCTGTGAGGGCATGTCGCCATAGTGATCTCCATTCCTCCTCAATCTTCACATCAGGAGGTTGTGAGGGCATGTCTCCATAGTGATCTCCATTCCTCCTCAATCTTCACATCAGGAGGTTGTGAGGGCATGTCGCCATAGTGATCTCCATTCCTCCTCAATCTTCACATCAGGAGGTTGTGAGGGCATGTCTCCATAGTGATCTCCATTCCTCCTCAATCTTCACATCAGGAGGTTGTGAGGGCATGTCTCCATAGTGATCTCCATTCCTCCTCAATCTTCACATTAGGGGCTGGAGGAGTAAACTGATGTGAGCAATTCCATACATTCTCAAATTCTATTTTCTACTCAACATGCTTTGGAATTTCTTTACCTTCCCTATTAAAACGCAGGTAACAAGTTTGGTTGGCAAGTGAAATTAAATATCCCTGCCATAGGGCAAGGTTAAAAGAAAAGCTTTTCAGTGGTGATGAAGGATGAAAGTATAGATAGGTAATTAAAAGGTGTCAAAGAAAAAAAAGTGAAAGGAAAACAACAGATTTTTTTTTTCAAGCATTGATAGGATTTGCTAACCTATTGCACTTTCACTGCTGGAGACTAAACTTTAAATACAGATCAGATTGGTGAGATGAAAACTCTCTCTGTGCGCTGGGCATAAAGATCTCACATGAAATTGAATTGGTGTCAAACAACCCAGTCCTAGTGGGTATACCATCATAGTATAAAATTTGGCACAAATTGACAATCGCATTCAGAGTGGTTTAAAGATAATGTAGGAAATACAAAAAATTCAGATTACTGTAGCTGCAAATAGTGTAATGGCTTCTCTTCCCACTCCCGCAACGCTACCACTCGAGTCCCCCAAGGATATATCCTAGGCCCCCTCCCTAGTCTTCATCTACATGCTGCCCCTCGGCGACATCATCTGAAAACAAAATGTCAGATTCCACATGTATGCTGATAACACCCAGCTCTACTTCACCACCACCTCTTTAGACCCCTCCACTGCCTCTGATTTGTCACGCTGCTTGTCCAGTATCGGATGAAGGAAATTTCCTCCAATTAAATATTGGGAAGACCGAGGCCATTGTCTTTGGACCCCGCCACACACTCCATTCCATAGCCACTGATTCTAAACCCTCCGTGGCCACTGTCTTAGGCTGAACCAGACTATTCAAAACATCAGCATCCTACTTAACCCTGAGCTGAGCTCCTGACCCCATAATCCTCTCCATCACCAAGACCACCTACTTCCACCTCCTTAACATCGCCTGTCTCTGCGTCTGCCTCAGCCCGTCTACTGCCGAAACCCCCATCCATGCTTTTGTTACCTCCAGGCTCCACTGTTCCAATACTCTCCTGGCTGGCCTCCCACCTCCCACCCTCCGTAAACTTCAGCTCATCCAAAGCTCTGCTGCCCGTATCCTGACGTGCACAGAGTCCCGTTTGCACATCGTCCCTGTGCTCGCTGACCAACATTGGCTCACAGTCCAGCAATACCTTCAATTTAAGGTTCTCTTCCTGGTGTTCAAATTCCTCCATGGCCTCGTCCCTCTCTATCTCTGTAACCTTCTCCAGCCCTACAACCCTCCCAGAACTCTACATTCCCCCAAGTCTGGCCTCTTGTGCAGCCCCAATTTCCTTTGCCCCTCCATTGGCGGCCGTGCCTTCAGCTGTCTAGTCCCTAAACTTGAAGTCCCTCCCTAAACCTCTCTGCCATCTAAGATGCTCCTTAAAACCTACCCCTTTTTGAACTAGTCACCTATACTAATATCTCCTTGTGTAGATTGTTGTTTGGTAACGCTCCTGTGAAGCACCTTGGAATAGTTTATATGTTAAAGGCGCTATATAAATGCAAGTTGTTGTAGTGTTTGAAGGTCGGTTAAGGCACATTTTTTTTTTTTTAAAAAGCTTGAAAGAAGGCAGCTTCAGTATTTAATCGTATCACTCAGAGGAAACTTTAAAATCTATTTGCCAACCTACCACATGGAAATATGTAAAAAAAAAAATTTCAATATTAGAAATTTACAAACGTTTTATTTGCATATTTCCAAAGCTAAATGAACAAAGTTAATCAACATACTGCATACTAGATCAAATAAGGAACTAAAAATACATACAATAAGCTCAGACTTTGCTCTAGGCTGACAACAGTGGGTTACTGCTAAAGTAGATCTGGTTACCATTTATTTAGATCATTTCCCTCTTCTTACAGCAATTGGAAGATTATATATGCAAATATCTTTCTGGCAGAGATTTGGCACCTAGTTTTTTTTGTTTGCGACTGCCAGCAAAAGATTTGCCAAGTGGTAAGTCAGGTGGAAACACATTAAAAATCCCTTCATTTTGTGTACCCAAGCCCAAGGGTAAGAATCCCCTTGATGACAGAGTTCAAGCCACATCAGGAAGAGAGCTTTTATTGAAAGAAATATTGAAAGCTGCATTTTTTTTTAAAGTGAAGTCAGGAGACAACTTGGCAAGCCAGCTGTTCCAGTGTAATTAGCCTAGTCAGTCAATTCAGCAGCAACTGACTGCAGCCAGCATAAATCAGCAGGAGGAAGGGGGAAGGAAAGCAGGGAAAAGCACATCATTTTATGTGGCAATAATAGATGAAAGTAGCTTAGCAATTGGCAAAGTGGCAAATCCAGGCCATATCATTGAATTCAAATGTTGTACAAAACCACTTAAAAATTGGTCTCTCAGTAACAGTTGCTGGAAAGTGAGCCTCAAAATGCTAAATTTGACCAAATTCTAAAATGAACTTTACAGCGCTTGTTTCATCATTCTCTGCCTGGGTATTCACCAACAACTTTCATTAGAATAGGCTCCTATATTAATTTTTGTTGAAACTTGGATTTGCGCAGACTCAGGTTTTATGGGTTCGTATTAAAGACAAAATAAGAGGGCATAGTTTCCTACTGTATATACGGATATTTATTCTGCACACTCTCCCTTCATTCCCACTATACTGAAAGCAAGACTCATCACAGTCTCTTATTCTAATCCATTCTTTGTTCTACCTCGCTCATATCTTCCCTCCTCCAACTACAATGTTTAAGGCCTTTAAAGCTCAACCTTAGCAGTCACCTAATCACTATTTCCCAATTTGCCTAACCTTTTCTTTGCAACAATGGTGATATTTTCTCAATTTGAAGAAAAGGAGGAAGATTTCGTCAGTTCACTATCTGTAGCAAAAATCACAAGTGTGCTAACAAAGAATGAGTTTATGATTTATAAGAAATCTTCCAGCTCTGTTTCTCAATTTATAGGTCATGGGGTGAGCCCAATTGTTTAGGTCAAATTCCATAACTAGCCTCAGTTCCCTCAACATGACCCATTCCAATTTTGATTCCAGCACCACAACTGAAATCCACTTTACATTTCCTGCTCACTCTCCAAGTTGTTTTATCAATCCCAATTACATTTTTCAGCTGCATTCTATGCCTGAGAAAATCCTACATTACTGCAAAATCATAATTGTCATTCAATCTTTCATTAAATTGACAAAACGTTCAAAGTTCATCTTGAACCATCGAATCAAGATTTTGGGTCACAAATTTAGTTTGTCAAGTTCTCTGATCTTGGTCTCGCAATTATCCCTATTGAAAGTCTTAGACTGATGTCAGTATTTTAATTGTTCTGAATGAAATGTTTTTGTTTCTGATCACAGACAGAGTTGGAGTACTGGGAGGACATAATATTTCAGAAGTAGTTTTTATTTTGTTTAAAAAAGTAACTAATTTTCCTTTCTCATAAATTGGAAAAGGAAATCAGATTATCAGTTCCAAAAATCTACTTGTTGCTAAAACTGCTATCCACTCTTTAATCACCTCAAGACTCAACTTCAACAACCTACACAAAATCCAGCTCATCCCGTTGCCTGCACGCTGTCCTGCATGCCCATCACCGCCCTCCACTGGCTCCGTTACCTAATGCACTGAATTCAAAACCCTCATCTTTATTTACATATCCCTTCATGGCACTGCCCCACTCTACCTCTGAGGCTCGTTCAGTGCTATGTCACCATCTTCAGTCCTCTGACTCTAGCCTCCCGCGCATTCCCTTTTCCATCACTCCTCATTCAACAGCAAAGGCTTCAGCTGTCTCAGACCTACTCTCTGGAACTCTATCCCATAACCGCTTTGCTTTGCTACTCCTCTCCCCACCTTTAAATGCCCTCTCAAAACGATCTTGCATTTGGTCATCTTTCCCAACTCTTCTATTATTGATCAGTGACCACTCTTTCCTATGTAAAGTGTTTTGAGATGTTTTATTACATCAATACGTACTATATAAATCTATGTGGTTGACCATTCTTAAAGTATGATGCTTCAACAACGACTGCTAATTACATCACTGAATGCAACAGCCGAGGAGTTCATCCTCTCATTTCAACTATATGTTAACTTACCTTCCCCACATTTCAGCCTCAATAATTCTTCCAGATCAGTTCAAACAAATCAGTGATATTACACAAACTGCACAAGTAAATAAAATAAAGAGTAACTAGAATAGAGCATTCAATGAAATACAAAACCTTCCTAGTTCTGTGAAGCAGAAAAGCCAAAAACAAAATTAAAAAATTTAAAAGATGAACAAAAAAAGACAAATATTTTTAATTTAAAAAAATGAACAGAAATAAGGAACTCAAAAATACAAATATAAAAAGAATTACAACAAATAAGCATCTGTACTGAAAACAAATGCATACAGTACACAAGAAAGCCAAAGCTTTAAATTTTCTATATCTTTTTCTAACATTAATTCCTCTGTAATGTGTTAATTCATTTCTCTACAATTTGTACTACCACTACCTATTATTCTGTTTTTAAATATTTCCAAAAGTAGCATCATTTTTTTACTAGAATAACACCGCAAAATAAACAGAGCATCGTTGTTGTAAAGGAGATGGTCAAACTCATGAGTCACGGACACATCTCACAAAAAGGTGCCGGTTGGAATCCTTGTCTGTCAATGATAAACAAAGGAGACAATGGAAGAGAAGTAGCTTCTGGAGCTGAATCTGTATACTAGTTATATTAAATGCTAATGCTAAGCCGTTTATGATTTAATAATATTTAAGCATTGAGGGTAATTTAAACATTTCAATATATTTCTGAAGTGCTTAAATTTTTCTATTTAGATTTTTACAGACCATATTTAGTTCATAATGAAAAATGTGTTTTCATAAAACTGCTCAAATGCCCAGAACAACTTTATTGTTGCAACGTGTAGTATTTTAACCTATTGAATATGTCATTCCGAGTTCTGAGTTCAACATTAGGCCTACTATAGGGTGGAAAGAAAGGGGTAACAATCAATCAGTGACAAAACCAACTTTTCTTGTATCTTACTTTTTAAACACAGTTTCATGGTTGCAAGAAGCAAGATGCTAAATGCTTAAATTAATCTGGTTTCTCATTACTTGTTTTGCTTTACCTCCTTGATAAGGAGCACTGACCTCAGATGTCAGGTGGATCTCCTTGTTCATTGTGGATCATTGTTCTTCTGCAGCTATGCATAAGGCAGGTCATAGTGAGGGCAGTTGCGACATGCATAAAGCACATCATAGTGAGGCCAGTTCTGTGGTAATGCGTAAGGCATATCACAGTGACACCAGTTCTGCAACATACATAAAGCAAGCTAGTGAGACCAGCTCTACAGCTATGTATAAGACATGTCACAGTGAGCGCCGTTTGCCTGAAGCTGATAAACAAAAAAGGATGCTACACAGCTTTCAACTTTTCATATCCCAAATACAACTAAATACTAAGCCTGATCGCATTTTCTTTTTTATTTAGAAACCTGAATAAAAAGGAGCAAGGCCGACAGTGCAGGTTACCACCAAGACTGCAAAGTGTTATCGGGAACAGGGTATAAATCAAGAATTTCAAAGAGTAAAAGAAATTGAAAAATAAGTGTTACTTCTACTGTTCAGCTCACTGGTAACCACAAACATGGCATGATTTAGGTCACACCACAAATGAATTAAGAAAATAGTGGCTGGAAGTATGTTGCTTAGATCACAAGAATATACATAGATACATAGATACATAGAAGATAGGAGCAGGAGTAGGCCATCCGGCCCTTCGAGCCTGCTCCGCCATTTAATGAGATCATGGCTGATCCTCCAATTCAGTATCCCGTCCCCGCCTTCTCTCCGTAACCCTTAACCCCTTTTGCCTGTAGAAATACATCTAATTCCCTCTTAAATATATTTAATGAGCTGGCGTACACTGCCCTCTGTGGCAATGAGTTCCACAGGTTCACCACCCTCTGAGTGAAGAAATTCCCCCTCATTTCTGTCCTAAATGGTTTAGCCCTTATCCTTAAATTATGTCCTCTAGTTCTGTTCTCACCCGCCAAGGGAAACATCCCTTCTGCATCTAGTCTGTCTAGACCTGTCAGAATTTTATACACTTCTATGAGGTCCCCTCTCAATCTTCTAAACTCCAGTGTGTACATCCCTAAACTACATAGTCTCTCCTCATAGGTCAATCCCGCCATTCCTGGTATCAGCCTGGTGAATCGCCGCTGCACCCCCTCCATGGCAAGAACATCTTTCCTCAGATGAGGCGACCAAAACTGTACACAGTACTCGAGGTGTGGTCTCACCAGTGCCCTGTACAGCTGCAGCAAGGTATCCCTGTTCCTGTATTCCAACCCTTTTGCTATGAAGGCCAGCATACCGTTTGCCTTCTTGATCGCCTGTTGCACCTGCATGCTCGCCTTCAGTGACTGGTGTACAAGAACACCCAGGTCTCTCTGTACTTCCCCCTCTCCCAATTTATTGCCATTTAAATAATAATTTGCCCTCCCGTTCCTGCACCCAAGGTGGATAACTTCGCACTTGTCCACATTATAGTGCATCTGCCATTTATCCGCCCAATCACCCAGTCTGTCCAAATCGCTCTGGAGCTTCCTGGTCTCCTCCTCTGAGCCCACCCCCCCTCCTAGTTTAGTGTCGTCTGCAAATTTGGAAATGCTGCATCCGACTCCCTGATCCAGGTCATTAATGTAAATTGTGAACAGCTGGGGACCCAGGACAGATCCCTGTGGTACCCCACTTGTTACTGCCTGCCATTCAGAAAATGAGCCGTTTATTCCAACTCTCTGTTTTCTATCTGACAGCCAGTTCTCTATCCACGTCAATACTTTCCCCTTTATCCCATGAGCTTCAATTTTCCCTGCTAATCTTTTATGTGGGACCTTATCGAAGGCCTTTTGGAAGTCCAGGTACACCACATCTACTGGCTCTCCCCCATCTATTTTACCAGTTACTCCCTCAAAAAATTCCAATAGATTAGTCAAGCACGATTTACCCTTTGTAAATCCATGTTGACTCTGTCCTATCCTGTCCCCATTTGCTAAGTGCTCCGCTATTTCATCCTTAATGATGGACTCCAGCATTTTGCCCACAACTGATGTAAGGCTTACAGGTCTGTAATTACCTGCTTTTTCCCTACCCCCCTTTTTGAATAGTGGGGTAACGTTAGCTACCCTCCAATCCATGGGCACTGTTCCCGAGTCTAATGAATTCTGAAAAATCATACTTAGTGCATCCGCTATCTCTAGGGCCACCTCCTTCAGCACCCTAGGATGCATGTTATCAGGCCCTGGGGATTTGTCCGCCTTCAATCCCTTTAGCTTCCTTAACACCATATCCTTAGAGATATTGACTTGCGTCAGTTCCTCCTTTGCAAATGTCCCTATTTTTCCCGATATCCCAGGGAGATTTTTTGTGTCTTCCTTCGTAAAGACTGACCCAAAGTATGCATTTAGTTGGTCTGCCATTTCCTTATTTCCCGTTATATATTCCCCCGTATCTGACTGCAATGGGCCAACTTTGGTTTTCACCAGTCTTTTCCTCTTGATATACTTATAAAAGCTTTTGGAGTTAGTTTTTATATTTTCCGCCAGCTTGCTTTCGTAAGCTATTTTGCCCCTCTTGATTAAGCCCTTTGTCCTCCTTTGTTCTATCTTAAACTGTTCCCAATCTTCCGCTCTGGCGCTTTTTTTGGCTATTTTATACGCCCTATCTTTGGATTTTATGCTGTCTCTAATTTCCCCTGTTATCCACGGTTGAGTCACCTTTTTAGATTTCCTTTTATGCCAGATTGGTATAAACAATTTTTGCAATTTTGTCATTCTATCTTTAAATGCTTGCCATTGTTTATCTACCTCCAGTCCTCCCAGGAACGTTGTCCAATCAGACCTACTCAGTTCCCGTCTAATGGCATCATAATTCCCCTTGTTTAAATTCAGGACCTTAGTATCTGAGTCAATTTCTTCGCTCTCCATTTCGAGTGAGAAATCGATCATGTTATGATCGCTCTGACCCAAGGGTCCCCGTACAACAAGATTACTAATTAGTCCCTTCTCATTGCACAGTACCCAGTCCAATATAGCCTGTTCCCGAGTTGGTTCCTCGACATATTGATCCAGATAACCATCCCTTAAACACTCAAGGAATTCCTCCTCCTCATTATTTTTACTGATTAGGCTATTCCAATCTATATGTAAGTTAAAGTCACCTATGATGACAGCTGTGCTCTTATTGCACGCTTCTCTAATTTCCCTCGTGATGCCCTCCCCAACCTCTATTTTACTATTTGGAGGCCTATATACCACTCCTATTAATGTTTTTAGGATATCAAGTTCTGGTTGTTATATGGACCTAACCTAATATTTTCAGGAAATTTAATTGTGCCCACAGTTATATCTACATTTACAACAACTTACATTTATATAGCTCCTTTAACGTAGTAAAACGTCCCAAGGCGCTTCACAGAAGTGTTATCAAACAAAATTTGACACCAAAATGTATAAATGTATTGACTCCTATTTCTGGCAACTTGCTTCATTATGCCAAATAGTCAATAAAACATCTGTGTGGGACCTAAGCTTTTTAAGTGGAAAGTGTACAGGCACACATACGGTAGCCAATGTACGTCAGCACCACTACCTAATGATGCTAGTCTGACTCCAGTTGAAACTACATGCTCCAGTTTCTCCCCTCCAGAGACTTGTGTTTAGTTTCAAGATCCAAACACAATGTTTACACATTTGAAAAGAAAAATGATACAAGAGAGTACAAGGTTTCACTGGGAGCTCTCGGCATATGAGCTGAATCAAGACCTTTTGATGCTGTTCAAATCACTGAAGGGCTAGCAATCATGCAAGTTATCGGACAGTTAATATATTGCAATATTTAAATTTTATATCAGCCTTGGTGACAGTGGTACATTATAGGTAAGCAGTGATGCACAGGGCTTGACAGACCAAGGTATGCAACACAAAATATACCCATATTTGTCAGTAGTTTGAAGGGAATGGTCATAGGTCATACTCTGACTCGGAGAATGTATACTTACATTTTTTTTAAATAAAGTAGACAACAAACTACACGCTGTCCTGCAGTTTGACCGGATTGTTTTCATGGAGAAAGTCATTTTAAGCGACATCGGGGAAATTGGATTTCTACTGTTCTTTTCACTGTCTCAGAACACAAGTCTGAACAGCGTCAAAGGATCCAACTATTACAACTGGATGAGAAGATGGGGGAGGAGGTGAAGGGTTTTTTTCTGCTAGCTTTCTCCCCTCCTGCTCTCCTGACTCTGATGTGATGTAGTATAGTTCCACAGGTGCCAGGAGCACTTGCCCAAATGGCCATTCTTGAGGCTATTCAGCCACTGAGCACAGCACAGCCAAACCCAGTCTTAGCTTCACCCAATGCCCACAAATGCACTTTGCAGCAAGGGTCACTGAACAGCGAGCAGCAACCCTGGCAAATTTTTCCATTTTTAACGGTTGGTTTCAGAGCCCCTTGGTTATGTCTTTGCTGCTACCCTGGCTAAATTCAGATAACTCAGCACTGAGCAGGTGGGACATTCCTTGTCATCATGGCTTATCTATTCCTGGTCTTAATCAGCTGAGCCGTTAGGGAAGCACTGAAAATGTTCCTTCAAACTGTGTTATATTTGTATTTTGATAAAACAGAAATGAACACTCAAATGACATTTTAGTGAACAAAAGGCTAATTTCACCCAAGGAAGGTAGTGCTAATTTTAATAGGATGAGTATGAATTATTACATGGTAAAAATGTATTTATATTTTGGCTGCAGATGGATATTACCAACCAAGAGCTGATTTTTCTATAATAAATCAAAATGCCTCTGACCCTCAACATTTTCTTTCACAAGTTATGATTATCCAAAAATTGTTTCCTGAAGATATATTTCCTATCTAGAGATAAAAAGCAAAACTGAAAAAATTAAAAACTGGAAATAAAAACAGAAAATACTGGAAATACAAAGCAGATCTCTAAGCATCTGAAAATTTAAGTTAACATTTCATCTGATGGAAGGTTTCAATACAAAACCTTAAATTATCTTTTCTCTTTTTACATTTTTCCCTATTGAATTAATTTCAGTTGCGAGGATGGGTGCCTGTTAATATCAAGTATGAATGACACATACACATGCCTTTTGGATGGGAGCACTTAATATTTGGGCCTTTAGATATTTGTGCACAAACATCTAGATGACATTCTACTACACTGGTTATTGCGACTTCTAAGTTTGCAGTTTTTAAATCCCTTCATTTCCACATGAGCCAAAAATATAAAAAGCCATGTCACAAAATATTCATGTAAGCCATGCGATCAAAACATTCTCTACTACACGAGGCCACTAGCTACTGAGAACCACTCAACTGACAATTTAAATGCCTGTGGCAAAAAAGCTATTAAACAAAAAGGTCACACTTCCCATAAATCAGATGGACCACTACTACACTGTTTTTAAATACAACATAAAAAGGAAAGAATGTCTATCTCTTGCTTAAATGTACTAATTTGATTAGTAGGATGGAAACAAGGAAGTTTAGAGGCAAAATAAACTGGAAACCTCCATTTTGTAGCACAAAGTGGAATGATCGTCACAAGGACTGCTGATAAATTGAATGGAACACTGAAAAGCAAGTGCTCCAGTACACGCGATTAATTTTATTAGTGACAGGATTTTGCATAGTAAATGAGATCTGGAAAATGCAAACTATGAATATCTAACTGGAAAAATCAATTTCATCTGACCAATATGAGATTTCTATTATGAATCTTAATTTACAAAAAGGTTAACAGCTCCACAATAAAGAAAAACATAAAATATCTGAATTCTGTAAACCAAACCTTTGCAGACTCACACAGACTTCACTTACTTATTCTTCCAGTCTGATTCTTAAAACACTACAGGCAAAACAGTGAGTGTGACATCCATCTATAGAGGGACTGCTGTGACATCATGTTTATCAATCTTCATAGCTTAATGCTACAAAAGGCCACTGTTAATCTGAAGGCCAATATGACATCACCAGAAATCCATCTATATTAGACAGGCAGTAACTCGATCATTCCCATTTATTTAGACTGGTAGCACCTATTAGATCAGGTTTGAACACGTTAGGGAAATTATTCTGGAATTCTATCTTAAATCCAAAATTCAGACTCTTAACAGCACAATTAATTTTATATATTGCATAAATAAATACATTGAAGTTAAAATAGTAAATTCAGATGTTAACCATCACAAAACCTCCCCCTTACCTGGAAGGGGCCGCTGGGGCACCTTTAGCTCAAACTGGCCCGATTGGTTCAATGTAGTTGAATTTGAAATAACTTTGAAACAGCCAAAACCTTTTGCAACCTTAAAGCTCAAGCTTCAATTCTGTAATCTTTCGAACTGAAACAACTCATCAATATTTACCGCTTTACATAACATCTCCAACTGATACTGATCATCAATGCTGAACACAAGGACAGGATCCACCTCTATTTATGTCCTAGGTGCTGTATGATTCGCGTTTGCATTATCCTGTAGTTTATAAACATTTTCTAAAAGTCCATCATAAATATAGAAAAGCTTCATACCAAGATGTCTTCACAATCGTATGTTCGTTTAAAAAAAACTCAAAATAGAACACTGGAAGAAAGCAAAACACCCATGTTGGGTTTATAACCTTCTGTCCATCGATTCCCTTAAAAAAAACCGTAACACTGTTGCACAATTTGTAACTTTTCGTTGCGTTCAGACCAGCTCACACAACTTGTCAGACACGTATTTGCCTGCATGCTCGGAGCACGTAGCTGCTTGAGGTTTCCACATCTCTCAACAAGCCGACTTAAAAAACAATTTCTCAAAATCGACACACAAGGAATCAGGAAACTAACGTGCAGCAAGGGCGTGCTCCAAAGTGCGCTTGACGGGGCGTGAGAAAAGATCCCGCCGTAGACTTTCACAAGGGAGCGAATTCACGGCATTTACCTCCAAGGCTCGGGCAGCGAGCTGGCGCCTGCTCCTAACATCGCCGCGCTTCTTCATCACAGCCCAGTGACAGGGCGAGGTGCACTCACTCAATGGCTTTTGAAAACGCGCCAGCCTCTGTCTCCCCCACCACCCACCCAGTCTCTCTCAACAACCAAAACACAGCGCCAATGCTTCAGACCAGCAAAACCAGGCAAACGATAACAAAAAGTCTTATTAAAAACAAACACATTTGCATTTCCACCAGCGGCGCTGCTTCATCTCCCTCACGCTCTTTAATTCTTGTTCACTCACCTCACACGGGGGTTCCAGTTGCAGTTCTTCTCTCCGCAATAAGCTGCGAGTTATTGAGCTTCTCTTTTTTTAAAAAAAAAGCAGAGAGCCGACGCCGAGAGAATTGCCTCCTTGAAGGGTCGGTGCAAAACAAAATGTTCTTCCCCTTTTACTTTTTTTAAATTATTTTTTTTTTGCCCCAAGACTCTTTTGTGCTTTGCTTGTATGTTGGACAGGAGTTTATCAGTGTTGTGAGCGCGCTCTGTCCGGGTTACTGTTGCGCGTGCCCGCACCCCCTCTCGCTCAGTGCTGGGCGCGTCCCCGCCGCCAGTGCGCGCGCCTGCCTAGCGGGAGCGCGCGGCAGACAGACAGAAGCTCGCGCTTGGCGGTCCTGGAGAATGGGCTCAATGCACCCGGAAAGGGGGCAAAGCAGAAGTAATGAAGCTGAAGAGAAACCGGAATACCGACTTTGCTAAAATGTGTCGGGACTCTTCTGCTAATGCAAATGCACGGTGGTAATTACTATACTGTAATTTAAAAGGACTTTTTCCCAGGCAGGTTTCAAAGGTCCCCCCCTCCCAAAAAAATACTTGCATTTATATAGCGCCTTTCACGACCACAGGACATCCCAAAGCGCTTTACAGCCAATGAAGTACTTTTAAGTGTGGCCACTGTTGTAATGTAGGAAACGCGGCAGTCAGTTTGCGCACAGCAAGATCCCACAATCTATTCCTGAACTACAACAGTCATTAGTAAATTGGCATTATGGTTTGCCGTGGGTTTATATTAAAAAGTTATATATTTCTAGTAAATCTCGAAGTTTGGACGTCAAGCTCACAATCCCTCAGTTTGATGTATTTTATGTCAGCGCGGATGTTGCTTGGAAGGGAAACCTTTGCCACACGTCATCCACTCCCTCCTCACTGCTGATTCTCCCCCTTCCATTAACAGCCCTTTATTACGTGCAGTTTTCACATTTGTTGATAATCACTCATTGCGGGCGCTGGAAAGGGCTGGTCATGTTACCACGAGCAATGCACAAAACCATTTTAAGAGACATTCGCCTCGTCCAAGTTTTCCGCGCGATTACAGCAGAAATAAACATTAACACACGTGGAGCGGGCAGGGCTTTTACTCTTGTAGCTATTCGCCACCTTGGTCAGTGAGCAGAGGCACATTGTATGGGTTGCATTTCTGATGCTGCAAGCTTTCGTGTAAAAACAAATGAAACACTAACTTAAGCCTAATAAGTAAAACGGCAGAAACACGTGCCTGCTCGACCCGAACCTTTCTTAACATTGCAATTAAACGATCGTTCGCAAACACGGTTTTCGATACTGATTAATCGGAAGTGTCTATTGTTGCAATAAATTAAATCGCTTCCCATCACAGAAAATACCAAGTAAACAGAAGGATTGTCTTGGTTGCTATGACTTCATCCAAATGTAAACACGATATATTTTGGGACATGACGCCAACTGACATGACTCTACAGCTTTTTATACTTTCCAGAGTGCAGTAATGTAGCTGCAAGAGCCAGGAAAGTTTATAAATACCGTAAGCATGAAAAAAAAAATTGGTTTCGCTGCGTTGTCTGCAAAAAGAATACGCCCACACATATCAATCACATTTCCATTTGATTTCCGATTTCGAGGGGGAGGAAAGCAATGCTGCATTCTAATACTTCAGAGTAAAGTAACAGAATACATTTAAGCTGCAATCAGAAACACGTTTACATTGTCGAGAGTTGATGAATTTACTGACTAGTTGCACCCAACCCCCCTGTTGAGAAAGCCTCAGTGCTGCTACCTCACGGACAAGGGGAGCAACAGATTGAACATTGTTGGGGAACTAAATATTCACGGTCACCTTGCAAAACAGTTTAGATGAATTCTGCAAGGTGAAGGAATCTTTTTTGTCTTTGCAATTATAGAAAAGTGCACATTAAGAACCTTGTGTGGAGATTAATTCTGGGAAGCGTTACCGTTGC
The DNA here is from genome assembly GCA_030390025.1 of Squalus acanthias. NCBI lineage: Eukaryota > Metazoa > Chordata > Chondrichthyes > Squaliformes > Squalidae > Squalus > Squalus acanthias. The sequence goes on along the minus strand of CM059427.1, from coordinate 874,014 downwards.
ATCTCTTCTGTTTGTTTATTGTTATATTTATTATATACTGTCTTCAATTACAGTAGTGATTCCGTGATATTTAAACCTTATTCCTCCGCAGATAGATCGAAGCACCTAAACTTGTAGGTTTGAGGGAAATATTTACAATACCTATGGTGCATGTATCTGATGTAACCTTTCCCCCCGCAGGGAGGATTTTGCTGAAGATGCTGTCTGAAGAACCATTTGTTCACACATAGTATACAATAACTATTAATATTTTGCTCCATTCCACCCATGATCAAAATTACATTTTTGCCGCAATAAAGTTGTTCCTACCGCCCCTTGACATTCAATAGCATTACCATCGCCGCATCCCCCACCATCAACATCCTGGGGGTCACCATTGACCAGAAACTTAACTGGACCAGCCACATAAATACTGTGGCAACAACAGCAGGTCAGAGGCTGGGTATTCTGTGGCGAGTGTCTCACCTCCTGACTCCCCAAAGCCTTTCCGCCATCTACAAGGCACAAGTAAGGAGCGTGATGGAATACTCTCCACTTGCCTGGATGAGTGCAGCTCCAACAACACTCAAGAAGCTTGACACCATCCAGGACAAAGCAGCCCGCTTGATTGGCACCCCATCCACCACCTTAAACATTCACTCCCTCCACCACCGGCGTACCGTGGCTGCAGTGTGTACCATCTACAAGATGCACTGCAGCAACTTGCCAAGGCTTCTTAGGCAGCACCTCCCAAATCCACTTAGAAGGACAAGGGCAGCAGACGAATGGGAACACCACTACTTCCAAGTTCCCCTCCAAGTCACACACCATCCTGACTTAGAAGTATATCGCTGTTCCTTCATTGTCGCTGGTTCAATATCCTGGAACTCCCTCCCTAACAGCACTGTGGGAGTAGCTTCACCACACGGACTGCAGCGGCGCATCACCACCTTCTCAAGGGCAATTAGGGATGGGCAATAAATGCTGGCTTTGCCAGCGACGCTCACATCCCATAAAAACGAATAAAAAAAAGATTAACTGGTCATTCGTCTCATTTGTTGTTTGTGGGAGCTTGCTGCACACAAATAGGTGGGCAAAAATGGCAATCAAACAACAATTACTGCACCCCAAAATGTAATTAATAGAGTGTGAAGTGCTTTCGGACATCTGTGAGGTGTGATAAAGAGGTATACATATGCAGGTTTATATCACACAATGGCAGCATGTTCAAATGTTGACATCCAGTGCATGGAGTGGTGGAATACTGGATTGACTTCCACAAAATTTCGCTGTTTGTTGCTGTGGGAATGTGCAGAGTGGTGTCAGGAGATCAGTTTGAGGGAGCATCATTCAGGGCTACTTGTGCACATCTCCAAGCAGTTGTCTCAAAAGTGGCATTGACAGAGGCTGTGGAGCTGGTCATCTAGTCATGCCTATGTCTGCATAAGGTACAGCAAAAACTCAAAAGTGAAGAACAATGGAAGAAAATTAAAAATAGAAAAACAATAATATGCCTTCAGAAAAAAGTGAACATGTGGGATGTGGCCTTACCACCGATTAGTCCCCTATTCAATTCAGCTTGTGAAGCCACTAGAACTAATGTAGATGTACTAATGTAAACCACCTCTATTCAAAATATCAAAGCATACTGTTTTGGATCAATACTTTCCTTGTCAAGTAGATTTTCAAGGAGGCGATCATCCCTTCTGGACGAAGGAAGATACTGCCTCCCACAAAGTGATAAATAGTGCTAGAACCTTTCCATGCAAAAGCCATGACTAAAATCAGATTGAAATACAATAATAAAACATGAACTTATATATTTAACACCACAGGAATAGAATGTTTACGAGTAAACCATACAATACAGATTTAGCTCATAGCATTGTGTGGGGACAGTGAGGGAGGAATCTGCCCAAGTAACTCCCAAGTTATTATTCCTGTCATGCTATAAATTCTGTGTTCAGCACGGAACTCTCTCATTGGGCTCGATTTTAATAGCCCTGAGGAGGGGGGGGGTTTGGAGGCGGGTCAGCAGCAAAAATCAGAAAAAAATGGCTTCAGACTGCCAACCCGCCTCCATCCCGCCCCCACGCGATTTCCGTGAGTGTCGGGTCAGCTGCTCCCAAACTGACCCGACGGGAACCGGTGCGACCGGTAGTTAAGGGAGTTAACAGCCTGTTAACTGCCTTGCTAAACCTATTTTTATAGTGGTTTCCCATTTTCGTGCTTTTGGCTCCTGTTTCCCGTCTTGTCAGAAACAGGCCAGCTGCAAAGAGACGAGTTGCTGGAGGACATGATTTGTAGTCATTGGTGCAGTACTTTAAAAGCGCTCCTGAAACATGGCTGACATTCAAATGCAACAACTTTGTTGTTGGAGGTTTGGGATAATATTTTGCAAATCTACTGACCTTGTGACTATTCAAGCTGACACCCATCTGTAGTGTGACCTGATTGGAATAATTTCAGGCCACTTTGACTGTGCGCTTGCAAGCTTCTTGCTTCAAATGAAATCTATCGCAACGGGGTGGGAACCATTAATGTCCTCTCATCCTGGTCGTCATAATCGGAGGAGCAGCAGCCGTGTGGCTCAGCACAGATCTTCCTCGGAAGAAGAGGAGGAGGAGGAGGCGCGCCTTGTGGGCCTTGTTGTGACCAATGCAGCATCCCTCCAGTTCACTGCTGCCCGTCAAGCAGGGGATGCACACTGCCATGCCACATTCGCATAAGCTTACTCTTCAACCATAGGTGGCTACCATATGGCTCTCTAATTCCTCCAACATCATACATCATCTCTGCTATAACTGGTTCTTTCCTATCACTTTCACCATCATCATTACAAAGGCAAGTCGCCCTGAGCCCTCAATGTGCATTTGCCATTTCCCAGAACACATAGGCCACACATTCAACTGTTTGCCATCACTTTTCTTTACTACATTGACAAAAGGATCACAATGCAAGTAGAAGCAGAAAAATCATGACAAAACACCCAAGTGAGTCCCCTTGTGACTATATGTGCTTTATCTTCCTCTTACGCGTGCTTCTACGTGGTGCTTCCCCTGTGGCTTCAGCAGATGTAGAGGCACCTTGCTGACTAGGATGCTACGCCTGCTTAGATGCCTTTGGCGGGCATCCTCTGGGTTTGGGAGCCTGGGAGGGCTCTGCAACAGTCTGGTCTTCCTGCGGCTGTGCAGGGGCTGAAACAGCCATCTCAGTTGGCTTTGCAAAGTGGGTCTCTGAGCGAGGGCTCCGCAGTGGCATGGTCATGTGAGTGCTTGGAGAGGAGCCCACACTTCCTTGTAGCCTGCCACCAACATCCCTCTCATGAGTCAGCCGCACCTCAGTGCTGGCAAGTGGCTGGAGAGCACCTTGCTGCACATCAGGGGGGCCGTGAGAACCCGTCTCTGTACTGGCAGTCCTCATAACAAGGACGTCCATGAAGCTCTGGTGTCTCTCCTCAATAGATGCCCATCTCTCCTCCAGAGATAGCAATCTATTTTGAACACTTGCCATGTTTTCGTTACTCTGGCGACTTAATTCTTCCATGGCCGTAGCCATCCTTTCCATGGAGATTGCCATCCTATCCATGGAGGTGCGTTCATGTGCCATTACCTCCAACAAGGCAGTGCTGATGTTAGAGATGGACTCCTCAATTCTCTGCACACTCGCACTTACCCTGGAGGCAAACCCTTCCAGAGACTCCTGCACTTGTTCCTGTAGTTCCTGAACTGCTCTCTTTCTGGATGGCCCCAGAGGCACAGCGTCTGCATGCAGCTGAGCAGCGCTAGGAGATTCCTGTGACCTCCGACGAGGACTCTCCACTGCTGTCGCTGTCTCCACCATCTGCTGATGCTCACTTGTGAGCTGTGATAGACCAGGTGACAACATTACTCTAAGTCGCGAGGGCCCCGCTGAGGTGTGCGTTTCTGCGCTGGTGCTGTGTGAGCTGAGTCCTGGTGACGCTGCTCCCTCAGAGGCTTCAGGTTCCTCTGAGGAGTCATCTGGCTGTTTGTCCTGGACAGTGTGGAGGGGGGCGCTCGATGGTCCTGTGGGAGAATAAAGGCATGAGTTAGACATCTGATTTTGATGTCGCAGACACATCCTTTTGTGCAGATGATACAAAGCGAATCTCTATGAACATCATATGCCATTGCAGTCAATCATTAAATGTCAATGAGAGGGATGAAACTCCATTCTGTCACCAGCTTCGTCTAGTGCGCCCGTCTCTCTATCGCCCACTTCCAGATCCTCGCCACCTCCGACAATTTCGTGCACAGTCTCCTCAGCACTTGTCAACGTTGCAAGTGTTGGTGTGCCTCCTCCTGTCTGTGCTCTCTCCCTCTTATTGTGGGCTATCTTTTCCTGCAAGGAGGGACACAAGCGGAGTTTCAACCACAGTGATGGAGTGAGTGTGAAGAATCCCTAACATAGAAGCTTAGAGGGAGACCAAGATGGAGTGAGGTGCCAAGAGGAAGATAGCTCCCTGTGCATTGTTAGTTGTTGTCAATGCATAACAGTGAGAGCGAGTCTAAGGGGTGCATAGGCAGAATGGTGAAGTGATTCAGTACAGAGACAGAGATGGATAGTAAGGGTGCAAGGGAAGTAAGGGTAAGGTGGGATGTGGAGGAGCAGGCTTACAAAGCAGAGTGATGAGACGAGAAGGGGAGCAGATTGAAGGTAAGTGTGATGGGATACTCACTTTTGATGATCGCAGAAGATCATTAAAGCGTTTCCTGCACTGGATCCATGTGCGTGAACAAACGGACCTTGCACCGACCTCCTCAGTAATGCGCAGCCAGGCTGCCTTGGTCTGCTGAGGAGACTTCCTCCAGCCATCCGGAGGGAAGAGAATTTCCCTGCGCCCTCTTACTGCCTCAACAAGAGCTTGGAGGGACTCCTCATTGAAGCGTGGAGCTGCCTTGCCTCTAGAAGCACTCATTCTAGCTCTCCAACATGCACACACCATCAGAATCAGGAACACAAAGGCTGAGGCTGAATGGGACCATTAAAAGCATCTGCAATTATGATGTCATCAGAGGCGGCTAACAGACCCGATCGCAGTCATTGGACCGGCCAGCGCGCCCCAATGAAGTTAACAAGGCAATTGAATAAAAATTTAAAAACTGTAGCTGATTCAGCTGGCAGCGGGTCCAGACCCCGCTCACCATGCAACCTGACTCCAAGCCGCGTCGTTAAATAAAATCACGGCCATAGTCTTTCTGGCCTCCTGCTTTATTCAGCGCTTCCCAGTTCCAGCAGAAGATTGACTTTTTTTGATAACTGAAGTAAACTGTATTCTCATCAGCCGATGGGCTAGCTTCATAATCTTGTTTAAAACATTCCTAAAATATGAAGCCATACATTTAGATTCAATGGCAACTGTAAGTGAAAAATGGTCAATGAAAATCGAAGATATAAAAATGCATAACAAAACTGGATTGGGAAAACTCTCAAACAAAATTTCAACTGAAGATTGTGCATATGATAAAAGATAACAAATGATGGGAGTCCATTCAAGCCCAGTTATGACAGCAGTTGAACTATCTGAATGTGTTACAACTTGATTATTCTCCATAAACTCCATGGACATAATTCAATGTTTTTCAGCTTACAATATTTAATTTTTTTTACATGTATGTTATCACAAATGATAATGAACTGCCACTTATTGGTTGGCAGCAGTGTTCCAGAATCTGTTTAAAATCTGTGTAACTTGTAAGGGATATCAAAATCAGTACAAAGAATTTTTTACAGTTACATTAGGAAAAAGAGGGTGGTCAGGAGCAATGTTGGTCCCTTAAAAACTGAAAGTGGTGATATTGTCAATGACAATGGGGAAATGGCGGACATGTTGAATAATTACTTTGCGTCAGTATTTACAGTAGAAGAAGAGGATAGCATGCCGGAAATCCCAAAGAAACTAATATTGAATCAGGGACAGGGACGCAATAAAATTAACGTAAGTAAAATAACAGTAATGAAGAAAATAATGGCACTGAAGAGTGACAAATCCCCAGGACCAGATGGTTTCCATCCCAGGGATTTAAAGGAAGTAGGTGAGCACATTGCAGATGCCCTAACTATAATCTTCCAAAGTTCTCTAGATTCAGGAACCATCCCTTTAGATTGGAAAATTGTGCATGTCACTCTGCTTTTTAAGAATGACGAGAGGGAAACCAGGGAATTGTTAGCCTAACATTTGTTGTCGAGAAATTGCTAAAGTCTATAAATCTTCTTCTTCTTAGGCAGTCCCTCGGAACCGAGGATGACTTGCTTCCACATTAAAAATGAGTTCGCAGGTGACTGATGAGTCCAATGCGGGACCTACAGTCTCTGTCACAGGTGGGGCAGACGGTGGTTGAAGGGGCGGGTGGGTGGGGTGCTTGGGTTGACGTGCGCTCCTTCCGCTGTTTGCGCTTGGCTTCCACTTGCTCCCGGCGAAGAGACTCGAGGTGTTCGGCGCCTTCCCGGATACTTCTCCTCCACTTTGTGCGGTCTTGGGCCAGGAATTCCCAGGTGTCGGTGGGGATGTTGCACTTTTTCAAGGAGGCTTTGAGGGTGTCCTTGAAGCATTTCCTCTGCCCACCTGGGGCTCTCCTGCCGTGTCAGAGCTCCGAGTAGAGTGCTTGTTTTGGGAGTCTCGTATTGGGCATGCGGACGATGTGGCCCGTCCATCAGAGCTGATCAAGCGTGGTCAAAGCTTCGATGCTGGGGATGTTGGCCTGAGCGAGAACACTGATGTTGGTGCGCCTATCCTGCCAATGGATTTGCAGGATCTTGCGGAGGCAGCGTTGGTGGTACCTCTCCAGTGCTTTGAGGTGCCTGCTGTACATGGTCCATGTCTCTGAAGCATACAGGAGGGCGGGTAACACTACTGCTCTGTAGACCATGAGCTTGGTGCTGGGTTTGAGGTCCTGGTCTTCAAACACTCTCTTCCTCAGGTGACCGAAGGCTGCACTGGCACACTGAAGGCGGTGTTGGACTTCGTCATCGACGTCTGCCCTTGTTGACAGTAGGCTCCCAAGGTATGGAAAGTGGTCCACGTTGTCCAAGTTCTCGTCATGGATTTTGATCATCGGGGAGCAGTACTGTGTGGCGGGGGCAGGTTGGTAGAGGACCTTTTTCTTATGGATGTTTAGTGTAAGGCCCATGCTCTCGTATGCTTCGGTGAATGTGTTGACGATGGTTTGGAGTTCGGCCTCAGAGTGTGCGCAGACGCAAGCGTCGTCTGCATACTGTAATTCGATAACAGAGGATGGGATGACTTTGGATCTGGACTGGAGGCGACGGAGGTTGAACAGTTTCCCGTTTGTTCTGTAGATTAGCTCCACTCCAGCGGGGAGCTTACTGAGGGTGAGATGGAGCATTGCAGCCAGGAAGATCGAGAAGAGCGTTGGTGCGATGACACAACCTTGCTTGACCCTGGTCCGTACGTGAATTGGGTCTGTGGTGGATCCGTTGGTCAGGATCACAGCTTGCATGTCGTCGTGAAGCAGGCAGAGGATGGTGACAAACTTTTGAGGGCAGCCGAATTTGAGGAGGACACTCCATAATCCCTCATGGTTGACGGTGTCAAAGACCTTTGTGAGGTCAAAGAAGGCCATGTACAGTGGTTGGTGCTGTTCCCTGCATTTCTCTTGTAGTTGACGCACAGTGAAGATCATATCCATTGTGCCCCTTAGTGGGCAGAATCCGCATTGCGACTCTGGGAGGAGCTGTTCAGCCACTGGGAGAAGGCGATTGAGGAGGATTCTTGCGATGACTTTCCCTGTGGCAGACAGTAGGGAGACTCCTCTGTAATTATCGCAATTGGACTTGTCATCTTTCTTGAAGATGGTCACGATTATGGTGTCTCTGAGATCCCCTGGCATGCTCTCCTCCTTCCAAATAAGAGAAATGAGTTCATGTATTCGCGCCAATAGTGCTTCTCCGCCATGTTTTAGCGCCTCGGCGGGGATTCCATCTGCTCCTGAGGCCTTGTTGTTCTTCAGTTGTCGGATGGCCTTTTCAACCTCATGCTGGGCTGGGGTTGTGCTGAGATGGTGGCGGGTAGCATGCTGCGGGATGGAGTTGAGGACACTCGCATCGAAGTCAGAGTCTTGGTTAAGGAGATCTTCGAAGTGCTCCTTCCAGCGGGCACTGACTGCCTCTCTGTCCTTGATGAGTACCTCTCTGTTCTTGGCCCGCAGTGGGGTAGGACCTTGGGTGCTTGGGCCGGAGGTGGTCTTGACTGCGCTAAAGAATCCACGCACGTCGTGGTTGTTGGCTAGCTGCTGGATCTCCTGCGCTTTCTCCACCCACCATCTGTTCTTTAGGTCGCGAGTTTTTTGTTGGACCTTGGCCTTCAGGCGTCTGTAGAGCTGCTTTCTTGCTCTCGAGTTCTGATGCTGTTTCCAGATCAGGAATGCCTTGCGCTTGCCTATAAATAAGGATAGAGTGACTGAACACCTCGAAAATTTTCAGTTGATCAGTTAGAGCCAGCATGGATTTGTGAAAGGTAGGTCATGGCTGACAAACCTGATTGAATTTTTTGAAGAGGTGACTAAAGTAGTGGACAGGGGAATGTCTAGGGATGTTATTTATATGGACTTCCAGAAGACATTTGATAAAGTCCCACATAAGAGACTGTTATCTAAGATAGAAGTCCATGGAATTGAGGGCAAATTATTGACCTGGTTAGGAAATTGGCTGAGCGGCAGGAGACAGAGAGCAGGGATAATGAGTAAGTACTCAAATTGGCAGGATGTGACTAGTGGTGACCTGCAGGGATCTGTGTTGGGGCCTCAACTATTCACAATATTTATTAACGACTTAGATGATGGCATAGAAACTTATATATCCAAATTTGCCGATGACACAAAGATAGGCGGCATTGTAGGATGAAAGCATAAAATTACAAAGGGATATTGATTGATTAAGTGAATGGGCAAAACTGTGGCAAATGGATTTCAATGTAAGCAAATGTGAGGTCATCCACTTTGGAACTAAAAAGGATAGAACAGGGTACTTTCTAACTGGTGGAAAGCTAAAAACAGTGAAGGTCCAAAGAGACTTGGGGGTTCAGGTACATAGATCATTAAAATGTCATGAACAGCTACAGAAAATAACCAAAAAGGCTAATGGAATGCTGGCCTTTATATCTAGAGGAGTAGAGTACAAGGGGGTAGAAGTTATGCTGCAGCGATACAGAACCCTGGTTAGACCACACCTGGAGCACTGTGAGCAGTTCTGGGCACCACACCTTAGGAAGGATATAATAGCCTTGGAGGGAGTGCAGCGTAGGTTTACCAGAATGATACCCGGACTTCAAGGGTTAAGTTACGATGGAGAGATTACACAAATTAGGGCTGTATTCCCCAGAATTTAGAAGGTTAAGGGGTGATCTGATCGAAGTTTTCAGGATATTAAGGGGAACAGATAGGGTAGATAGAGAGAAACTATTTCTGCTGGTTGGGGATTCGAGGACTAGGGGGCAGAGTCTAAAAATTAGAGCCAGACCTTTCAGGAGTGAAATTAGGAAACACTCCTACACACAAAGGGTGGTAGAAGTTCGGAACTCTCTTCTGCAAATGGCAATTGATGCTAGATCAATTGTTAATTTTAAATCTGAGATTGATATTAAGGGATATGGGCCAAAGGCGGTTATATGGAGTTAGGTTGCAGATCAGCCATGATCTCATTGAATGGCAGAACAGGCTTGAAGGGCTGAATGGCCTCCTCCTGTTCTTGTGTTCCTATGTTTAAAGATGTATTAAAGGTGTTAGTGGGAGCCATAGACAAATAGGTGTTCATAGAATAATCAGTAATGGTGAGCTACCATCATGAATCCTTGTGAGAAACTATCGTGATTCAATAATTTGCCTGGATCTTTGTGCCCTTGTCATACCTGTCCTGCTAGCTTAAGGCACTTCAATTTGCCCACTAGGCTCTACTGGCTACACACAATTGGGCCGACTGCCTGCCTCTCTTCCGCGGCCATGTTCGCGCCCGGGTGGCCCTGGAGATGGAGCACGCGGTGTCCGCCGGCACGCTTGAGGCCTTCCGCAACCGGTGGGCGCTGCGGGGACAGGAGTGCATCATCAACCCGGCCAACCAAATTTTAATTTAATTTGTTAAGTTTTATTTAAAGTTTTATTAAGTTACAGACAATTTGTTTAATCGCCCAAAATCAAAAGAGTACACACAATTGAGCCGACTGCCTGCCTCTCTTCCGCGGCCATGTTCGCGCCCAGGTGGCCCTGGAGATGGAGCACGCGGTGTCCGCTGGTACGCGCGAGGGCTTCCGCGACCGGTTGGCACTGCAGGGACTGGAGTGCATTATCACCACCGGCAATGGAATTTTAATTTAATTTATTAAGTTTCCTTTAATGTTTTAAGTTACAGTTTATTTGTTTACAACTTCACCAGACGAGTACATACAATTGGGCTGTTTAGCTTCCTCAAAAAATTAAATAATTAAAATGTAGCCTGCAATTCATTTTACAAATGCCAGACGAAATGCTAGTTTACAAAAATATCATGTAGTACATAACCTATTAGATACTTTGTAGCATGAGTATTATTTTCCTTTCTAAGTTACAGTCACCTTCTTCCTTATGGAAAAAACCTAGACTGAAAGGCATCAGGATGTTTTATCAAGCAAGTAAATAAAGTTGTTATTTTATAGGCTGCATATAGTGACACTTTTCCCGGTCAGAATGGAGATGATTGGGTACAGTCTAGGATCCTAGAAAGGAAAGGAAAATAATACTCATGCTACAAAGTATCTAATAGGTTATGTACTACATGATATTTTTGTAAACTAGCATTTAGTCTGGCATTTGTAAAATGAATTGCAGGCTACATTTTAATTATTTATAGAAATCATTATCACAGCTATAGACTTTTGATGGTTGTTCATTGTTAAAACTTTTAAAAATGTTACACACAAAAATTATACAACTCCCCTTTCCCTGTTGATACAATTAATGGTTGCAACACAAGCCAGTGCTAATCCCTTTAATGTCCCCAAATGCGATTCCCAAATATGAGTGTATATTGTAGATTACTGACATGCTTAGCTGCTTCACCTCAGTTTACAAGAGACTCAACCCCAGATCCCTGTGTAAATCAGTAATTTGGAGCAAAGCCTTACATGAGCTTTTTTTAGCTGCGGGTGTATGCTGCTTTCAAAGATGATGACGTACTTTCATGTCCTATGTTATGTCTTCTGTAGCTAGTTCAAACCTTATGGTAAAAGATCAAAGCCCAGTACTGTAATACAGTGCCATAAATGCAATTTAAGTTATAATTTGTTTCCAATTTTGTATGACAATTGAGAATGAATCACTGATAAATTTGGATCATTGATTTTTGATATCCATTTTAAAATTTGCCGTATTTACAGCAGGGAAATAGCAAACGTAATTGTCAAAGCAGCAGCAGAAGGTAATGCTGTAATTCAGTGTAGCGCATGCTAGCATAGGAGTAGACTATGGAGTAGTCCATCAGCACTTTGACATCAGAAAAACCTTGAAGTACAAACAAAACCAAATTGCAACAAAGGAAATAGCTCTTCCAGTGCTTTTCATTTCAAAAATAGAAACAGCAATTTAGAATTTACAAAAAAGCAAAATGCCTTGGTATTTACTCTTTAACATAACTTCAATTCAAATAGAATTGCAGGTTCATTAAATAAAATTGCATTTAATAATTGAACTCTTTGCCAAAACAACACTAACAAACTGTATTATGATGCGGAGATGGACTGGGGTGGACAAGCTTGTGATTTCAAATAAAACTGTTGGACTATAACCTGGTGTTGTGCGACTTCAAACTGTATTATGGCATGTGTATTTATATTATGTGAAACTAAGAGGTATTTCACCAAAAATTGTTATTTGGTTATATACCGGCTTAGAATGTGTTCAGATGTAGATGGGATCTGGTGACATGTTATGGAAGTTCAGAGATAAAATTGTAATCAATAATAGCTCTGAGTTTTGCGATTCCATTTTTTAAATTACTTTTAATTTATTTCATGTGACTGCAATTTCTTATGTGATGTTGGGTTTCCCATCTAACATACTAAGTGAAATCTCTGAATATATGACAAAATACTGGTACACCATTGATTATATACAGCCATTTTATCAAGGCCCCAAACTGCTGGTATGGCTACTGTGGGGATGTGGGTTGTAATGTCAGGTGTCTGACCTCACAAGCCTGCTTTTACAACCTGTGATATGGGGCCAAAAATGAGGGTACATTACAGGCATGCACAACCTCATTAAAACAGGCAAATCCAATTTTAATTTTTTGCGTGCAGAGTTTACTGACTTTGACCCAAGCTCCACCACTAACGTAAGCCTCGCCCATAAAAACTAGACACACCAGACTGTTTGAGAGCTTGCCTATTCAAATAGACCTCCTAGATGGAGAAGGAAAGTTTTTTTTTGTTTATTGCATTTTTATTTATCCTAGGCTGCACTTTATTCCACGCAGTTGTTAGTTTTTCTGGATGGGTCTCCATTTTTGTTTGTTTTTCTTCCACTCTCCAATATTTATCTCCAATAATATTGGTTACTGCCATCTTTAGTGTCACACCTTACTAAGAGGTGTGGTGGTTATTCCTTTAGGGCTTCCAAACAAGCTGCATAATTGAAATGAGGATGAGGGATTTGTGTAGCAATAACAAATACAGGCACAATGATTTCTGAGGCATTCTGGCCACAGAAGTACACTGGCCACTGGAGTGGTAAGCTTCACTCCTACAGGAAGACATATCCGGAACCTGCACCTTCCTGTAGGAGTGGAGGTTACCACAACATTAAGCTTTCATGCCACTGCATGCTGCTAAGCTCCCATTAGAAGATATCTATTACATCAGGCAGCCCATAGGACAGACATGTCAGGGAGGCGACAACAGAGGTAATCTTCAACTTCGCTGCCTGGGTGGAAACCTGGCAGAGTGGATCACCCGCCCATTGTAGAACCGAACTGATTTTCACCCAACCAATCTTCATCCCATTGATTTCAGTGAGATGAAAATCAGGCAGGTTCTACAATGGGTGGGTAGACCACTCCTCCAGCTAGATTCCAGTCGGCAAAGTTGAAAATGACTTCCAACGTTCAGAAGGAGTAACAGCTTCCTTACATTTCCTGTGGAATGGAGCCAGCAGCTGGACAGGACTCACAGCTTTCACAAGAATGCAAGGTTCCCTCGAGTTCAAAGGGTTGCACATGGTACCCATGTGAGCATCAGGGCTCTTCATTCCAACCCTATGGCTTTTATGATGAGAAAGAGTTGGCATTCAATTAATGTTCAGATGGTATCTCACCGTGGAAATATCATCATGCACAGCAATGGCCATTATGCAGGGAGCAGCCATGATGCCTTCATTGTGTGGCAGTGCACAGTGCCCACAATATTTGAAGGAGATGAAACTGGGTGGATGGGTCCTAGAAAAACAGGGCTGTCACCTGCATCCATGGCTGCCGTCCCCACGCAGAAACACTAACAGCTCTAAATAAAACCATCCTCCTTTAGGTCACCTCCTGCAGCAAGACCTCCAACTCTTAAGCACCAAACAGAGCAGTGTGGCCTACATGTCTTTGCTGTGCCATTTTAAACAATTAGGCAATTTTTATCTTACAAAACCAACTTCTCCTTTTATGGTGAACTGTTGTTTTTTTTAAGAGCTACCCCTCCCCCCTCCCCTTACGAAATCCTTAGTCCAATCCCTCTTGGCGAGTTTTTCTTATGACAATAGCTTATATCACAAAATTCGGCCTGACCCAAGCCTGAAGCTATGGGTGGAAGTGCATATTAATTGAGCCAGAAAATAGGGGCTTTATAAGTCTGAGGGAGTTCAGCCGAGCAGAGTAATAAAGAGACCTATTGGAAGTTTTAAGACTGCAGTAATTATAGAAGCTCAGGTGTGGGTAAAGCCATTTTTCTTAAAGCTCTTAGGTGCAGATTAGTGTCTTTTTCTGGGGGGACCTCCTGAGTTAAATTGGCAACATTTCAGCACCTTCACCTGGAAATAACTAGACATGTACCCTATACTAGAAATATACCTGATCAACATTCAGTTTTATACCACTAGCTGTTTGCCTAGATTTGTATAAATGCTCAATCACTTTAAATACAAGTGGATTAATGGGTTCATGAAAGTGATTGTAGACTAATAATCTAATTGAGAGGATCTAATCATTGAATAAACAGACTGTTCCATCAGATTAGAGGATGGGTTTCTGTGAGAATTAAATACCTGGACCTCCCCTCCTTACTCAAATGGTGGTGCAATCATTCTAGGATTTCCCTCCTTACCTTTCTAATCTGTTCTAAGTTTTTGTAGTTTCTCTCTCAGAAACACAAATTTAAAATAAACAAGATTTAACTGTCCCAACTACTTAGAACTTATTACAAACTAAATAAACAATAAAGTGTCACTTATGTTGCTCATTAATACACAGTTAGCTTATCTTCTGTAACCCACACACAAATAATTGTTTCGAGCGCAGAACATATATTTCTCCTATTCTGAATAATCAATTTGTTAATAATTTGAAAAATAAATTGCCTGCACATCACATATGCCACATAGAATTTATTAAAATAATAACCAAGACCATCAGAAATCTGTGGAAACCCTCAGAACTATGAAGATGCTCCTCAAACAATGCCAGGCATGGATGGTTTGGTCTGTTTGGAGATATCCGCTGTGTTTACCACTGCGTGCCACCTCCCATCAGCTGCTGATCCGTTCCTCCCCTCTTGAACAGGATAGATTTTGCTCTGTATGTGATGTGAAACAAAAATTAGTTCACTAAGCTGTAGGAGATATATATGATAATTTTAGTTAAATAAAATGTTAACTTTATAAGTAGCTAGTAAAAAATAAGCACCCAGGGCTCCACTACCTTGTCACACGGTTTTATGGGACAACCTGCATGTACCGCGTCCTTTATAGAGAGAGCTAGTTGCAGCTGTCACTGTCGCAAATGTTGCTGAAGTTGCAATTCTCCAATGCTCAGCATGCTTAAATAACTTACTTCTTCTATTGCTCTATTTTATACATATATATTTATATAAATAATATTTTCTTTGGAACTGGCATTGACTGCAAAAAAAGTGCTTTTTGGCAAGGAAACTCTGCAGTCACGCAGAATTCCTAGAAAAGACTTGTGTGCTTGAAAAATCGACATTTTCTTAGGAAAAACCTAGATTTCTAATGGTCTTGGTGATAATTCAAAGATCATAGATCTCCAAGCCATATTTCAGTGACATATTTTCAGAGCTTTAATGCCCTCTCCACATCAGCACATATTCATGGTTTGTTTATGCAGATGCAAGGAGCACTTTCCATTAGCATCCAAGGGAAGGGGGAGCTTCATTTTTGCTCACATGTAGTGCTTTTTCTATTGCAGTCAACTGTAATTCAGAACAAAGGTGAATAAGTTGGGGATATGGAATGGTTAGGGGACAGCTAAAAATTCAGAATGGTTGGGATAACTGATATTTGTACTGAATGACTGCAAAACACAGGAGTTGTTTAATACAAAAATAAAGTTCTCATGAAGAGTTACACATGAAATGCTAACCTATCTTTCTCTTTCAGATGCTGACCAAGTTGCTGGACATTTTCTCCCAGAAAGCATGGTTATTATATAATAAAAATGGTTTAAAACAAAACCAACGACTGTATTATAATCTTTCACTGCAAGGTAGAAGCTTTTCATTTTCTATTTATATTGCTAGAAAGGAGTTTTCCAACCTTGTTTAAATGTGAAAATAATTTAAAAGTAGCTCTTTTGTACATGAGGAAAATGGAATGATATCTTGGGTACATTTTTCTTTGCTCACTATGTTTAGTGAAAAGTTGGCATGTGTATAATGGCAGGACCATCAAATTCGACTCGTGTTTTTCACTAAAATTAGTGAACAGAAAAAATGCCGCAATGTTTAAAAAGAATTACCACTAGTTTTCTTTATTGGTATTTTGTTCCTTTTATACAGTTCAATTTTCCTTTGATGACACCATAAATAAACTCGATCCATTTTGTGCACTACAGTTCTCAAGTTGGGGTACATTTGCACTGTGCATTAGTGAACAATTCACATGGCTCCAAATCTGTGCTTTGATTGATCTAGTATTACATTAGGACGGTTGCTATGCTAAATTTTCCACCCCACCTCCCATTTTAAGTCCCCTGTTCCACTGACTATTCTTAACTAAGATGGTGGGCAGGTGCACTGTTCCTGCTCCCATATCTTTGCCCACCAGTCAGTATTTGGTGCCTGAGTGGCCTGGGATGACAAATTCTGATTTTGCATCCTTCTCTCTGGGTAAGTACTTCACTTCCACTTGACACATCTGCCAGATGACTCAGTTCATGCTGAGAACTTACTGTGTGGGGACTCACAGGCATGGGTCTACATTCTGTAACACTGCAAAACAATGTGTTAGGCCAAGATAAAATTAACATTTTAACCTTCATCTTTTTCAGCACTTAAACACTTCTCAGAAACAGACACAAAACATTCACATTCAATGTTAGCTCATACGCATCAGTCGTTCCACAATCACTGAGGGCTATAACCTTGTTTTTCAAAACCTCCAATTAAAATAGTAAGAAATTTCAATGTTTGCTGTGGGATATCTCATTAAATGGATGTTGCTAGCAGGACAACCAAAAAAACAGTCAATCACCTCTTGTAGTCATAATACTTGCATTTCTTTTGGGGGGATTTTCAACTGCCAGCTACCCGTTTCTTGCCCGATAAATGGACGACCAGCAGAGGAAAATCTGGTGGAGATCTTGGACATATATTTGCCCACCTTATTCAATTTTTAGGCAGGCTTTTAAATGGGCGCCCAGCACTCTCACCAAAAACAGATAAGAGACTGTTTAAATGTGAAAATTAGAGATCTACGACAGTTGTAGGAGCCTGATTGCAATTTTCACTAAGGAATGGGTGGAGCATGCAAAGTATATGCTAGTCCCAGTTTTTCCAGGTATTGAGCGGCCTAACTAGCCGTCCTTAAACGGACCACTGGAGGCCACTCAGAAAAGGTAGTTTTTGTTTCTTTTTTCAACCGATTTATATGGGGCCAGGAGGAGCGATCATGCTCTTCCTAGCCCCACAAGAATCTTCTGGCTCACCACCGGCCCTTTCACGCCTCTCCCCGGGATCTACTCCCTTCCCCCCGCAAAAGGCTCTATTGCCGGCCCGCTCTGCACAGAAGCTGCCTGTTTGGTTTCCACAGCGTGCCGGTACAATTTAAATGAGGCCCAAACCTGAAAGTGGTTTGGACCTCCTGACCATGAGCACACTGCCAATATCGTGCCTGTTTTGAGCCTGACATGAAAACCTCTCCCATAGTGTCTTATCACATATTCCACATTTTTCAAAACTTTATCATGTAATTGCCATCAGTGCAAGATTTTAGCTCAAGTGGTCAGAACATTTGGATAGATTTCAAAGGATCGCATGATGAGGTGGCTATTTAACACATCTTAGTTCAACAAATTAAAAAAATGCCTACATCCCATCATGGCATCCAACGGTGTCTTAGATGATTGCAAGGTTTTTGCCTCAGTACCCTATCTGGAGGTCAATTCAGGTGCTGATCACCCTTTGGGGTAGATCCTGACTTTGTGCAATAGTGTAAAATGTGTGATAGCGAGTTGGCAGCACATTTTACGTCTCTCCCGATTTTTTATTTCCATTGACTTCAATCTTACAGAATCAATCCTGAAGGAAAGGAACAAAAATTGTAGAGGTGATTAAAGCATCCACTTTAATCAAAAATCGTTAAGCTGCACAAACTAGTGGATTTAACTTTTATGATTTTATTTTCTAAAAGCCGTGCTGACACTTGGAATTATTTCCTTCAGTAGCTAACGCATGTTCTAAGCTGGAGTACAGGACTGACTTTTCATTTATATCCCCCACCCCCTCCTGAGCAAATCTGCATGAATTTGGTCTTAAGGTCTTAATAGTCCTTAAAAAGCAACATTTATTTCTTCGCAATTTCTGTGAACAGATTTAGAATGGGAGCCAGACTCAGTAGCAGCGCAAATGGCCATAAAATCCATTCCGGTTTTCTATCAATCTTACTCTCTTCATATCTACTTCTCCATAAAATTAATACACAGTGAAAAATATTACCCCAAGATTTTTAGCAAACTATTCTGCTCCTTTCATTGTTTCCCCTATAAAATTTGATCTATACATATTTGTTACGGTTCATTAGATAAGCCTTAAGTAGATCTCTCGCCATTCTCTGTATTTCTACTCAGGGCGTCATTCACTTTAAATTATAATCCAAGAGCACACATTTTAATGCTTTTTTCAGAATAGCAGTATCTGATTCATCAGACCAATAGCATTGGGGAAATCGAATAGAGAATTGCATGATGATCTCATCCCATACAACATTTCGGGTAGAAATTGGTATGCTTTGTGTCCATTTTTGGGCAGTGAGATAGCCTGCGCCCAATTTACACAAGCAGCGTTCCCACTGCTAAATTTATAGGGCCCTTTTATTAGGTGTCCCAGGCAAATGCCTAAAAAGGGCGTTAGCCCCCTTAAATATGTAAATTAGGACCCCATCGAGAAATTCGTCAGCGATGAGCGGGGGTACGCATCGGGCTTGATCTACTCAGGATTCTTCTGTGGCCACCGCGCAGCCGGCAACTAAAGATTTTTCTTTTAAATGTTTAAAACCTATCCTGTGGAGCCAGGAGGAGCAGCAGTGATCCTCCTACTCCACAGGAGTTGCGATTCCTCCCCTCCGCCATAGCCCACTCCAATCCCCCCCTCCCAGGTACTTGCCTGAGGGCCGCTGCAGGTGGCCCGACATTAATCTCTTTGCTCGGGTGAGCTGCCTGTGGTGGTGCGACCAGCTCGTGCCGTGTATGCTGATGAGGTCCGAGGACCAAATCCCATCGGTTTTCAAGCCTCTCAGTTCGGGCGTGTATTGATCGTGCAGGGCCGAGTCTAGGCCTGAAAACGGCCCAGACTAATTTTTAAGACCTTAACTCTAAATAAGCATCACTAACATACATCTAGAAAACATTCCTTCTGAATAATATAGACCAATATGCTTTGTGTGACTTAGATAACAAAGTCAGACTATCAAATCTGAAAGGTATCCCTGTTAAAGAATAATTAAACCATCTTTACCCACGTGCATTTTTTCAGAATATAATCATCAGTGAGGGGGGTAATAAATCAGCAGTTGTTGTGGTCTCGGGAGGTCCCAGTTAACACCTCAGAACATTGCATTCTTTGCTACCGTTCTGTCATGATACACAATAACCTGTCTTAGTGATAGTTTCATGGCAATAGCTTTACATAGTTGGCTCTGATGTAGTTAAAATTAGAATAGAAACCCAGTCAAATATATGGGGCCTGGCGTATCTGGGTCCCAGCCTAGAGTCCTGTTGTACTGATGTCCACCCACTGAAGTCATAGCAAGAGTACACGGAACAGCCATGGACTTTCGAGGCCAACGTTTTTAGTTGCGTAGAAATCTCAGTATCTGAGCGGAGGATGTCATTTCTGATGTTTGAATACCATCTATAGGATTTTAATCTAAGTCAGTAGGGTGATAATTACTAGTTTTTAATGGGCACACACGCACACAGATCACAGTATTCCCATTTGCAAATAAACACATTGCATTCAACAAAGCTTTATGAACTTCAAAAAATATCTGATTACTGAGGTGTAAGTCAGCCTTCATCAACATGCACACGCACAACACCCCAATGTGACTATTCATGAAAGGAAGCCGATATCTGAGACAAGCCACTGGTAAAACTTAAAATTAAATGGACTGTGTTTATAAACAAAAATATGCTTGCGTAGTTACTATACAGATTCATTATGGAACAGCACTCAGCGCTGTGGCTTACTAGGATTCATTTACTCTTTAGTTTGGCCGCACTGAGAACTGGGAAAATGCAAGAAAAGTCAGAAATGAGAAAAGACAATTGGGCCAATCAAAGCTGACCTCAACTTTTCAAAAGCACACCTAGTTATTGTATCTTGTTTTATTTTGAATAATGCCAATGTTTTTGCCTTTGATATCCTGCTTATTAGATTATTCTAAACATTTATCCCTCTGTAAATGAAGAAGTTTTTCTTGATAGCTGTTCTATCTTTTGACTATTTTTGACTACTTTCCACTTCTGTTCGCTGGTTCGATTTTCTTTGATGTAACAATCTGTGTTTAACTTGTCTTAACATTTTGGGGGTGAAATTGGTCTTCACCAGTAGCGTGAAATGGGCTCATAGTGAATCGGCAGTCTGTTTTACCCCACGCCCGATTGAAGTCAATGGAAAAGAAAATTGGGGCTGCCAATTGGCTATGATCCCATTTTGCGCTACTGGAAAGACCAATGGAACACTTAGGGTGAAAAATTCAGTTGGTTAGCGCCTCCCGTTAGCGCCAGCTGCTGGCACTAATGGGGCGCTGATGCAGTAGCGCCAGGGCGAGGCGAATTCAGCACCACATGGCAAATCTGGTCCCCCCATTGTGCCGCCGGTAGGAGGTACCGCCAAGGACTTCAACGTTAGGCAGATCATGACGTCAGTGAGCGTGCAATGCTCACTGGGCGCCTGATCTGCAAAATTGATTTTTGCTACTTACCTTAGCGCCAGCGACAGGGAGAGGAGGCATCAAGCAGGCGGAAGCTGGCTCCAGGGACATTATTTAAAGGGATCATGAGTAATGAGTCCCAGCTGGCAGGTCAGTGGAGTTTCAGTGCTTTCTTGCCAGTTTGACATTGTGCAACAGTTTAATTCAGTAATTTAAAGGTTCTTTTATATCAGGAGTGTTGTGGTAACTAAAAAGTAGTTATATTTATTCTTAAAAAACATCAGAGTGCTACACTTGGCTTATATTAATAGGGGCTGTACTGGCAGTCTACCTGACCCTCCAGGATCTACAGCGGAGGGAGCGGAGGCAGCGAGAAAGACTGGAACATGTGGCCAGAGGGAGGAGGAGGGCCATCAGAGCTCTCAACAGGTGGTCTTACCCTCCGAGGGTATTCCGACAGCACTTCTCCAACCTCCAATTAAGCGAGGAGCAGTGTATTAGACAGCTCTGCATCTCAGCTCTGCCACTTCTTCGAAACAGACCTCCAGCCTCACACCAGGATGACTTAAACCCCAGATCCCTTTTGCTCACCACATGCCCATCATACCATCCCTGTGTCATGCCATATCACAGCATCCTCCTGGGCACAAAGGTGAAATGAGACAGACCACAAAATATTGCAAACTCCATGAATAAATTTATGCATAAACATATCACACATATCACATTCATTCTCATAACTAATGACCCTTGTGCCTGCCATGGTGGAATAGCTGTTATTGTGTGCAAGCCGTGAGATGTGGGTGTGAGTGTTGGTAGGTAGAGATTGTTGGTGGGTGAGGTGCTTTGGGCAGTGTGTGAAGGTTGTGGTACAGATGTTGTTTGTAGCATTTGTCGAAGCATTCAATCACCCTGACCACCCGACTGAGGTGGATCTGCCATGAGCACACCTGCTTCAGTCCTCCAGCTCCTTCTCCTTGTTCTGCTTCTCCTTGCTGAGGCAGCTGCACAGCTAGCAATGCTGAGAATGAGGTGCTGCAGCATCAATGCATCTCCCCTTTAAGTACTGGGAAAAGCCTGTGGCAATGATGAGTTGCGATTAGACTGCACCCGATATTGGTCCACCCTTTGAGTGTAGCACCACTGAGCTAGGCCTTTAAGACTTGATTTAGCGCCCCAATCATTTCTTTGAGCAGTGAGAATTAATTTTGTGTGCAGTCTAAAGCATTAGCACCTGGCACTAATTCTCCAGCTTTTCGAATTTAACCGCCCATTCCTGGGCTATAATGAATTTCTAGCCCGTAGTGTCTTACACGATTTAATGAAGTCCTCCGTTACCTGCTGTCTTTCTAAACAATAAAGCTCAAGCTTCTCTAATTATTCTTTATAGCTCATTCCCTTTACACCTGGGATCAGTCTTCTTGTTAGGTTACTGTCACGAATTCTCTAGTTTGGAGAAAACATAACGTGTACAATAGAAATACATCCTCTACTTGGCGACAGATAGCATCCATTTTCCCATGACTACACAAGGGAAGCTTTACTGAAATAGCAGTACTCCTATACTTTGAATGAGGTTGAAACTGGCAACAATGATCTATGTAAGGGGAGAGACGCTTGCAGTTAACCATATTTGAAAAGGTTTTTGTCTTCGTGTTCAATTATTTGTTTTAATCTGATGGAAAACTCCATGCTGTAAGTTATCTAGAGATGATTTGTTTATGTTTAAAAGCCTGTCCCTTAAGCTTCAAGTTTTATAGCTCAATATTATATGTCTGCTGTATTGACTGAAAATTCTTGCAACCTGAGAATCATGTCACTACAATGCCCGAACATACATGTCAGCCTCAAGATTTCACTGCTTCAGTCATTGCCTCAAGAATAGTAATACAAATACCGAACACTGCACAGCAATATCCTGAGCCTTTGACTACTGTTAGGGCAGTGCCAAACTATCAAAGCAAGGTTGAAAGGAAAATATTTCACATAAAGCCTGTTTCAGCGTAATATAGTATCACAATCTCGAAGCTGGGGTATCAGGTTTGATCATTTTTTCCACTTGTAAATTCATGCCTTTGTCAGTCACAATGTGGCTGACAAGTTGCTGCACAACTTTCTCCCTATGTATTGCACATGCAAATATTTTCACCCTGGAATTTATATTGTTTTCCTGTTACTTCACCTCCTGCCATATTTGGTTATTGTTAACAATGCAGCGTTCAACCCCATTAATGAGCAGGCAAATAAACACCATTTCAGAGAGCTTAGATTTACTTCCGCATTTGTCAGGATTATATCATATCCCCGAAATTCCACGAGGGTTCTACCAGACTCCAAGGAGAATATAGCATCGGAAAATAGCAGGGAGCCTTTTGCGGCAGGTCTCCATTGTTTCTGGAACCTTCTGGCCTTGTAAGGGGCAGGACGTCCTCCACCCACTCCTTAGGAAGAAAATTATGCCAAGGGTCCAGCACTGGGGTCATGGACTTCCTACACTGGGAGTTTCCGCTTCCGTTGCTATGCTGGGACCAGTGTTGAACTCGAGGCTGGCACACTGTGTGCGATGACGCGTACCAGTCTCCAGAAGGGCACTGGCTAGCTCCAGCGTGGTTGGGTAGGGGGCGGGGGGTGGGGAGGTTGGGGGGCGGAGCTAGTGGGATTCAGACCAGGGAAGCAGCCTGGATCCCCAAAGGATGCCCAGGATTATTATTATCTTTCAAAAGTCAAGATCAGCCGCTTACACAGGGAGCTAAGCAACTACACCAAAAGGCAGCCAAGAGTTTCCAGCTGCACAGGGCAGGCGGACGCTGGAGATGCACCTGCTGTGCTGTGAGCGCCCTCCAGCCCCACGCAAATGAGGTGCCTTCCTGCTGACCCCAGAGCTCTGGCAAGGTTCATATTGGAGGGCACGGGAACGTGCGATCCTGGCGTAGCCAACGGGGGTCACATTTTGCAGAATTTTGGGGCCCATGATTATTTACACAAGGGCTAAAATCTTGCTGTGCTGCACAATGTGCATGGAAAGGAGGGAAGGGAGAAAGTGGACAATATTGGTGGAAACAACAAATGCATTTTCATTTGTCAGCTGTGGCTCAGTGGGTAGCACACTCGCCTCTGAGTCAGAAGGTTGTGGGTTCAAGTCCCACTCCAGGGACTTGAGCACATAAAGCTAGGCTGACACTCCAGTGCAGTGCTGAGGGAGTGCTGCATTGTCAGGAGGAGATGTTGAACCGAGGCCCCGTCTGCTCTCTCAGGTGGACGTAAAAGATCCCATGGCACTATTTCCAAGAAGAGCAGATGAGTTATCCCTGGTATCCTGGGCCAATATTTATCCTTCAATCAACATAACGAAAACAGATTATCTGGTCATTATCATATTGCTGTTTGTGGGAGCTTGCTGTGCGCATATTGGCTGCCGCGTTTCCCACATTACAGCAGTGACTACACTTCAAAAAGTACTTCATTGGCTGTAAAGCGTCCGGTGGTCGTGAACGGCGCTATATAAATGCAAGTCTTTCTTTCTTTCTTTTGACTCGTATCTAAACATTGACCAAATTATGAGTGGCTCTGAAAGCTGAGTGCCAGCAGTGTCTTGGTTTATGGAGTCATTTTAAAAATAGCTATTTGAAAAAAATGGAAGCTACAGTTGAGCAACATTGATTTTATGATTATTTGCATTCATTGCCCGTTGTTTTCTGTTTGTAAAGCACGACTGTTGAGCAGTATTTTCCATAAACTGCATGCATTCACGATACACTATTTCCACTGCTGTTTTTCTACATTTCTCTATCTAATCTACTGATCTAACTTTGTAAACTTTCTTGTATATAACACTAAAATCAATTAGCCTGTGAACTACATCGGGTCTGTTGGAGGTAGAGCGGCTTCACTTGTTTGCTGATGGATTGTCATTGTGACTTGATTTGAGTTTTTAAAATTGGTGAGGAACCATGCAGATCTGGCACACAAGCCATGTAAATGGCAGATAAAGAGCTGCCTAAACTGCAGCTTTACAATGACTGGATTAAGTAAGTGTTGTGGCTCAAATATCATCCCTAACAAACAGGTAGTAGAATTTCGTATCCCTTGGTAGCCTGTATTTTTTTTGGGCAAGTGGGCACTATGGAGGCACTTCTGTTAGTAAATGGTTACATTTAACCTGGCAGGTACTGCTGGCAGTAAGGTCCTATTTAAAATATTTCAACACAGAGATGTAACCCATGTATAAAGTGTTGGGTGGGAAGGAACTTTTCAGCAAATCTCCTATTTGAGAGTAAGGTGAAGGTAAGAGTAGCATAATGTACGCCAAAAAATTTGGTGAAACAGGACATACCCTCCTCATGCTTCCCAGTGGTTGGGCTTATGTTGGTACTCTCCTGTGTTAACATCAGGTACAAAAAGGAATATCACTGATGAGAAGAAGATGGAGAGACCTCTGGTCCAGCTGTGGAGTTTAGGCATAAAAAGTAATTTATTCTACGCAACATTCAGCAGGGGAACACATGGCTGGAGTGCTGTTCCTCAGAGACACAACCCTCACTGGCTGTGTCTGTGAAGAGAAGGCTATGTCATATAAGCGCAGGCTTATTTGCTGATTCAAACCCGCCCCCGCCCCAAAACTCAACACCCTGTGGTCATTGTACAACCATAGAAACATAGAAACATAGAAGATAGGAGCAGGAGTAGGCCATTCGGCCCCTCGAGCCTGCTCCGCCATTCGATGAGATCATGGCTGATCATCCAAACTCAGTACCCTGTCCCTGCCTTCTCCCCATATCCCTTGATACCTTTAGCCTTAAGAAATATATCTAACTCCTTCTTGAATATATTTACTGACTTGGCCTCAACTGCCTTCTGTGGTAGAGAATTCCACAGGTTCACCACTCTCTGGGTGAAGAAATTCCTTCTCATTTCTGTCCTAAATGGCTTACCCCTTATCTTTAGACTGTGACCTCTTGTTCTGGACTCACCCGCCATCGGGAACATCCTTCCTGCATCCAGTCTGTCTAGCCCTGTTAGAATTTTATAAGTTTCAATGAGATCTCCTCTCATTCTTCTAAACTCCAGCGAGTATAAGCCCAATCGACCCAATCTCTCCTCGTACGTCATTCCTGCCATCCCAGGTATCAGCCTTGTGAATCTTCGCTGCACACCCTCCATGGCAAGAACATCCTTCCTCAGATAAAGCGACCAAAACTGCACACAATACTCAAGGTGTGCTCTCACCAAGGCCCTGTACAACTGCAGCAAGACATCCTTGCTCCTGTACTCGAATCCTCTCGCTATGAAGGCCAACATACCATTTGCCTTCTTAACCGCCTGTGTGCTAATCAGCAACCACCTACAGAAAATAATTTAATATCATGTGAAATCATTGCAAAATTGAATGGTAGTTGTGTCACCCACAATCAAATCCAAGACAATTCTTTCATGCAATAATACAGTGGGAAAAGTGGGCTATTTCTTAAAGATAATTATTGGTGGTTAATTAATCTTTTGTTTTTACGGCATAAAAATATCAACTTTTAGCTGTTTCATTGGTGGCTTGCTAAGTAAGAAGTTATTTTCATCATTTCTACATCCGGCTCATTCCAAACTAAAATAAAAATTATACTGAGGAATATGAGCTGTGAGATGGCCCTCTCAGATAGAACTTCCGAGCAGTTAAGTTCATGTACGAATGCTTAACTTGCTCATACTACATTCCTTTGTTCACTCTTTCTATTGAGGTGCTTATCCATTTAAAATCAACAGGTTAAGAAGAGCGTTCACAGGAATGCACAAGCGCATTAGATGTTCCTACATGAACTTCACTTACTGGATTTTTGCGCATTCACTTCCTGGACTGCAATGCCATGTGAGCTGTTCCCTTATCCACTGGGTCCAGAAATTGACTTACTTTGTGCCAGGTAATTCATTAAAAAAAATCAGTTGGATCGAGTGCAGTTTCTGTTAATGTGATGTTTGGTACTTTAGTAAACTGTAATATATTGTGCAACCATTTTAGGTAGGTTTAAATATCTTACATTGCTTTAAAATAATAAGTTAATGGGCCGAAAATTGATCCCGGGACGCGAGAGTACGCACTGCGTACTCTCGCGTATTCCCACTCCAATTGCCGGTTTTCTGCATGCCCTGCGCATGCGCTGAAAACCGGCAATTGCTCTTCTGAAAAGGGGGCGGGTCCTCGGTGCATCGCGTGCGCGCTACAGGCTGCGCGCACGCTGTGCACTTCATGCTTTGGACGCGCAGGTAAGTACTGAAGATTTTGGAAATGTAAAAAGGAGGAGTAAGACCCACTTTTAAGAAGGTAAGTAGTGAATTAAGTATTTTTTTGAATTTTTTTTAACAGATATATCTTTTTTAGAGACTTTAAAGACAGGTAAGTTTATTTTTATAACTTTTTAAAAGATTTTAAATTTTTTCAAAAATTTAATTTTTTATTTAAAATGGTTAATTTAATTAACTATACTTATTTTATTAATGTGATGGTTTTTTTTTAAATTTAATTGAGGTTTAGCTGTTATTTTGGGGTGGTGTAAGATTCATAGATTTCACAGCAGGTCTGTGAAACTTATGAATGGAAGATGGTGTGCTGCCATTGGCTCTAACTGAGTCACGTGATCCCACAGCTCGCACGAATTCACTACGCCGGTGGGATACGCAAGCACTGCACAGCAGCTGTCCAGAACATCAAGTTCGTGCGAGCTGGATCTGAAAAAGCACAAGCGAGGTGAGACATCGCGGGGAAGGCTTACCCCCGCGGGAACAGAGCGAGATCAATTTCTGGGCCAATATGAAATTACATCATTTTCTATGTTACTGTAGTTACACCAATCACAGCACATTTACCACTGAGTTTATGTCACAACTAATAGCACCTGAATGATTGGCCCCTTGACTGATCTTGGTCTCAAACTGTGCCACCTATGGACAACACCTTAGGAAGGAGAAAACTTCAAAGTGACTTAAAGTTTTTAAGATCATGAAGGGAATTTGGCAAAACTGATCCAGGAAAATTGTTCACTATTGTGAAGGGTTCAAATGCCATTCAAAATTTAGGACACATATAGATGGGTTCAGGAGAGAATTGGATGTGTTTACGGGGAGAACAGGGGGTGAGGCGGGAAGGCAGGTAGTGTCTGATTTGTGAAAAAGGGACAGGCTTGTTGATCCAAATAGCCTTTCCCAGTTCCTAAAAATTCTTACGATCTTTTGTCTTTAAACCATCAGACTCAAGAAGAATGTGACCACAATGAGGTTCCTGGCACATCCACAAGCACCATTGAGAATGTATTGATATCACAAGGAACGTTTCAGGTTGCTCAGGAGTGTTCTCATCATGCACTAAATAAAGTGCACAATATTTTTATTATTTACTGAATGTTCTATTTTATACCCTTTTGGCGGCATTGGCATTGAGAATTCAGAAGACATCAGCCAAGGCGAAAGGGCACATTGGACTCCAGCAGCTTGTAAGACAAGGAAGTGTTTAGCAGCATGGGAAACAGTGATGGATTTAGCAGAAAAACATTTCATCCAAAAAGTCAGAAATATAAAATGATCTTCAAGTCTGAAGTCGCTTCCAAATTTGAAGAGAATGTTCAACATGTGAAGGATAAACACTAACAGAAACACAGCACCAGTAATATTCATTATGATAGCCATAAATGAAAAAGAACTAAACCATGTTGTTATCTTCTGAATCCTTACTAGCACTGAAAGGGGGAATATAATGTCACCAAGATAACTTTGGACAAACATGTCTTGAAACTTCAGAATTCACATATGCAGTAGTGAAACTGGTATGTAATATATTAATCTTTAATTACAATAGTTCTAATTTCATTTCAATATATGCAAGATAATGAAAGCAACACAGAGTAATTGTGCCACAGTGTTTGATAAAAATAGTTGTGTGGGATGAACTATTTGTTGTATTCACTGGGACGAATTTATGGTTATCATAGTGTTGCGATGATCAGCCAGCATCAAAGACGAGTCCGGGGCTGCGCTGCGCTGTCGCTTTTCTGTAGAATCATGCCTGCAACCAAGGGTCTCTTTTCCTTTATCTTGACTTGCCACTTCTTAATGCCCTCGCCCCATTAGCTTTGGCAAAGTATTTCCATCCCTTTAAATTTGACTTGCGCACAATATTTCTTCTCTTACCAGTGGTGTCATCCCTACACCCATCTGAGTTTGCACCTGCAGTTGTGAATCATTATGCAAATGAGGTTAGATCAGAAAACTGAGTGCTGTTGACATTAGAGATTCAATCAGGTCTTAAAGCAGTGTTAGCCAAATTAGAATTAAGTGGAGCACTTGAAGATGAAAATCTGACAATGGATATGTATAATGCTTGAAAGGCTACCAATCAGATGGTGTGGTAGTTCCCAATTTACACTTGTACCATGCTTGATGGGTCTCAGAAGAAATATGTGTAACAGTGAGGAGCACTTTCTCCAGACACCTGCAAATTTCTTCCTTATTTGTAGCCAAGCCCAAGGGACCTGGGTGATCACATGGACTCAGACAGCAACCTCTCTCAATGCAGTTTCCACTTGTGCTTTTAATGTAGTGGTCTTTAGCCCCACATATGGCCACCCACCTTTGGTATGTTTCCCGGGGCAGGACCAACAACTCTTCTGCTTCAAAGAGGGCAGTGTTGCCCAAATGTCTCCACTTGCCATTGTTCACATTTCTACCCCACCACAATATCCCCTTCTATGGTGAACTGCAGACCTTTAAGAATTGCTCCCTTGTCAGATTTTGCAATCCTCACTTAAGTGTGCCATAGGCCAAGTTCCCTGGGGTAGCTTTTCCTGTCTCTTGACCATTTTTAAAATAAGGGGTGGATATCCCAGGGGAAAACTGGGCTATGCTAGGCCAGGCCAGGTCGATTACTTCAGCAGCAGTAAAACCTACTACCATGTCAGAGGATGGCATAATAGGAATGATTCCGTAATCCTGCGCTCTTAGCAGGAAGCCCCACTCACAGTGAGTCCAGGTTGGAGAATCAGGCCATAATGTTGTAGCTCTATCTGATCTGCAAACCCTGCTGGAGGTTTGGTTGGGACTGTGGAATCACCCCTGCTCAGGGGTGAACTGGCCGTATAGGAAATCAGGAGATTTCCTGAGTGCTGTCGTGAATGATTCCACAGCGCGGTATTATTGGCGCCCCCCGCCCCTTATCCTGCGCCCTTTCGGGGGAGCCAGTTCACCCTGCCCCGAACTTTTTTGATGTTGCTTCAAATGGCATATAACTTGGATTCAACATGGCAACAAGCACAGCACTGACTAAAGATCCACTATCCTGCTTTAAAAGATTCTAAATCACGCCATACAGGCAGATGGTGTTGACCTGGTTGAGATCAGTGTGATTGATACTGTGCATGTCTGGTAATCCTTCATGGTGCAAACAGGAAGTTATCGTCCTTAATGTCAGCCAAACCTACAGTGAGAGCTGCACGTATTAGAGCCTCTGTGTCATTGACTCCATCACTATGGGCAAATTATACTTCAGTATCTAGGCTAGTAAAGCCCACAATGAGATCAGATTGTACACCAATCCCACGCAGGTTAAAGTAACCTGTGTACGGAACAAAATTTGTGCCAACTAAGCTTCCAGTAAATGTTGCAAGCCATTAATTCAGCTTTGTAAGTCTTGCACAACAGCCTGCATCACTCCTTGTAAATTGATCATGCCATTGTGCAAGGTGGAGGGCCGTTCTCCATGCTCTGAGGATTACAGATTTCCAGTGGTGCCAAAATACCAGAGTCTCAGACTATTAACCATCTAGTAGGGCTGATTTTAATTTTTTTGGTGGTGGGGGAAACGGGTGGTATTGGACTGGCTGCCCGTTGTACACCCTGCCCTATTGTCCTTTCTGTTGATTTCGATGAAAAGGAAAATCAGGCGGGGGCGGATAACGGGCGGCTGATCCGTTACCGCCTGTTTTGTGCCCCCCGCCGAAAGTTAAAGTCAGCCCCATTGTCTCAGTGCCTTTTTTAAAAAACTTGTGTGAAAACACGGAATAATTTTCACCTTTACCACTTGGGCAGCAAACAGGCAGTGCGGATTGCCCGACCGTTATATAACCCGCCCGACTTTCATTTCCATTGATTCCAAATATCGGGCGGGTTATATAACAGCTGGGAAATCTGCTCCGCCAGTTTGCCACCCAAGCGGTGAAGTAGAGAATTAACCCCCACCCCCCCCACCCGCCTCGCTATGTTTTGAAATAGAACATTTAAAGACCATCTCGTTCTCTCACCGTAAGTGTGCTGCCTGCACACATCCAACTCTTCCTCGGAAGGTGTGTATAATTATGATTATAAGCAGAAAATTGGGTGCAAATAGCACACTTCACTTCAGGTCACTGTAAATTTCATTTCAAACCATTCATACATAAGCTGCATCCATATCAGAAAATCTATGCTTAACAGTAACTAAACATAATGGGCTGGATATCTGATCCCTACGGGTGTGTACGCGCTGTGTACCCACCCGTAGGGACATTGGAAATGCTGGTTTCAGGCATGCACTGCGCGTGCGCTGGAAACCGGCATTTCCGATCTGTCAAGAAAGCTCTTGACAGATCCTCCGGCTGCTCGGGAGAAGGGCCTCTGCGTGCAGATAGTTCCGCTTTTTGGAGACCCTCCGCCCACAGAAAACACCTTTACCAGGATAAGAATACTTTAAAACTACTTTAAAAAAAAGGTAAGTTTATTTTTAGCCCCGTTAAAAGCTTTAATTATTTTTTTCAAAAATTTACATTTTTGTTTAAAATAGTTAATTTATGTAATTTCAAGTCATTTTAAAAATGTGATGCTTTTTAAAAAATGTATTTGAAGTTTTACTATGTTTTGGGGGTGATCTCCATTCATATATTTGACAGGTCTTCCTGTCAAGTGTATGAAGGGAGATTCCCTTCTCTGATTGGCTCCCCATGGCCCACGTGATCCCAGGGACGCTGCGAACTACCTGCGCCTCTGGGATACACGGGCCCTGCGCACTGGCAGTTTGGAGAGGCCCAGCAGTGGAACAATGCGCCTCCGGGAGCCCTCAGGTAAGGGCGCAGATTTTTCCAGATCGCAGCCCTCCGCCCGCGGGAGGCCTGCGATCGGAATTGTAGAATTCGCAATATATAGCGATTTTATTAATAAGGAGAAGAACACATAGTTTCGTTCAAACAGCTTTTATTTCAGCAGAATGCTGTCAGGTTTTCAAAGTGGACACAAGCAGCTTGTAAAATGGCCGCCACGCCTCGTGGCGGAACATTCTAGACTTTTCGACAGGCAGACAAGATGGCGTTCCAATAAACATTTGTGCAAGATCGATCAAGACTCAGCACATTTAAGATAATACACGAGACATCATGGGTTTACAGTATACACATAAATACTGAAATCGGTCTCCCAGGTGCGAATAAGGGCTATTGTACCAAGTAATCAAGAACCCATCCAAAGACATTAATATGTAAAATCCCAACGACTCTACGATGAGAGAGCCGTTAGCGGGTAGTTACAGAAAACATTTGGAAGCCCCAAAACCCCTCCAGGAAGAACACCGACCGATTAAACAATGGGAAAAGTATTAACAGGTACTCAGACAGTTACGAGTAGCCCCGAAACCCATTAAAAACGGAGATCACCCTATACAAGAAATTTGAGCGCCAAACCGTAACAAAAGAAAAGACATTAAGGTTGGGCGGGAAAAGGAAGATTTTGCACTATAACTACAAGCTCCAACCGTCCATCTTTCTCTTATCTTGCTGGTGTTTATCCTCGTGGCTGCTCCTGTTGCTCTTATCCTTTCGACTCCTTGCCGCCTGCCTCGTGTCTCTGCCTCTTGCAGCTTTTAAAGACTGTTGAACTTTACGATCCGCTCGGATCTACCTCGTGGCGTGCCTCGAAGATCTGTGTGGAACTGGGCTCTGAAGCCTTGAAGCGGGCGCACCATCCCGAGAAGTCGGTAAACGGTGTTGGAACCGAAGGCCCGAGATGAGATGAGATGAGATGAGAAGAGAAGAAGACCATACGTATCGCCACGGTCAGTAAGCTCCGACCGCGCCTGTAGGTCGAATAGACACTTTCCTTGCCAGGAAGACTTCTTCGAGTTTTACAGAACAGCCAGGAAGACTATTCTTCGAATTCTATCGCATCAGTGCGAGGGCACAGGAAGACTCTTTTTTGAGTAGAGTCAGAACTCCGAGGACAACACAGATCTTCATGACAGTAGACGTTCCAGCCTGCTAGCCGGAGCAGAAACGAGTAAACAAGTGGGGTACAGAGACCCCTGATCGACACGTGGGTGCTGCGGTGAAAAACATCCGATCAGAGTTTTCGGAATTCTCCGAGTTATCACGAGTGGTGAGCATGAGTCTCGATCCTACAAATCTAGCTTAGGGCAGATATTGATAGGGGAGGGTTTAAGTTTTAAGGATAATTGTAATGTGTGCCCCCATTTACGATGTGTCGTTCGTTCCTCGTTTCCCTGAAATTAGTTACATAACTGCGTGTAAGATTGTACTGTCATTAATCTGTGCTTATGACATGTATTTCGTAATCTTAAATAATATGCAATAAAGATTTTCCATTTCGTACCATTCAACCGGGTCTACCTGAGTTTTATCTCCATTACTGCTCTCGCATCTAAGTCCAGTGTCAGAACCGTAAGGGCGAGTGGGTCGAACCACTCACAGGTGTCTAGTGCTCCCAGACTGGCTGGAGACCAGAACAGGCAACAAGGCCTAAACCCGCACTAGCATCCAGGCTGCACAGAGCCACACGAATCTCACAGGTTCAGAGAGAAAAACCCTTACAGAAAATGGCGACCGCGGCAGGACACTGGCAGCGAGAGGGTAGTGTGTTAGACTTTGGTGTGAATGTACGAAATGTCATGCAGGAAAAGATAGCAGATTATGTGTTCGGAAAGGTAAATTTAACTAAGAAATGGATAAGTGACCTGTTAGCGGATAAGTGTCCACTAGAGGCAGCCGAGAGGTGGACAGATAGTAAGGAACATAAAAAGACAGTCGAGAAAGCGGTCTGGTTAATGTGTTATAAAAGGCAGGTCCAGATTTCAAACCAGGTCATTACAGCGCAAACAGCTCGGATCAGGCATTTAGAGGAGGAAATGGATGAGAAGGTCTCTGGAGGGGAGTTGCTCATTAGGAATTTAAGTGCGCTGCACCGAGAACGCCAGGAAATCACCAGTCACCACAAAGCAAAAATAGATTACCTCGAGTGCCAAGTCACTGAGGCAAAGTTAAGTGAGGGCAGACTAAAGGAACGATGTGCCCGCCAAGCAGCCCAAATAAAAGCCCAGGAAGAGAGCTTAACGGGGGTTAGGGCGGCATATAAGATGGCTCTTGAGGATAAGTTTCAGGGGGCCGATCATAGCGTCTGCCAAAAGGAGATAGAGCACCTTAAAAGGGCCGTGAACAAAGCGCACGGCATGGTGTGCCTTATCAGTCCGTCAGCACACCAGCCACTAGTAGATGAGGAGTTTCAGAAATTCCCACCCAATAAAGCAAAGGAAGTATTAGCCACTACGCCCTCCGCGCCACCCAGCTATTCGGAAACCTGGGTAAGGGAGGAAGTAGTAGAAGAAACGAAAGAGCCCACTGAGGTAGAAGTGGAAAAGGGACCGTTGTGTCCGGTTACGGGTATAAAAAGGGGCCCAAACGGAAACGGTGGGGAACCAGGGGATCTCCTCAACCAGCTTGTGTTGCCTCACAGCTCACACCAGCTGAGAGTTATGATAAATCACGTACGGAAGCTGACCGAGTCAGACGACCCTTCCGTACACTTTAGAGAAGTTGAGCAAACCGCAGCCATTAACGGCTGCGATGATGGGGAAACAGCAAAAATGCTGTTATTCTCATTAGGTAGTTCAATCCTTCAGTGTCTCTCGGACGAGAGCAAGAGGGGAACCAAGACCTATGAGGCACTAAGAAATGAGGTCCTAGAAGTATTGGGGACGGACGATGAAGGTCCGTTTGTTAGAGTGGGACAGACAGTGCAGATGGAGGGAGAACCCCCGAAGGTTTTCGCCGACAGGCTGTGGCCAGTATACCAGCGCAGCTGCCCAGGTGCGCCAGAGCGCGACGATGTGGAAGGTGTCGGTTTAACTCATTGGCTCAGGTGTATAGTAGCCAACAGTTTGCCAGCCGTCAGAGAGCAGGCAAAAGCGTGGTTTGATCCCACTGACCCCAACATTACGGAGGAGTCGGTCTTAAATCGACTCACGGTAGGATACCATAATATCAGGGGTATGGGAACACGTCCCCTTAAGGGAAAAGTACATGAGGTACGACCCGCAGCCCCGGCTCAAAAGGAGTGGCATCAGGAGGGTAACCGCGCCCCGCAGGCAAGTAATGCTTGTTACGGGTGTGGGAGGACAGGGCACTGGCGCAAGAACTGCAGGAACCCTTGGAAGGATTCCAGGGATAAAAATCCCGCAGCCCGAGCCCAGATGCCTGTCTCTGTTAGGGAAGCTAGTGCACCCACCCCTCCCGACGACCTCGAAACAGTGTTGGGAGCCATGCGCAACTTCATGAGTGCGCATGGAAAAGTGGCGGTTGCTACCGGCCCCGCAGGTGCCACAGGCCCGTCTAACAATACCCAATGACTAGAGCCCACGCAGCCTGCCTACCTGTCTCCTTTTAAAAGACACGCACAGGAGGGGGTCTCCTGTGAGGAGGCCAGGTTAAAAGAGCAGGCCTTGCGGGAGGAGAACGCCCGCTTAATAGGGAAAATAGATGGGCTGGAAGGGCAGCTTAGAGAGCAGGCCCTGCGGGAGGAGAACGCCCGCTTAATGGGAAAGTTAGACGTGCTCAGGCTAGAAGGGCAGCTTAGAGAGATAAAAGCAGCCTACCAGGTAGCCAGAAGCAGGGATTTAAACCAGTGCAAACTGTACAAGCCAGGTGCACAAGGGAAAACCACAGGGGCAAAACCTGCGAGTGGGGACTCGCAGCCCCAGGTAGGACCACAAGGCACACAGGCAGGCAAAGCAGCTTGCATCAGGGAAGGAGACATCCTGGAAAATTGTGAAACATTTTTGTGGGGTTGGGAGTCAGATGAGGGAGAGTTCCAGAAACTCGACGAAGATGAGGATAGTGATGAGGACGAGTGGGAATCGGAGGACGCAAGAGTCGCCCCCGATTCAGGTATAGGGGGGACAGGGGCTGCAGATAGAGATCCACACAGGGTGGACACCGAGGCTGCAGGTCCCGAACACAGGGGGGAGGAGCTAGGGGAGGTGGAGCCAGCCACTGTGGGACCACAGGGCGTGACGGCGGAAACCTCAGAGCCCGAGCCGCCCGCCTTGAACGTCCTGCCCTCGAGGGAGGTAGGGATTGCGAGTGAAGGGTCGCCTGCTGGGCCGAGCAGGGCGGTGCCACAAGCTGCAGGTCCCGAGGTCAGGGAGGCGGAGTCAGGGGAGACGGAGCCAGCGACTGTGGTGGGACCACAGGTCGTCCCGGTGGAAGTCTCGGAACCCGGTCCGTCGGTCCTGGGATTCCTGCCCCCGGCAACTCCTCGTAGGTCAGGTCGGATACCCCAGCCCAAGAAGATGTGGTCATGTCCCCAGACTGCCCCAAGGCGCAGGCTCAAGGTTAAGGCAGCCCAGGAAGGGCCCAGTCCCATCGCAGCAGCAACAGGCTGCGGCAGATCAAAGGAAGGGGTCAGTGCCCTCCCACCGTCGGGAAGAGCTCGCGGCAGCCTTTTCAGAATTTAAAGGAGCCGCCCTGGGAACGGGCGGCGCTGTACAGTTTATAAGTTTCTAGGTTTATAGTTTAAGGTTAAGAATAAGTTTATAGTTTTAGATAAGGTTATAAGTTTATAGTTTTAAAATCGGTTTAAGTTTGTAGTTTAATTTTAACAGAAAATGGTAAAATGATGGGAGCTTTAGATAGGTTTAGTTAAAGTTTATTTAGTGAACATTGAAGTTTACGTGAGGCGAGGTCAGGGGACCCGCTCACCCTTCACAAAAGCCAGAGACTCTTGCGAGGCTGGCTACCTCATTCTATCTGATCACAGGAACCAAGGAAGGATGGAACGAATTCTAGTATTGCTTGCGGCAATCGGATGTGGATTGGCCTATCGAGGCCGCACCAAGGATGTCGTGGTGTTTGGATGCTCCGGGGACACGGCCCCCATCGCGGTGGATGGGACCGGAAGGCGGGAGGCTGAGGAGACCACCACCTATTTCCACAAGGGAAGGTGGCCAGGATGGCTGGGAACGAACTCAACGGAGTATTCCAGCACATCGGGGTTTGCCTACCAAGAGACTTCTTTAATGTGCCCCAAAGTAAGGATCATCGCACCCAGGATCAGCGTCACCGTCGGCAAACGGATTTGTTTGACTTGTAGTGGGAATGTCCCATTGAGCCGATGGTGGTGGCTGCGAAAGCTGAGCAAAAACATGAGGAACTCTTCGGTCGAGTGGGAACGACTGGGTAATAATACCCATCGGACAATTACGGGGACAAACGGACAAGTGAGAGTCTGTTGGGACAAATGGTGGGAACCGGATGAGGGAATTTATGTATGTATGTGGGGGTCAAAGTACGCTTGCCCCAAAGGCATCTCCATATTTTTCATTAATCAATGGCAGGATAACGGACAGGGGATGAGGTGGGATGCGAGCACCAGGGGGTGCGGAGCCCCATACTCTTCGATCCCGGTAAATGCCACTGAACTCATTACGCGCCCACGCAAAGCCCCGCCCACGATTCCGGTGGTTCTAGCTAAAGAGGAAGGGTGCCGTAAAACTAGTAAGGGACCCGGGAATGGTTTGGTACTGGTCCCCACAGACCAGATACTATTTCAGGGGGTACATTACGCGGTGGCCTCGGTGATTTTAAATCTCACCGAGGTGCGGTTACCAGAGTGGTGCCCCAAAAAGACGGAACAGTTATATCAGGTCCTGTTGACCAAGATGTTCAGACAATTTTACGAATTCGATTTCGCGGAAATTGATAAAACAAGTTTGTACACTGCACCACATGAAGTTTTTGATCAGGTGGGGAGGCAAAGAAGGGGTGTAGTGAACGACGCGTTCACTGCTTTTAACACGGGAACATCTGTGGTCAACGCTCTAGACAGTGTGGAGCTGCAGACCCAGATTAATGGTTTAAAGACGCAATTAAAAGACATTCTAACAGATGAAAATAAGGTGGTTGGGTCGGGTTTACACGAGGACCAAGCCATGACTCTCCATTTAAAGGAAATTATAGCAGAGCTGGAGAAACACGCGAGAATGGTAAATGCCCTGATTAGGGAAGATCGGAATGCATCCGATCAAGCTGCGCAGAATGAGGTGTGCGTGCTTTACGGGGCGTGGTTACTGGGCGAGGGCCGCAGTAATTTGGAGGATTTAAAACAAGGTTTGGTCCCGTCCTGGATAAGTAACAAACACCTGCGGGCGCTCCACCCTTTTCAGAACGCATTAAGCCCGTGCCAGCTCAGGCTAGCTTCAGAAGCATACCCAGTCCCCGTGGACTGCGGACGATCAAACCATACTATCATGGGTATAGTATTACGTATGCCGGTTTTGGGCGACACAGCAAAGCCCGCCCCGGTGTATCGGGTAGAGAACATTGGTGTCATTCAGGGGGGAGCCCACATTCGCTATGCAGCGGTTCCACCCTACGTCATCCGCTGGGAGCAAACGATGACAGGTACAGATCTCTCTGGTTGTCGTGGCAGGGGAGCACACATAATACTGTGTCCCCAGCACTTGAATGCCTTATTAACACCACAGTGCGGGTTCAGAACGGCTGGCGCCAAGTCCATGAATTGCACCATGGAGGCAATGGCACAAGATCATGTGCCTCCGCAGGTAGCATACATCGGGGGTGGAACATATTGTGTTACCACTGCAGCGCAACACTACCAGCATGGAAACCGTAGCCGGTGTCCGGTGAGTGACAGCAGTTTCTGTTTCAAACCCAGGGCGGAAGTTCAAGTAGCACAACAGCGAATTGTCCCAATCCCTGAACCATCCACGGTTCATCTCACCGTAAAAGAGAATTTCACCGACCTGCAGCGATTCGTCGCGCATTTCGGATACATCATTCCCCCTCTCCCTGAACACCTCACCAAGCTTTTGAAAACCGTCACGGTGTCACAAAAACATTTTTACACACTAGAGCAGAAAACTGTCGAAATAGGGACAGACATTCTGGACATAGTGATTCCACCGTGGTGGAATCTGTTCACCAATATTGAAGTGCCTTCATGGATCAGAATAGCCTCCCACATTTTAGTTATATGCCAAGTGTTTATTGTAGTGTACCTATTGGTCGTACATTGTAAGAGAGGCAAACGCCTCACCAAGCACGAAAACACGGGAGAGTGGCGAGAACGTTACGTGCGCGTGCACGACGAAAGCACCGTGTAATCGGAAAATGGCGTCACTCCCGCTTGCCACGTGCGCCGCGGAAGTCTTGTACTCGACCGTGATTTTTCGGAAACTGTAAACACGTTTGGAACTCGACATGTTTTAAGAGTTGGTGTTGATTATTTTGGTGATGGTGTTGTAGTTAAAGATGATTGTTTGGTTTTGTTTTGCTTTTCCTTTCCCTAAATAAAAATATGAATATACAGGTGATACGAGAGGCATCGGCCTGGTTACGCCTGGAAGGAAAACAAGTGGTGTAAGTTTAAAGGCAAATAATGCCTACGGTGCTATAAAAGGTAATTTTCTTGGGAAATAAGGACGACGCAAAGACCCTAGATAGTTTAAGTTATGGGGATTAATTTTCTGGATCTGGAGAAATCGAGATAATATTGCTCACCACAATATTTTTGAAACGATAAGCGGAGTTATTCGCATCAACAGGAGGGACTGTAGAATTTGCAATATATCGCGATTGTCATAAATCGCAAGTAACAACTCAGGAAGTACTACTGGGTGGCCAGCTGGGGCGCCGTCCAGGGAGTATAAATACTCAGGCATGGGCCCACCTTGGGCAGAGACAATCTGGAAACAGGAAGCTAGTGACTGCTAACTACACCTCCATGTTTTGTTACAAGTTGATTAAAGCCTTGCTTTATGTTCAAGTGCGTAGTGAGTCTTTATTACATCAATTTAATCAACTTGGTATCGTCTCCACGCTTTGGGTGATTCGGAACAACCAGCTGCAACTCGAACCACAGAAGGGAACTTGGGCAAGAAACTGATCCATCATGGAAAAACTCCTTAGACCCGCTCGTCTCGACCTGGACCCGAATGCACCTGCGGCAGCAAAGGTATGGAAGCATTGGTTTCATACCTTTAGCAACTTTCTTGAAGAATGTGGGGCGGATGTCCCTAATAAGTTACGAATGCTTATCAACTACGTGTCTCCTCATGTGTATGATTATATTGAGGACTGTATAGACTATGACACTGCTATCGAAATCTTACAGCAGCTATATGTCAAGTCCCCAAATGAAATCTTTGCTCGACACCTACTAGCCACAACTCGGCAGCAGCCTGGGGAATCACTCGATGAATTTCTCCAGAAACTTCGCAGGCTCAGCAAGGATTGTAACCTTAAAGCAGTTTCAGCTGAACAGTATCAAGAGGAACTAATCCGCGATTCCTTTATCAATGGAATCGCGTCCCCTTTTATACGTCAGCGCCTGCTGGAAAATAAAACCCTCAATTTACGGGCTGCTTATGACCAGGCGTGTTCCTTGGACTTGGCCAAGAAAAATGCAGACACTTATCTCCCACCACGTGCACGGGCGGCGGCTATCTCCTTTAATGAGTCTTTCGGTAGGTCTCGGGCGGATGCCCCCACTGATGTTGACTCTACTCTAACAGACGACGACCCTACCCTAGAGG
This sequence comes from Squalus acanthias, assembly GCA_030390025.1. NCBI lineage: Eukaryota > Metazoa > Chordata > Chondrichthyes > Squaliformes > Squalidae > Squalus > Squalus acanthias. The sequence goes on along the minus strand of CM059427.1, from coordinate 833,601 downwards.
CCTTCGCTGATGACGACCCCGCCCTTGCAGCATCCTGGCAATCAGGAAGAAAGTGTTTCTTTTGTGGAGGGGCGTGCCATCACAGAAAATTTTGCCCGGCTCGTAATGTGACCTGCAATCATTGCAGCAAGAAAGGACACTTTTCCAAGGTATGCCAGTCACGGGCCTTTGCTAACAAGAAAGGCCGCTCCTCTAAAGTATACCGGTCGAGAGCTCCTGTTAGCTTCACAGCTGCTATCTATGGAGCTGCTCCTCCCCCAAGAACTACTGTTAAGGCTACAGTTGCCGAAGGGAAAATTGCCCCTCCTCCCATCACGGCTGTTTTTCCCCAAAGTTTGTCCCATGCAGCCACGAAGGTTTCAGTAAATGGGCACACTCTAAGCGCGCTAATCGACTCCTGCAGCTCTGACAGCTTCATTAGTAAGCGGGCTGTCAACAGGTTAAAACTGCACATTTATCCCTCGGACAGGGAGATTGCAATGGCTCTGACGACTCTGACCACCAATTCTTCTGGCTTCTGTCTGGTCAACCTCATCCTCAACGGCCGCACGTATCTCTCCACCCGGCTCGGAGTACTCGCAAACTTATGCAGCGATGTGCTTCTGGGACAGGACTTCCAGAAGCAGCACAAGAAGATCACTTTTGAGTTTGGAGGGTCAAGGCCGGAGCTTACCATTTCTAAGGTGCCGTTTTGTGCACTCTCGGCGGCCTTACTCGGTGAACCCTCCCTGTTTGCCAATCTTGCCCCCCGCTGTAAACCCATAGCCACCAAATCGCGGCGCTTTAGCCAAGACGATTGAGCGTTTATTGAGGCGGAAATCACTCGCCTTTTAGTCGACGGTATTATCGAGCCATGTTCATCTCCCTGGCGGGCTCAGGTCGTCATCGTGAGGAATCCCTTAAAACAACATAAAAAACGTCTGTGTATCGATTATTCGCAGACTATTAATCTATATACCGATCTGGATGCCTACCCGCTGCCACGCATAGATGACATGGTCAACAACCTTGCCAAATACAAGGTATTCTCGACCTTCAATTTAAAAAGCGCGTACCATCAGGTGCCACTGCAAGACTCCGACAAGAAGTATACGGCCTTTGAGGCCAATGGTCGGCTTTTCCAGTTTCGCCGCCTTCCATTCGGGGTCACCAATGGGGTGGCCGTCTTCCAACGGGCCATGGATGGCCTAGTCCGGCAAGAGAACTTGACGGATACCTTTCCGTATTTAGACAATATCACTATTGCCGGCCATGATCAAAAGGAGCATGACGCCAATCTTCAAAGATTTTTTGACGTACTCCGCCGTCGCCACTTATCGTTAAACGAATCCAAATCGGTGAAGTCGGTGCCATCGGTGAACATTCTTGGCTACTGGGTGGGCAACGGTGTTATTAAACCGGACCCAGAGCGACTTCGTCCACTTCAGGAGCTCCCTCCCCCGACGAACCTCGGCTCTCTTCGTCCGGCACTTGGCATGTTTGCTTATTACGCAAAATGGATACCACACTTCTCCGATAAAATACAGCCCCTGCTCCATGCGAAGTCTTTTCCATTGGAAGCTACGGCTATTTCTGCCTTCAACCTCCTCAAACGACAGCTGGAGAAAGCCACGCTTCGCTCCATTGACGAAAATCTTCCTTTTGTGGTCGAATGCGATGCATCGGAGGTGGCGATCTCCGCTACCTTGAATCAAGGTGGCCGACCCGTGGCATTCCTATCCAGAACCTTGCAGGGTAGCGAGCTCCATTACCCCCCCCGTCGAGAAGGAGGCTACGGCCATCATCGAGGCTGTATGCCAATGGGGTCATTTTCTTGCTCGGCGTCATTTTACGCTTATAACTGACCAGCGCTCTGTGGCCTTCATGTTGGATAACCGGAGGCGCACGAAAATCAAAAATAATAAAATTCAACTCTGGAGGATGGAGCTGGCTGCCTTTGGATATACTATCTGTTACCGACCCGGCAAACAGAACGTGGCCCCAGATACCTTCACACGGGCATTTTGCTCCTCAATGTCAACGTCGACTCTGGCGGATTTGCATATGGACTTATGCCATCCTGGTGTGACCCGCATGTTGCACTTTGTGCGCTCCAAAAATCTACCATTTTCAACCGAGGACGTAAAGAAAACATGCTCCTCCTGTAGGATTTGTGCAGAATTGAAACCACAATTCTTTCGCCCATCAGATGGCTTACTCATACATGCAATGCAGCCTATGCAGAGGCTCAGCATAGACTTTAAAGGGCCATTGCCTTCGTCGACAAGGAACACCTACCTACTTACGATGGTGGACGAGTATTCACGCTTTCCCTTCGCCTTCCCCTGCCCTAATATGCTTACCTCTACGGTAATTAAATGCCTCGATCAGGTCTTTTCCCTTTGCGGGACGGCCAATTTTATCCACACTGATCGGGGTCCCTCCTTTATGTCGAGTGAACTTAAAAGTTATCTCTCCCAACGGGGAATCGCCTCAAGTAGGACGACACCATATCACCCAATCGGTAACGGACAGGTTGAACGATACAATGCCATCATCTGGAATGCTGTCCGTCTGGCACTAAGGTCACGCAACCTGCCGGACCAGCAGTGGGAAACGGTGCTCCCCGACGCGTTACACTCTATCAGGTCTCTTCTCTCCACATCTACTAATGTCACGCCTCATGAGCGATTCTTCAAATTCCGGCGTCGCTCTACACATGGGACGTCTCTACCGTCATGGTTGGTGGCTCCAGGCCCGGTACTACTCCGGAGGTTCGTCCGGTCTGCCAAAAACGACCCTCTCGTTGACGAGGTGGAGTTAACGGAGGTAAACCCCACGTATGCGCACGTACGGTACCCTGATGGCCGGGAGACCACCGTCTCGCTCCGAGATCTGGCTCCCTGCCCAACCGGTCACACGGGCCCGAATGATGAAGGATCCCCCGACAATGATATCAACACTCCGCACCCCTATGAAAATGACGCCCCGCCTGGGACATCGGGGGATCTGCCGGCAACGCTACCGGATCAACTCAGGGAGCTGGACGCTCCCCGTAGGATGGCCACCCGAAACCAGGACGCCGGACAATCTCCAGCCACGACCCGGGATGAGGCCAGCTCAGCACCTGTGGGGACCCGCACCCGGAGTCATGATATTCCCAGTCCTCCACAGGATGATCAAGATGACGCGGACTCTACTGACTTACCGGTACGGGCCAAGCGACCCAGGGACCAGGACACGGTCCGGGGAGACGTGCCTTCCAGTCACAAGCAGAGAGCTAAACGTCTGCGGCTATTTCTGGTCCGCCTAGTCCGTTAAAGGAAGACTGGACTTCCAAACCTTTTAGGGAGGAAGAATGTCATAAATCGCAAGTAACAACTCAGGAAGTACTACTGGGTGGCCAGCTGGGGCGCCGTCCAGGGAGTATAAATACTCAGGCATGGGCCCACTTTGGGCAGAGACAATCTGGAAACAGGAAGCTAGTGACTGCTAACTACACCTCCATGTTTTGTTACAAGTTGATTAAAGCCTTGCTTTATGTTCAAGTGCGTAGTGAGTCTTTATTACATCAGCGATTTTATTAATAAGGAGAAGAACACATAGTTTCGTTCAAACAGCTTTTATTTCAGCAGAATGCTGTCAGGTTTTCAAAGTGGACACAAGCAGCTTGTAAAATGGCCGCCACGCCTCGTGGCGGAACATTCTAGACTTTTCGACAGGCAGACAAGATGGCGTTCCAATAAACATTTGTGCAAGATCGATCAAGACTCAGCACATTTAAGATAATACACGAGACATCATGGGTTTACAGTATACACATAAATACTGAAATCGGTCTCCCAGGTGCGAATAAGGGCTATTGTACCAAGTAATCAAGAACCCATCCAAAGACATTAATATGTAAAATCCCAACGACTCTACGATGAGAGAGCCGTTAGCGGGTAGTTACAGAAAACATTTGGAAGCCCCAAAACCCCTCCAGGAAGAACACCGACCGATTAAACAATGGGAAAAGTATTAACAGGTACTCAGACAGTTACGAGTAGCCCCGAAACCCATTAAAAACGGAGATCACCCTATACAAGAAATTTGAGCGCCAAACCGTAACAAAAGAAAAGACATTAAGGTTGGGCGGGAAAAGGAAGATTTTGCACTATAACTACAAGCTCCAACCGTCCATCTTTCTCTTATCTTGCTGGTGTTTATCCTCGTGGCTGCTCCTGTTGCTCTTATCCTTTCGACTCCTTGCCGCCTGCCTCGTGTCTCTGCCTCTTGCAGCTTTTAAAGACTGTTGAACTTTACGATCCGCTCGGATCTACCTCGTGGCGTGCCTCGAAGATCTGTGTGGAACTGGGCTCTGAAGCCTTGAAGCGGGCGCACCATCCCGAGAAGTCGGTAAACGGTGTTGGAACCGAAGGCCCGAGATGAGATGAGATGAGATGAGATGAGATGAGAAGAGAAGAAGACCATACGTATCGCCACGGTCAGTAAGCTCCGACCGCGCCTGTAGGTCGAATAGACACTTTCCGTGCCAGGAAGACTTCTTCGAGTTTTACAGAACAGCCAGGAAGACTATTCTTCGAATTCTATCGCATCAGTGCGAGGGCACAGGAAGACTCTTTTTTGAGTAGAGTCAGAACTCCGAGGACAACACAGATCTTCATGACAGTAGACGTTCCAGCCTGCTAGCCGGAGCAGAAACGAGTAAACAAGTGGGGTACAGAGACCCCTGATCGACACGTGGGTGCTGCGGTGAAAAACATCCGATCAGAGTTTTCGGAATTCTCCGAGTTATCACGAGTGGTGAGCATGAGTCTCGATCCTACAAATCTAGCTTAGGGCAGATATTGATAGGGGAGGGTTTAAGTTTTAAGGATAATTGTAATGTGTGCCCCCATTTACGATGTGTCGTTCGTTCCTCGTTTCCCTGAAATTAGTTACATAACTGCGTGTAAGATTGTACTGTCATTAATCTGTGCTTATGACATGTATTTCGTAATCTTAAATAATATGCAATAAAGATTTTCCATTTCGTACCATTCAACCGGGTCTACCTGAGTTTTATCTCCATTACTGCTCTCGCATCTAAGTCCAGTGTCAGAACCGTAAGGGCGAGTGGGTCGAACCACTCACAGGTGTCTAGTGCTCCCAGACTGGCTGGAGACCAGAACAGGCAACAAGGCCTAAACCCGCACTAGCATCCAGGCTGCACAGAGCCACACGAATCTCACAGGTTCAGAGAGAAAAACCCTTACAGAATATCTGGGCCATTTCTGCTTTAATAAATGGAAATTGCATATATTCACAACCCCAAGTACATACATTGTTTTTTGTGCCAAAAGTTACCTCATAAAACATGGAAAAGTTAATAAATAAAAACAGAAAATGCTGGAAATCCTCAGCAGGTCAGGCAGTATCTGTGGACTGAGAAACAGAGTTAACGGCCTGTAATTTCCGATAGGAGGCTATCGGGAAAAAATCTACGCCCTTACCCGAGGGCTCCTGAGGTCCGGACTCTTTCACTTCTGGGCCTCTCCTGGTCCGTGCGCAGAGGCCCACGTGTCCCAGGGCGCAGGCGGTTCGCAAGCGTCCCTGGGATCACGTGGGCCAGGCGAGCCAATGGGAGAAGGGAATCCCCCTTCATACTTTTGACAGATAGACCCATCAAAAGTATGAATGGGGATCAGTGAAAAAAGACATCAAAACATTAAATACATTTTTAAAAAACCATCACGTTTTTAAAATGAGTTAAAATTACATTAAATTAAATATTTTAAACAAAAATGTAATTTTTTGAAAAAAATAATTAAAGTTTTTTACAGGGCTAAATATAAACTTACCTTTTTTAAAAGTATTTTTAAATTATAAATGAGTGAAAAAAATTATTTTTAAAAACTTTTAAAAACTCTTATGCTGGTAAAAGCAGGCCTTACGCCTGTTTTTACCAGGCGTTAGATTTCTAAGGGTTTTCTGCGGGCGGAGGGTCTCCAGAAAGCGGAACTATCCGCCCGCAGAGGCTCTTCTCCAGGGCAGGTGTCCGATCTGTCAAGAGCATTCTTGACAGATCGGAAATGCCGGTTTTCAGCGCATGCGCTTCGCACGCCTGAAACCGGCACTTACGAGGTCCCTACGGGTGTGTACACAGCTCGTACACACCTGTAGGCATCGGAAAATACGGGCCAACATTTGAGGCCGATGACCTTTCGTCAGAACGTTCTGACGAAGGGTCATCCACCTGAAACTCTGTTTCTTTCTCCACAGATGCTGCCTGACCTGCTGAGAATTTCCAGCATTTTCTGTTTTTATTTCAGATTTCCAGCATCCGCAGTATTTTGCTTTTGATATAGAAAAGTTCATGTTTTATAACAACTTGCATTTAGATTGCGCTCAGGTGTAGGAAGCAAGAGTGCTCTACAATAAGGAGAAATGGATGCAATAGAGATCAAACATGTGGAAAGGGTAGAGATATGGAGAGTATGGGATATGAAACTGAAGGTACAGTTGAAGAGGGTTTGCCAAAGCCTGTTAACATTGCGGGAGGGAGGTGGTCCTAGGTTGTGGGAGGATAGAGATTGGCATGTTGCTCCAGCAATATTGAGGAGGGGGCAGAATATTGGAGCATTGCTGCCACACCCTAAGAGGCAGGCCAATGACAATGTGGCCGTGTTCACCCACACCCAAATACCCCGGCCAGTTCCCAACCAACAGGCAGCCACCAACCCCACCCCCGCCACCACCCCACCCCCGCCACCACCCCACCCCCGCCACCACCCCACCCCCGCCACCACCCCCACCCCGCCACCACCCCACCCCCGCCACCACCCCACCCCCGCCACCACCCCACCCCCGCCACCACCCCACCCCCGCCACCACCCCCACCCCCGCCACCACCCCACCCCCGCCACCACCCCACCCCCGCCACCACCCCCACCCCCGCCATCACCCCCACCCCCGCCATCACCCCCACCCCCGCCACCACCCCACCCCCAACTAGGTTTCTGAGCTGTTAATCAGGGTTCCAGCTTGAAGCAAGTTAATACGTATAAATATGCTGTAACCATGTTTTCTGATTGTATGCTAACATACAGTTGGCAAATATAATACTTAAACTGATTTTCATGATTCAAACTGGGACACATTTCCCTGGGATCTTCCCCCTCTCACTGTTGTCAGATCCCATGTGCATGTCAGTCCTCCTAGTCTCCAGGACCTCCCTCCATAGTCTTCTCAGAAGCATGAGCTCAGGGTGGAGAGGGTCACCTGATGACCACAAAGTGGTATGATGGCTGGGAATAGGTTGGAGAAGGGCCTGGTGGCCAAGAAGGGTCACAAGGGATGGCAGGTAAGTATGGGCTGGGAATGCAAGTGGCTGGGGGAGGTGCTGACATCCAGAAGTGTGCTGTGACAGGTCACACTCTCGCTCACATCTCTCACACATTCCATCTGGCTCTGTCTGTATTTTTTTCGCTTTCACTGTCTTTCTACATTCTCTCTGTCTCTTTTTTCCCTTTCTCTGACCTTCTTTCCCTTTCTGTGACTGCTATAGAAACATAGAAACATAGAAACTAGGAGCAGGAGTAGGCCATTCGGCCCGTCGAGCCTGCTCCACCATTCAATACGATCATGGCTGATCATCCAAATCCAGCACCCTGTCCCTGCTCTCTCACACAGAATCCCCATCGAGCCTGCACCGACACATATCCCACCCTATCCCCGTAACCCCACGTATTTAATTCCCCCTAACATATCTCATCCTATCCCCGTAACCCCACATATTTAATCCTCCCCCTAACACTAAGGGTCAATTTATCATAGCCAAATCAACCTAACCCGCACATTTTTGGACTGTGGGAGGAAACCGGAGCACCCGGAGGAAACCCACGCAGACACGGGGAGAATGTGCAAACTCCACACAGACAGTCACCCGAGGCCAGATTCGAACTCTCTGTGTCCCTGTTTCCTTCTTTCTGTTCCTTTTTGCCGCTTTGCTTGTCCCTACCATTTTCACTGTTTCTCTTTTTATCTCTTTCTGTCTCACATATACACCAATTTTAACATCAGTCAATATAAATCTGAAACTTAACTAATTTGACTGAAAAGGGAGAGAATCTTAACAACAGTGAAGCCAAAATGAAGAATGAAGGGGCTCTCTCCACTAAGAAATATAAATTAATTGTTTTGCTAAGCGTGTGTAAACAAGAGAAAGGACAGCTATCATTTGCCTGCCTGTCTGAGATAAAATTTAAGCAGTTTAATTTGGCAATGGAGAAAAATTAAAATGTAAACATTATCAGTGGAAAAAAAATGAAAATTTGTTCTTCATGTGTTTTGGAATCATTTGGAAGAATAAAAATCAGAAATTGTGTCACAGGACAAACAGCAGTAATGACATTCTACTGATACATGGTGGGAAATTGAGCAAACCACACATATTTAAGACTGCAGCAACTCCCTGAAGCTAACAGACTATTAACTCCAGGTCAAAATGTAAACCAGGCTTCTGAAAAAAACCTGATGTCTTCATGTAAAAACATTGATGAAGCTACTCAATTTCATATGTAAGTTGAATTATGTTGTTGAGAAATCTAATTTTCATTTTTTTATTAAATTAATACATTATCTTGGACATTAGAAATTTAAATTAGTGGGGAAATGGACGATGGAGTATTTGGAATTTGTTTGCGATCAATTTGAGTAGTATGCTTGGCTGCCTTTCTAATAAAGTAATATATGAGCAAACCTGAATGAATAAATTTGCATATCATCTAATCAGCTGGAGGAAGTTTGCAGCATAAATTTATAAATGAGTAAATTAGACTGTGATTAAGAGTGACACAGAAGCGATATCTGAAGGGTGTGACAACATGTGCTATATGCAATATATATTTATAGTTACTTTTCCAATGCTATGCTATGGAAAATGGTAATACTGTGTACTTTATCATGTGACCCAGTTTTGTTCTAGTTCTGTCAGCTTTTCTTTCATCAGAAAAAAACAGCACATTATTGGAAATGCACTTGGATAGGAACAAATTATTTTAACTAATAGCATTTGCCTGCCTGTCTGAGATAAAATTTAAGCAGTTTAATTTGACAATGGAGAAAAATTAAAATGGGTGTGGTGCCAGAGGACTGGAGAATTGCAAATGTTACACCCTTGTTCAAAAAAGGGTATGAGGATAAACCCAGCAACTACAGGCCAGTCAGTTTAACCTCGGTAGTGGGGAAGCTTTTAGAAACGATAATCCAGGACAAAATTAACAGTCACTTGGACAAGTTTGGATTAAGGAAAGCCAGCACGGATTTGTTAAAGGCAAATCGTGTTTAACTAACTTGGTTGAGTTTTTTGATGAGGTAACAGAGAGGGTTGATGAGGGCAATGCGATTGATGTGGTGTACTTAGACTTCCAAAAGGTGTTTGACAAAATGCCACATAATAGGTTTGCCAGCAAAGTTGAAGCCCTTGGAATAAAAGGGACAGTGGCAGCATGGATACAAAATTGGCTAAGTGACAGGAAACAGAGAGTAGTGGTGAACGGTTGTTTTTCGGACTGGAGGAAGGTGTACAGTGGTGTTCCCCAGGGGTTGGTACTAGGACCACTGCTTTTCTTGATATATATTAATGACTTGGACTTGGGTGTACAGGGCACAATTTCAAAAGTTGCCGATTACACAAAACTTGGAAGTATAGTGAACAGTGAGGAGGAGAGTGATAGACTTCAAGAGGACATAGACAGGCTGGTGGAATGTGCGGACACGTGGCAGATGAAATTTAACGCAGAAAAGTATGAAGTGATACATTTTGGTTGGAAGAACGAGGAGAGGCAATATAAACTAAAGGGTACAATACTAAAGGGGGTGAAGGACAGGGAGACCTGGGGTATATGTGCACAAATCGTTGAAGGTGGCAGAGCAGGTTGAGAAAGCAGTTAAAAAAGGATACTGCATCCTGGGCTTTATAAATAGAGAGGTCGCACAACACCAGGTTATAGTCCAACAGTTTTATTTTAAATCACAAGCTTTCGGAGTTACAACTCCTTCGTCGGGTGAAGTGAGGAGATACAGAATCGTCAAAGCATATATAGATAGAGAACAATGCATGTGTAACTTACAATTGCATAGAGGCATAGGGTGGAAGTTTCCCTACCGAGTCGGGTCGGGTGCGTGCGGGTCAGTACCACAATGGATTGATCATCCCGCTCCTCAGAGTGACTTCAGCGTAATGGCCCCTATTAAGGCAGACATGCGCGTTTCCCGGCTCTATTAAATGGTTTGGGTCTGATGACATCATTGATGACTCATTTCCAGCAGGGATATTTAAAGCAACCTTGGCCACTTCGCATTTGAAGGTTCATGTAGGAGTGTGGAGGGAGGATTGGAGAGGAGTGTCTTGTTGTGCAGAAATAGAAAAATGACTTCCCAAAGACAGAAGGCTGCATCCCGCTTTTCCGATGACTCCCTACATATTCTTGTGGAGGGAGGCAGAGCACGTAGGGAGGTCCTCTTCCCTGCTGATGGGTGGAAGAGACCTCCCAAAGAGACAAAAAGAGCCTGGTTCCAAATTGCTGAGGAGGTCAACAGCAGGGATCTCGTAAGGCGGACCTGGGTACAGTGCCGCAAGCGCTTCAATGATCTCTTGAGATCAGAAAAGGTGAGTGCAAAGCCACACTCACCTTCATCCTAAGAACATAAGAACATAAGAAATAGGAGCAGGAGTAGGCCATTTGGCCCTTCGAGCCTGCTCTGCCATTCAATAAGATTATGGCTGATCTTCTACCTCATCTCCATCTTCCTGAACTATCCCCTTGATTCCCTTAATATTCAAAAATCTATCGATCTCTGTCTTGAATATACTCAATGACTGAGCCTCCACAGCCCTCTGGGGTAGAGACTTCCAAAAATTCACCACCCTCTGAGTGAAGAAATTTCTCCTCATCTCAGTCCTAAATGGTCGACCCCTTATTCTGAGACTGTGTTCCCTGGTTCTAGACTCCCCAGCCAGGGGAAATATCCTCCCTGCATCTACCCTGTGAAACCCTGTAAGAACATTTCTCTCACTGCTTTTAAATTTACTCTTTCCTGAATCCTCCCGCCCCCCCCTTCATTAGTTTAAAGCCCTGTCTACTGCCCTAGTTATTTGGTTTACCAGGACACTGGTCCCAGCCCAGTTTAAGTGGAGCCCGTCCCAACGGAACAGCTCCCTCTTTCCCCAGTACTGGTGCCAGTGCCCCATGAACCGAAACCCCTTCCTCCCACACCACTCTTTGAGCCACGCATTTAAACCTCTAATCTGTTTGTCCCTATGCCAATTTGCACATGGCTCAGGTAACAATCCAGAGATTATTACCTTTGAGGTTCTGCTTTTTAATTTGGATCCTAGCTCCTCAAACCCCCTCAGCAGAACCTCATTCCTAGTTCTTCCTACGTCGTTGGTTCCTACGTGGACCACGACAACTGGATCCTCCCCCTCCCACTCCAAGTTCTTCTCCAGCCGCAAGGAGATGTCTTTAACCCTGGCACCGGGCAGGCAACACAACCTTCAGACCTCTCGGTCGCGGCTGCAGAGAACAGTATCTATCCCCCTGACTATACTGTCCCCTACCACAACTACATTCCCTTTCACTACCCCCACTTGAATGGCCCCCTGCACCATGGTGCCATGGTCAGCCTGATTATCCATCCTACAGGCTCTTCCCTCATCCACACAGGCAGCAAGAACCTTATACCTGTTGGACAAGGGCAAAGGCTGAGGCGCCTCCAGCACTGCACCTTAGTTTACAGTATAATTTCCTGTCTAATTACTTGATCTAGATTAATTTAAGGATACTGAAATTATATATCTACAAAGCACTCCAAGTAGTGTAGGCAAAAAGCAACAACTCCTTCCCTCTCTTCTCCGAATTCCCACTCTTTCCAGACATCACATCCACATTACTCTGCCTTCCCAAGCCTACTCCTGCTCATCATTCCTCACACCAGCATACCTTGCACATCCACCCATCCCTCTCTGTCTATGCACATACTCACATCCCCATCTGACTAACCACCCCTCACACTCACCCCCATCCTAATGCAATCATAGCAAGTAACAGCACAGAAGACGGCCATTTGGCATTGACAGCTCACTCCCTCATAGTCATCCTCTACAGATGAAACCCACACAATCCTTACTCTCATGCCATCATTTTCACTCAAACTTCTCTTCTTTCCCTCCTTGCAAGAGAAGAGAGCACACAGCAACAGGGAGTGGGAGAGAACTGGAGGTTGCCCTCCATCCTTCAGCACTTTAACTGCTGCAGAGGAGGTCGCCTTGGAGGTCTCAAGAGTTGCAGAGCTAATGGCGGTGGGAGACGGAGAGAGGGAGACGTCTCAGCAACCTGGTGACAGAATTACATACAGTCGCATGGCATACAGCAGTCACTCATATGGTGACTGATGTCAGCAGTCAGTGAATGTTTATCATGTGCATAATGGTATCGTTACCCATCCTTAATATTGTTGAGGCTGCCGCGAAACACGAATTAAGGCCGAGTCCATGTGTGGGACATAAAGCTTTTTATTACAACTGCCTGGTCAAAATGGCTGAAAACCACTGCTCACAGAATTATCTGGAAAAATCCTGAGGCCCCGCCCACTCCTTTTTTCCTGCCTTAAAGGCAAGGTGCCTTAAAGGCAAGGTGCCCGATATATTGTCCATGGACGGAAACGTGGATTGCGCCCGTTTAGGTGGCGATCCGCCACACAGCTCCCCCCAGAATCCGCTTAGGAGGTGTGGACGAGACGGTGCGGCGGTCTGATGGGCCGGCCGGAGCGGCTCTTGTAGGAAGCCAGTGGACGTGGAACGGCCGGGCGTGGAGCAGCCGGGTGAACCGGCTTGAGGGCAGGTCGGCCGCGTAGCAGTGGACGAGCTACAGGGACCTGCTCACTGGGCTCCGAGTGTGCTGGCTTGAGTCGGTCAACCGACACTTTTTCGGTCCTGTCGCCCACTTGCAGGGTGAAAAATTTGTCCCCAGCCTGTAGCACCTTGTAGGGCCAGTCGTACGGGGGTTGAAGGGGTCCGCGGTGGGCGTCGTGCCAGACGAAAACGAACCGTACCTGGTGCAGGCTTAGTGGGACGTGTGAGGTGGATTCGCCGTGTCGGGCAATGGGCACTGGGGCGAACTGTAGCGCCAGTGAGGCGAAGTCGTGGCGTTGCTGGTCGGCTGACCAGGGTGTCGTGGCGGTGGGCAGGAACTCGCCGGGTACGCGCAGCGGCTGACCGTACACGAGCTCTGCTGCCGATGCGTAGAGGTCTTCTTTAACCGCGGTGTGCAGGCCGAGGAGGACCCACGGAAGTCGGTCGGTCCAGGCGCCGTCCTGGAGGCTGGCTCGAAGAGATGCCTTCAAGGATCTGTGGAACCGCTCACACAGTCCGTTGGCTTGGGGGTGGTACGCTGTGGTGCGGTGAATGGTCACCCCGAGATTGCGTGCGACGGCGGTCCAGAGTTCAGAGGTAAATTGCGGACCTCTGTCCGACGTCATGTCGGAGGGGACGCCGAACCGTGCGACCCAGGTGCTGACGAAGGCTCTGGCGATGTCGGCGGTGGTGGTAGAGGTCAGTGGAATTGCCTCGGGCCAGCGCGTGGTGCGGTCAACGATCGTCAGCAAGTGCGTGTGGCCTTGCGACGGCGGCAGGGGCCCGACGATGTCCACGTGGATGTGGTCGAATCTACGCGAAGGGACGGTAAACTCCTCGAGGGGTGCTTTCGTGTGTTGCTGTACCTTGGCCCGTTGGCAGGCTAGGCAGGAGTTGGCCCAAGTACGCACATTCTTGCGAAGGCCGCGCCAGACAAAGCGGTTGGCTACCAATTTGATGGATGCGCGGGCGCCGGGGTGGGAGAGGTTATGGAGAATGATGAATACCCGGCGGCGCCAGGACGCTGGGACGACGGGCCGAGGTTGACATAGGGATATGTCGCACTTGACCGTGACTGCGGTTGGGCCACAGGCGACGTTGGCCAGGCGTAGCCCTGGTAGGTTGGTAGGTGCGGAGAGCAGATCAGGGTCGGTGATCTGGTCTGCTGCGAGTTGAGCGTAGTCGACTGCCAGGTGTGTGGCATGGATGGCGGGGCGGGAGAGGCAGTCGGCTACCACATTGTCTCGGCCGGAGACGTGTTGGATGTCCGTGGTGAACTCGGACACTGCCGCGAGCTGGCGCTGCTGCCTGGCGGACCAGGGGTCGGTTGTCTTTGCCATTGCGAATGTCAGGGGTCACCAATGTTGAGGCTGCCGCGAAACACGAATTAAGGCCGAGTCCATGTGTGGGACATAAAGCTTTTTATTACAACTGCCTGGTCAAAATGGCTGAAAACCACTGCTCACAGAATTATCTGGAAAAATCTTGAGGTCCCGCCCACTCCTTTTCTCCTGCCTTAAAGGCAAGGTGCCTTAAAGGCAAGGTGCCCGATATATTGTCCACGGACGGAAAAGTGGATTGCGCCCATTTAGGTGGCGATCCGCCACAATATAACATTTCTAAATCATCTCTTTACTCTCCCACAGGTCCATTAAGAGCCTCTCCGCCCCCCCACACTGTCCAGCCGGAGAAGGAAGACGACTCCTCAGAGGTGCCTCCAGCCTCTGAGGGCGCACCGTCACCAGAGCCAAGCACACCCAGCACCCGCGCAGATACCCACACCTTGATGGGTCCTATGCGAGATAGAGTAGTTTTGTCACCTGGTGTCTCACAACTCACAAGTGAGCAAGAGCAGATGATGTTGACAGGAACAGTGGAGACTCCTTGCCGGAGGGTGCAGGACGCTCCTAGCTCTGCTCAGCTGCATGCAGACGCTGAGCCTCGGAGGTCATTCAGAAAGAGGGCGATCCTGGAGGGGCGGCAAGAAGTGCAGGAGGCTCTGGCAGGTTTTGCAGCCGCAATGTCTGTAAATGTGCAGAGAATGGAAGAGTCCATCTCCAACATGAGCATCGCCATGTTGCAGGCGATGGCGACTGTCGGCTCTTCCAGGGAAAGGATGGCCACCTGCATGGAGCAGCTAATGCACCACTCACAGGAGCACATGGAATCTATGGACAACAGATGGCAGAGGCTCCTAGACTTCCTCTCTAGGAGAGATCTAAACTTAGACTTGGCGTTCCTCGTCCCACTGCTGTGCAGCAAGGTGCTCTCCAGCTCCTTGCTAGTAGGGAAGTGCGGGTGGCCCATGAGAGGGATGATGGTGACAGGGGACATGGAAGTGGGGGCTTCTCTCAAAGCCTGCACACTTCTCCCCCGTTGCCCCCCACCCTCCTCAGTCAGAGCCCCAGATGCTTCCTCGGATCGCGATGGCCGAGTCTGCCCCTGCACAGTTGCATCTTCAACATGCCTATTGTTTGCTCTTTGACATATCTGGTAGACATGTGGCTTTCATTATAGCGCTCCTCAGCCGCAGTTCTTGGCCTCCTAAAGGGAGTCATGAGCCACGTCCTCAGTGATAGCCCTTGTCTCCAAGCAACCAGCCGTTAAGTGTGTTTGGCGGTGCAAAGAGCTGAGGGAGGGTGGGCTGGTGCAGGATGAAAGTGTCATGACAGCTGCCAGGGAATTTGGCGCACACATGCATGATGATCTTCCTATGGTTAAAGACGAGCTGCACATTGAGGGAATGGAAATCCTTGCGGTTCACAAAAACTCCTGGGTGATGTGGGGGTGCCTTGATGGCCACATGTGTGCAGTCGATGATGCCCTGCACCTATGGGAAGCCAGCCAGAGCCGCAAAGTCGAGCGCCCGCTTAATAACACTGGCTTCATCAGTGGCAAACTTTACATAATTGGCTGACTTGTTAAACATGGCATCGGCGACCTGGGTGATGTATCTGTGGGCGGCCGACTGCGAGATGCCACAAATGTCTGCTGCAGATCCCTGGAAGGAGCCTGAGGTGAAGAAGTTGAGGGTGCTGGTGACTTTGACAGCCACGGGTAAGGAGGGTCCACCAGGTCCTCTGGGCAGCAGGTCTTGTACCAGCAAGCTGCAAATGTCTGCGATGACCTGACGCGATAGCCTGAGCCTCCTTTGGCACTGTTGCTCAGTCATGTTGAGGAAGCTCATCCTCTGCCTGTATACCCTGTGTTGGGGGTATCACCTCCGGCGCAGTGCAACCATGTGCTGATGCCCTCTCTCCTGTGAAGCATCTGGTCGTTGAGGAGGAGGTTGTTGGTGCTGCTGCTGGTGTTGGGGCTCATCGAGGTCCAATTGTGAGGACCAAGGTGAGACAGTATAAGCGGCACCCATGCTGATGTAATAGATGGCAGATCAAGTAGTGATCAGAGGAGCAATCTGTCAACGTTGTGATAGTTACTCGCAATGTGGTGAGAGGGGCTTCCGAAGTTGCAGAAAATACTTGCAAACTGTAGACATCTAAATCTGTGCTCAAAATGGAGTCAGCAAGAGCCTTTCCCTTAGGCAAGTAATGAGGTGTCATGTGGGAGTAGTTATGTGGATTTCGGTGCTCTGCATTAATGACCTCGCTCAATAGCCACTGAGCTTCCACCTCACGTTGACAGACGAGGTCCCGAGCTGCATGATTCTCATGGTCATCCAGTGAAAATCAAAAGGTTTGGTTAAAATCTCTGTGAAGGGTCTCACAACAAGGATTTAATGAGCTTAATTAGGTTGCCCGTCTCTGCTGCTCGGGTCAGTGCCGCGCTGGCAAATGCGCCTGAGTTAAAGGTGTGAGGAGGCGCTCACATTTTCTGCCACTTTTACTGCCGACCCACCTCCAAACCCGCATGCACGGCAGCGAGAAAATTCCGGCCATAGAGTACAAAAACAAGGAAGTTATGATGAACCTTTTATAAAACACTAATTTCAGCCTCAACTGGAGTATTGTGTCCAATTCTGGGCACTGCACTTTAGGAAGTATGTGACGGCCTTAGATAGGGTGCAGAAATGATTTACAAGGTTTATATTTATTCATTTATGGGATGTGGGCGTCGCTGGCAAGGCCAGCATTTATTGCCCATCCCTAATTGCCCTTGAGAAGGTGGTGGTGAGCCGCCTTCTTGGACCGCTGTAGTCCGTGTGGTGAAGGTACTCCCACAGTGCTGTTAGGGAGGGAGTTCCAGGATTTTGACCCAACGACGATGAAGGATCGGCGATATACTTCTAAGTCAGGATGGTGTGTGATTTGGAGGGGAACTTGGAGGTGGTGGTGTTCCCATGCACCTGCTGCCCTTGTCCTTCTAGGTGGAAGAGGTCACGGGTTTGGGAGGTGCTCCCGAAGAAACCTTGGCGAGTTGCTGCAGTGCATCTTGTAGATGGTACACACTGCAGCCATGGTACGCCGATGGTGGAGGGAGTGATGTTTAAGGTGGTGGATGGGGTGCCAATCAAGCGGGCTGCTTTGTCCTGGATGGTGTCGAGCTTCTTGAGTGTTGTTGGAGCTGCACTCATCCAGGCAAGTGGAGAGTATTCCATCACACTCCTTACTTGTGCCTTGTAGATGTTGGAAAGGCTTTGGGGAGTCAGGAGGTGAGACATTTGCCACAGAATACCTAGCCTCTGACCTGCTCTTGTTGTCACAGTATTTATGTGGCTGCTCCAGTTAAGTTTCTGGTCAATGGTGACCCCCAGGATGTTGATGGTGGGGGATTCAGTGATGGTAATGCCGTTGAATGTCAAGGGCCGGTGGTTAGACTCTCGCTTGTTGGAGATAGTCATTGCCTGCCATTTCTGTGGCGTGAATGGCTGGATTGGATTTGTCCTGCTTTTTGTGGACAGGACATACCTGGGCAGTTTTCCACATTGTCAGATAGATGCCAGTGTTGTAGCTGTACTGGAACAGCTGGGTTAGAGGCGCAGCTAGTTCTGGAGCACAAGTCTTCAGCACGACAGCCGGGATGTCGTCAGGGCCCATAGCCTTTGCTGTATCCAGTGCGCTCAGCCGTATCCTGATATTACATGGTGTGAATCGAATTGGCTGAAGACTGGCTTCCGTGACGGTGGGAGCCTCAGGAGTAGGCCGATATGGATCATCCACTCGGCACTTCTGGCTGAAGTTGGTTGCTGGGCTCCACCATCATTGAGGCTGGGGATATTCATGGATCCTCCCGTTAGTTGTTTAATGGTCCACCACCATTCACGACTGGATGTGGCAGGACTGCAGAGCTTTGATCTGATCCGTTGATTGTGGGATCGCTTAGGCCTGTCCATAGCATGCTGCTTCCGCCCTTTAGCATGTATGTAGTCCTGTGTTGCAGCTTCCCCAGGTTGGCACCTCATACTTAGGTACGCCTGTTGCTGCTACTGGAATGCTCTTCTACACTCCTTATTGAACCAAGGTTGGTCCCCTGGTTTGATGGTAATGGTAGAGTGAGGGATATGCCGGGCCATGAGGTTACAGGTTGTGGTGGAATACAATTCTGCTGCTGCTGATGGCCCACAGCGCCTCATGGATGCCCAGTTTTGAGCTGCTAGATCTGTTCTGAATCTATCCCATTTAGCACGGTGGTAGTGCCACACAACACGATGGAGGATGTCCTCAGTGTGAAGACGGGACTTCGTCTCCACAATGACTGTGCAGTGGTCACTGCTACCAATACTGTCATGGACAGATGCATCTGCAAAAGGTAGATTGGTGAGGATGAGGTCAAGTAGATTTTTCTCTCACCACCTGTTGCAGGCTCAGACTGGCAGCTATGTCCTTCAGGACTCGGCCAGCAGCACTGCTTGCAAGCCACTCTTGGTGATGGACATTGACGTCCCCCACCCAGTAGCCCTTGCTACTCTCAGTGCTTCTTCCAAGTGGTGTTGTAGCTGGAGGAGTACTGATTCATCAGCTGAGGGAGGGCTGTAGGTGGTTTCCTTGCCCATGCTTGACCTGAAGCATGAAACTTCATGGGGTCCAGTGTCAATGTTGAGGACTCCCAGGGCCACTCCCTCCTGACCTATGCCACCTGGTGGGTCTGCCCTGCTGGTGGGACAGGACATACCCAGGGATGGTGATGGAGGAGTTTGGGACATTGGCTGAAAAGTATGATTCTGTGAATATGTCAGGCTGTTGCTTGACTAATCTCTCCCAATTTTGGCACAAGTCCCCAGATGTTGGTGAGGAGGACTTTGCAGGGTCAACTGGGCTGGGTGTGCCGTTGCCATTTCTGTCGCCGGTGCCAAGTGGTCTGTCCGGTTTCATTGTTATTACTGCATTTTGTAGCAGTTCATTACAACTGAGTGGCTTGCTCGGCTATTTCAGAGGGCAGTTAAGAATCAATCACATTTCTGTGGGTTTGGAGTCGCATATAGGCCAGACCAGGTAAGGATGGCAGATTTCCTTTCTTAAAGGACTTCAGTGAACCAGATGGTTTTTACAACAATCTGATAGTTTCATGGTTACCATCACTGATACTAGCTTTTTATTCCAGATTTATTTAATTAACTGAATTTAAATTCCCCAGCTGCCATTGTGGGATTTGAACTCACATCTCTTAGATCATTAAGTCTAGGCCTACTGGATTACTAGCCCAGTGACATTACCACTATGCTACCGTTCCCGTTCCAGGACTGAGGGGCTTCAGTTACATGGATCGACTGGAGAAGCTGGGTTGTTCTCCTGAGAGCAGAGAAGGTTGAGAGGAGATTTGATAGAGGTGTTCAAAATCATGAGGTGTCTAGACAGAGTAGATAGAGAGAAACTGTTCCCATTGGCGGAAGGGTTGAGTTTCAGAGGACACAGATTTAAGGTGATTGGCAGAAGAACCAAAGGCGACATGAGGGAAAACTTTTTACGCAGCGAGTGGTCAGGATCTGGAATTCACTGCCTGAACTAATGGTGGAGGCAGATTCAATCGTGGCTTTCAAAAGGGAATTGGATAAAACCTGAAGGAGAAAAATTTGCAGGGCTACGGGGAAAGGGCGGGGGAGTGGGACTAGCTGAAGTGCTCTTGCAGAGAGCCGGCACGGGCTTGATGGGCCGAATGGCCTCCTTCTGTGCTGTACCTATTCATGATTCTATGATTCATTCTATGATCCATGTACTCATTTTAACTGAAATGATCAAAAATGACTTGAATAGTATTACTTTTAGTTTGCTGTTATACATCACAAGCTGATCTGAGTACAACTTATGACTTATGAGTAGTGAAGCAGATTGACAGGGTGATGCACGTAAAACTGTTCAGAATTGACGCTTTACTAATGTTAATTGGATCCACCCTCTCCCTTCTGATACTTGGCTCAAATAGTGTTAAAGTAGTGTTATCACCATGAAGTGCTCTTGCAGAGAGCCGGCAGGGCTCAACGAGCTGAATGGCCTCCTTCTGTGCTGTAACCATTCTATGATTCTAAAAATTCACTGCCTAGGTGATACATGATACAGCAATTTAATCTCAAAGGTTCAGATTACGGACATAATCAGCTCAAATTTTACGGCGTGTGATGACATCTGAAGCTCAAATGGATTACTATAATATCTTATCGTTCACTTATCCATTATCCTTTATAAATCCTTTTTCACCAAATGAAGACTGTTTAAATGGAATTGAGTGATAACACCTTACTGATAATAGCATTTGAACTTCTCCTTTAAATGGTCACCAAAACCATCATATTTGCAGGGTGTATGTAACAAGCCACCCGAGATAGTGTTTTCGAAAAGATCTTGAAACCAGTGATAGCAACGATTATCCAAAATTAAAAACTGTTACACTGGGCAGAGTGCTATCCTACAATGTTTGAAAGATCATACTGGAGTTAGGCAAAATGTCCGTAACTAGGAAATTACTAAGCTAAAACTGATCATTTAAAGCAAATTAAACAATAAAAAGAAATATAAGTGGCACACACAGATTGACGGACATTTGGTCACCAGGCTTAACCTAGGGTTTCTTCCCAGGAAATGATATTAAAAAGACAAGGACAGGGTGGTTCTGCTGGTATCTAATACCTAGCAATTAATCTAGAAATCATTATATCAATATTATTTCGGTTGAGAATGATACTGTTTCTTTTTTAAGGACATTTTCACATCCTCTTTTTTGATATTGCCCCACACTGAGATCGACAACCTTTGTTCTTCCACTCTGTGGTGCTGGAATTTGGGTCAGTATACTTGGCCACTCATTAAAATATTTCATTTAGCACATTGGTAGATGCACTGCCCAGGAGGGAAATGAACCAAACAGACCAGGAAGGCCCTGAGCCTGGTTTCTGAACTGTATTGAGTTAGCTGCTGGTGCTACATTTGGTCTCAGTGTGCCTGGCCGAAGAGTATGGAAAAAAGGCCATGGCTGAGATTTTCCTTACCTTGGCGGGTCCGGAGTGGGTGACATCCGTTGATAGGGCTTGTTAAGCCCACCCAACTAGAGGAAGTGGGTCTGGTGATGTCATTCACAACGTGTCATCAGCCGGTTTCCTGAAAGGGACCATGGCCAACTTTCTTTTGACATTTGTGCTGTCCGTGTTCTACAGCATTGAAGTGCTGCAAACACTGACAATCACTGCACAGAGATGCAGGACTGCACCCAGGCTCTCCCATGACTAACTCCATATGCTTATGGAGGGAGTCAGATCACACAGGGAGGTCCTCTTCCCTTCCGATGGGCGAAAGAGACCTCCCCAGGAGACCAAAGCAGCCTGGTTGCAAATTGCAGAGAAGGTCACACGCAGGGATGTCATCAGCAGTGGCGCAAACCTTTCAATTATCTCATTAGATCAGGAAATGTTAGTACAAAGCCACACTCATCTTCATCTTGCTCATCACATCCCCATCACTCTGCCTTCCCTACCCTACTCCTGCACATCCTTACTCACACCAACTTACCTTGCACCTCCACTCATCTCTCTCTCTCTCTATCACATCCCCATCTCAGTAGCCACCCCTCACACTCACCCTCATCCTAGTGCAATCATACCAACGAACAACACACAAGGGTAGCCACTTGAGTGATTTATGCAATGTTCATGTAAAGTTTCTGTTAATGTGCTGTCAAACATTGAAATCTTTATTTTCATCACTTTCCGGTCTTGGACAGATTTGTGTGTACCATTGGAAGTGGCTTAGTGAGTTGCAGTGAGTGGTGAGACATAGCGGTACCCACCTGCAATGGTGAGACAGTATAAAGGGCACCCATGTTGATGGAATAGATGGCAGGTGAAGTAGAGATGACAGAAACATTCTGTCAATGGGGAGAGAGTTCTTCCAATGAGGTAAGAGTGGATGGAGAGTGGAAAGCCTGCGGAATCTGTGCTGGAAACGGACTGAGAAACAGCTTGTGGCTGAGGAAAGTGATGATCTGTCAGGTGGGGGCTTTTACTATACATTTGAAGCGGTCACGTAATCAGCTGGAGCAATGGTTACTGAACTCCCACTTCAGGTTCAGGTTCACAGCCATGGTCTCCGAACAGAGTGGACCAAGAGATTGATTAGGAGGGGAAAAATAAAGTATGAGAGTAAATTTGCAAGGAACATAAAAGCGGACTGTAAAAGCTTCTACAAGTATGTAAAAAGAAAAAGATTAGTGAAGACAAATGTAGGTCCCTTACAGTCAGAAATGGGAGAATTTATAATGGGGAACAAGGAAATGGCAAGCAGTTAAACAAATACTTTCATTCTGTCTTCACGGAAGAGGACACAAAGAACTTCCCAGAAATGCTAGGGAACGAAGGGTCTAGTGAGAAGGAGGAATTAAAGGAAATTAGTATTCGTAAAAAAATAATGCTGGAGAAATTAATGGGACTGAAAGCCAATAAATCCCCAGGGCCTGATAATCTGCATCTATTAAAAGAGGTAGCCATGGAAATAATGGATGCATTGGTTGTCATCTTCCAAAATTCTATTGATTATGGAGCAGTTCCTGCAGATTGGAGGGTGGCAAATGTAACCCCACTATTTAAAAAAGGAGGGAGAGAGAAAACAGGGAACTACAGTAGCCTAACATCAATAGTAGGGAAAATGCTAGAGTCTATTATAAAGGATGTGATAACAGGACACTTAGAAAATATCAACGGGATTTATCAAAGTCAACATGGATTTATGAAAGGGAAATCGTGTTTGACAAACCTACTGGAGTTTTTTGAGGATGTAACTGGTAGAATAGATAAAGGAGAACTGGTGGATGTGGTGTATTTGTATTTTCAGAAGGCCTTTGATAAAGTCCCACATAAGAGGTTAGTGTGCAAAATTAAAGCACATGGGATTGGGGGTAATATACTGGCTTGAAAATTGGTTAACAGACAGGAAACAGAGAGTAGGAATAAATGGGTCTTTTTCAGGGTGGCAGGCGGTGACTAGTGGGGTACCGCAGGGATCAGTGCTTGGGCCCCAGCTATTCACAATATATATCAATGATTTGGATGAGGGAACAAAATGTAATATTTCCAAGTTTGCTGACGACACGAAACTAGGTGGGATTGTGAGTTGTGAGGAGGATGCAAAGAGGCTTCAAGGCGATTTAGACAAGTTGAGTGAGTGGGCAAATACATGGCAGATGCAGTATAACGTGGATAAATGTGAAGTTATCCACTTCGGTAGGAAAAACAGAAAGGCAGAGTATTATTTAAATGGTGATAGATTGGGAAATGTTGATGTACAGAGGGACTTGAGTGTCCTTGTACACCAGTCACTGAAAGCAAACATGCAGATGCAGCAAGCAGTTAGGAAGGCAAATGGTATATTGGCCTTCATTGCAAGAGGATTTGAGTACAGGAGCAAGGATGTCTTACTACAGTTATACAGGGCCTTGGTGAGACCACATTGGCCCAGAAATTCGGGTCGGGGGCTTCCCGCAGGTGCAAGTATAGCGGGTGCACTTACATAGATACATAGATAGATATATAGAAGATAGGAGCAGGAGTAGGCCATTCGGTCCCTCGAGCCTGCTCCGCCATTCGATGAGATCATGGCTGATCATCCAAACTCAGTACCCTATACCTGCCCTCTCCCCATATCCCTTGATACCTTTAGCTTTAAGAAATATATCTAACTCATTCTTGAATATATTTAATGACTTGGCCTCAACTACCTTCTGTGGTAGAGAATTCCACAGGTTCACCACTCTCTGGGTGAAGAAATTCTTCCTCATTTCTGTCCTAAATGGCTTACCCGTTATCCTTAGATTATGACCCCTGGTTCTGGACTCTCCGACCATCAGGAACATTCTTCCTGCATCTAGTTTGTCCAGACCTGTCAGAATTTTATATGTTTCGATGAGATCCCCTCTCATTCTTCTATACTCCAGCGAGTATAAGCCCAATCGACCCAATCTCTCCTCATATGTCATTCCTGCCATCCCAGGTATCAGCCTTGTGAATCTTCGCTGAACTCCTTCCATGGCAAGAACATCCTTCTTCAGATAAGGCGACCAAAACTGCACACAGTACTCAAGGTGTGGTCTCACCAAGGCCCTGTACAACTGCAGCAGGACATCCCTGTTCCTATACTTAAACCCTTTCGCTATAAAGGCCAACATAGCATTTGCCTTCTTCACCGCCTGCTGCACCTGCATGCTTACTTTCAGCGACTGGTGCACAAGGACACCCAGGTCTCGTTGCACTTCCCCTTTTCCCAATCTATTGCCATTCAGATAATAGTCTGCCTTTCTGTTTTTGACACCAAAGTGGATAACCTCGCATTTATCCACGTTATATTGCATCTGCCACGCTTCTGCCCACTCACCCAACCTGTCCAAATCATCCTGGAGTTTCTCGGTATCCTCCTCGCAGCACACACTCCCACCCAGCTTTGTGTCATCTGCAAACTTGGAGATATTACATTTAATTCCCTTATCTAGATCATTAATGTATATTGTGAATAGCTGGGGTCCAAGGACCGATCCCTGTGGTACCCCACTAGTCACTGCTTGCCACTCGGAAAAAGATCCATTAATTCCTACTCTCTGCTTTCTGTCCGCCAACCAGTTCTCTATCCAAGTCAATACCTTGCCCCCAATCCCATGTGCCTTAACTTTACACGCTAATCTCTCATGCGGGACCTTATCGAAAGCCTTTTGAAAGTCCAAATACACCACATCTACTGGTTCTCCCTTATCTATTTTCCCAGTTACATCCTGAAAAAATTCCAGTAGATTAGTCAAGCACGATTTACCTTTTGTAAATCCATGTTGACTTTGTCCGATCCTGTCACTGTTTTTCAAGTGCTCAGCTATTACATCCTTTATAATGGACTCTAGCATTTTCCCCACTACCGATGTCAGGCTTACCGGTCTGTAATTCCTCGCTTTCTCTCTACCACCCTTTTTGAATAGTGGGGTAACATTAGCTACCCTCCAATCCATGGATACAGTTTCCATCGAATGTTGGAAGATGATCAGCAATGCATCTACTATTTCTCGGGCCACTTCCTTAAGTACCCTAGGATGTAGATTATCAGGCCCTGGGGATTTATCGGCCTTCAATCCCGTCAATTTCCCTAACACCATTTCCCTGCAAATACTGATTTCTTTCAGTTCCTCCCTTTCATCAGACCGTATGTTCTCCAACATCTCTGGGAGGTTATTTGTGTCCTCCTTTGTGAAGACAGAACCAAAATATGCATTTAATTGGGCTGCCATTTCTTTGTTCCCCATTATAACTTCCCCCGCTTCTGACTGCAAGGGACCTACACTTGATTTCACTAATCTTTTTCTCTTCACATATCTATAAAAGCTCTTACAGTCAGTTTTTATGTTCCCAGCAAGCTTACTTTCATATTCTATTTTCCCCTTCTTAATTAATCCCTTTGTCCTCCTTTGTTGAATCCTAAACTGCTCCCAATCCTCAGGGTTACTGCTTTTTCTGGCCAATTTATATGCCCTCTCCTTGAATCTTATGCTATCCCTAATTTCCCTTGTTAGCCACGGTTGAGTCACCCTTTTTGTTTTATTCTTATGCCACACTGGGATGAACTAATTCTGTAGTTCCTCCATGCAGTCTTTGAATGTTTGCCATTGCCTATCCACCGTCAACCCCTTGAGTGACATTCCCCAATCAATCCTACCCAATTCGCGCCTCATACCATCGTAGTTTCCTTTATTTAAATTCAGGACCCTAGTCTCTGATTCAACTACTTCACTCTCCATCCTAATGAAGAATTCTATCATATTATGATCACTCTGACCCAAGGGGCCTCGTACAACAAGATTGCTAATTAATCCTTTCTTGTTACATAATACCCAGTCTAAGATGGCCTGATCTCTGGTTGGTTCCTCGACATATTGTTCCAGAAAACCATCCCGTAAACTTTCTAGGAATTCCTCCTCCACAGTATTTTTACTAATTTGGTTAGCCCAATCTATATGTAAATTAAAGTCACCCATGATGACTGCTGTGCCCTTAATGCATGCTTCTCTAATTTCCCTTTTAATGCCATCCGCAACCTCTGTATTACTGTTTGGAGGTCTATATACCACTCCCACTAACGTTTTCTGCCTCTTGTTATTTCTCAGTTCTACCCATACAGATTCCGCATCATCAGAGCTAATATCCTTCCTTTCAATTGTGTTAATCCCCTCTTTAACCAGCAATGCTACCCCACCTCCCTTTCTTTTTTGCCTATCTTTCCTAAATATTGAATAACCCTGGATGTTGAGTTCCCAGCCTTGGCCACCCTGGAGCCATGTTTCTGTAATCCCAATCAAATCGTATTCATTTACCTCTATTTGCGCAGCTAATTCATCCACCTTGTTCCGAATGCTCCTTGCATTAAGACACAAAGCCTTCAGGCTTGTTTTTTTAACGCTGTCAGACCTATATGAATTATTATTTACTGTGACCATGTTTGATTTAAACCGTTGAGTTCTTTGCCTTCTACTTTTGTTTTTCTCCTTCCTGTCTTTAGCTTTTATCCTTGTTTCCCTTTCCTCTGTCTCCCTGCTCAGGTTCCCAACCCCCTGCCACTTTAGTTTAAACCCTCCCCAACAGCACTAGCAAACACTCCGCCTAGGACATCGGTCCCGGCCCTGCCCAGGTGCAGACCGTCCGGTTTTTACTGGTCCCACCTCCCCCAGAACCGGTTCCAATGTCCAAGGAATTTGAATCCCTCCCCCTCGCACCATTCCTCTAGCCACGTATTCATTTGAAATATCCTCCTATTTCTACTCTGACTAGCACGTGGCACTGGTAGCAATCCTGAGATTACTAAGTATGGAAAAAAGGAGAAAGAGAGAAATACTCACCAACCAATCACTTACCTGCTTTCTGGTGATGTCACACTTCGATACTTTTTATTTCTTTACACTCACCGGTCCGTTGTAGCCCCGGCTCGCCTTTGAAATCTCCCGAGGTTTGGCGCTCTCCAGCCGCTCTCGCTCGCCTTTCAAATCTCCCGAGGTTTGGCGCTCTCCAGCCGCTCTCGCTCGCCTTTCAAATCTCCCGAGGTTTGGCGCTCTCCAGCCGCTCTCGCTCGCCTTTCAAATCTCCCGAGGTTTGGCGCTCTCCAGCCCCTCTCGCTCGCCTTTCAAATCTCCCGAGGTTTGGCGCTCTCCAGCCGCTCTCGCTCGCCTTTCAAATCTCCCGAGGTTTGGTGCTCTCCAGCCGCTCTTGCTCGCCTTTCAAATCTCCCGAGGTTTGGCGCTCTCCAGCCGCTCTCGCTCACCTTTGAAATCTCCCGAGGTTTGGCGCTCTCCAGCCGCTCTCCGCTTTAATTAATTGAACTTAAATTAAATCAAATCAATCCACCAATTATACTATAATTAAATGATATAGGGCCCTTGTTTACCAACTTTCCCCGCTACACCACAGAGACCCTAGAAACTTTAAACCACAAAATTTAAGTTTGGAAAAAGGAGAAAAAGAGAAATACTCACCAACCAATCACTTACCTGCTTTCTGGTGACGTCACACTTTGATTATTTTTTACTTCTCTCTCTCCCGCTCTCGGGGCTCAGATTGGTAAGCCTACCTGGTCGCTGCCGCCGCCTCGCCGCTGTCGCTCCACCCAGGTCCCCCGCCTCTGTGGGCGTACCTGGTCGCTGCCGCCTTTTATGGCCACCGCATCGCCGCTGTCGCTCCACCCAGGTCCGCCGTCTGCCGTTGTGCTGTGGGCTCGGGTGGGATTCCGATCCTGGGCCTCCTCCAGCTGCCGGTGTGCAGTGCTCGCGTATCCCAGCGGCGAAGCTAGTTCGCAGCGTCCCCTGGGATCACATGGTCCATGGGGAGCCAATCGGAGCAGGGAATCTCCATTCATAGATTTGACAGGAAGACCTGTCAAATCTATGAATAGAGATCGGCCCCAAAACCTAAGTAAAACTTCAAATAAATTTAAAAAAAACCATCACATTTTTAAAATAACTATAAATTACATAAATTAACTATTTTAAACAAAAATTTAAATTTTTGAAAACATTTATTAAAGTTTTTAACGGGGCTAAAAATAAACTTACCTTTCTTTAAAGTATTTAAAAATGATAAACCTGTGGAAAAAATGATTCAATTTTACTTAATTCACCTCTTACCTTGTTAAAAGGGCAACACGGTGGCATAGTGGTTAGCACTGGTGTCTCACAGCGCCAGGGACCCGGGTTCGAATCTGACCTCGGGTGACTGTCTGTGTGGAGTTTGCACATTCTCCCCGTGTCTGCGTGGGTTTCCTCCGGGTGCTCCGGTTTCCTCCCACAGTCCAAAAATGTGCGGGTTAGGTTGATTTGGCTATGATAAATTGACCCTTAGTGTTAGGGGGGGATTAAATATGTGGGGTTATGGGGATAGGATGTGCTATGTTAGGGGGAATTAAATACGTGGGGTTACGGGGGTAGGGTGGGATATGTGTACTGTGGGGATTAAAGCAGCGACAGGGTACTGGATTTGGATGATCAGCCATGATCGTATTGAATGGTGGAGCAGGCTCGAAGGGCCGAATGGCCTACTCCTGCTCCTAGATTCTATGTTTCTATGTTTCTAAAAGCAGGCCTTGCGCCTGCTTTTTCCACGCGCAGCTGCTGGGGACTTACCCGCACAGAGAAACCTGTAAAAAAAGCGGAAGTTCGATGCGTTGGCGCTGCCTCTCCCGTGCACGCGGTTGACCCATGAACCCCTTCCTTCAGGAGACCAGAAGTTCCGGTTTTCCGTGTATGCGCAGTGCATGCGCGAAATCGGCACTTCCGGTGGCCCTACGGGTGAGTACACAGCGCGTACTCACCCGTAGGGACCCAAATTTCTGGGCCAATATACTTGCCATAGAGGGAGTGCAGCAAAGGTTCACCAGACTGATTCGTGGGATGGCAGGACTGTCGTATGAGGAGAGATTGGGTCGACTAGGCCTGTATTTACTAGAGTTTAGAAGAATGAGAGGGGATCTCATTGAAATGTATAAAATTCTGACAGGGTTAGACAGACTGGGTGCAGGGAGGATGCTTCCCCTGGCTGGGGGGTCTAGAACGAGGGGTCACAGTCTAAGGATACGGGGTAGGACATTTAGGACAGAGATGAGGAGAAATTTCTTCACTCAGAGGGTGGTGAACCTGTGGAATTCTCTACCACAGAAGGCTGTGGAGGCCAAGTCACTGAATATATTTAAGAAGGAGATAGATAGATTTCTAGACACAAAAGGAGTCAAGGGGTATGGGGAGTGAGCGGGAATATGGTATTGAGATAGAGGATCAGCCATGGTCATATTGAATGGCGGAGCAGGCTCGAAGGGCCGAATGGCCTACTCCTGGTCCTATTTTTCTGTGTTTCTTTGTTTCTATGGCCATGAAGTTAAAGTGAAAAGGTAAATTAAAAACGCCTGTTAATCATCTGTCAACTAGATGCTAATGGTTTAATTGGGTCGCCCGCCGCTGCCTGTTGGGTCTGCTCAGCGCTGACAGACCCGACATTGGGAATGGTGCGTTGCGGTGGGTTGACAGTGGGGTCCCGACCTGCTGTCGAAAAAAATCCAATTTCCCACCCGACCTGCCGCCGCTGACCCCCCCGGAAAGTTCCCCCTCTGATGTCTGCCCACTGACTCCTGCTGGAAAACAACAGGATTGGGCTTGATGCCTCCCATGGTAAAATCAGCAGAGCACGATTCCCAGAGGTTGGGCCGACATGGCTGCAGCCACTTCCCAGCGTGAGCCAGCAACTGAATGAGAGGATGGGTGAAAACTGGAAAAAAAAGATTTATATAAAAATAACATTTGAAAATATTGGCCTCTATTCCGTACTGCAAATGTATTTCACATTTTATAACTTTAATTTATTTTCTGTACTGCATTAATTACTCTTATTGGTTTTGACCAAACAACTATAACCATCAACATATATATGTTATGGCACTGTGATTATAGTGAAAACAATCTATTCAAATAAAGGCTCCGCATTTAACAATATTAGCATGGATGCTGCAGATATAAGTGTTGGAAGGTGGTGTACTCCAAAGTTATACCAATCAATACAGATTAAATTTTTTGAGATGCTGCAATATATCAATATATTGTGACGAGTAAAAGTCCTGATAATGCTACTACAATTATTAGCCACATAATAATCAGGCCCAATTAACAGAAAATGACTAGGAATATCATAATGAAACCTTTTCAGGTGAATAAAGTTATGTGTCAAGTAGAAATGATCAGTACAATAGTGTTCTCCAATTATATGTATATATATTACACTCAGAATAATGCAGCATCGGTTTGAATTCACAATTGTAAAAGGGCACAGTGGGTGTGAGGGAGTTAGGTTTCCCTTTCATACTCAAACTAAAATCAAAACATACCACCCACAACTGTGAAATTATTTTAAGATATGTTTATTCTCTGTGTTGCTACATCCACGTTTTTACATATTTCATAATATTTTCTGTGTGTGTGTCTTTTTTAAAGAATGGTTCTGTGGAGCTCTTAAGGTGATACGGTAGAGGTGTTTGAATTTGTTCTGGAAAGCAGTGGATGGTGCTGTCAGTCATGTGGCAGGAGAGGAAATTTATGCACAGTTCACTTTTAAAGGGATGGGGACAATTAAGCAGAGTGTCACACGGAGGTGGATAAAATTATAAAAGCTTCTGGTGAGCATTAGTGTCTTAACTCATCAGCAGCTTTTTCCAGGGCTGAGGGAGCAAGGGAATAATAAATTCCAGGCCAGCATGAAGAGAAACGAACCCTTAGATGCGGTGAAGAGACCACAGACAAATTACTGTGCAGCTCAGCACCCAACCTTGTCCTTGATGACTGTTGAAGTTGAAGTGGTTCTACGTGAGATGCTTGCAAGGAGGGTTTTTCTCTGTGCCACTTCACAGTATCATTTTATAGGTCAGCATGTCTGCAAGAAAATATAGCCAGATTTCCGACCACAGTTGACCCTTACTGTCCCTGCACACGTGCATGCACTATACTCCTATCTTTAGCCTGAGGCCTCCTACCCACAATCCTAGGCCTCCTGCCCTCAGCCTAAGGCCTTCTACCCTCAGCCTGAGGCCTTTTACCCTCAGCCTGAGGCCTTCTACCCTCAGCCTGAGGCCTTCTACCCTCAGCCTGAGGCCTTCTACCCTCAGCCTGAGGCCTTCTACCCTCAGCCTGAGGCCTTCTACCCTCAGCCTGAGGCCTTCTACCCTCAGCCTGAGGCCTTCTACCCATCAGTTTTCATTAGGAATGCTGGGAACTCAGTGCCCAGCATGCCCGTGAGCTGGTATTTGGTGTAGTGCTCCTCTGTGCCCCATTTTACATATGGTAATGAAGCCTTTGCCTACTTCAGGTGAGCGCTTTAGTCACTCGCCCAGCACCCCATCGGAATATACAGCGGGGTCCAAAACCAATGGCAGAAGTCAGGAAATCCGGCAGAAATTGGTCTTGCCGGATTTCCCGACCGTTAGATTTGGGATGTTGAGACGAGCAAAATTGCTCCCCCACCATTTCTTCTGTACATGGATAACATTGATTTACATTGGAATGAATATATTTTTTGTTCCTCTATTGTGTCAGGAGAAGATCAGACTACTTAAGAAAATAACATGGCAGAACCATGTGTTTCAAATATCAAGTTAATTACAGGGATCAACTGCTACCTTCTAATAATCGAGCTGCTAATACCTTTGTTGTTGGATGTCTTGATGGCTAATGCCAGAACCCAGTGCAGCAGAGGCTTATAATTTTCGGTGTATATGTAAACTCTAAAATTGTATTGTGTCTAGAATTTGACTTCAAGATGCAGTATGAAATAAATAAACACGATTCACTTAAATCTTATGCATATAAAGAAAAATATGAAGATTAATAAAATCTTGTTTGGTTGATCCTGTTGTTTTTCCCAACAAGGCACCTTTGTAATCAACAAAAATAACATGAACCTTGAGAACATTCATTGTGGAACATACTACTGTATACAGTCAGACAACAAAATTTTCTTCATGGATCAAGTTACCAAGCTGCACAGCAAGATATCGGCAAAAATAGCATGATTCAAAGGCATCAGTTCCTTCTTCACACAGAAAGCAGCAATTACAGTGTACAATGTATGCACTAATTCTGCTTCACTTTAATTACTAAGATGTAGACAGGCGACAGTGTTCAAACAGTCACTTGCTGGAACTGATAATATAAAACAAAGCAAGTAGAATTATATTAAATTATAATGTCAAAAGAAATAACTTTCTCAAAACTTAAATGGCTACCTTTGGCCACCATAATGACAGACAACTTGACTGCTTGAAGTACAGATGCTTTATGAAAATAGCTCCTAGATATACAGTGCCTCGACACTCCAAGTTTAGCATCAATGCAAAGCGATTTCCACCTCACACCAATGCTAAACTCGCACTGTAAATACAGAATTGGGGCCCAAATTAACTCTGGAGTGAAGTGGAGTGAGACTCCCTGGAGGCAATACTCGCACATTGATTTAGTTTGACTTAACATGGAGTGTAAAACTTTTTAAATCTACCTTACTTCAGTTTAAATATTTAGATAGCATGAATGTTATCCTCCTCATATTCTAAACACTTAGGCCCCACTGCCCTTAGATACATAGATACATAGAAGATAGGAGCAGGAGTAGGCCATCCGGCCCTTCGAGCCTGCTCCGCCATTTAATGAGATCATGGCTGATCCTTCAATTCAGTATCCCGTCCCCGCCTTCTCTCCGTAACCCTTAACCCCTTTTGCCTGTAGAAATATATCTAATTCCCTCTTAAATATATTTAATGAGCTGGCGTACACTGCCCTCTGTGGCAATGAGTTCCACAGGTTCACCACTCTCTGAGTGAAGAAATTCCCCCTCATTTCTGTCCTAAATGGTTTAGCCCTTATCCTTAAATTATGTCCTCTAGTTCTGTTCTCACCCGCCAAGGGAAACATTCCTTCTGCATCTAATCTGTCTAGACCTGTCAGAATTTTATACACTTCTATGAGGTCCCCTCTCAATCTTCTAAACTCCAGTGTGTACATCCCTAAACTACATAGTCTCTCCTCATAGGTCAATCCCGCCATTCCTGGTATCAGCCTGGTGAATCGCCGCTGCACCCCCTCCATGGCAAGAACATCTTTCCTCAGATGAGGCGACCAAAACTGTACACAGTACTCGAGGTGTGGTCTCACCAGTGCCCTGTACAGCTGCAGCAAGGTATCCCTGTTCCTGTATTCCAACCCTTTTGCTATGAAGGCCAGCATACCGTTTGCCTTCTTGACCGCCTGTTGCACCTGCATGCTCGCCTTCAGTGACTGGTGTACAAGAACACCCAGGTCTCTCTGTACTTCCCCCTCTCCCAATTTATTGCCATTTAAATAATAATTTGCCCTCCCGTTCCTGCACCCAAGGTGGATAACTTCGCACTTGTCCACATTATAGTGCATCTGCCATTTATCCGCCCAATCACCCAGTCTGTCCAAATCGCTCTGGAGCTTCCTGGTCTCCTCCTCTGAGCCCACCCCCCCTCCTAGTTTAGTGTCGTCTGCAAATTTGGAAATGCTGCATTCGACTCCCTGATCCAGGTCATTAATATAAATTGTGAACAGCTGGGGACCCAGGACAGATCCCTGTGGTACCCCACTTGTTACTGCCTGCCATTCAGAAAATGAGCCGTTTATTCCAACTCTCTGTTTTCTATCTGACAGCCAGTTCTCTATCCACGTCAATACTTTCCCCTTTATCCCATGAGCTTCAATTTTCCATGCTAATCTTTTATGTGGGACCTTATCGAAGGCCTTTTGGAAGTCCAGGTACACCACATCTACTGGCTCTCCCCCATCTATTTTACCAGTTACTCCCTCAAAAAATTCCAATAGATTAGTCAAGCACGATTTACCCTTTGTAAATCCATGTTGACTCTGTCCTATCCTGTCCCCATTTGCTAAGTGCTCGGCTATTTCATCCTTAATGATGGACTCCAGCATTTTGCCCACAACTGATGTAAGGCTTACAGGTCTGTAATTACCTGCTTTTTCCCTACCCCCCTTTTTGAATAGTGGGGTAACGTTAGCTACCCTCCAATCCATGGGCACTGTTCCCGAGTCTAATGAATTCTGAAAAATCATGCTTAGTGCATCCGCTATCTCTAGGGCCACCTCCTTCAGTACCCTAGGATGCATGTTATCAGGCCCTGGGGATTTGTCCGCCTTCAATCCCTTTAGCTTCCTTAACACCATATCCTTAGAGATATTGATTTGCGTCAGTTCCTCCTTTGCCAATGTCCCTATTTTTCCCGATATCCCAGGGAGGTTTTTTGTGTCTTCCTTCGTAAAGACTGACCCAAAGTATGCATTTAGTTGGTCTGCCATTTCCTTATTTCCCATTATATATTCCCCCGTATCTGACTGCAATGGACCAACTTTGGTTTTCACCAGTCTTTTCCTCTTGATATACTTATAAAAGCTTTTGGAGTTAGTTTTTATATTTTCCGCCAGCTTGCTTTCGTAAGCTATTTTGCCCTTCTTGATTAAGCCCTTTGCCCTCCTTTGCTCTATCTTAAACTGTTCCCAATCTTCCGCTCTGGCGCGTTTTTTGGCTATTTTATACGCCCTATCTTTGGATTTTATGCTGTCTCTAATTTCCCCTGTTATCCACGGTTGAGTCACCTTTTTAGATTTCCTTTTATGCCAGATTGGTATAAACAATTTTTGCAATTTTGTCATTCTATCTTTAAATGCTTGCCATTGTTTATCTACCTCCAGTCCTCCCAGGAACGTTGTCCAATCAGACCTACTCAGTTCCCGTCTAATGGCATCATAATTCCCCTTGTTTAAATTCAGGACCTGAGTCTCTGAGTCAATTTCTTCGCTCTCCATTTCGAGTGAGAAATCGATCATGTTATGATCGCTCTGACCCAAGGGTCCCCGTACAACAAGATTACTAATTAGTCCCTTCTCATTGCACAGTACCCAGTCCAATATAGCCTGTTCCCGAGTTGGTTCCTCGACATATTGATCCAGATAACCATCCCTTAAACACTCAAGGAATTCCTCCTCCTCATTATTTTTACTGATTAGGCTAGTCCAATCTATATGTAAGTTAAAGTCACCTATGATGACAGCTGTGCTCTTATTGCACGCTTCTCTAATTTCCCTCGTGATGCCCTCCCCAACCTCTATTTTACTATTTGGAGGCCTATATACCACTCCTATTAATGTTTTTCGCCCCTCGCTATTTCTTAGCTCCACCCATATAGATTCTGTATTAACTGAGTTAATATCCTTCCTTTCAATTGCACTCTCGCTGTAACATTGCCCAAAGAAGAAAGGATAGTTTTCAACCCCATGTGCCACACAAGTCTCCAAGGAACAGTGATACAATAGTCTCCAAGGAACAGTGATACAATTTTCTGCCTATTGATACGCAATTAATACACAACATTACTCTCTGTCAATACATATTCAGCTCCCAACATCGCTCTGTGTTCATCTGTGGTCAGTAGTCAAAGTTTTACTCAAGAAAACAGAAGCAGTGAACTAAACAGTAGGAAGGATCAGTGGGTTCCCTTTGATTTATGTTATATTCATTTTCTCTCTGTTGTATTTCTAAGCTGCCCTTGGACACTGTTAACAGGTTTTCAAGCTTAATTGGGACCTCTTGTATCAATGGATCAATACACAAGTAAATACAACTGAACGTTCATACTGTGAGGTGTTCATACTTTACATTCTGGCCTCTTATATGCCAATGTATGTATTATGCATAAAACAAGCAATGCATTAAGATGCATTATAATTCGTATGATAGAGAATGGCAAGGACAAAACTTCCAGGTAATTGTTCAGAAACAGCACCCAGGCAAGTATGAAAGTTCAAATGGATTTCTAGTCCTCTATCATTTTGTACTATACTTACAACTTAAGCTGTTATTTAAAGTTTATTAATGAATTAGAAGAAAATCATTATGATGTTAAGTTTTTCTCTTTCATAATTTCTCAGCTGAAAGCAGAAGTGGGCAACCCATCTCCAGGCATCACGAACTGACCACGAGGATATCAGCAATATCTGCACGAGGCAATAATCCCTCTGATTATCTCTTTTCCTCTCTGGGGAAATACCTGGGTTGCGCTTAGAGTCTCTTCCTGATGACGCAGCAAAAATTAAGAACTCATCAAGGTTGCAGGCTACTTGACTCCCTGAAGCTTTCTGAACCTAGCTCCAGTATATCTAAGAGTGCCTAAACACTGCAATTTTCGCATCAATGCAAAGCAATTTCCACCTCACACCAATGGGGTATTGTGGCAACTTACCCCTCAGAGGGTAGCAAATTAGAGAGTACCACCTATAAAAAAATCATGTTTTAAACTCAGTTGCTAAGGTCCTACAATATGTAGGACAGAATTTATGTGCAATATTAACATTGGCAGTTGCTAATAGCAGCTCCTAGCGTTAAACTGATATTTTATTTGGCACCATGCTTTGTCAGCATGTGCCATTGGATGAATGCTTAAATCATGATTCATGCACACTTCTGGCAACATATTTGCACCACCACAGATAAATAATGGCCATTTGGCCAGCAGGTGGGAAACCCATGGATGCTGCCAGAAATTAAAATGAGCCATTCTCTCCTACCCTTAGGCTAATCAAAGTGAAGAGACACTTCTCTCTAAAGCAGAAATAGAAGAAAATGATATATGGGTGGTTAAGGTGTAGAACCAGGTTGGAATTTAAGGTATTGCAAGTCTGACATTTACTGTTCCCTGAAGTAAATACTAATTAGTCTTTTATAGCGTATAACGTGATAATGCTGCAGGATTGCACAGGTGACTATTCTTTTCTGTAATTACATGGTAATGAAAGCAAATAAAGAGAGACCACCAATGTGGTAATACAAATGAGGTAAGATTTTATTCCATGATAAACATCAGGGGGTAGAGTTTATCTTTCACTGTCGGTGGAAAACAGGCAGTGGTGTATCAGTCACCCGTTATACACCCCGCCCAATTATCCTCGTCACTGTGTATAATGGGCGGATGATCCACTACTGCCAGTTTTCCACCAAGCAGTGCAAGTTAAAATCTACAAGGTGTGAAACATAGAACTAGGCTTTTCTTTTTTTGCATGTGGACCATATGTTTTAATAAATATTGTATACTTCATTGCTCTTTTTTCCTTGCTAGTTTTGGCTCCACAGGCACTGGTAACCTTCTGTTACCTTACACAAATGGCCATTATTTATTTGGAAGGCACAGCAGCACAATGGCAGGCTATTCAACTGAGGCAACATTCCAACCAAGCATAATGCTGATATCAACTGATGTCTATACACGTGCAATTCCAACGTGGGATGCTGAATAGCGATCACAAGTGAGAACTCTGATCGAATTTCCCCTTCCCAACTCGTGGGTGCTGAGGCCAGCTGTAGCACTGCCATCCTAGTTAAGACCAACACAGACTGGGGGCCAAACTTGAAATACTTAAAGATCTGATCTGATCGAGGTGTTTAAAATGTTAAAAGGATTTGATAGAGAAACCATTTCCTCTGGTGGGGGAATCAAGAACAAGGGGACATAATCTTAAAATTAGAGCTAAGCCCTTCAGGAGCAAAATCAGGAAGCACTTTTTCATACAAAGGGTAATAGAAATCTGGAACTCTCTACCCCAAAAGTCTATGGATGCTGGGTCAATTGAAATTTTCGAGACTGAGATCAATACATTTTTGTTAGGCAAGGGATATGGAGCAAAGATGGGTAAATGGAGTTGAGGTGCAGATCAACTATAATCTAATTGAATGGTGGAGTAGGCTCAAGGGGCTGAATGGCCTATTCATGTTACTAATGTTCATATGTTCCTAAGGCCCGTGTAGTTCAGCTACTTGGGCAACACGGTGGCATAGTGGTTAGCTCTGTTGCCTCACAGCGCCAGGGACCCGGGTTCGAATCCGGCCCACGGGTGACTGTCTGTGTGGAGTTTGCACATTCTCCCCGTGTCTGCGTGGGTTTCCTCCGGGTGCTCCGGTTCCCTCCCACAGTCCAAAGATGTGCGGGTTAGGTTGATTTGGCTATGATAAATTAACCCTTAGTGTTAGGGGGGATTAAATACGTGGGGTTACGGGGATAGGGTGGGATATGTGTCGGTGCAGGCTCAATGGGCCGAAATGGCCTCTATCTGCACTGTGGGGATTCTGTGATTCTTTGGGTAATCTCACTGAGCTGTAAGGAAGTTCTGCGTTTTTCTTCACAAAAGTATGAAGTCCTATTTCATTCCAAGTTGCTTTGGTCTTCCAGACCATACACCAGCCATGGGTGAAGAGAAAGGTGATCAATTCCTCTAAAGCTTCCGCTAGTGTTACTCATTGCTGGCAATCAGGTGTCGCATGACAACAGTTGAGAGGAGACCTTCCCTATTTTTCCTCATTCCCTTTGGGAAGGTACCTGGCTTCAGTCTGCTGCCTCTGAACAGTGAACTTATATACTGTGTAATAGATTCCCTCACTGTACCTTTACCTGACGAAGGGGCAGCAGCTCTGAAAGCTCGTAATTTTAAATAAAACTGTTGGACTATAACCTGGTGTTGTGCGACTTCTCATTTCTGAACAGTGACGCAGCAGAGATCAGGAACTCAGTAGCTGGGGGAAAATTACTGCCACCACACTATTTGGAACAAATTCTGGCTTTGGACAGCCGAACCAGACTGCGTAAATGCAAAGCTAAGTTTCAAATTCGGTCTCCCAACAAAATTTGCTAGTCCAAAAACCAAAATAATTTTCCCTGAGCTGAAGTCAGAAGCAGAGCTACAGCTGACATCTGAATGCTCATCACTAAGAGGGTTAGGATTACTGCATCTTTAAAATAAATCCATTGAATAAAGAAAATTCAAATTTTATGGAAATCTGATACCACACAACAAAATGAAGCACAAGTCTCTTATCAATTCAAAAACAAAAAGTGTTTGTGTTAGGAACATTTCTGTAACATAATAAGCCTATTGGGGTTTCATTTATTTTGCTCAAAGCACTTCACATCTCTGCAGCTTTCACAAACGACCCACAGATTTGATTACTCTATGCTCCCAAATGCTTTTTAAGCATGTGCATTGCCTTATTTCTACAAGACAGCTATTTGTATTTTGTTCATGAAGAACCCTCATCTCTCATGCGTGGCGGTTGCTATGGTGATCTATAAATAGAACATGGATCAAATGAATCAGTCTGGTTGAAAATAAGTAACCCTTTCAATAAAAGTGACAGCAAGAATGTTTTGCGAATGCATTACTAACTTTAAGCAATATGACACACTTAGCTAAAGCTTTACCTAATAATGAAAATGGATGTAATCATTTAATGTCACATAAGAATTAAATCTACAACAGCAGCCTCAGTTGCATATCTCTCATGTTTGACTGAATTCACCCTTAACTAACAGTTATGATGAATTGCCAGTGAAGATTACAGTAAATGTTTTGAATCCTATCTCAATCCCCTGATATTCCTGCCCAAGTAAAATGAAGTTTTTCCCAGAAACAAAATCATACTTTCCTCCAGTCAACATCTCCTCTCGACAGACAGCATGTCTAACCTCAGACGGTTGGTGTATGTGTTGTCGAGGAGCCAGCACAGATGCAGTGCATCACCATGCCTCCTATATTTTAGGTAGTTTGTTACAACCAAAGTGAAACCTAAGCCTGTATATGACTAAATCTAAAGAAAGACTCATCTGCTGCTGAAACCGTCATCTTGCCTTTGTTACCTCTAGACTTGACTATTTCAATGCACGCCTGGCCTGCCTCCCACGTTTTACCCTCCGTAAACTTGAGGTCATCCAAAACTCTGCTGCCCGTGTCCGAATTCACACCAAGTCCCGTTCACCCATCACCCCTGTGCTCGCTGACCTACATTGGCTCCGGTTAAGCAACGCATTGATTTTAAAATTCTCATCCTTGTTTTCAAATCCCTCCATGGCCTTGCCCCTCCCTATCTCTGTAATCTCCTCCAGCCCTACAACCCTGCGAGATATCTGCGCTCCTCTAATTCTGGCTTCTTGAGCATCCCTGATTATAATCGCTCCACCATTGTTGGCCGTGTCTTCAGCTGCCAAGGCTCTGAGCTCTGGAATTCCCCCCCTAAACCTCTCCGCCTCGCTACCTCTCTTTCCTACTTTAAGATGCTCCTTAAAACCTACCTCTTTAACCAAGCTTTTGGTCATCTGTCCTAATTTATCCTTATGTGGCTTGGTGTCAAATTTTGTTTAATAAAGCGCCTTGGGCAGTTTTACTACATTAAAGGCGCTAGATAAATACAAGTTGTTGTTGTTGTTTATATGATGCATTACGCATATCAATCATGAATAATTTTTCTTCCCCTCCTCCGTGCTATGATGTCAGCCCTGGCTCAGTGTAGCACTCTCACCTCTGAGTCAGAAGGTTGTGAGTTCAAGCCCCACTCCAGAAACCTGAGCACATAATCTACACTCCAGTGCAGTACTGAGGGCACGCTACACTGTCAAAAGTGCCGTCTTTCGGATGAGGTGTTAAGGCCAGGTTCCATCTGCCCTTTCAAAAGATCCCATGATACTAATCAAAGAAGAGCAGGGGGGTTCTCCCCAGTGTCCTGGCCAATATGTATTCCTCAACCAACATCACCAAAACAGATTATCTCATCATTATCTGATTTGTGGGACCTTGCTGTGCAAATCGGTTGCCGCATTTCCTACATTACAACAGTGACTACACTTCAAAAGTATTAATTGGTTGTAAAGCAATTTGGGACGGCTGGAGGTTGTGAAAAGTGCTATATAAATGCAAGTCTTTTTTTTCTATCTGAAACAATTCAAAATGCTTCATATATTGTCAATAGATTTGCAGTGGCGATTATTATTTAGGCAAACACAATCTAGAATTGAGGCTTCCCTGCTTACATCTGTCTTTAAACCTTCACACAAAGCACAGTGGTTTATGGTAATGTTTAAAGGGTGCATTTTCCTTACAAGCAAATTTTAAGCTTTCCATCGACTAAGTGATGAATTTTGTTTAACTCAATAAATGTATTTGTTGAAAGAGTAGATTTGCAC
The DNA here is from genome assembly GCA_030390025.1 of Squalus acanthias. NCBI lineage: Eukaryota > Metazoa > Chordata > Chondrichthyes > Squaliformes > Squalidae > Squalus > Squalus acanthias. The sequence goes on along the minus strand of CM059427.1, from coordinate 792,267 downwards.
AGAGTTTTTTTAAAAATTGGGCGCTGCTATGTATCCAATAGAATCTAGGCACCAATGTTTCTAGTTTAGTTTACCTATTGAATTGTGGTTTGTGTCTTTTAATATCTTTCTTACAGTTTTTACTTCAGGGCCTCAGTCTGTCTCAAAAGCCACTTTGACTGGAAATTTTTACCTCAGAAGAGTTGAATAGAATTTCCAACCACATCTGTACATTCTGAACATGTGCAGTTTGAAGGTTTTCACAACATGCAATCTGTGCGCCTACAGCAGACAAAGAGTAGAAAGGTGTGTCCCATCATCCTGAGAGGATTTCAGGCAAGTCTCAGTTTAAAAAATTAACAACTTTTCTATTATGAAGTGGTTAGTCAGACCTCTGATTAACACAACGGTAACTAACAGCAGCTGTGGTTTCTTTGTTTTCCGTTTTAACAGACAACAACTATTATTTATCATGAATGGACTTCTTTTTCCTCAATCAAAAGATTGAAAAATCAGTTAAAAAATCTTCCTTTTCTGAACCATTTTGGAGGTTAAGGGATTTCTTTTTTAGATTAAAAACCGAGGAACTCTAAACAGTGACCGATGGAGCATTTTATGAGATGTTTGTTTATGTTTATTAAAGACTGTATAAGTCAGCAAACTCACTAAAATGTACTAATTAGTTTAAGGCAAAACAGAAAGAAAGGAAGTGGCTGATGATGGGGAAAAGCGGTGTAAGCAGAGATGCTTGATGACGCAAAAGGGGCTGTAGATAGGTCAGGGAAGGGCGGTGACTGGCAGGGCTGCAGTGGGTAGTTGAGTCAGGTAGTTCAGCCTGCTGGCCTGAAAGGGGTCAATGCCATTTTGGAACCCATTCTTTTGGGCTCCCTCCTCCACAAGACTGTGAGACCCTGTTTCCCCCCTCAAATACTCCAAGATCTAAGCAATGTCCAATTCTATCAGTCTCTGTACACCCCCCGCCCCCCCAAATCTCCCACACCTCCTCCCCAGTCCAGCTGTAGCCCAGGACCCGCCTTATATGAGAATGTTCTCTCACAAACTCCTAGACCACATTCTTAGTACTTCTTGATCCATCAATGGTCTCCGTGCCCCCAGACACTCCCCTCAATATTCTCAGATCTCAGGTCCTGTCACATTCTTTCCAGAATCCTCCCAATTGTGCTTCCAGAACCACGGGACAGCCCCCTTCAGTGCGCTCAGACACTGGAACCCACCTTCCTTTAAAGACTGCAGGACACTGAGGCCCCATCCAATTACTGCCAGACCCTGATACTGTCCACAATGCTAATAAATCAATCAGTAGCCCTGATAATTCACTTGTCATAACATCTCTGTTCTTATAAAACCTCTTGACTCATGGTGAGCAACTCCACATGAGATATTCGAGTATACTATGAAAATGGTAGATAGTTCAGATACTGTGGATGGAAAAATCCACAAGTATTAATCTTCATGACAGAGAGGAGAAATTGAGTAGGAACATAACTATTGTAAACAGAATACTGAAGGGCTCAGGTTTTAGGGTAAAATTTCTTGTTGAATTTTATAATGACAATTTTTTTTAAAGTATGATGCGATGTATTATGTTATGTTTTATCAACCAGGTTTTATTTTTGAAAGAAAAAGATAATGGCAGTGTAAAGAAAATAAAGACCTGAAACGTTAACTCTTGTTTTTCTCTCTCCACGGATGCTGCCTGACCTGCTGAGTGTTTGCAGCATTTTCTGTTGTTATTAAAGAAAATAAAGATCTACATCAGTCAGTGTTTTACACGTTTCTTTTATTTGCAAGTGTACAAGGGATATTTTCTTTTAAAAAAGACCCCTACTAAAAACCTCAGTAGACCGATCAAATACTTAACACTGCACACCGGAGGGAATAATGTTCTCTATTTCACTAAGTGTTCCATTCTAGTCTTAGCTCAATGTTATCTTAGAACCTTCGACGTGAAATTTGAAGAACATTAAATAATTGAATGTGAAAGCCTCTGGAACTGCAACTTGGAACTTTGGTTCAACCAATTCACTAGACTGGTGAATTATCCCCAATGTCTCAGCTGTCTAAAAGCACAAGAAGATAGCTGGTCATTGCAGCCAATTAAGTGTGATTACCTGAAAAGGATGCAACCATCTCTTTTTAGTACTTAACACACCAAAGAAATAAAGAAATGACATTTATATATAGCGCCCCATCACGTCCTCAAACTGCTTCACATCCAATAGAATTACGTTCAAAGTGAAGTCACTGTTGTTTCCTTTATTTCATACCTTGGACTGTGTTCACCAAGTCAATAGAATTTACATATACAGAAGAAACAACTCAATTTATTCAGAACTCCTACAAAACAACCTCATAATGAATTTATGAAAGTCAAAAAATTTAAAAACAGCACAAGCCCCAAAAGAGTTTAAACAAGAATATCCAACAACAACATACATTTATATAGCGCCTGTAATTTAGAGTCCAAGGCACTTCGCAGGAGCTTAATCAGACAAAATTTGACACCAAGTCTCATAAAGTATTATAATAATACATTGTAATAGACATTCATGTCAAAGTTACAGAGTTTACGCTGCACAAAAATAAGCGGTCAACATTGTCCAATTTGTCTATGGCACAAATAGGATTTCATACAGTGTATATTTCATCAGAATTTCTATTAAAATGCAACTGCCAGTAATCAGATACCTTGTGAGGATTCTTATTTCATTTGTGTCAGTGAGCTGGTCGAGATTTCACATTACCAGAGAAACCTCATTCACATTCTGCTCCAGTAGCTGAAGCTCAGTTGCTGAAGTCTATTTTAAGAACCGAGGTCACACTACAAATAGATTGGAGTTATACTTTGTGAACATGCAGTCATTGTTTGCCGCTGTATTATGGATTTTTCAAAACATATGTTCTTGAACAAAAAGTGTATTAGTTCATGAACTTGGCAACATTCAGTGTTTGGGAGTTTAAATACACTACACACACGTTTTATTCTGTGCAGTGCATAATACATTGCTGCTAACTAATACCCAGCTAATCCCTGGATAACGTGACCTGTAGGAATCTGAAAAACAACCAGAAAACACTTCAATTCTATTCCCTATTTAATTGACAATAAATATTTTGCTAAAATGGAAATGAAAAGCTTTTACAGTTCTGTTGGTGAAACGTAGCTAGTTTGGTTTGAGTGGGTCTGGGTGGGTGCTGTATAAGTACTGGAGTGGTTGTTCATGAATCTGTGTTTGGCTCTGCAGTTCACTTACAATAAAATGTTCTGAATATTAATATATTCTTAATATTATGCATATTGCTCCATTGTAGAATACCACATTTTTTGAGCAATATCTTTCTCTGATATTTATGGAATTTATTTTGACTGTAAATACTTTCTTATTAAAATTGCAGCGCCTTTTCATTTGTAGCTGGAGAAATTCCAGTACACTCACTTGAGATACCAGCACAAGGTCTGTACCACATGCATTGGTGCAAATCTAGTTTTGAAACAATAGACTATGGGTGACAGGCCAGTTACAATAGTCTAGATGTTGATACTGTAAAAAGGGTGATATTTGAAAATGGTCAAGATGATAAAGGCCTAGAAATTGGATAAGGCCTGAAAACGGGCGCGGGTATTGCGATGTGCGACTACCCCATGCCCCTTCCTTCCGATGCAGGCAGCACACAAACTTCGTGCTGTCTGCTAAGTTAAATGACAGCAGCCAAGTGCTAAACACACTCTTGAGTGGCTGTACGCCTTGGCAGGCGGCCAAAGTTCGTGTGAGGCAAGCACCAATTAAAGCTAGCCTGCACTTCTTATAGCCAGACTGCACCTCTTAAAGGGGAGGTGCATTCTGGCTGCAGCAGGTACTGGAAGTCATTGTAGAGGAGTGTGTGACCTACAGGAAGAGTGAAGATGGTGCAACATGGCAGCAAGAGGGCTCCCAGATTTTCAGATGCAGCACTCGAGGCCCTGACGCAGGAGGCCCTGGTGCAGGAGGTGGACAGGAGGAGAGGTGTCCTCTATCCACAGGGGGCAAGGAGGCCCTCCAGATACATGCTGAGAAGGGAATGGGAGCAGATAGCTGTCACTGTCAATACAAGCAGTGTAGCCCCGAAGACCTGGATGCAGTGCAGGAAGAAGTTTAATGACCTCATACGAGTGGTCAAGGTCAGGGAATTCATCTTCAAATGCCATATCCCACCATCTACACTACTAGCCTCACACACTGCTCAATGCACCACACCCCCATCGCTCACCTACCAACAATCTCTATCAATCACGACTCATACCTCACAATCATAGCTTCACCTCACCCCCACACACTTACCACTGTTGCAAGCCTCACACCCACATCTCACAGCTTGCACACACTGCCAGCTATTCAACCATGACAGGCACATCACCCAAACACATTGTACCCACACTCACTGACACACTTCTCTTTCTCTTGCAGGCCAAGGGGGTGCATAACTGGCACCAGCAGCAGCTAACAGGCGTGAGACAGGCACAGTTGCAGAACCTGACCCAGCTTGAGGAGACAGTGCTGGATATCATTGCAGGGTTTGTCAATGAGGCCGTGGCGATCGGCGAGGCTGAAAGCGTTGATGATGATGGCATGCTCATATCTAATCCTCCTTCTCACATTCTACTTCCCTCTCCGCCCACAATCTCTTCTCACTTACAAGCTGCTGATGGTGTAAGCATGAACATCTGCTGTCCGCACCCCCCACCCCCCCTCACTACAACCCTACCCTTGTGCCTTTCTCCTTTACCTGGCCAGCCAGTGCAGGAAGAACAAGAGGAGAGTGATGGAGAAGGGGAGACACCGTCACCTGATCTGACACCCATAGGCACCAGTTCAGAAAATGGCACTGGGTGTATTTTAGAGGGTAGAATAGAGGCGGGATCTGCAAGTGGTGAGTCACTGGGCACGAGTGGCCTGCAGTGAGGGCAGGGAGAAAGGGTAGTGTGGATGCCAGCTCCCGGAGGGCGAGTTCACATACAGGTTCTGCAGCAGAGGAGTCAGATGAGAACTTTGATGTGCAGCCTTCAGAAGAATGGTGATGGACATGCACACAGATATGCTTAGTGCATTGGCAGGCCTGCCGGAGAGTCTGTTGTCACTGTCAAGGAGCATGGAAAAGTTCGGCTCCAACCTTGCACAGGGCTTTGCGCAGAGCTTGGAGCCCAAAGTTTCCAGGATGGAAGTAATGGCCAACTCCATTAGGGAACTTGTGGACCCAACCACGATGCAGGGTGTGATGGGCGATGTCTCAGCTTCCATTGCAGCACAAGTGGAAGCGACCCAATGTCTGAGTGCTGCAGTAGAAGTTCAGACTTCTGCCATGCAGGCTCAGACTGCTGCCATCGTGGCTGCGTTTACAAGTGTGGAAAGTGGCTTGCAGGGTCTCACAGCAGTCCAGCAATCTGTGCTCCGACAGATGGCTAGGAATGCTGAGGCGCCGACCCGGGGGAGTGGCAGTGGCTCCGTAGAGCTCGACCCTGCTGTCCTCTCTCAGGATGACAACATTTGTCCTCCCACCCCTGCCACTCCACCAGTGCCCTTGCTGTTGCCTGTCAGCCAGTCAGCCCAGCCAGCCCAGACTGCTGCTGCCCATGCCAAGGTGGTGTAGTCTACAGCCAGTCCTTCTCGGCCCAGAGGTGCTCGAGGTCGTCCTGTAAGGTCAACCGCAGTCTCAACCACAGAAAGTCAGCAGCCTTCCACCAGCTATGTTGCAACCACTGGGGTAACACTTCGTAGGAGCACTAGGACAGGCAAAGGCACACGACAGACAGGCACTAAGGGAATGCACAAGGGTGAATAGTTGACTATATTATGTAGGTTTGGAATTAATCATTTATAAATTATGTTTGGAATGTTTGTTTTGTGGTGGCTTTCATTTCAGCTTTGTGGCCAAGGGGACGCTGTGACGTTCCATGACAGAGGGATGGTAAGGTGGGAAAGTGTTGAGCAGCGGGGATCTGGGGTTTCAGGGGAACTGGAGTCTGATGATGCGCTCATGGACAGCCCGTCTGGAACAGGGATTTGCAGGCTGCCTCCTCCCTTCCTCTTCCTCTTCCTCCTCTTCCAGCTTCTCCTCCCTCTGAGATGGTTGTGGAACCCTTTGTGGCAAGGGCTGCACCCTCATGATGGCCAAGTTGTGTAGCATGCAGCAGACCACCACGAATTATGAAAATAGAAAAGGATAATTAAGAGTCAAAAATAATGGTTCTGGCCTGGAAGAAGGCTAAGTTCAAGGAGATAAGCTGGCCCAAATTAACTAGGCAGTAAAGTTAGCAAATAGTTTGATGGATCAGCAGTGAGGAATCTTCAAATATGAGATGAATGGAGTACAAAATAAATATATTCCTATAAGCAAAAAAAAGGCTGCAACAAAGGATAGAGACCAGTGGATAAATAGACTGAAATTAAACTGAAGCTTAAAATGGAGACATGTGATAAAACTCAGATGGATAATACTAAAGAAAAGCATGAGGAATATAAAAAGTGTAGTGGGGAAGTGAAGCAGGAAGCTAGAAAGGCCAATGCTTTACTGATAATATAAAAGGAAATACAAAGGGCTTTTCTAAACATTTATAACTATACTACAGGAGGATGTGGAATAATTGTTAAAAATAACTGTAGAAAAGGTTTTGGTTCTGAAAACATTAGCAGAACTCAAAGTGGATAAGTCACTGAATTTTAACCACAATTTTTCAATCCTCCTTCGATATGCAAATTGTCCTAGATACTGGAAGGTAGCCAATGTTCAAGAAGAGAGAGAAGTATAAACTTAGTAACTATAGACCAGTTAGTCTAATGGCAGTTGTGTACATACTCTTGAAGTCCATAGCTCATGATCACATTAGTGAGCATTTAGAGATGCAATGGGATGATCAAGGACAGCCAGTGTAGATTTGCTGAAGGCAAGCCATATTCAACAATTCCAATAGAGTTTTTTGAAATGACTGATTGTATAGCTGAAGGGAATGCAGTAGTGTATATGGATTTTCAGAAGGCATTTGATAAGATGTCTCACAGGAGGCTTGTTACAAAAATTCAGGAGATAGCAGAAGACGAAATGTAGAAAGTTGGTTGATGGATAGAAAGCGAAGGGCTAGCGTTAAAGGGTGTTGCTCAGATTGGAATGGCATACCCCAAGGGTTCTCGATATATATAGACGACTTGGACTTGGGCATAGGGAACACGATTTGTACAGAGCACAAAGATTACCACAAATAAAAGTCATATATTAAGTGCAAGCAGAGCAAGCATTTAGTAAGAAATCCTAGTCGGAATGTTGTTGCCAGCTATTTTCATTCACAGTATTAGTCTCAACAGTTAATTCTCACAGGCCTGGCTGCATCAAGCTCCATTTTGGTGAATGTGGTTTGAGATATCCTAAGCACATAACGCTTTGTTTATTATTTCTTGTAATTCTCTAATCCCCAGTGCAGTCCATAATCATGGTACCATATATATACTACCATTCATAATTGGCTACATACATGGTATTACATCACATTTTCCACCTTAGCTTAACGAGAAGGGGAATAACTGTAGAAATCTAAGAATCCCTAAGGAAATAAGATATGAACATGTCATTGTTGGAGAAAAGGCTTAATTGCAACTCTCCAGGCACCTCAATATTTTAAAATAATATATTCCCTACAATCTTAACACTTACATCATTTTAAACAGGCCTGCTTGCATCAAGTCGTGAAACATAGAACCACAGAAATTTGTTGCACAGAAGGAGGCCATTCAGTCCGTTATGTTTGTGCCACCTCTTTAATAAAGCAATGGAAAACTAACCCCACTGCCCTGCTCTCTCTCCTCATAGCCCAGTACTGCTTCCAAAGTTTATCTGCTCTTCCCATAAAAGGTGCAATAGTCTTTGTCTCAACTATTCACATTAGCAATGCTCTAACACTCTGGCTAAAATAAAATCACCAACGTCTCTACCTTCACTCCCTTTGTGATTATTTTAAATTTTAATCGATCAGTCTGTCCTCAATGACTCCCCAACAAAAGAAAATAATCTTCAGTCACCCAGTCAAACCCCTTCATAATGAAATCGCCTGTTTTCGCCTTTCCTCCGGTCAGTATCTGAAGTTTAATTTCTCATCATCCTACACTGTATGCTCTCTATGGCTTTAATCTCCTTTCTATAATAGGGTGGAAAATGCACGTATTATTCTAACTGTGACCTAACCTTGTACAAATGTATTATAACCTCTTTGCTCTTGTACTCTATGCTCCTACTTTTAAAACCCAAAATGCTATTGTTTTAGTATGGCTTGATTTACCTGCAGTTGTCCCCCTAGGTTGCTTTGTTCCTCTACACTCTTTCAGCATCTTTCGATTGAGTGTATGCACCTACTCTTTGGGGGAGAAATTCATTATAGCCCTGTTTGGGGGGATAAATTTTAAAAGTTGAGAAGATTAGCGCCAGGCGATAATGTTTCTAAACTTTAAAAAAATGCGGTTTTGCGCTCCAGGAAGGAAGTGGAGCGTTAAATCAAGCGCTACTTCCTTCTTGGAGCGCAATCGGCAGCAGGCGGGGCGGAGACTTCAGCAGCGCTGCACACTAGGCCGAGCAGCGCTGCCACGTTCAAAGGCTCCTTCCCTCCCTTAAAGGGAAGGGCCATCGCTGCAGGCTCTGCAATATGAAAAGTACCTCCCTGGACCACCAAGGCAGCTGTGATCCCGCAGGATCAGCCCGGCACTGAAGCAGAGTGCCGGGTTGATCGATCGCGGGCAGGAACCTGCGAAAAAAACGGTTACAAGAAAGGTACGATTTTTTTTACTTACTTCGGCCACCTCGCCTTTAATCATCGCCCCTGAAGCGGCCGGCCACCCGATGCGCGCCTCCTGCAGCTGTCGGTGTTTTCGACCGGCGCTGCTGCAGGGGGCGGAAGTCAATTTCAGGTCTGGGGCATTACCGGGGCGATGCGCACGGCGATGACATCACGATCTTCGGGTGAAGGAGATCGGGGTGCAATGCCGTAGCGCCGCCACAAAACTCCCGCCGAATATGGCGGGAGTCGATGTCACCTCCGGGGGCATTAACGGGAGGCGCAAAAGCACCCAATTTCACCCCCTTTGTGTTTCCTCTGAAAATGCATCACCTCACACTTCTCCATACTAAATTGCATCTGCCATTTTGCTAACCTATCTGGTGTACAAAGTGTACCACGTGTATTAGAGTCCTCCTCACTATTTGCTAAACCATCACTTTTGTGCTATCAGCAAATTTCGATATCTAAATTTGGCCATGAAGGGGGTGGTGGAGGGGCGGGGTGAAGGATGGTGGGATCAATGATGCCTGCAAAGTTGGGCTGTATGACTGAAACTTGTCTTCAATGAATCATTATAAAAGATCATATTTTACACTTCAGCATCCTTTTACTAACTAGCGCAGGACTACAGGAAACCGATATTGAATTGCGGTTCAGAAAATTAGTTTTATATTTGGCAATTTTAAAGGCTTTTTTTGTGAGTGTGGTTAAAATTTTTATATCTTGCAATTCAGAAATATGATTTCCATTAACTGAGATAAACAAAATATTTATGCTGTAAACCTGACCATTCAATACAAATATTTAAAAATGATGAGATTTTTAAATTTCTAACTGTTCCATGGGGCATTCTGAAAATTCACTGAATTGTGTTCAGCTATATTTTATTTGTGTCTAATAAGGTAGGATCCTACCAGAACAGTGAATCTTTCTGATAAACTGCTGCATAAAAGTGACCTACCGTTACAAATGCTCGGAGTGTTTGAATATGACCCAGTAACCCAAAATATCAGGTCCCGATGCTGCCTGTCTAATTTGCTTGTTTTTTAGATGCTTCACCAGCCCTCTGGTTACAATACAAAATAGAAATAAGGCATTGAATCTGTAAGGTGATAAACATACCTACTATAGACAATCTCACCTGGGTTGAATTATCCTCGTCAGCTGATCGGGGAGCAGTATTGATGATAATTATCGCTGTCTAAATCATGTATTAAGTCCAGGACAGGCCCTATTTTGTTACCATATACCAAATTAAATGCAGTGCAAATTAGGCTTTCAACCATCATGTTCTCGTAACCATTAAACTGTCACCAATCCAGGGGATTCAAAACTCCTTCCGTTGGCCAGTTTTCACAGACTGGAACACTCAAGAAAACTCTAATTGGCATTCAAAAATTCGTGGAGAAGGAACTATTTCCAGCTCATTTGAGGGGACATGTTCGAACAGTGCAGTAAAGCCTAGGGTAGATCTTATTTGAGTTTCTTCCTCTTTGAAAGTATAAACCTCATTCCTGTTTTAGTGAGGTCTAAATAGTTGTGTGCAGCAAGGAACATTGGCTTGGTCAAGGGCTGGAATCAAGGACCACCAGACTCTGATGGCCTAATAATTGGTTGGTAACTCTTTAACACTAGTATTTAGTTTTTAACAAAAAAAATATTCTCTTTGAGCCTAACCTCGGTGGTGGGAAAATTATTGGAAAGAATTCTGAAGGACAGGATAAATCTTCATTTAGAAAGACATGGATTAAGCAAGGATAGTCAGCACGGATTTGTTAAGGGAAGGTCGTGTCTGACAAACTTAATTGAATTTTTTGAGGAGGTAACAAGGAGGGTAGATGAGGGTAGTGCGTTTGATGTAGTGTATATGGACTTTAGCAAGGCTTTTGATAAGGTTCCACATGGCAGACTGGTCATGAAGTTAAAAGCCCATGGGATCCAGGGCAAAGTGGCAAGTTGGATTCAAAACTGGCTCGGAGGCAGGAAGCAGAGTGTAATGGTTGATGGGTGTTTTTGTGACTGGAAGGCTGTATCCAGTGGGGTTCCGCAGGGCTCAGTACTAGGTCCCTTGCTCTTTGTGGTATATATCAATGATCTAGCCTTGAATATAGGGGGTATGATTAAGAAATTTGCAGATGATACTAAAATTGGCTGTATGGTTGATACTGAAGAAGGAAGCTGTAGACTGCAGGAAGATAGCAATAAATTGGTCAGGTGGGCAGAACAGTGGCAAATGGAATTCAATCCGGAGAAGTGTGAGGTAATGCATTTGGGGAGGGCTAACAAGGAAAGGGAATACACATTAAATGGTAGGACATTGAGTAGTGTAGAGGAACAAAGAGACATTGGAGTGCATGTCCACAGATCCCTGAAGGTAGCAGGCCAGGTAGATAAGGTGGTTAAGAAGGCATACGAAATGCTTGCCTTTATTAGCCGTGGCATAGAATACAAGAGCAGGGGGGGTTATGCTTCAACTGTATAAAACACTAGTTAGGCCTCATCTAGAGTACTGCGTGCAGTTCTGGTCACCACATTACAGGAAAGATGTGATTGCACTAGAGAGGGTACAGAGGAGATTTACAAGGATGTTACTGGGAGTAGAGAATCTTAGCTATGAGGGAAGACTGGATAGGCTGGGTTTGTTTTCCTTGGAACAGAGGAGGCTGAGGGGAGACCTTATTGAGGTGTATAAAATTATGAGGGGCCTAGATAAAGTGGATAAAAAGGACCTATTTCCCTTAGCAGAGGGGTCAAAAACCAGGGGGCACAGATTTAAAGTAATTGGTGGAAGGTTGAGAGGGGATTTGAGGGGAAATTTCTTCACCCAGAGGGTTGTGGGGGTCTGGAACTCACTGCCTGAAAAGGTGGTAGAGGCAGAAACCATAACCACATTTAAAAAGTACTTGGATGTGCACTTGGGATGCTCTAACCTGCAGGGCTATGGACCAAGAGCTGGGAAGTGGGATTAGGCTGGATAGCTCTTTGTTGACCGGCGCGGACACCTTGGGCCGAAATGGCCTCCTTCCGTACTGTAACTTTCTATGAATCTATGAATCTATGAATATGTTAGGTTTTCATATGTAGGTAGTTCAATGATTATGGTTGGGCTTTCCACTTTTTAAAAAAAGTGTTGGTAACCGATCTTATTGCCCTGTCATGTTATAATGCCATTTCACTGTGGGCATTTATTTTTACTGGATTTATTTGCTTTCAAAACTCAATAAAGTGTTGATTAAATAGTGACTTGAGCCCAATACCGTCTATCACCTTTTATAGAGGAGAAGTGTGATATTGAACGGTACTTTTCTGGCAAAAAAAGAGAAGCATCAGAAAGTTCACTATTACCAGAAGGGGAAAAACAACCCTGCATGAAAAACAGAAAGTGCTAGAAATACTCAGCAGGTCAGACCGTTTCTGTGGAGAGAGAAACAGAGTTAACGGCTGGAATTTTACCGCTGCCATGCGTGCGGGATTGGAGGCGGGTCGGGAGTGAAAGTTGAAATATAGCGGAAAGGGTCAGGAACCCGCCGTCATCCCGCCTCCTTGAGACTTTTGCGACCAGGTTTACTCAGAAAGATTTGGGTTTCTAGAGGTTGGAAGTGTTTTCAGCAAATTCAGGAACCACTGTCACCTCATTGCTACAACCTATCACACCATTGATAGATTGCATCTCTCATCTCTACTTGACCTGCCATCTATTACATCAGCATGCGTCACCTCAGAATCGGACCACGATGAGCCCCAACACCAGCAGCAGGCACACCAGCAGCACCAACAACAACACTATCAACCTTCTCCTCAACCACCTGATGCTCCACAGAGGGCATCAGCGCAAGGCTGCACCGCGCCGGAGGCGATACTCCCAACACAGGGTATACAGGCAGAGGATGAGCTTCCTCAACATGACTGAGCAGCAGTGCCAAAGGAGGCTCCGGCTATCACGCCAGGTCGTCGCATTTGCACCTTGCTGGACCAAGACTTGCAGCCTGGAGGATCGGGTGGAGATGCCTTACCCGTGGTTGCCAAAGCCACTGGTGCCCTCAACTTCTTTGCCTCAGGCTCCTTCCAAAGATCTGCAGCAGAAAGTTGCGGCATCTCGCAGTTGGCCGCCCACAGATGCATCACACAGGTCATCGATGCCATGGTTCATAAATCAGCCAATTATATCAACTTTGCCACTGATGAAGCCAGTGTTACTGAGCGGGCGTTCGGCTTTGCCACTCTGGCTGGCTCCCCACGGTGCAGGGCATCATTGACTGCACACATGTGGCCATCAGGGCACCCCATCATCACCCAGGAGTCCTTGTCAACCACAAGAGCTTCCACTCCCTCAATGTGCAGCTCGTCTGCAACCATAGGAAGATCATCATACATGTGTGCGCCAAATTCCCTGGCAGCTGCCATGACTCTTTCATCCTGCCCCAGTCCACCCTCCCCCAGCTCTTCGCACCACCAAACAGACTTACTGGCTTAACTTGTCCCATTACAATCTCCTTTTGCTTTGCACCATCTCTTAATCTCTCTTAATGTCTCTTAATCTCTCCTGCCTTCCATCCTATCACAGACCTTCCCTTTTGTTCTTTCCTCCCTCCCCCCTTTCCCTGCCCCTGCACTTGCTTATAAACCTGTTCCATCTGCAGCTTTTTCCAGTTCTGACGAAGGGTCATCGACCTGAAATGTTAACTCTGTTTCTCTCTCCACAGATGCTGCCTGACCTGCTGAGTATTTCCAGCATTTTCTGTTTTTATTTCAGTCTTTTCGGCTGGCTGCTTGGAGACAAGGGCTATCCACTGAAGACATGGCTCATGACGCCTTTGAGGAGGCCAAGTACTGAGGCCCAGGAGAGATATAATGAAAGCTCCGTTTCCACCAGATGCGCTTCAGATGCCTTGACAGATCTGGAGAAGCCCTTCAGTATGCACCAGCCAGGGTCTCCAGAATTGTTGTTGTCTGCTGCGCCCTGCACAACAAGTGTAGATTAGCGCTGCATGAGGAGCAAGGCTCTGAGCGCACAGCCTCTTCAGAGGAGGAGGAGCAGGAGGAACCTGCGGTCCAGATGCCAGCAGCACATAAGCACATAAGCACATTGCTGCCCAGGAGGCCAGGGATGGGATCATCGTGTCCAGATTGACTTAACTTCAGGCATTACAGAGACAGAGCTAAGCGATCCCACATTCAACGGATCAGATCAAAGCCCTGCAGACCTGGCACATCCAGTCGTGAATGGTGGTGGATAATTAAACAACTAACGGGAGGAGGAGGCTCCAGAAATATACCCATCCTCCACGATGACGGTGCCCAGCACGTGAGTGCAAAAGACAAGGCTGAAGCATTTGCAATTACCTTCAGCCAGAAGTGCTGAGTGGATGATCCATATTGGCCTCCTCCTGAGGTCCCCAGGATCACAGAAGCCAGTCTTCAGCTAATTCGATTCACTCCACGTGATATTAAGAAACAGCTGAGCGCACTGGATACAGCAAAGGCTATGGGACCTGACAACATCCCAGCTGTCGTGCTGAAGACTTGTGCTCCAGAACTAGCCATACCTTTAGCCAAGCTGTTCCAGTACAGCTACAACACTGGCATCTACCCGACAATGTGGAAAACTGCCCAGGTATGTCCTGTCCACAAAAAGCAAGACAAATCCAATCAGGCCAATTACCGCCCCATCAGTCTACACTCAATCATCAGCAAAGTGATGGAAGGTGTCATCAACAGTGCTATCAAGCGGCACTTACTCACCAATAACCTGCTCACTGATGCCCAGTTTGGGTTCCGCCAGGACCACTCGGCTCCAGATCTCATTACAGCCTTGGTCTAAACATGGACAAAAGAGCTGAATTCTAGAGGTGAGGTAAGAGTGACTACCCTTGACATCAAGGCAGCATTTGACCGAGTCTGGCATCAAGGAGCTCTAGTAAAATTGAAGTCAATGGGAATCAGGGGGAAAACTCTCCACTGGCTGGAGTCATACCTAGCACAAAGGAAGATGGTTGTGGTTGTTGGAGGTCAGTCATCTCAGCCCCAGGACATCACTGCAGGAGTTCCTCAGGGCAGTGTCCCAGGTCCAACCATCTTCAGCTGCTTAATCAATGACCTTCCCTCCATCATAAGGTCAGTAATGGGGATGTTCGCTGATGATTGCACAGCATTCTGTTCCATTTGCAACTCCTCAGATAATGAAGCAGACCGTGCCCGAATGCAGCAATACCTGGACAACATTTAGGCTTGGGCTGATAAGTGGCAAATAACATTCGTGCCACACAAGTGCCAGGCAATGATTATCTCCAACCAGAGAGAGTCTAATCACCGCCATTGGCATTCAGCAGCATTACCATCGCTGAATCCCCCACCATCAACATCCTGGGGGTCACCATTGACCAGAAACTTAACTGGACCAACCACATAAATACTGTGGCAGCAAGAGCAGGTCAGAGGCTGGGTATTCTGCAGCGAGTGTCTCACCTCCTGACTCCCCAAAGCCTTTCCAACATCTACAAGGCACAAGTCAGGAGTGTGATGGAATACTCTCCACTTGCCTGGATGAATGCAGCTCCAACAACACTAAAGAAGTTCGACACCATCCAGGACAAAGCAGCCCGCTTGATTGGCACCCCATCCACCACCTTAAACATTCACTACCTCCACCACCGGCGTACCGTGGCTGCAGTGTGCACCATCTACAAGATGCACTGCAGCAACTTGCCAAGGCTTCTTCGGCAGTACCTCCCAAACCCACGACCTCTACCACCGAGAAGGACAAGGGCAGCAGGTGCCTGGGAACACCACCACCTCCAAGTTCCCTTCCAAGTTACACACCATCCTGACTTGGAAATATATCGCCGTTCCTTCATCGTCGCTGGGTCAAAATCCTGGAACTCCCTCCCTAACAGCCCTGTGGGAGTACCTTCACCACATGGACTGCAGCGGTTCAAGAAGGTGGCTCACCACCAGCTGTTCAAGGGCAATTAGGGATGGGCAATAAATGCTGTCTTCGCCAGCGACACCCACATTGCAGGAACAAATAAAATAAAAGTGACCATCAGTGTTGGCTCTTTGATATCATCATCCCTCTCATGGGCCACCCACACTTCCCTGCTAGCAAGCAGCTGGAGAGCACCTTGCTGCACAGCAGTGGAGCCATGAGGACCCAAGTCTACATTGACATCCCTCCTAGAGAGGATGTCTATGAGCCTCTGCCATCTATTCTCCATATATAGCATGTGCTTATGTGATTTGTGCATTAGCTGCTACCTGCAGGTGGCCATCCTTTCCATGGAAGAGCCAACAGTTGCCATCGCCTGCGACATGGTGTTGCTCATGTTGGAGATTCATAGCTGATCTTCTACTTCAACTCCACTTTCCTGCACTATCTCCATATCCCTTGATTCCTTAATATTCAAAAATCTATCGACCTCTGTCTTGAGCCTCCACAGCCCTCTGGGGTAGAGAATTCCAAAGATTCACCACCCTCTGAGTGAAGAAATTTCTCCTCATCTCAGTCCTAAATGGCCGACCCCTTATTCTGAGACTGTGACCCCTGGTTCTAGACTCCCCAGCCAGGGGAAACATCCTACCTGCATCTACCCTGTCAAGCCCTGTAAGAATTTTGTATGTTTCAATGAGATCACCTCTCATTCTTCTAAACGCTAGAGAATATAGGCCTAGTCTACTCAATCTCTCCCCATAGGACAATCCTTCCATCCCAGGAATCAGTCTGGTGAACCTTCGTTGAAATCCCTCTATGGCACGTATATCTTTCCTTAGGTAAGGAGACCAAAACTGTATACAATACTCCAGGTGTGGTTTCACCAGGGCCCTATATAATTGCAGTAAGACCTCTTTACTCTTATACTCAAATCCTCTTGTAATAAAGGCCAACATACCATTTGCTTTCCTAATTGCTTGCTGTACCTGCATGTTAACTTTCAGTGATTCATGTACAAGGACACCCAGGTCCCTCTGAACACCAACATTTCCCAATCTCTCACCATTTTAAAAATACTCTTTTCTATTTTTCCTACCAAAGTGGATAACGTCACATTTCTCCACATTATATTCCATTTGCCATGTTCTTGCCCTCTCACTTAATCAGTCTATATCCCCTTGAAGCCTCTTTGCATCCTCCTCACAACTTACATTCCCAACCAGCTTTGTATCATCAGCAAACTTGGATATATTACATTTGGTCCCCTCAT
The DNA here is from genome assembly GCA_030390025.1 of Squalus acanthias. Classification (NCBI taxonomy): domain Eukaryota; kingdom Metazoa; phylum Chordata; class Chondrichthyes; order Squaliformes; family Squalidae; genus Squalus; species Squalus acanthias. The sequence continues at coordinate 775,275 of CM059427.1, read as the reverse complement.
CCAAATCATTGATATAGATTGTGAATAGCTGAGGCCCAAGCACTGATCCTTGCGGTACCCCACTAGTTACAGCCTGCCAACCCGAACATTATCCGTTTATTCCTACTCTCTGTTTTCTGTCTGTTAACCAATCCTCAATCCATGCGAGTATATTACCCCCAATCCCATGAGCCCTAATTTTGTTTAATAACCTCTTGTGTGGCACCTTATCGAATGCCTTCTGAAAATCCAAATACACCACATCCACTGGTTCCCCCTTATCTATTCTGTTGGTTACAATCTTTAAAAACTCTAACAGATTTGTCAAACACGACTTCCCTTTCATAAATCCGTGTTGACTCTGCCCAATCCTATTATTATTTTCTAAGTGGCCTGTTACCACTTCCTTAATAATGGATTCTAGCATTTTCCCTACTACTGATGTCAGGCTAACTGGTCTGTAGTTCTCCGTTTTCTCTCTCCCTCCTTTTTTAAATAGTGGAGTTACATTTGCTACCTTCCAATCTGTGGGAACCGTTTTAGAATCAATGGAATTTTGGAAAATGACAACCAATGCATCCACTATCTCTATAGCCACCTCTTTCAAGTCCAGGGGATTTATCATCTTTCAGTCCCATTAATTTCTGCAGTACTATTTTTTTACGAATACTAATTTCTTTCCGTTCCTCATTCTCGCTAGACCCTTGGTTCTCCACTATTTCTGGGAGGTTTCTTGCGTCTTCTTCCGTGAAGTCAGACACAAAGGGCCCTGACCTCTAAATTTGGCTTAACGCCCCGGTGAGGAAGCGGAGTGCTATCTCGGGCGCTTCACTTCCTCACGGGATGGTGTCGGGGGCGCAATGTGTGGTAGCGCTGGAATGCTATGCGGCTGCTCCCCATAGCGCTGACGCGTTTCAGCGCCCCTACCCTTCCGTTAAAGGGGAGGGATGCTGCGAACTCTGCAGGGCCTCTGATGGCCCACACTAGCCCACCAGGGCGGCGTGGTGCCGGGCTGCGAGATGGTGGCCACGGACTGCCACGGAGGGCAAACCAAACAAAAAATGGCGACGCGGGTTGCACCTCCCTTTAATTAGTGCTCCGCGAGCAGAGGTCGGCCCGTCTCGCAACCTGCGAGGCTGGTGCTGACACTGCCCGCGGCAGCCTCACGGGGTGCAGCCGAATTTCTGCTGCGGGGCGGTACGGGGTTGGGGTGGGGTGCTAAGGGGTCGCGGTGCACGGCGATGATGTCATCGCTGGCTGCGCAGCGGCGCGGGGCGCTACCGGCGGGGGCGTGGCACTATCAGCTAGCACCTCAGTAGCGCCCCGCTGAATTTCTCGGGTGTCGATGCCCCCGCCTGGGCAATAAGCCCTTTGCGCCCCATTAGCGCCCCCCAGAGGCACTAACGGCAGGCGCAAAGGAGCCGAATTTCGCGGCCAAAGCATTTGTTTAATTTTTCTGCCATATTCTTATTCCTCATTATAATTTCTCCTGTCTCAGCCTGTAAGGGACCCACATTTACTTTCACTAATCTTTTCCTTTTTACATACCCATAGAAGCGGTTACAGTCTGTTTTTATGTCTCTCGCTAGTTTACTCTCATATTCTATTTTCCCTTTCTTTATCAATTTCTTGGTCCTCCTTTGCTGAATTCTAAAATTCTCCCAATCCTCAGGCTTACTACTCTTTTTGGCAACATTATAAGCCTCTTCCTTTGATCTAATACTATCTTTAACATCTCTTGTTAGCCACGATTGGACCACTTTTCCTGTGGGGTTTTTGTGCCTTAAAGGAATGTATATTTGTTGTAAACGATTTATTAATTCTTTAAATGCTAGCCATTGCTTCTCTACCATCATACCTTTTAATGTAGTTTCTCAATCTACCTTAGCCAACTCGCCCCGCATACATACGTAGTTTGCTTTGTTTAGATTTAAGACCCTAGTTTTGGATTTAACTAAATCACTTTCAAACTCAATCTAAAATTCTATCATATTATCCACTCATGATATGACTCATGACTCTGGTCCAGAACCCACGCACACGTGCACAGCAGGCCTACAATGAGAGCCGTGCTGCCACAAGGAATGTTATAGAGCACACCACGTCCTTAAGCAACGCTTCCAGTGCCTGGACCGCTCTGGAGGAGCCCTGCAGTACTCAGCTGAGCGGGTCTCAAGATTTGTGGTGGTATGCTGTACAACCTGGCCATTATGAGGGAGCAGCCCTTGGCACTACTTATCAGGCGAGAAGCTGAGGAGCAGCAGCACGAGGAGGAAGAGGCAAAGGAGGAGGAGGAGGCGGAGGAGGAGAGGCTACAACCTGGACAGCCCTTTTCTGCCCATTCTACGTGAACAAATAATTTGTGAGTGATACCAGTAACCTCAACCCCAATTCCCCATTCTCTAATAGTCCCATCCTCATTAACTTTCCTCTGTCAGTGACCATCACATCTTCCTCTTTCCCACAATGCAAAAATAAAAGCCAACACAAAATACACATTCCAATCCAAATATATAAATTAATTCATGCCATAATGCATACAAAAATAAACTAATCACCCTTGTGCATTTCCTCAGTGCCTCTTCCGTGTGCCTTTGCCTGTCCTCGTGTTCCTACGAGGTGCTACCCCAGCGGCTGCAGCATGGCTGGTGGATGGCTGCTGATCTTCAATTGGGGAGACTGCAGATGGCCTTGGAGGCTGACCTCGAGCAGCTCTGGGCCTAGAAGGCCCAGCTATAGACTGCACCATCTCTGCCTGGGCTGCAGCAGTCTGGGCTGCTGGCTGACAGGCAACAGCAAGGGCACTGGCGGAGTGGCAGGAGTGGGAGCACGAGTGCTGCTATCCTGAGAGAGCGGAGCAGGTTCATGCTCCATGGAGCCACTGCCACTCTCCAGGGGTGGCACCTCAGCAATCCTAGTAATCTGTTGGAGAACAGATTGCTGGAGTGCAGTGATGTCCTGGAAGCCACTTTGCATACTGGAATCCAGAGCCATGATGGCAGCAGTCTGAGCTTGCATGGCAGCAAGCTGAGATTGCGTGACAGCAGCCTGAGATTCCACTGCAGCACTCAGACGGTGAGGGGGAAGCTGCTTGTGCTGCAATGAAAGCTGAGACATCGGCCATCAGGTGTTGCATCACGGTTGGTTCCACAGGTGTGCTAATGGGGTTGGCCACCCGTTTCATGTTGGAAAGGATGGGCTCCAAGCTCTGCGCAAAGTCCTGTGCCAAGTTGGTGCTGGACACCTCCATGCTCCTTGACGTTGAGCACAGGCTTTTCAGTCTCCTGCTGCCTGAAATTCCCTCTCCCGTCCACGAGGCACCTACTGATTCCTGCTGGGTTCAGGCAGGTGGTGCTTCTGCAACATGCCAATGAGGGTCGCGGGTAAAATCGGGGCTTAAGTGTTTAATGTTTGGATGCAGCTTTACTCAAGTGCTCCATTTAAACATCTGTTTCTATGAAAGAGGAGTTTCTAGCTGGCTCTAGATGATGAAGCAATAAACCATGCACACAGCATGACAAAATAACTATATTTAAAATTACGAGCAGAGAACCTCCAGCACAACTCGTAACATCGATCAGATTGTGCTGTTCGCTCTGTGCATTGATAAAATTACTGCCATAAAGCTTGGACTGTTGGTTTTTTTAAAAAGCTGTAGAGCACAGGTTGGACTGTGCTGTATTGTATTGGAGTTGCATTGTATCCTGGGTTACAATGCAGCCCGCAGATAAGTAACAGAGAAGACCCAGGAGGTATCAGAGGAAATGTTGACAACTGTTATGAAACTTTCGGCTCAGTTTGGTAGCAAACAAATGGATCTACACTGGCACATAGCCATGAACACGAGACTGTCATCATTGAAAACATTCAAATTGTTATGGGCTTTCAATATTTTTGGTAAGGTTAATTGTACAGTTGAAGTTAATGTAATAAGTCAAGAGTACAATTTCAATTTTAAAGTTAAAAAAAATTGTTAGAATTAAAATTACAAAATATAAAAAATTTAATTTTGAAGTTGTTGCAATGTTAGTTAAAGAAATGTTACAGTCTGAATTAATTTTCATATCCTGTTCATAACATCTTTGCACCTGTTATAATTGATGCAGTATAATTGCAGTACAAAGCAGTGCTAAAGCCACGTGGAAGTTAGACACCAGTGGTGTCGGTACCACAGTATGCCTTGACGCCGGACTGAGCACTGATAAGGAATGGCCACAATCATCTGGGACCATAAAAACAGTCAAGGGGCATATCAAAGCTTTTTCCCTTCTAGTATCTAACTCTCCCAGTCGAGCATCAGTTACATTTTGAACAGTGTCTTGTCTATATCACTTCGCCTGGCACATTATTCCAATATTTCTCACACGTTGGGTAAAGACGTTGGGAGAGATTTCTGTGTTTACTGCATTGACATTAAGCATTGCCTGGGCAAAACAGAGGGGAAAATCTGGTGGGTTGATTGCATGGTTGGAACTTTTATTTTTTACTCCATTTAAATTGCCCTTTGAAGTTCAACCTGACAGACGGAAAATCAAAATATGTCATCCATAATCCAACAAAGCTCATCAATTTAAGCTGATGGTTTCCTGAACTTCAGCTAGATGCTCGACACAAAACCATTTACATGTTTTACCAGGTCGTTAACCTTAAATTATTTTCAAAACAAGCAAGCTTTGTTTAAGTCAGTTTTACTTGCTTTGCAATCAAAACATGTTTACATATGAATAACGCTTTGCCTTCTGAGTATGAAAAGCCATGGATATCATCTGGTAATTACATGTTTATTTCAGCTCAACCACCTGTTGCATTAAACAAAATTTAAAGTGGTCATCCCAATCTCAAATAGATATTAAAGGTACAGAGATTCTTATGATTTGAAATATGACAGATCTTCCAATCTACCAGATTACTTTCCCCTTCAAAGATGGGCTGATTGTATTAAGGACATGAGTTCCACTACAGTCTCTCTATTTTCTTCTACTTCTGTCCCCATAACTATTCCTTTTTTCTGCTTGCTCTGTCACCTTCTGCTCTCTTTTCAGGTGGGAGGTGGTGGGAGGTGGTGGGAGGTGGTGGGAGGTGGTGGGAGGTGGTGGGAGGTGGTGGGTGGTGGTGGGAGGTGGTGGGAGGTGGTGGGAGGTGGTGGGTGGTGGTGGGAGGTGGTGGGAGGTGGTGGGAGGTGGTGGGTGGTGGTGGGAGGTGGTGGGTGGTGGTGGGAGGTGGTGGGTGGTGGTGGGAGGTGGTGGGTGGTGGTGGGTGGTGGTGGGAGGTGGTGGGTGGTGGTGGGAGGTGGTGGGTGGTGGTGGGAGGTGGTGGGTGGTGGTGGGAGGTGGTGGGAGGTGGTGGGTGGTGGTGGGAGGTGGTGGGAGGTGGTGGGTGGTGGTGGGAGGTGGTGGGAGGTGGTGGGAGGTGGTGGGTGGTGGTGGGAGGTGGTGGGTGGTGGTGGGAGGTGGTGGGTGGTGGTGGGAGGTGGTGGGAGGTGGTGGGTGGTTAGGCATGGAGAGGAGCCAATAATGGTTACAGGCTGCATTTGGAGTGGGGATTGTGGGGAAAATTGGCCCTTAGTGGATCCCTTGCCAACTCCTCCCCCAATCGCTTGTGCTTCTGCCCACCAACTCGCTGCCATCATATCACCTATTCTTTCACCTTCCCACTACCCCATTCCTCTTCCTACTACCTCTCACTCCCATTAATAGCCCTACCTCTTCCCCTATGAACTACCAGCTTAAAAGCCTGTATCCATCCGTTGCTCCACTGTCATTCACCTCACCTTTAACCCTCAATCCACTCATACTCAACAGTGGGTGGACTAAGAGGCCCTCTCACTCTCAGAAAGTTTCCCTCCTCTTTTTCCACATCTATCCTTCCTAACTGTTCCCTCAATTGTTTTCAAAACTCAACCTGTTTTAAAAAAAGTAAGAATGAGGAAAGAAACTGACTGTGCCTTTCTCTCTCCCTTTCTGTCTCATCGGAGTTAGAAATTAGAATCTCCATCTCACAGGTATAAATGATTAGCCTTTTCTTATTGTCAATAAAATACAGATGAAATAATCAGTAAGGTTCAAATTCAAATAGTGTGTTTTTTTGAAAATTAAAATAATATTAAATGATGGAAGACGCACAGGGGGCAATTTTAACCCTACTTGCTCAGCAGAAACCTGGCGGGTGGGCATGGGCAGTTAAAATTGCCCTTGTTCTTACCTGTCCGAAAGCCGCCATAATCACAACATCTGCAACTTGAACCTGCTCCCCTGAGCTGGCAGCAAGGACACACACCCGGAGCCAACATGGTCCATCTTTACACAGGCATGTTGTGGCCCAATGACATCATTGAGACCCGACTGTAATTTTAACTCAGGCCTGAGCGGGGAATCCAACTGGAGTTAAAATTGGGGCCACAGTCTCACTTACCCCTCTCCCTCTGACCCCAGTGAGGCCGGAATTTTCCCATTCCCAAGCGTGTAGGTTTGGGGGCAGGTCAGCAGTAAAAATCGCTGAAATTAACTCGGGTGCATTTCCCAGTGCACCATGGACCCATTCGGCAGAGGCGTGCAACCTCATTGAAGTATTTAATGCTTGTTCAGAGACCCTTAAATGGCTTTTTAACAGCAGCTTTCGGCTTTAACTTCTTGAGCACAGGATTCACGCACCTCGGGAACCTCGCCTGTGAAGGGCAGGCAGAAGTTCAGTGGCCATTGTGCAAGTCCATTAATTGACAGCTGGAAAAATAGATAAATGCTCCCACATTACACCTGCTTACTTGATCAATGGAAAGGCTCTTGCTGACTCCACTTTGTGCAGAAATTTAGCTGTCAGGAGTTTGCAGGGCATTTCTGCAACCTCAGAAGCCACTCTCACCACATTTCCAGTCACTATTGTAAAGGAATAGCCATATTTCAGAAAAATACACCATCCTATGAAAGAATTTTGATTATTAAAACATGACAAACTGGGTTTAAAAATCTATAAGCCTCAACGACACAAAGCTGTAAATACAGGCTTCTGAGATAAGATGAGTCGTTAACACAAAGCTGTAAACACCATACAAGCTTTTGAAATGGGAATTGATTGTTGACACTGAGACAATGGCCTTATTGAAACAGAGGGTTGGAGGTTCCTAGAAGTCTGAAGCTTTCGGAAGAACACAATAAGAATACCCAGTTAAATTGTTTTAAACCAACACTTTGAAATGAATCACATAAATTAAAGAATCTTATGCCTTCGTAAATATAACATCAAATGAAACAGGAGACAGGATTATGTGTTGCAACCAGTTGAGGTAGTTGGGCCGAAAATTGATCCCGGGACGCGAGAGTACGCACTGCGTACTCTCGCGTATTCCCACTCCAATTGCCGGTTTTCTGCATGCCCTGCGCATGCGCTGAAAACCGGCAATTGCTCTTCTGAAAAGGGGACGGGGCCTGGGTGCATCGCGTGCGCGCTACAGGCTGCGCGCACGCTGTGCACTTCATGCTTTGGACGTGCAGGTAAGTAGGGAAGATTTTGGAAATGTAAGTAGTGAATTAAGTATTTTTTTGATTTTTTTTTTACAGGTATATCTTTTTTATAGACTTTAAAGACAGGTAAGTTTATTTTTATAACTTTTTAAAAGATTTTAAATTTTTTCAAAAATTTAATTTTTTATTTAAAATGGTTAATTTAATTAACTATACTTATTTTATTAATGTGATGGTTTTTTTTTAAAATTTAATTGAGGTTTAGCTGTTATTTTGGGGGGGTGTAAGATTCATAGATTTCACAGCCATGCTGTGAGACTTATGAATGGAAGATGGTGTGCTGCCATTGGCTCTAACTGAGTCACGTGATCCCACAGCTCGCACGAATTCACTACGCCGCTGGGATACGCAAGCCCAGCACAGCTGATGTCTGGAACATCAAGTTCGTGCGAGCTGGATCTGAAAAAGCATAAGCGAGGTGAGACATCGCGGGGAAGGCTTACCCCCGCGGGAACAGAGCGAGATCAATTTCTGGGCCAATGATACAGCCGGTCGAAGTGTTTTTAATTTACATGTTGTAAAAAGATACAAACAGAAGACTTTCATAAATTTGACATGAATAGATGCACCAAGCAATCACATTGTGTTTGTATTGAACTTGGAACAGTTAGGAGACACGACATCTGCTTATAACCAGCTGAGGTGATTTAAGAATTGAATAGAGGACCTTCGTAAGAATGGCATCAAATAGATACATCAGTTATAACCGTTTTTTATGATAAGTTTCGAACACCTACACAGCAGACACAAGTCTGCAAGCTAACAGCTGAACTGACAGTAAGAATAGAAAGAAGTCAACAGAAACATAACTAGAGATAATTAGCTTACATCAGCAGAAAACCTCAAAGGATATACCACTGAGAAAGAGTATAAAAGATAGGATTTTCAAATGGGAAAACAGCGATTCTCAACTTCAGAGGCAAGCTCTGTAAGTTTTCAACTCTTTGAGTCTCGGGTGATCAAAGGTACTTGATTTTGGTGGATATTCTGGATTAAGAATAAGTAGAAATGTAAAAATGTAATGAAGTTAACATTTGAGAATAAGGATCTCTGAGAATGAGAAATGTAAGCTATTTGTATTTTGAACTGTTAATGTTGCGATTAACTCACCAACTGTTAACTACATGTCGGTTCTTTAATAAATCTATATATTTTTAGAATTGTCTCACATAGTACTTCTGTATCAAACTCGTGAACTCAATCTCTGTACACTCTTTGGTGAGGAGTTGCAGAATTCTGGGGGAGTTCTCCGGACCCTCATAATATCCGGAAGGTTACAGTCTAGTTAAACTTATTTGAAGTGCTATCTGGAGGACGGTAACATCTTCAAGTCATTCCTTTCCTTTAGGGAGAGATAGTCTGGACCTTTAGACCCAATTAAGCGTCTTATAGGATTCGGCTATCTCTAACTTTAGTTGAAGGTGAACGTCTGGGGAATACGCCTGATCTGGGGTAGCCCGAAAAGGGCTAGGACTAGTAATTATCCCTTCACTATCACAACATTGAGGGATTGGCCCTCTGATCTCCACTTTACCTGCCATCTATTACATCAGCATGGGTGCCGCTTATGCTGTCTCACCTTGGACCTCAGAATCGGACCAAGATGGGCTCCAGCCCAACAACACCAGCCACACCACCAGCAGCAGCCACACCATCACCAGCAGCAGCAACCACAACAGCATCCTTCTCCTCAACAACCTGATGCTCCACAGGAGAGAGGGGATCAGCACAGGGCTGCACTGCGTCGGAGGCGATACCCCCAACACAGGGTATACAGGCAGAGGATGAGCTTCCTGGACATGACTGAGCAGCAGGAGGTTCAGGCTGTCGCGCCAGGTCATTTCAGACACTTGTAGCTTGCTGGAACCTACTGCCCAAGGACCTGGTGTACACGCCTTACCAGTGGCTGTCAAAGTCACCACTGCCCTCAACTTCGTCACCTCAGGCTCCTTCCAGGGATCTGCAGCAGACATTTGCAGGATCTCACAGTCGGCCGCCCACAGATGCTTCACCCAGGTGACCAATGCCACGTTTGACAAATCAGGCACTTATGTAAACTTTGCCACTGTTGAAGCCGGTCAGACTGAGTGGACACTTGGCTTTGCGGCTCTGGCTGGACTCCCACGGGTGCAGGGCATCATCGACTGCACACATGTGGCCATCAAGGCACCCCCACGTCATCCAGGAGTATTTGAGAACCGCAAGAGCTTCCACTCCCTCAATGTGCAGCTCGTCTGCAACCATAAAAATATCATCGTGCATGTGTGCACCAGATTCCCTGGCAGCTGCCATGACTCTTTCGTGCAGCACCAGTCCACCCTCCCCCAGCTCTTCGTGCCACCAAACAGACTTGCCAGCTGGTTGCTTGGAGACAAGGGCTATTCACTGATGACATGGCTCATGACACCCTTGAGGAGGCCAAGTACTGAGGCCGAGGAGCGCTATAATGACAGCCACATGTCCAACAGATGTGTCACAGAGCAAGCAATAGGCATGCAGAACATATGCTTCAGATGCCTTGACAGATCTGGAGGAGCCCTTCACTATGTACCAGCCAGGGTCTCCAGAATCATCGTCATTTACTGCGCGCGGCACAACATAGTGCAGCAGCGAGGATTGGAGCTACAGGAGGAGCAAGGCACTGAGCAGACAGCCTCTTCAGAGGAGGAAGAGGAGGAGGGACAGGTGGAAGACGAGGAGGAGGAGGACAAACCTGAGGTGGAGATGGTACCAGCAGCGTCACACCTTGCTGTCAGGGAGCCCTGGGATGGCCTCATAATGGCCAGATTTACTTAACTTGCTCCAATGCAACCATATGGCTGCCACATGCTGTACTAAGTTCGCTAGGAGCGTCCTGCACCCTCTGGTGAGGAGTCTCCACTGCTGTCCCTGTCAATGCCATCTGCTCCTGCTCACCTGTGAGTTGTGAGACACCAGGTGACAACACTACTCTATCTCGTGTGGGACCCACCGAGGTGTGCGTATCTGCTCTGGTGCTGTGTGCGCTTATGTCTGGTGACGCTGCACCCTCAGAGGCTGGAGGCTCCTCTGAGGAGTCGTCTTCCTCCTCCAGCTGGACAGTGTGGGGGAGGGCACTTGATGGACCTTTGGGAGAGTAAAGAGATGAATTAGAAGTGTTGTAATAAGAATGGGTAACGTTACCATTATGCATATGATGACATTTCACTGGATGCTGACATCAGTCACCATATGAGTGACTGCTGTATGCCACGTGGCTGCAGGAGATGTAATTCTGTCATCATGTTGCTTGGATGACCCCTCTCTCCGTCTCCCACCTACAGCTGCTCTGCAACTCCAGAGATCTCCAGGTTCTCCTCCTCTGCTGGAGTCAATTGACTGAAGACTGGAGGGCCACCTCTGGTTCTCTGCCTCTCCCTATGGTTGTGGACTCTCTTCTCCTGTGAGGAGGGAAAGAAGAGAAGTTTGAGTGAGAGTGAGGGAATGAGTGTAAGGAATGGATGGGTTACATTTGTAGAGGGTGACTATGAGGGAGTGGCGTGACATTGCCAAATGGCCTCGTTACTTACTATGATTGCTTTAGGATGAGGGTGAGTGTCAGGGGTAGTCAGATGGGGATGTGATAGACAGAGAGGGATGGGTACACCTGCAAGGTAGGTTGGTGTTAGGAATGATGTGCAGGAGTCGGCTTAGGAAGGCAGAGTGATGGGGTTGTGGTGACAGGTACATCAAGATGTAGGTGAATGTGGCATTGCACTCACCTTTCCTGAGCTCATGAGATCATTGAATCTTTTCCAGGACTGGATCCATGTCCTCTTTATGACATCCCTGATATTGACCTCCTCTGCGATCTCCAGCCATGCCGTTTTTGTCTCTTTGGGTGGTTGTTTTCATCAATTGCCAGGGAAGAGGACCTCCTGCTCTTACTGCCTGCACCAGAACTTCCAGGGAGGCATCGGTGCATCTTGGCACTACCCTCTGCCTTGTCTCCATGACCCACAGTTTTATTACGTTATTGAGACCACAGGAAACCTTATGCACTCCTACATCAACCTTCAAATGACATGTGTGTGAAGCTGCTTTAAAAATTTGCACTGGAAACGAGTCATTGAAAACGTCATCAGACCCGCTCCATTTAATCGGGCCGGGAAATGCACACGACTGTTTTAATTGGGGCCATGAAGTTAAACGTGCAGTGCAGAACGCACTGTTCACATTTTCAGGTCCCCGACCCGCACGCAACCCGACTCCAAGGTAAAGATTCCGGCCTCTCTTTCTCTCATCCATCTCTCTCTCACTCTCTTTACCCCCAATCAGATCTCTCAAAGGTGTAAGCTATGATGAGTATTGAGCTTGTCTAACTGTCAACAGCAAGTCACATTTATATAGCACTTTTAACATAGAAAAACATTTCAAAGTCTTTCAACCAAATGTTGGTGAGATAACTCGTTGGATGCAAAATTCACCCGGTGTGATTTTTTTGTAACTGAACTTACATTAGCATGATAACATTCTCTTAATTTAATATACTTTCTGAAGTTTATAGACCACAAAACAAATGCTACAACAGGTGTGTCATCAGAACAGTCATTTACTCTCTTCCTCTCTCTTCCAAACACAGCCTCTATTTAAACATTTTTTTTTGCCTCAATAAAGCTTTTGAAATCTGTTTTGTTTTTCTCATGTTTTACAAAATTATTTGAAGAAAACTACAGAGTAGAAAGTGCCAGAAGCTAAAGAAAAATATTCCATTAGTATAGCTGACTGAAAAGTACAGATATAACCTGTGAAATTAGGTAACTTGAACAAACTTAGACTGCACTATCCAAATCCAACTCACAGCTCTCGGCAAAAATATCAGTTTTTTTCAAACTTGGCTCATTCCAACTTAAATAAAGTCATTAAAGTCATGTTTTTCATATATCTACCAGTGAATCCAATACAATTCGAGACTTTATTCACTTCCCAGTGAACCGACTCCCATAACGGTAATTGTAAATGCATTAAAAAATAAAGTATTTATGAATTTGCTGCACACAATGGCTGGATAAATTCTTCCCCTAGGGTACTTTAGCATTCATGATGCTGGTAGGCACAAAGATATTGCATCAGACCTGTACCATATCTATTGCAAGTGCTTGGTGCTATTTCTGAATGCAACGTGGACAAATATTCATTCACCTGTTATCTTAATGAGATTCTACATTTACCAACACATTCTCTTCAACAACTTCCTCCCAAAATGAATTACATATGTTTGCAATAGTTTAATATCATTGTTATATTTATTGCCTTGGAACATCAGTGATTTTGTAGAATTTAATTATTAATGGTCTGTTACCAGAAATGGGATATCAAAATGGCATGGGTGAAAGAAGAGATTAAATAAATTGAAATATCTGTTGTTTCTGGTCATCCATCTAATCTAGTCAATTGACCAATAAGGATCAAAACAATTGGTCCTTTATTATATTTGACAAAACACAACAATTGAATTACAAAACAGGAGGGGAAACGTGATGGGTAGCGTTGTTTTGTGACAATTTTTCTTTGGCAGTTTTCCCAGAATGTTGTTGCCAACCTTTGTGTTGAGCCCAATACTAAGGATGTAGGCTGCAGCCCAGCAGGAAGGAGGTGAAGTCAGACAGTTATTTTTTCGGGAAATCCAAAATAAGAAAACAGTCCTTAATGTATTTGTTCATCATAATATTTATCTTTCACTGTGTGGTGCCAGATGATGCATGGAGTAAGGAAGAGCAAAGATTCTCCATTCAGCATGAACGTGAATCCTTAACTCAATGAAAATATCACCTTTTGGGGTTTATAATTGGACTGATATTTTTTTCAAAATCAGTAATTCTCGAGAACACATCTTTGAGATACCTATTTTAAAGCACCAGGGCAATCTGGTAGTTTCAGACACTGAATACTCGGTCGTATGTACATACAACAAACCTATCATAAGCAAACACTGTCCCAGGTAACCAACCTATCAACAACAGCTGGTTGCTCTCAGAGATTCCCATCCTTGCAAATGAATCAGAAAATGCTACAATCAGGGCAATGAACGATATTGGAAACTTCACTAGTATGAGAAAATATAGTGAGAAAATATAATGGCTGGTCAGATCATATTTTTCTGCCAAGGCTAATATTGCATTTATGAAAAGTGTTTTCTGGCGTGCCTTGACGTGAGCTCGCCAGTGTGACCTGGGAGTTAAGTATGATCTGACTTCTGAGTGCACCAAAGCTGAGAGGAGCAAGACCATCTTTACATTGGGTACTCATGCTGCTTGGAATTTGCATTGGGGTGCATTATAATTCTAGCGTAGGACATACACTGGACGTATTGTTAATTTAACATAAATATTTTCAATGGTGGGAGAAAGCTCTTGCTACCACATGCTTTCTCCTGAACATGTACCCTGAGAGTAAAGCACAGTGCATGTACGTGCAGGCTGCTTTTGTGACTGAGCGCAAACAACCAATCAATGAGCATAATTCAGGTCTGTTGGCTGTTCATTGGACTACTGTTCTGAGACTGGTATCTGTAATATAACAGCACCCTAACAGAAGAATATTTCAATTTTTGGTGCAGTTTGTCAGCACTATAGAATGTAACATCTCTCCACTATACTATTAAATTTTGCAAAAACCACAACAGTCTCCAGAGGCACTGTCTGAATTCTGAAAACTGTAGGTTTGAGAACATTGAGTCCAGCATCACCAGAAGCTCTTTGCTTGCTATCTCCACCTTTAATGTAAAACAAGATGACAAAGAAGAAACAAAAATTAATTAAAACACCCATAACAATCTGTGGCAAGGAGAAGAAAATAACATTAAAAGATTAGTTTATATGAGCATGCAGGAAAGAGAGAGTATATTGAGTGATGTAAAGCAGGTCTGTATTTTTATCAGTGCTACTTTCTGAAATCACAATGTATTTAATTTATGATAAGCTTCAAAATGGATTACATTGATAAACGTGAGCTGCAGTCTGACATTACTGGTCAGACTGGTAACTAGTGTAAGATGTGAAGCTGACAAGACCTCATTTATACTATGAACTACAAATGGTAGTGACTTGCACTCATCAGGTGAGAGCTCTGGCTGTGATTTCCCCTACCTCAGCGGGTCCGGTGCAGCCGGGGTCGGTGACGGGTTGCGACCCTGCTGCTGGCTCCAGCCCGCTGTCCAAAGTGATCATACGTTGATTGGGCTTGTTAAGCCCACCCATCACATTTCCTGGCCAATTGAAGGAAGCGGGTCTGATGATGTCACTTGATGACGCGTCATCAGCCGGTTTCCTTAAAGGGACCACGCGCAAATTGATTTTGATAGTTGTGCTGTCAGTGTTCTACAGCATTGAGGCGCTGCAAACACTGACAAGCATTGCACAGAGGTGCACGGCTGCACCCAGGCCCTCCCATGACTCCCTGTATATGCTTATGGAGGGAGTCACAGCACACAGGGAGGTCCTCTTCCCTTCCCATGGGCGGAAGAGACCTCCCCAGGAGACTAACGTAGCCTGGTTACACATTGCACAGGAGGACACAAACAGGGATGTCGTCAGGAGGACCAGGCTGCAGTGGTGCAAACCTTTCAATGATCTCAGTAGGACACAAAACGTTACTGCAAAGCCACACTCAACCTCATCCTGCTGTGTCACTCATCACATCCCCATCACTCTGCCTTTCCTACCCTACTCCTACACATCCTTACTCACACCAACTTACCTTGCACCTCCACCAATCCCTCTCTACCTATATTATCAGTTCCCCATCTCACGAGCCACCCCTCACACTCACCCTCATCCTAGTCCAATCATACTAACTAACAACACGCTGCTGGCTCCAGCCCGCTGTCCAAAGTGATCATATGTTGATTGGGCTTGTTAAGCCCACCCATCACGTTTCCCAGCCAATTGAAGGAAGCGGGTCTGATGATGTCACTTGATGACGCGTCATCAGCCGGTTTCCTTAAAGGGACCAAACTTGTGTGTTTTATCCAATGTTCATGTGAAGTTTCTGTTAATGTGCTGTTAAACATTTAAATCTTTATTTTCAACACTTTGCATTCTTGGACAGATTTGTGTGCACCTTTGGAAGTGGCTTAGTGAGTTGCAGTGAATGGTGAGACATAATGGTACCCCCGCAATGGTGATGAGTGTGAAAGGAATGGCTTGGACATTGTAGGGATGCTTTATGGTGTTGGTATGGGGTGGTGCCAACCTGGCTCATCATGTGGCAGCCAGCGTGTACAGTGTAAAGTTAAGTAAATCTGGCCATGATGAGGCCATCCCTGGTGTCCCGGGCAGCAATGTGATCAGGTGCTGATGCCCTCTGTCCTGTACAGCATCAGGTGATTGCGGAGAAGGTTGGTGTTGTTGTTGGTGCTGCTGGTGTGCCTGGCACTGCTGGTGTTGGGGCTGATCGTGGTGGGATTCTGAGGACCAAGGTGAGATAGTTTCAAGGGCATTGATGCTGATGTAATAGATGGCAGGTGAAGTTGAGATGACAGAAGTGATCTGTCAATGGTGAGAGAGGTTGTTCCAATGAGATGACACTGGATAGAGAGTTTACTCCAAACACTTGCAACCTGCATAAAGCTCAATCTGTCTTCCAAATGCAGTAAGCAACAGTTTCTGAGCTTGGAAAGTGAACAGCTCTGAGATGGAAGCTTTTAGAGCACATTTGCAGCTGTCAAGTAAAGAGACCATTTCATGGTGACACAACTCCCGACCTCCTTACCTGATGTGATCCTCGAGCAGTATGGAACCCATGGGCGACCTCGTAAAATGTTAAGATGAGCTCAAAATTCTCTAACAGGCTGTTAACAAGCTCTTAATCACCTAAATTGCCTCCCTCGCTGCTTGGAGTTGGGTCTGTTCAGCGCTGACAGACCCGACATCTGGGAAACTAGCATGGTGACGTGTTGATAGCGGGTTCCCTGCCCGTAGTCAAAAACATTTTTTCCCACCCGACCCACCACTAAATGCGTCCGCTGACCCCCCAAAAAATTCCCCTCTCTGTGTCTATGAGCTTACACGCGCCCCAATAGTTATTTTTTATCATTAGGAGAGAATGCGTGGCAGTGTTTGCTTTCTCATAGCATTAAGAAGCCTCAAACATGAAGTTTATAAAGTTCACAGGAGATCCAACTGGCCACCTGTGCCATTTTAAACCCGGCTTCACAACAAACTGGAGATACACTCCACCAGGTGGGCTTCTGGAGGGCTTCTAGCTTGGCTTAAGTGCACTCAGAAATTTAATCAGCACCTGACTCCTGAGTGATGCAGTGACATTGCATTGATACACAACCAAAATTGCGTTGCATCAATGTGAAAGTGGTACCACAACTGCAGACTAAGTTTTTCTTGATAACTAGATAGGTTACATCACATTTCATCGCCCATTAAAAAGATTTATATCAATGATGATTCTTAAACTTCAGATAGACAATTCTGTCATTTTGCTTTCCTTGCATGTGGCGAGCTTCAACTTTTCCAGTTATTTTGGATTTGTGGAGATCAAAGAGAACACTTGCAATAATAACATCCACACAATTAAATAAAAACATTCAAAAATGTAGTTCTCTCCATTGACTATGATGGAAGACCTACTTCAGATGTGCCTGGGAACATTACTTTAATCTAGCATCTCCTTTATCCTGTTTGAGTGGGAATTTTATTCTCAAGAACATGATCCATGATGAAAAGCAGGAGAGGTCTGCATTTCTACACTACTCTGAAGAGCCTGAACTTGGCACTTACTTGGTTTCTACTCCACAAACCGTGTAAGTATCTGACTATGCTCCCATAGGTGTCAGTTAAAGTACATGCAGAGAAAGCAAATGAAAACTAAAAGCCACTGCGATTAAATTTTCAAGGCTTAATACACGATGTCCTTATCTGAAGAAGGATGTTCTTGCCATGGAAGGAGTTCAGCGAAGATTCACAAGGCTGATACCTGGGATGGCAGGAATGACATATGAGGAGAGATTGGGTCGATTGGGCTTATACTCGCTGGAGTATAGAAGAATGAGAGGGGATCTCATCGAAACATATAAAATTCTGACAGGTCTGGACAGACTAGATGCAGGAAGAATGTTCCCGATGGTAGGAGAGTCCAGAACCAGGGGTCATAATCTAAGGATAACGGGTAAGCCATTTAGGACAGAAATGAGGAAGAATTTCTTCACCCAGAGAGTGGTGAACCTGTGGAATTCTCTACCACAGAAGGTAGTTGAGGCCAAGTCATTAAATATATTCAAGAATGAGTTAGATATATTTCTTAAAGCTAAAGGTATCAAGGGATATGGGGAGAAGGCAGGGACAGGGTACTGAGTTTGGATGATCAGCCATGATCTCATCGAATGGCGGAGCAGGCTCGAGGGGCCGAATGGCCTACTCCTGCTCCTATCTTCTATGTTTCTATGTAAATAGTTTGTTGAAAATTGTGATTCTCAATTTCATTTATGGTGTCAGTAATAAAAAAAAATTAAATTGTAAAATTGTCCTTTATATGCTCCCAACAAGACAAGTACAACAGTGCTTTCTTAATTTTCTCATAAGAGGAGAATCCTGCCTGAGCCACTTCGACACACAGAGAAGAAATCTAGCACATGCGTCTTGTACCTAGGTAAAAAAACCACTATTAGAAAAAGAAGCTGATTCCCCCCAATGCACAGAAAAGAAAGAATTTAATTTTATATAAAGAAAGAAAGTCTTGCATTTATATAGCACCTTTCACAACCTCAGGACATCCCAAAGCGCCTTACAGCCAAGTAAGTACTTTTGAAGTGTAGTCACTGTTGTAATGTAGGAAACGTGGCAGTCAATTTGCACACAGCAAGCTCCCACAAGCAGCAATGTGATAATGACCAGATAATCTGTTTTTATAGTGATGTTGGTTGAGGGATAAACATTGGCCAGGGAGAACACCCCTTGCTCTTCTTCAAATAGTGCCATGGGATCTGTTACGTCCATCTGAGAGGACAGACGGGGCCTCAGTTTAATATCTCATCTGAAAGATGGCACCTCCAACAGTGAAGCACTTCCTTGGTGCTAAATTTTGTGCTCAAGTTTTTGGAGTGGGACTTGAACCCCCAACCTTCTGACTCAGAGGCGAGTGTGCTAACCACTTTTTATTATATATTATTTATTGAACATTAAAAACATTTACAACATCGTGATCATTCCATTGTATCATACAAATCCATTCTGCTGCTCTGCACAGCCATTCCTCCCCCACATATTAACATCAAAACCTAAAGTTTAATTTGTCTCCCATAACATATACTAATCTATTGTACTTTAAAAATTGATCAGTAATTATGGCTCCAAATAAGGGAAGTGTGCCTGATAATCCCCCCATCATTTAATCTCCGGCTCTTCCTTCCTCTCATGCTCCTTCCCAACTTTTTGGGCAGCTGTTGCTTTCTCCTGCAGCCTCCTGTTTGAAACTTCCCTGCAGTTTCAGCCTCTTCCTTACATTAGGTTTGGGCCATGGAGCTGCCCCTTCTCCCTCCTTCTGCCCCTCACTAACCTTTCCCTTTCCACATGATGCCACCCCACCCCCCACTCTTGAGCTCTTCTGTAACTTCCCATACCTGCTCCCCGTCAGATACAAACTGGGCTGGATTTTGTCTTGGGGTCGGGTTGGGGTCATGTTAGCCACATTTCGTGTTGCCCCCCCGACTCCAGATTAATGTGGATGAATGATGCAATTTTCACTTAATTGGGTAATTGAGTTCCAGCATGTGGGAACTCATGAACCAATTAGTGGTTTCAGTCTGAAAGTCGCCTCTGATGATGTCATCATTGCAGGTCAGAGACTGCCTGCCTTGTCTTTTGGTGTGAGTGGACCTGGATGCAAAATGAGCAGCAGCAGCAGCAGTGAGAGAGAGAGAGAGAGAATTTTTTTTCCATCCAGGGCCTCTCACAGCAAGGCCAGGCAGTCTCTGAAGACAATGCAGCAGCATCAGAGGCGACTTTCAGACCTAATACTACTACTACCTTCATCACAATACTACTACCCTTCATCACATCTCCGTTGTAATAGTGGACCTGCAGCTGATAGTCAGCTATCCACTTGTGCTCCCGCCAGGTTTCACTGGAGTGTTTCACATCAGGCGTACTTCATGTCGGAAAAGTGTTAAACTAGCTAAAACGTTTCAAAATGGCATTACAGAGCCAATTTAGGCCTTGTTAAGGGCTTTAATGGCCTCTCCCACCTCTTGGAGGTGGGAACTCCGCGACTGATTTTGTCAAAATTGCGTGAAGGCGGGATGGAATCGGGATGAGGTCGGGACCACCTACCCCGCAACTTTAACCCCCCACACGCCTCCAAACCCGACTCCACAGGTCATTGAAAATCCAGCCCACAATCTCCCTTAGAGAGTCTTCCTGCTTTCACGGTTTCTCCAACAGTGCCACTCCCTTCGACCTCATCTCCACCGCTGACCCTTGCTCCCCGTTTCTTCTCTCTCTGGGACAATGGCGCATCTGCACCTATCTTGCTCCCTTCTGGCGTCTTTAAGAACATAAGAACATAAGAACATAAGAACATAAGAACATAAGAAATAGGAGCAGGAGTAGGCCAATCGGCCCCTCGAGCCTGCTCCGCCATTCAATAAGATCATGGCTGATCTGATCCTAACCGCCAATCTACTATCTATCACAGAACCATCTCCTGCATCTAACAGAATTGCACACACGAAATAGGAGCAGAATCAGGCTACACAGTCCCTGGGCCCGCTCCACTACCCACAGGGCCATGACCGATCCGAACCTAGACTCATGTCCAAATTCCTGCCCGCTCCCCGTAACCCTTAATGCCCTTTACTTCTAGGAAACTGTCTATTTCTGTTTTAAATTTAATTAATGTTGTAGCTTCTACAGCTTTTTGTGGCAGCATATTCCATGGACCTACCACCCTCTGAGTGAAGTAGTTCCTCCTCATCTCAGTTTTGAAAGAGCAGCCCCTTATTCTAAGACTATGTCCCCTAGTTCTCGTCTCACCCGTCATCGGGAACATCCTCCCCGCATCCACCCGATCCAACCCCTTCACAATCTTATATGTTTCAATAAGATCGCCTCTCATTCTTCTGAACTCCAATGAGTAGAGTCCCAATCTACCCAACCTCTCCTCATATGACCACCCCCTCATCCCCGGGATTAACCGAGTGAACCTTTTTTGCACTGCCTCGAGAGCAAGGATGTCTTTGTCTCCCTTCTCCCGTCCTGCTGCCCCTTTAAGGCTCCTGCCTCTTGCACTCTCTCCTTGTCTTGCCCCCTCTTGCTCCCCGAGATGCCCGACTCCCCATCTTTCTTTGGAGTACTTACACTTACCCCACACGCCGCTCCCACCTCCTCTCCCCCACGGACACCAGATTCTTTAGGGAGAGCCGAGCCGTATTAAGGCTCGACTCTGCCCTCGACCCGTGCTGCCTGCTGCTGTCTTTGTCCTTTTCCACCATTTCTATCCTGTTCTCTGCTCCACAATTTTCTGCCTCTTCCCGCGCTCTTTTCTCCTTCCATTCACCAGCTGTGTCCTCCACCTGCTCCGCTCCTCCAGCCGCTCCACTCACGCCTCCTGCTCCTTCTCCCATCTCCTCGTCACTCAAGAGCTTCCTTCTGTCTCACACTCACAGCGGGTGGGTCCTTTGTGATACACCCCACAGCTCTCCGCCTTGCAGCTCCAAGCGATGTGTCCAGACTCGCCGCAGTTATAACAGTACAAGTCTGGACAGCTTCTTACAAGATGGTCGTGTCCAAGACAATAATAATAAACCTTCACCTGGTTATCATGAAGTACTGCACTCCTTCCATTGTCTCGAATTTCACGCTATACGGCAATGACTTCACCCCCTCTGGGAACCGCAACTTTACAGAACGGGTTCCATCTGCTACCCGCATTCCTGGATAGTATCTCCTCTTTATTGTGGAGCAAATATTAATGTTCCACGACTCCAACTTTTTTATTAGCACATCGTCCTCAATATAAACCGGCAGGTTTAAGAATGAAACCACCACCTCTTCAGAATATAGCAGAGATACCTCCAAGAACTTATCTCCAACCTTCAAACTCAGTAAAAGTCTTTCCACCTCCTCTCGACCACTGACCATCACCTCGAATCCAACATTTGGCTTTGGTCGGTAGGCAAAGCAGTCCTCATGTACCGCCTGGATAATATCCCAAGCTCGTATCTCCTTATCCTTGCACTGAACCACCACCGTGTTTTCTTTTCCAAACCTCCTGGGGTCCCGGCCCAAATCTTTGGGCCTTTTTTTCTCCCTTCCCCCAACATTTTCTCCCCTGATTAAATTCATCCTGGGAACATTGCCCTCTGAGGGGCCCGGCACTCTGGCTGCTGTTTAAGGACCAAAAAGGCCCTAAAACCTGAAAAAGAAAACCACCACCAACTTTTTACAAACTCACTCCAACTCCCTGCAGTAATCAAGCAGCCAGCAGCACCTGCTCACTCCTAGCCCCTCCCACCTAGAGAGTGTCACCCACTGAGCCACAGCTGACTCAAAGGGCTGGATTTTGTTAGCTCCGAGGAGGCGGGTATGGAGGCGGGACTGCCAGTAAAGTCGCAGAATTTGGGGGCGGGTGGCAAACCCGCCCCCAACCCGCCTCCGTGCCCTCTTACCAGGAGGCGGGAGGCCGCCCTGCCCTGGATCCTGTCTCCTCGAGGCGGGAAAGGGATTAAAGCCTATTAACTGCCTGTTAACAGGTAGTTAACAGGCAGAAAATAGGATTATCGCCATTTTTCCTTCCCAAGTGCAGGCTTCCCCATCTCGGGGAACCCCGGTGTAGGAGACGAGTAGGAGGTCTGCGGGGGTCGGAGGGGTCTGAAAGTGAGATGTAGAGGTGAGTGATGGGTGCAAGTGTGGAGTGGTAAGTATGTAAGGTAAGTGTAAAGTGTTAGAAAATGTTCACTTACCTTTGTTTCTGCCTACAGCCTTCAGCCACTGTGGAGCCGGAGTCCCGACATCTCCATTGTAGATATCACAGACTGGCTGTTGGATCCTCCGAACCAACAGCCAGGTAATTTCTGCAAAGTAGAAAGGTTTGATGAGTCCTGAACACGAGGGCTCATCAAACTACACAGAATGTCAGTGTTTGACAGCGTCACAGAGCTGTCAAATGCTGACATTTCTTCTTTCAAAAAATCTTGACAGATGACACGTCATACGTTGACATGCTCTGTCACTGACTTCCCCCTAATTGGCCTGCTGAGCCCGCTGGGCAGGCTTAACAAGGTCAATCAGGGGAAAATCCCGCTGGTTGGCCAGAAGCTGATAGAGGCGGGATTGAAAGCCGGCAAACAGCAGTCTCACCTCCAAAAGCTTCCCATTGACAAAATCCAGCCTAAAGACTTATCACGTTTCCCTCAGAAATATACTAAAGCACATCATATACATTGACTTACTTTTTGAAGTGCAGTTACACTTGTGTAGGCCATCTTACACACAACAAGGTGCCACAAACTACAATAAGATGAATGGCCAGTTAATCTTTTTTGGTGATGTTGCTCAAAAGGAAAACACCGGCCAGGACACTGGGAGAACTCCCTATTTTTCTTCAAATAGCACCACAAGATCTGAAGCAATAAAAGCAGGCCAAAAGGGCGTAAGGGAATATTTGATCTGAAGGACGGCTCCTCTGACAATGTGGATTACCTCATTACTGCACTGAAGTGTCACCTTGGGTTATGAGCTGACATCTTGGCTGCTTGGTACAGTGCAATGACATCATGGCTAACAAGGTGAAGTAGAAAAGAAATACAGTTTAAATTCAATTCAGTAAGTCTTTCCTGTTCGCACCTAAGGATTTACAGGGTCATTTTTACAGAAGCTATATATTTTCATCAGTATTCTAGATATATAGAAAAGATAATTGACCAATGCCATAGGAAATGCGCCCAAATCTTGTTTTTTTCAAACAGGTAGAAAGAGCTCTCAGTGCAAGAAATAAGTTTATCTTCCATTCTCAACTATATTGTTACATCAAAGAGACCCATAAGCTGTATAAGTAAGGCCACAGAAAAGAAAAGCATAAATATGTTACTTTTCATGACTAAATTGAACATTCAACAGTAAATACCATATTACTATAAAGACTAAGAGAGCCTGCACTTTAAAGTTTTTACTTTTCCCTCCTATTTCTCCCCAACCACACACATTTTTCCTCCTGAAGGAGTGGTTGGGTGACCTTCCTGTTAATAGTAAACCAATGGGTGGTGGTAATAGAAAGTACTCCAATTTATAGATTTCACTATTAAATATAGTGACAACTTTTTCCTCCTATTCTTTAAGATATTCAAGGATATGATCTGATAGTAGAAAGGAGATGAAAGTAGATCAACCAAGATCCAATTAAATGGCAGAACAGGCTTGAGGGGCTGAATGGCCTACTCCTGCCCCTATGTTCCAATGTTCCTAATGCTACATTCGGCCTGGCACTGCTAGACAGGAGTACAAGACTCTAACACAGCACAAGTACTATCAGGTCACAACAGGACTTAATTTATGCACTACTTCCTCTGGTTCGACATCACAAGCATTGGCATTATCCATTATTTCATTTCCTAAATTCATTTTACAAAAGAGATTAAAAGGAGAATGTGATGAATCATTATTCATGATATATTATCATTTCAACATTCAGAATTCAATAATGAAGGTCTTGGAAATAAATCAAGTAAAGAGACTGCAATAAATAGCCTTTATAGATGTAGATTTTAATTTACAAAATTTGCAAAATGTTAGACACATAAAAGGATGCTAAAAAGATAACAGGTTTAAGCAGAAAATAACAAATAATGTAAGAAAGACATTTCAGGAATGAGAAAAAGATAATTCAGCCAATCGAAGCTCATGTCTTCAGTACTCTATATCTCTCCCATTTAAGCATCCAATTGTATTTTTAACATACCCAAAGTTTTTGCTTCTATTACTGATGTCCTTCTCTAGCCTGTGGCCGTGTGGCTTTTTGTGGCATGGTAACCAAAAGGTCAATACATTATCATCATTAGTCAATTTTGTGGCACATCTCAAGTTCAGGATATAAGTTTTGTCTGTTGGTAAGAGAAACAGTTTCACATATCACGAGTGGATAAATATAGAAAGCTGTCCCTGGGTTTCATTTCTAACATTGTTGAAGTGGGAGGATATGAAAACTGCACAGAAGTCAACAGTGTTTTCCATTTCATATCCAGTATGCAAATAGTTCTCAATTGTTTTTATAAAGTTGCTAAATGAGGTGAAGTGACGAAGATACAGATTGTTAACCACTGGGAATGGTTCGAAGCAGCAAACATGAAACCACAGCCTTAATCCCTCGTGTATTTTTTTAGTTGAAGCAATAGCTGCTTTTAAATACAAGTTGGTAGTGTTGATTCAAAGTATATATACAACTGTTACTGGGGGACCCATACTCCGATAAGACTTACTCAAGCAAACCTTTATGCTGTTAAGGTTAATGCCTGAGGTAATTTGCGAACGGTATTCTGCGAATGGACAACCAGTAGGATAGATTTTTATTATGTAGCATGTATTGAATCAACAAAAGATGTTTTGAGAGTATTTGGGTGGTGCAGTGGGTTTAAATGCACATTACTTTGTGGGACCTGGGCTTGAATCCAGCTTAGGTTGATAGAATGGAGACTGATAGAATTAAAGTTTCTCTTGCTGATACTCGTAAAGTTCTGAAGTGAAGTAAGTTTGGGCAATCTCAACCCAGCTCCTTATGAACAGGAATTAGAACTGATTTGGTGCTGACTTGACAACCTGGCCTGTATAATTAAAGTTATACACTAGTACTGTAACTCTTGCTTTTCTACGGCCGAGGTTAAGAGATTCTTGTGCCAAGTAAAAGGGAGCTTTTGCTTTCAGACAATGTGCTGATGGGTTAAATATGCTGATGTATGTCAGACACCCCTCCTAAAAAAATCTCAAATGGGTACGATAGTGGAGTGGTTATGTTACTGGACTAATAATCCAGAGAACGCTTTCTATGTTAAAAGCTCTATATAAATGCAAATTATTGTTGTATCTAAGCTGGGATTCCTTCGTGTTAACACTAGCTGAGGAAATGGTACTGATCCCCCAGCATGATGAGCAAATGAAAAAAATAAACTATACTACATTCCATATTTTTCACCATACTCATTATCATAAATGTTCTGAACTTTCGTACATGTGTTTGTTTTTATTTTTCACTGCAATCAAATATACACTTGCAGAATAGACAGAGGACATATCAATTAAGTATTTGATATAGAATTTGTCCCATTTATGAGGGTGACTGCAGAGTTCACTTGGTATCTGTTACTTCTTGTTCGGCCCCTTTTGTTTATGGGATAAATTCTGAATTCACCAGCCAACATAAACCATTCCCTATTTTAACCAGCAGTGAGTAAAATAGCTGACTTACATCACCAAGTTGTGTACCCAAAGTGCTAGACTAAAGGAAATCAGAGAAAAATACATAAACTGTAAAATAGTTAAATAAAAAGACTTCCAACATTGGAAATAGAATTCCAAAGGTTTCCCTGCATTTCCTTTTAACCCTCGAGTTGAGTGATTGCAAATAACTCAGACTTCTATCTTGGGAGATGCTCGTGACTGCTGTTGGCAGCACTGAGGCATTTCTCTTGCTTAATTTCCTCATACTCCCCTACTGGTGGTTAACCACCATGTTGGTTGAATAGACATTGGCCTTTTTTCCCCAGATGCTGTAAGCGGAATGAAAAGGGTGATTTAAAACATTCAGAAATAAACTTTTACTAGCCCACTGATTACCATTGGAACTTATGGCTAGAAGCCAGCCTCACTGAACAAAGGGCACCGGCTGCATCTGATAGAGGAGAAGCCAAAACACATATATTATGGTGGTAACCATCCATCAGTACTACTTCACTGGTTGAAGCACAATCTACATTTGTAATTGAGTAATTGATTAAATCCCATATATTGCTAACATTTTCTCTGATATGGAAATCCAGTTTACTGGCCTAAAATTCAAGGATTATGCCTCTGCTTCTTCTTAAAATTTCCCATCACATTATTTCTAGTCTTGTATCTCTACAATAAGCATCTGTGCACTCCACCAAAATATCCATGTGAAACATTCCCAAAGAAGGCTTAAACATATCCGAATCCAAATATGTCTCAGACTGACATTCAATGAGGACATTGGCTTTGATATCCATGATGTCCAAGACAGAGCCTGCGAGAATTAACTGATGGCAGGCTGCATTCTGCAGCTAGATGATGAAGACCTTGACATAGATAAGGCTCATCTGTAGCTGGGCCTATCTCCATCTTCTATAAGCGATAATAATGATGCGTAAATTGGGCAATGACTATGTTTTAGCAGAAGGTTGACTGAATTGAACCAGAACGGAAAGCGGGTGATTGATCTCAAAATAGCGCAAGGACACGGCGAGCTATGCTAGGAAGGAGATGCACTCTAAACTGACATCAGACCACGTATGCTTATATTTTCTTTTACACATCACACAGATTACAAGGATCTATATAAGACCCTTTCAAAGAAAACACTTCAATAATGAATGTATGGAAAACAAAACATACGGGACACATCTGGGGATAAATCATAATTAAAGTATTTGCACCTAAGGAGGGAGTTTAAGTATCTGGTGGGGGGGTGTATAGCCCAGGGCGGCTGTCCTGCTCCTGGCTCCACTAAAATAATTTGAACACGCATCTCTCTGGGCCTCTCCTTCTTGATGCGGAGATGCCGGTGTTGGACTGGGGTGGACAAAATTGAGAGGTCGCACAACACCAGGTTATAGTCCAACAGTTTTATTTGAAATCACAAGCTTTCGGAGCTATCGATTGCTCCTTCCTCAGGTGAAGTAAATTAGATACAGAATCGCCAAAGCATATATAGATAGAAAACAAAGCATGTGTACTTTAGTACACATGCTTTGTTTTCTATCTATATATGCTTTGGCGATTCTGTATCTAATTTACTTCACCTGAGGAAGGAGCAATCGATAGCTCCGAAAGCTTGTGATTTCAAATAAAACTGTTGGACTATAACCTGGTGTTGTGCGACCTCTCAATTTTGTCCTCTCCTTCTTGCCAGGTTTTACTGAGTGGACGCCCATGGCGGATGCACGGCCCAGTAGGCCGTTAAAATGGCATCGTGGTCCTGTGTATGTCATAGGACCCCAATTTGCATGAATTGGCGAGGCTCTCGCCTGATTCAGGCGGGCACCTCGGCTGCCTAAAGGAACAGGGAGTATGGCGGTGGATGGGAAGCAGGCAGTAATTATGATTTTAACTTCACCACTGCCCAGTTTCTGCCGGGCGGAGGGAGTTAAACTCACCGTGTCCTTGCGCTAGTTTTACAATTTTTTTTGTGGTTTGTGAACAAAAGTCTCAAAAATACACTTTGGAAGGATGAGCTTAAGTGAAAGTTTATGAAAAAAGAATGTTGCACTTTTAAAATGCCCGGACATCCAAGTCTATCTCGACGAGTCCTTCGCGGACACACATTCTGCAGTACATCAATAAGTGACCTACAGGAAAACAAAATTTCATTCTGAAAGGTGCAACATATTAAAACTTTACAATAACATATAGTTCTCTAGCACCTCTCATACGCAAGCATTTTACATTAAAGAGGAAAAATATAGTAGATACTGTGCAAGAGGGGAAAAGGGAAAAATTGAGAGGATGAGGATGTGGAACTATGACTAGTATAGTCACCTGTAATGTAATGCAGTGCAATCATTCATGCACGCACTGTAACCTTATGGTCAGACTATTTGAGCATTTTGTGTCATATTGAACTTCCATCCTACCCTAGAACCCTAGAATGTCGTTCTACTTTCAAAAGGTTCATAGGTTCATTCAGCCTGCTGGTTACATTGTTAGACATGAACAGCAGATAGTGAGGTTTAGTCATTAACTGCTCTTCAAAAGGTTGGCATTCACCCACATTTACATCTTATTTCCATACAAACAAAATAAAGCGATACCCGCCCCCCCCCCCTCCCCGGTTTCGCAATGTAGACCAGCAGATGGCAAGTCGGGATAATTTGCATGATTTCCAATTAGCAAATATGAGACCCTAGAACCTTTTATATTTGTTTACTTAAATGAAACATGGCATTAATGCGCTGCCCAATCAATAGCTGTTTAATGTTAGCGTGATGTGGATGCAGACATTCATCATTCTGCTGGAAACAAGCCTATTTGTACTCATTTGCATATTCAAGATGCTGCAGGATCAACCTGTGTCAACAACATTAAGCGTCAAAAGCAAATGAGTAAAATTCACAGATTATCATTACAGCACAGGGGCTGGAGTATCTGGCTTTACTATGATACTACTCAAAGATAAAAGAACCAGTTACAACACACTGTAGTGAGGGAAACAACAGGGCTGGAGCACTGACAGTGCAGCGGATACTTTGGAATCTGCTCTACAATTTGTGGTTTGCAAGCTACAAATGACTACCTTAATTGGGAACCCAGGCTGTAGAATAATTCAGTTATCACAAATCCGCACAGTTCAGGAATTACTTCCCTCTCGCCTAAGTTAGTTTGATGAACATATTTTGCAATTAGGATTTAGATGTGGAAAAACAAAGGCCACGATATTTATGGGGAGGCGGGGAAGGGTGCGGAGAAGCGCGGTGGAAACCCAGCAAGTGTGGGGACAATGAAGTTCTGTCGAATTTAACGGCAGGACCTCATTCTACTTTTTTCTTCCATTTCCCGCCCGGCAACTGGACAAATTGACAGCTTGGCCAGTTGCCAGCTATCAGATGCTGGGCGGGAAAACCAGCGGCAGAAAGCCGCAGGCGGGACGGTCCCTGGCAATTGGAAGGGGATCACGGCCTGCAGATCTATTGGGGCAGGTCCCCAACATCACAGACTTCCTACCCTACTTTATTTCTCCTACTCTGTGTGCAGAAAATTAATCATCGCCTCTGCTTACATTGGTTCCCTTCGTAGGCTACTGCACATACCCATCACCCTTTCCATCAAAAAGTTATATTTCAACTGTGCATTTACCATTTCTCATCGAAATTGAATCCATGTGCTCTGGGGTCCAGTTTATCTATTCCTTCTTGGATCTTAAATATCTCAATAAGATCACCTACAATCTGTCTTTCCCTCCTATGTAAACACCCCTGGTACCTGCAGTCTTTCCTGATAGCAAAGGTGCCCAATCCCAATTATCAATTTAATTGTCCTTTTTTGTACTCCCTCCAAGGTAAATATGTCCCTGTGATAAGTGCACACAATACCCAAGTTGGAGATGGACCACTGCTTTGTGCGAACTAATAATCATTTTCTGGGACTTCTGCTCTTGAGCTATACATCCGAAGTTTTACATCCGAAGATCCTGATTGTCTTTCTCACCAGTCCACTGGACATTGTGCTGATGGGCTGGGCTGTTTTCCACAAAAAACCCAGATCTCTCTGCAGTCTCATTTCCTGTAGACAGGAACTTTCAGTAACCTACTGTAGTCCCTGGTTTCTGAAGTGAAATGGCTGGAGTTCACCAGATCTGACAACGCGTCTGTACTTTAAACATTGTTCTCTGTTCGCTTCACTGACCTGCTGAGTGTTTGGAACAGATTGCTTGCCTGACATCCAGTCTTGAATGAGCTGCAATTCCTTCAGTGTCCTATTCAACCCTAAGCTGAGCTTCAGACCTATATCCTCCGCATCACAAAAATTGCTTACTTCCACTTCCATATCATTGCCTGTCTCCACCTTTGCCTCAGCCCATCTGCTACTGAAACTCTTATCCATGCCTTTGTTAGCTCCAGACACAATTATTCCAATGCTTCCTGGCCAGTTTCCCACCATCCATGCCCTGTAAACTTGAGCTTATCCAAAACTCTGCCGCCTGTACCCGCTCACCCATTATTCCTGACCTTGCTGACCTACATTGACTCCCAGTCCGCCACTGCCTCAAATTTAAAATTTTCATCCATGTATTTAAATCTCTCCAACAGAACCAAAACATTTCAAATCTGATACGCAGAGAGAATGCTATATTTTGGCCATCAATCCTGAGACTGGCAAAGACTCATCTCTGTTGAAACAGGATTCTAAGGGATTTAATTTACTCTGGTTCTGACGCTGGTTAATGCATTCACATAAAGATATTTGTGTTCTATTTTATCATACTATTTACTTGTTTTAAAAAATAGGTTAACAACTGTGTTGAAATAGCACACAGGAATTTTACACAAACATGCTAGGCAGTGCACTAAGTGTAGTATAATATTTGAAGTGCATTGCAATAGATTACATGAAGTCTACAGGCCCCGGGCAGTCCCTCTTATTATCTGGTGAAGGTGATAATTTTGTGTCTGTTGTGCTCCTTGCTCATGCAGTTTATTTATTATTCAAACACTCAGACATTGTTTTTCATTTTGAATTGGGAGGAACTGCCAAAACCCATCAGTTTACACCCTGAAACGATATGGCATGACAAATTACAGATATGCCAATAGAAGTGTGAGCCAGTTGAATCAACAGAAAAAAATCATTTTAATAGGGACTGTATGACAATACTACATACACTTATTTGCCTCATCAGAACGACCGAGATTACTAACATGTTCAGGGTATGGTTTTATATGCAATAGGCAAGTATAATACTCTTATAGCTTAAAATAAACATGGGAGCTGGGTAAAACTTCTACAACGCTTTTCTCATCTGTGCTATCAGTGAAAAGGATTAGTGAATCGCAGTACATTACTTTAATGTTGTTGTAAAATCATAGGAAGAGTCAACTAGTGAGGACTATCCAGTACACAAACAGCAGTGACTGTAGGAACAATAAATGAGGAGAAAATTCACAACAGGAATCTGGAACAGCTGGAAACAGACAAACAAGGAAAAAAAACTGAAGAACAGGAAGCAGAAGAACAGAGGGTAAAATAATTGAAGAGACGAGAAGAGTTGTCCGAGGAGCGGTGGGGCCAATTAGGGACCAAAATCGAGCTCTATTGGTGGAGGCAGAAGGCATGGCTGAGGTACTAAATGGGTATTTTGCATCAGTGTTTAAGAAGGTAGAGGACTTTGCATAAGCTATGGTAAATGAGGAGGTTGTCGGGGTACTGGATGAGATAAAAATAGATAAAGAGGAGGTACTAGAAAGACTGGCAGTATTTTAAGTGGCTAAGTCACCCAGTCCGGATGGGATGCGTCCTAGGTTGCTGAGGGAAGTAAGGGTGGAAATTGCGGAGGTGCTGACCACAATCTTCCAATCCTTCTTAGATACAGGGGTGGTGCCAGAGGACTGGAGGATTGCAAATGTTACACCCTTGTTCAAAAAAGGGGGAGAAGGATAAACCTGGCAATTACAGGCCAGTCAGTTTAACATTGGGGAAGCTTTTAGAAGCCATAATCCGGGAGAAAATTAACAGCCACTTGGACAAGCATGGACTAATAAAGGAGAGCCAGCACAGATTTGTTGAGGGCAAATTGTGTTTGACTAACTTGATTGAGTTTTTTGATGAGGTAACAGAGAAGGTGGATGAGAGCAGAGCAGTTGATGTTGTGCATATGGACTTTCACAAAGTATTTGATAAAGTACCACATTAGACTTGTTAGCAAAATTGAGGTCCAAGGGATAAAAGGGGCAGGAGCAGCATGGATACCAAATTGGCTAATGGATAGAAAATGGCTGTTTTTTGGACTGGAGGGAGGTATGCAGTGTTGTTCTCCAGGGTTCAGTACTAGGACCACTGCTGTTTTTGATATACATTAATGACTTGGACTTGGGGGTACAGGGCACAATTTCAAAATTTTTAGAACTTGGAAGTGTAGTAAACAGCAAGGAAGATAGTAATAGACATCAAAGAGACATAGACAGGCTGGTGGAATGGGCAGACACACTGCAGATGAAATTCAACACAGAAAAGTGTGAGGTGATACATTTCGATCGGGAGAATGAGGAGAGACAATACAAGCTACAATTTTAAAGGGGGTTCAAGAACAGAGAGACCTGAGGGTGTTTGTACACACATCTTTGAAGATGGCAGGACAGGTTAACAAACAAGTTAATAAAGCATATGGGATCCTGGGCTTTACAAATAGAGGCATAGAGTACAAAAGCCAGGAAATTATGGTAAACCACTAGTTCGGCTCCAGCTGGAGTATTGTGTCCCATTCTGGGCACCACACATTAGGAAGGACGTGAAGGCTTTGGAGAAAGTACAGAAGAGATTTACTAGAATGGTTCCAGGGATGATGGATTCCAGTTACATGGATAGACTGGAGAAGCTGTTTTTTTTTCTCCTTAGAGCAGTGAAGGCTAAGAGGAGATTTGATAGAGGTGCTTAAAATCATGAAGGGTTTAGATAGAGTAAATAAAGAGAAACTGTTTCCAATGGCTGAAGGGTCGGTAACCATAGGGCATTAGGTGATTAGCAAAAGAACCAGAGGCGACATGAGGAAAACCTTTTTAACGCAATGAGTGATTAGGATTTGGAATGCACTGCCTGATAGGGTGGTGGATACAAATTCAATAGTAGCCTTCAAAAGGGAATTGGATAAATACTTGAAGGAGAAAAAACTGCAGGGGTTTGGGGAAAGAGTGGGGGAGTGGGACTAACTGGATCGCTCTTGAAAAGAACGGGCGCAGACTTGATGGGCCGAATGGCCTCCTTCTGTGATGTAACATTCTATGATTCTATGAAAAGAGGAAAAGGAAAATAAACTGACAGCCTGTCGACCATTTCTTCATCTGTTACTCTCTTCACTGATATGTGTTTATCTCAGTTTTTTCCACAGTTCTGTCAGTTCCAATTTATCATTCTTTTCCCTGTACCTATTTTTCTTCAACTCGTTCCTTGCTAACTTTTATTTTACAGCTTTCTTGCTGTTTTCTTCATTTTCCCTTTTGAGATAATGGCCCAAAAATTAGTGCCGCTACGCGAGAGTACGCACTGTGTACTCTCGCGTATTCTGTCTCCAATTGCCGGTTTTCTGCATGCACTGCGCATGCGCTGAAAACCGGCACTTGGTGAATTCAAAAGGGGGCGGTTCCTAGGTGAACCGCGTGCGCGCTACAGGCTGCGCGCACGCAGTGCACTTAGTGCTTTGAACGTGCAGGTAAGCATGGAACATTTTAGGCATAAAGAAAGGAGGCGTAAGACCCACTTTTAACAAGGTAAGTAGTTAATTAAGTATTATTTTGAATTTTTTTTAACAGGTATATCTTTTTTAGAGACTTTAAAGACAGGTAAGTTTATTTTTATAACTTTTTAAAAGATTTTAAATTTTTTCAAAAATTTAATTTTTTGTTTAAAATGGTTAATTTATTTAACTATACTTATTTTATTAATGTGATGGTTTTTAAAAAAATTTTAATTGAGGTTTAGCTGTTCTTTTGGGGGGGTATAGATTCATAGCTTTCACAGCACTTATGTGAAAGCTATGAATGAAAGATGGTGTGCTGCCATTGGCTCTAACTGAGTCACGTGATCCCACAGCTCACACGAATTAACTGCGCCTGTGGGATACGGAAGCCCTGCACAGCTGCTGTCCAGAACATCAAGTTCGTGCGAGCTGGGACTGAAAAAGCCAGCGCGCAGTGAGAGATCGTGGGGAAGCCTTACCCTCGCACGAAGGCTCCCTCACGAATTTTTGGGCCATTATATAACAAGCTGTAGAACATTACATATTTCCTATGTCTTTGTTGCATGCTAATTAATCTTCTTCTTAGGCAGTCCCTCTGAACCGAGGAATACTTGCTTCCACACTAAAAATGAGTTCTCAGGTGACTGATGAGTCCAATACGGGACCTACAGTCTCTGTCACAGGTGGGGCAGATGGTGGTTGAAGGGGCGGGTGGGTGGGGTGCTTAGGTTGATGTGCGCTCCTTGCGCTTGGCTTCCGCTTGCTCCTGGCGAAGAGACTCGAGGTGTTCGGCGCCTTCCCGGATGCTTCTCCTCCACTTTGTGCGGTCTTGGTCCAGGGATTTTACACTTTTTCAAGGAGGCTTTGAGGGTGTCCTTGAAGTGTTTCCTCTGCCCACCTGGGGCTCTCTTGCCGTGTCGGAGCTCCGAGTAGTGCGCTTGTTTTGGGAGTCTCGTATCGGGCATGCGGATGATGTGGCCCATCCATCGGAGCTGATCGAGCATGGTCAAAGCTTCGATGCTGGGGATGTTGGCCTGAGCGAGAATACTGACGTTGGTGCGCCTATCCTGCCAATGGATTTGCAGGATCTTGCGGAGGCAGCATTGGTGGTACCTCTCCAGTGCTTTGAGGTGCCTGCTGTACATGGTCCATGTCTCTGAAGCATACAGGAGGGCGGGTATCACTACTGCTCTGTAGACCATGAGCTTGGTACTAGGTTTGAGGTCCTGGTCTTCAAACACTCAGGCGACCGAAGGCTGCACTGGCACACTGAAGGCGGTGTTGGACTTCATCATCGACATCTGCCCTTGTTGACAGTAGGCTCCCGAGGTATGGAAAGTGGTCCACGTTTGTCACCATCCTCCACTTGCTTCACGACGACATGCAAGCCGTGATCCTGACCAATGGATCCACCACAGACCCAATTCACGTATAGACCGGGGTCAAGCAAGGCTGTGTCATTGCACCAACGCTTTTCTTGATCTTCCTGGCTGCAATGCTCCATCTCACCCTCAGTAAGCTCCCCGCTGGAGTGGAGCTAATCTACAGAACAAACGGGAAACTGCTCAACCTCCGTCGCCTCCAGTCCAGATCCAAGGTCGTCCCATCCTCTGTCATCGAATTACAGTATGCAGATGACGCTTGCGTCTGCGCACATTCTGAGGCCGAACTCCAAACTGTTGTCAACACCTTCACCGAAGTGTACGAGAGCATGGGCCTTACACTAAACATCTGTAAGACAAAGGTCCTCTACCAACCTGCCTCCGCCACACAGTACTGCTCCCTGATTATCATTTCCCTACATTACAACAGTCACTACACTTCAAAAGGTACTTCATTGGCTGTAAAGCACTTTGGGAGGTCCTGAGGTCGTGAAAGGTGCTTTAAAAATGCAAGTTCTTTCTTTTCTTTCTAGATTGGAAGTATCCCACTGTTTATAATGAGTCACTATAATTGTGACTGTTGGCTATTGAAAAACCAATCAACACGCAGTTCACCCGACTCCCACCCTGAGATCATTGACACCGGGCTCGGGCCTGGTGTAATTATATCAGGCTCAGCAGTTAAAATGGCCTGGGCCTCACGTCACTGAGCTGATGCGAGCTTTTGCCGGCCCCACTCTCGTCCCCAGTTAAAATCCGGACTAAACTGTTTATCACCACAAAATCTGTTCTAATTTGGGATTCTGGAAAACACTAGAAAAACCCCATTCAGTGCTTGACCCCCTTACTGGCAATGGTTGTCTTCTGGCACTTTACCCAAGTGACTATTATTCACGTGTGAATCTTAACTGAGTGTCAGCAGAGGGGAGACTTTACAGCTGAACCTACTCGAGATCCAGGGGTGCTCTTCCATAGGGATCGCTGAAAAGCGATCAGGAATGGGAAAGCTATCCCACTTTTCCTTCTCCGACTAGCCAAAAGAATTCATCAGGATTATAAACTTTTTCTTTTAAAGAAAGTAATGACCAGACTCCTTGGTGTAAATCGGGTGATGGCGAATCAGCAGCTCATTTTACATTTCTCCCGATTTTAGGTTTCATTAAAGTGATGCCGACTCGCTATCGCACAAAATCTACCCATTTAATTCCAAAGTAAATAAACTTCTGTGACAAGCTCTTTCATTGATAATTTATCTGTAATAGGAAATTGCTGAATAAAGAAAGTCTTGCGTTTATATAGCGCCTTTCACGACCTCAGCACATCCCAAAGTGCTTTACAGCCAATGAAGTACTTTTTGTAGTGTAGTCACTGTTGTAATGTATGAAACACGGCAGCCAATTTGTGCACAGCAAGCACCCACAAACAGCAATGTGATAATGACCAGATAATCTGTTTTTTAGTGATGTTGGTTGAGGAACAAATATTGGCCAGGACACTGGGAATAACTCCACTGCCATTCTTCTAAATAGTGACATGGGATCTTTACCTGAGAGCGCAGACAGGGCCTTGGTTTAATGTCTCATCCAAAAGACGGCACCTCCGACAGTGCAGCACTCCCTCAGTACTGCACTGGAGTGTTGGCCTGGATTATGTGCTCAAATCTATGGAGTGGGGCTTGAACCCACAATCTTCTGACTCAGAGGCAAGAGTGCTACAAGGGAGCCACGGCTGATGAACAGAGTGATACAGCTATGTCGGAGGTGGTGTATACCCCCAAAGTGGATGGTTGTCAGTGAGCCTCCACAACCTTCAAAGTAAATGCTGCTGCTGGAGGAGGAGGCAAATAAAAGCATTGCTTCCAGCAGACCAAACAGCTAAAGTGCTCCCACCTACCTGCTTTTTCTACCGCAGGCCTGTACTAATATGACAGCGACAATTAACCACTGTAAAACCGCACACATGTATCTCATTTAAATTTAACCCGACTGCAATATATATATATATATATATATATATATAAGTGAGCATTGACACTACTGTGTCAGGCAATGAGTTGGAGGAGGGTTGGTACTGTTCCCCTCCCCTTCAAATCTGCCGTCATCACTCCCCTCCTCAAAAAAAAAAATCCTTGTCTGCCCTGTCCTCGCAAACTACCGCTACATCTCAAACCTCCCTTTCCTCTGCAACATGTTGTCGCATCCCAAATCCAGGCTCAGTTTTACCGCAGCTCCATGTTTGAATCCCTCCAATCAGGTTTCCAGCCCTTCCACAGCACTGAAACGGCCCTTATCAAAATCACAAAACGCTGTACACCAGATACATCGACGACATTTTCTTCCTTTGGACCCACGGTGAAGGATCACTGAAAGGACTACACGATAACATCAACAGGTTCCACCCCACCATCAAACTCACCATGGACTACTCCTCAGAATCGTTTTCATTCTTGGACACACGAATCTCCATCAAAGATGGACACCTCAGCACTTCACTCTACCGCAAGCCCACGGACAACCTCACGATGCTCCACTTCTCCAGCTTCCACCCTAACCACGTTAAAGAAGCCATCCCCTATGGACAAGCCCTGCGAATACACAGGATCTGCTCAGACGAGGAGGAACGCGATGGACACCTACGGACACTGAAAGACGCCCTCGTAAGAACGGGATATGACGCTTGACTCGCTGATCGACAGTTCCGACGAGCCACAGCGAAAAACCGCGTAGACCTCCTCAGAAGGCGAACACGGGACACAACCAACAGAGTACCCTACATCGTCCAGTACTTCCCCGGAGCGGAGAAACTACGCCATGTTCTTCGCAGCCTTCAACATGTCATCGATGACGACGAACACCTTGCTAAGGCCATCCCTATGCCTCCACTACTTGCCTTCAAGCAGCCGCCTAACCTCAAAAGTACCATCGTTCGCAGCAAATTACCCAGCTGTCAGGAGAACAGCGACCACGACACCACACAACCCTGCCACGGCAACCTCTGCAAGACATGCCAGATCATCAACACAGATACCATCATCACACGTGAGGACACTACCCACCAGGTACATGGTACATACTCATGTGACTCGGCCAACATTGTCTACCTCATACGTTGCAGGAAAGAATGCACCGTGGCATGGTACATCGGCGAGACCATGCAGACACTGAGACAACGTATGAACGGACACCGCGCAACAATCGCCAGGCAGGATGGTTACCGCCCAGTCAGGGAACACTTCAGCAGTCAAGGACATTCAGCCTCGGATCTGCGGGTAAGCGTTCTCCAAGGCGGCCTTCGAGACACACGACAACGCAAAATCATCGAGCAGAAACTGATAACCAAGTGGCGCACCCATGAGGACGGCCTCAACCGGGATCTCGGGTTCATGTCACGCTACAGGACGTGACTCGACATCGTTGTCTGTTTTTCCAGTTTTTAAAAAGTCATCGTTGTCTGTTTTTCCAGTTTAAAAAAAAAGTTAAAAGCTAAACTGCTGACGGCAGCATTTGACACGTTGGACCCCCTGTGACCTACCTCATTGTCTTAGCTGTACTCTGATGTGTCTTTGATGTAATGCCTCCCTAACAGATTGTATCTCTGCAGACAAGTCGCTCTCTGTGTATATATACTGTGTAATAGATTCCCTCACTGTACTTGTACCTGAAGAAGGAGCAGTGCTCCAAAAGCTCGTCATTTTAAATAAAACTGTTGGACTATAACCTGGTGTTGTGCGACTTCTCATTTTTGTCCACCCCAGTTCAACACCGGCATCTCCGCATCATTACATCCTATGTGACTGTAACCGTGGTAAACTATCCCTCCTCATCCTCCTCGACTAGACTGCAGCCTTTGACATGGTTGACCACACCATCCTCCTCCATCGCCTCTCCTCAGTTGTCCAGCTCTGTGGGTCTACACTCACCTGCTTCCATTCATATCTATCCAGTTGTAGCCAGAGAATCACCTGCAATGGTTTTCCTTCCCGCTCCCACACCGTTACCTCTGGAGTCCCTCAAGGATCTATCCTTGGCCCCCCGCTCCTATTTCTCATCTACAGCTGCCCCTCAGTGACATCATCCAAAAACACAGTGCCAGGTTCCACACGTACACTGACGACACCCAGCTCTACCTCACCACTACCTCTCTCGTTCACTCCAGTGTCTCTAAGTTGTCACACTGCTTGTCCAACATCCAGTATTGGATGAGCAGAAATTTCCTTCAATTCAATAGTGGGAAGACCGAAGCCATTGTTTTTGGCCCCCGCCACA
Organism: Squalus acanthias; assembly: GCA_030390025.1. NCBI lineage: Eukaryota > Metazoa > Chordata > Chondrichthyes > Squaliformes > Squalidae > Squalus > Squalus acanthias. Next base: position 735,996 of record CM059427.1, on the reverse strand, counting down.
AACTCCATTCCCATGCCACTGACTCCATCCTTCTCCCTGGCCACTGTTTGAGGCTGAACCAGACCATTCGCAACCTTGGTGTTGTATTTGACCCTGAGATGAGCTTCCAACCACATATCCTTTCTATCACCAAGACCGCCTACTTCCACCTCCATAACATCGCCTGTCTCCGCTCCTGCCTCAGCTCATCTGCTCCTGACACCTCATCCATGCCTTTGTTACCTCCGTGCTCGACTATTCCAATGCTCTCCTGGCCAGCCTACCATTTGCACCCTCCATAAACTTGTGCTCATCCAAAACTCTGCTGCCCATATCCTAACACGCATCAATTCCCGTTCACCCATCTTCCCAGTGCTTACTGATCCATATTGGATCCCGGTCCAGCAATGCCTCAATTTTGAAATTCTAATCCTTGTTTTTAAATCCGACCATAACCTCACCGCTCCCTCTCTCTGTAACCTTCTCCAGCCCTACAACCCTCCGAGATATCTGCGCTTCTGCAATTCAGGCCTCTTATGTGGCTCGGTGTCAAATATTGCATGATAATCACTCCTGTGAAGTGCTTTGGGATGTTTTACTACGTTAAAGATGCTATATAAATGCAAGTTGTTGTTGTTTCTGACTTATGGCAGACTTACAGCGAACAGTCTATTTCACAGCAGAGTATATTTACTCAGCAAACAAAGTCTATTTAAACAAAGTCTCTACTAACTACAGCAAACAGAACTCATGACCGAAACTATATATATATATATATATACATATAGACACATACACAGAGTGCTTGCTACAGTGATGGTACTGAGAACTGGTAATGGGGAACTACTTCAGGAAGCGATTGTTGAACATAAATGACCTATTAAACAAGTTTTGTCATGCACCCCAACTGTTCTAAATTGGACTTTTATCCTTTTACCTGTAGTCATCCTCATGAATCATCCCTTACAAACTCCCCCATTCAGATAGAAATGTCCATTTATGTAAATAGGCCAGTAGTGAGAACAAAAAGATATCATAATCTTCAAAGGTACTATTAAAGCTGTGAGTTTCCAACTCAGGTATATAACTATTAGCTATCTAATAGAGCAAAGCATACTCATGAATTCTTAATATACATGCCATCCAGTTGAAGAATTGAGGCTTTAATGAGGAAATTCCTTTTGTGTTCAAGCAGCGGAGCTGCAAGACAGTTTATTTAAGGTAAGGTGCTGCAGAGTGTAGACTGTTCCCGAGTTTTATTCAAAAGCAAATTTTATGTGATACAAACACAGGAAATAATTAATTTGAATGCCGAGATCCGATTATCTGACATCTGTAATAAACATGGTATCACAGTAGGAAATGCTGTAAATATTCTGTTTTACAACATGCTAACAGTGAAATTATTCTACTTTCTCACTCCAGAGCTGCAATTGATTCCCATTCTCTTCTCTTGGTTCCATCCAAGGTTTCTGCAAATCACACCCTCGAAGCAGCCAGCTGTTGGGTTGGGAGAATGGTCTCTGATGTAGTTCACGGGCAGTATTCACTTATCATACTGACCATCACATCAGCTGAACAAACAATCTGCTCAAATAACTATTTTGAGATCTTCTAACCCTTCACAAGTGTGAGGATGATGAAGCTGAATTCAGACTACAATTGTGCTTGCACAACTAATTTATCTAGATGCAACCACTGGGGAAGGGAGGGGAGCGGGGTGGGGTGCAGGGGAGTAATGATCAGTATATGTCCATCTCCAAAAATGTTTTGGCATGGATGTCCTTCTCTGTTGCTTTCATCAAATCCCAGAATTGGCCCCAATGTTCCACCTCAGCTGTTTATACTTGGCTGCACCTCTGCTAATAGACTTCAATTTACAGTAGCAAATGGCACTGGATGTAAAATGTTATTTTTAAGCCTTTTGTTTCTCAGCATTGACATCCCTTATCTTGGTGAAAACAAAATACCACACCTTTTAAAAAAAAAATATAAATGGCAGGACTCCATTCTCGGCTTTTACTATGAATCAGAATTATATGTTCTGAAAAGATTCCTTCTTAAACCAGACTGCAGCATTCTTTGTCGGTACCAATTTGGATGCATTTCTCTATATTTGGGTGCAGTTTTGTGACTAATTGGTTGCCATCTTTTTTTTAATTAGGCATTGTGTTTTATTTTGTATTTCTCAAGGTGATAATATTGTAGAACACTTTTTAAATAAAAACACACTTTGGACCAATGGTGCGCTCAGTATCAAACATTTCCAGGTCAGGTATTGAACACTCTAAAATAAGTTGAAACAAATAAAACAGCAGCATTAGATTCTCACAGCATTCACTGAGCACATCACTCTGCAGTTGAATTAAAATTCAAGTTAGAAACCTGTGCTAAATGAACACTGTCTACAATACAAGAATGACTTATCGAATTATCTGCATTATTTTCCAGTAATAATGAGGCTTTTAAGTGTGGTTGGGTTTTCTGAAGCATGGAGGTGAGCAAAAGATTATGACCCAGAAATACGATGATGCTGTGCTGGTTTAACAGACGTAAACCGAGCACCAAAGCATCCAATATGGCGGGCGGTGTGAGTGGGCACATCCCGTACCTAAGTGCGCAGTCTGCATAAGGGGCCTAAGGCCTGTTTGATACCTCCTTTACCAAATTGATTGGCCCTGATCGTAGCTGGCGCCAGGAAAACCAGGTCTACATGCAGCCAAACCAGAGGTCCTTAAAGGGACCGCTGCAGACTGCTGCTACCTTAGTTTCATGTAACAACACCCACACATCAACCAGCAAAGTTACAACACCCACACATCAACCAGCAAAGTTACAACACCCACACATAAACCAGCAAAGTTACAACACCCACACATCAACCAGCAAAGTAGGATATCTTAAAGTTTTTAAAAAAGAGTTACCTGAATGTGGAACTGGGAGGAGCAGGTGTGCTCCTCTTGGTTCCAAACTACAACCGCTGCTGCCCATTCGCTCCGCTCCCCCATCGCTGTCTTCCCCTCTCCCCCCAGTCACTGCTTCCCTTCCCCCCCCATGATCGCTGACCCTACCTGATCCAAGACCCACCCGAAGGCCGCTACCGGTGACCCAGCGGACCAATATTCAAATGGTCTCAGCTGGTGAGCTCCTTGTGGTGGCCCAACAAGCATCTGCAGCTCGCTGGTCTGAGGCTCAATATCGGCTGTGCCTCGGTCCTATCCGTTCTGCATAGGAACCGTTCGCAGGCCGAAGTGAACCAATTTCTAGGTCAATGTGTCATCAACACTCTTGACTTGAAGGCAAGGAGCATTGTGGGAAAAAATTCCCTCCTCATCATTAAGCAGAGGATATGCTTCAACCTGGCTGCTGACTTTGTAACTGTATTATTTTGATATTTTAAAATATCAATTTCCCCCGGCCCATTTTCGATTGAGTGTTTCTTTTTGCATTTTTGGTCTCTGCCTCTTTTTTTTTTGGGTCTCGAGTTCGCGCTGTCTGTTTTTCTTCCTGTTTACTGCACATTGCTCTTTCCAGAATTGCAGCGCTAACTCCAGGAAATATTAACTTGTTTTCAACCAGCAGTCACCATTGTTGCCAAGCGATTACTCATAGATGCAAACAATGGCCAGACATGCAGCCAGAGGGTCCTAAAATAGAATGAAAAGTGAAAGAGGTGTAACTGTGGCACAGAAACAACAGTTCTGTTCTCAACTGTTGTGATGTATGTATGAGCAGTGACTGTACTACACACCCTGCAAAGCAACCAATCATAGGTTCATCTACTCAGTGGGAACGAGCCTGTGATTCTACTGTGTGTGGTGCTGGGTACTTATGCCATTTTATTCTTTCCTTAAAATGGTATCTTACCAAAAATGATGGTGCTGTCAAAATTCAAACCTGTTCTAAACAAGCAAAACCAGTCACATAAATAAATAAAAACGTTTCAGTTTCATTATGTATTATTACAGGAACCTTGAGAAAAGCAATAGCAGATACCCACGTCAATTGATTGAAGAGATATAATTAGTACCGTTTTCTGAAGTCAAATTAAAATCAATGACCTTGGCACCACATGATTTCCAAGGTAGACGGAGAAAGCCTTGGATGCAAATGCACTGCAGCCTGGATAAGGTGCATTCAGCTTGCAAAGGGTTTGTAGAATTTTCACACATCCCTTGTGAGTTCTTCTACCTTGGTTTCATGTTACAACACCCACACATTAACCAGCAAAATAGGCCACCTTAAAGCTGCCTGTTCAAATCTACATGTTAAGCCTGTGAATTGTTCACAAACTCATTTTTGGGGGGGGCCATCAAATACTTCAAATGCACACAGCTCTAAGCACATTGAATCCCCAGTTCAAGATTGCATTTGTGCTTTATCAGTCAAAAGGTTGAAAATGATCAAGATTGGAACTGAGCTTCATACTTTGCAAGGGGTGACACCTTGTAGCTGTACTGCATGTGAAAGGCGATGTTATACATCCTTTACAACCATAGGTGACATTTTCATTATCCACCCACTCAGCCCAAGCTTTCAAGCGCTGTTCTGTGATATAGGAAATGTCACCCCGTTACTCTTGGGGATTGCCAGAACTTTCATTACATGCAACTCTGAATGAAATAATACATAACAATAGAGGAATGGTGATCTTCATTTTAACAAGGATTTATCATAATCTACAAAATTTAAAAAAAGTGGGGCATAGAGGCAAATGTGCTCATTTCTTAACCTGGAGAATGAGTTTAGGCCTTAGGATTGCCCAGCATTCAAAACCTCTGTCTGCTGCGCTTATGAGTTAAATAAGTTTTGAAGGGAGTTAAAAATACTGGAATGGCTGTCCTGCTCAGCAATAAGTTTACCTATTACAAGCTGATCACATAGTGGCACCACTGGTGATATTGAGGTGCTCACTGTTTAGGCTGTGCTGCCCTCGGAAATTAGCTACATGAAGGCACACACCCATTATGGGTGGGAGTGAGGGGGAAGAGAATACTATTGCATAATAAAGTATGGTGAGGCTTACCCTATCCCACATCACTAAGAGATGTAACAGCATCGCCAATTTATGTAGCCAAGTGATGACTAGGTCCAAGTTAGTGAAACATTTAGGGACTGATTGTTGGACTATGGGTAAAAATTGGTTGTAATCAGCCACGTGCAGATCGCATTAAAATGCCAATTAAGATGTGCTTTGCTGGACATGATCTAATGCTCCTGCCTGCCGAATTGCTGATCTCAGCTGCGTTGCTATTAGAAGGCATTTAGTGGAGGTCAGGCATTTTCAAAAGGGAAGGAAGGAGAAAATTAGCAAAGTCACTTCCATTGCACACCCTCTGATAGCTGATTCAGAGCAGTATTGGCGGAGACCAAAGAGCAAGTCACCAACCCAACCTTTCAACCGTGGGTGACGTGTAATGTGGGGGAAGGGGAGAAAATCACTGAGAGTAAAAGGATGCTGATCATCACCACAATAATAAAAAGGCTCCAACTGGTCACAGACCATCGCTCTACAAAAGCTCACTGGTTCAATCGATGTCTGAACGATTTCATACACTGTTCTGTATAAGAGCTGATGTTGCTTTTATAAAAGAAAATGGCCAGCACGGAATCAATAAAAGGCTGTAATTTAACCTAAGGGCTCAGATATTCATAAATTATTTGATATTTACTCTTCCCATCATCTGAACCCCAAGATTAAATTACAGCTCCAGTTGCTCACTGCCAGCATCTATCACCTGCGTGTCAAAGATTCTAAAGGTGTTCTAGCAGAACTGGTACAAGTCTGCAGAAATGAATAACCTTAAAGCTCCCAGGTAACACAAGATGATAGGCATTAGTCAGAAAGCTTTCAACCTCATCCGACATCCTAATTTCCTTTGGGACAGATCCAATATTGCACTACAAATGCTGCAGTTCCCAGCCCAGGAGTACAACCTCCTCAAAATCAGCATCTTATTTTTGAACTGTAAGGGTTAATGCCTGAACTCAGAGTGACCAGCAATTAAGAAATGGTCACTCACTTAGAAAAGATATTGATCTTTGCTTTGACTCATGGAATTTTGAAAAAATTAGGTTGTACATGCCAAAAGTTAAAACAAATTGGTACCCCTAATATACTGCAGCATTCTGGAGTGATAACCTTAATCTTGTATTGATTCCTCATTAAACTTTGCTGTGGATTTGCTTATCCACTGTTCTATCTTTGTAAATTATACAATGGCATCCCCTCAAAGGTCCATTCTCTAACATTCCCTACCGAACAGCACTGTGGGAGTACCTTCCCCACATGGACTGCAGCGGCTTAAGAAGAAGGCGGCTCACCACTACCTTCTCAAGGGCAACTAGGGATGAGCAATAAATGCTGGCCTTGCCAGCGACGCCCATATCCTGAGAATGAATTAAAAAAGTAAAAATAAATCAATGGCACTATTTGAAGAGGGGCAAGGAATTTTCTTGGTGTCCTGACAAATACTTCACCTTCAACTAATAATAAACCAAAAAAAAATCATCTGATGATTCATCTTGTTGCTGTTTGTGATTATGCTGGTGCAGAATCCTTACTGAACTTCAAAAATGTTATGACCTGCCTTAAGACATTCTCAAGTGATAAGGTGCTATATGAATTCTCAAGTGATAAGGTGCTATATGAATTCTCAAGTGATAAGGTGCTATATGAATTCTCAAGTGATAAGGTGCTATATGAATTCTCAAGTGATCTCTCTCTTAGGCAGTCCCTAGTAACCGAGGATGACTTGCTTCCAGATTAAAAATGAGTTCTCAGGTGACTGATGAGTCCAATGCGGGACCTACAGTCTCTGTCACAGGTGGGGCAGACGGTGGTTGAAGGGGTGGGTGGGTGGGGTTCTTGGGTTGACGTGCGCTCCTTGCGCTGCCTGCGCTTGGCTTCCGCTTGCTCCCGGCGAAGAGCCTCGAGGTGTTCGGCACCTTCCCAGATGCTTCTCCTCAAGTGATAAGGTGCTATATGAATTCTCAAGTGATAAGGTGCTATATGAATGCAAATATTATTTATTATTACACGCAGAACATGATAAAAAAATAAATTTTTTTGAAGGTAATTTAAATCAAATTCAAAGCGAGATTCATTCGTCACTTTAAGTAAATGGCAGTGGGCGTATGTGGTGGGTGTCAGTGGTCAGGAGGCAGTGACTCAAAAGGTAGGTTCACATTTCTTTAAAACGCTTCTCTTGGCCATGTTGTTCAGTAACTGACATGTTTTCTGTGATGGATTAATGCTGAAAATTTTATTCTCTATGGGACTTGACCAAGGAATAAAGATGCACACTCGCAATCAACATCACCAGGTCCCACCTCGTGGAGTGATTAACTTGCCAACGGCACCATTCGGAGACACCCTACTGGACTGAATAAGTTGCCAAAAACAGTGGTAACACTGCACTTACCCTTGCTGTTTTGGCACCAGCAAGCACTTGCAACAGTTATCACTGTAGGGAAACTTGTGACTGGACAGAGAAAAGAATGGCGTGCATGTACTGAAGTGTATTTCGTGCCTCTATGAATACATGCAATGTTTTTTCAAAGGGTAAGTAAACCCCAAAATTGGGCAAAGGTTTGAGTGTTTGTAAGACAAAAGTAAGGCCGGAACTTTCTGGCGTCCGTGCGGGTGGAAATGGAGGCGGGTCGGGAGGGAAATTTGAAATAACTTGGAGTGGGTCGGGAACCCTCCGTCTGCGCCTTTCCCTTGGGCGCGTTTGCCAGCGCGGCAGCAACCTGAACGGCAGAGGCGGCTGAGTTAATTCAGATGATTATCAGGTACTTGTCAGACCCTTAATCATCTTTCTAACCGAACCTTTCAAATTTCCCTGGATAACCACAGGAATCACGCAGCTCGGGAACCATGTCTGTGAACCTGAGGCGGAAGTTGAGTGGCCATTGATCCAGCTCATTAGTGCACAGCATAAAAAGTGCAATAAATACTCCCACCTGACACCTGGTCACTTTCCTAAGGCAGATGCTGTTGCTGAATGCATTGTCAGCACAGATTTAACTTTCTAGAGGTTTCATGTCTTTTCAGCAAAGTCGGGATCCAGTGTCACTTCATTGGTAGAACCTATCACACCATTGACAGATTGCTTCTGTCATCTCTACTTGACCTGCCATCTATTACATAAGCATGGGTGCTGTTTATAATGTCTCACCTTGGTCCTCAGAATCGGACTACGATGAGCCCCAACACCAGCAGCACCAGGCACACCAGCAGCACCAATAACAACACCACCAACCTTCTCCTCAACTACCTGATGCTGCACAGGACAGAGGGCATCAGCGCAGGGTCGGAGATGATGTCCCCAACACAGGGTATACAGGCAGAGGATGAGCTTCCTCAACATGATGGAGCAGCAGTGCCAAAGGAGGCTCAGGCTATCGTGCCAGGTCGTCGCAGATATTTGCAGATTGCAGGAGCAGGACCTGCAGCCCAGAGGAACGGGTGGACATGCCTTACCAGTGGCGGTCAAAGTCACCACTGCACTCAACTTCTTCACCTCAGGCTCCTTCCAGGGATCTGCAGCAGACATTTGTGGCATCTCGCAGTTGGCCTCCCACAGATGCATCACACAGGTCACCGATGCCCTCTTTGACAAGTCAGCCAATTATATCAACTTTGCCACTGATGAAGTCAATGTTACTGAGCCACTTTTGGCGGACGTCCTCTGGGTCTTGGAGCCTGTGATGGCCCCGCCAAAGTCTGCTCCTCCTGCGACTGTGCAGGGGCAGACTCGGCCATCACGATCCGAGGAGCCATCTGGGGCTCTGACTGAGGGGGATGAGGGGGCAATGGGGGAGAAATGTGAGCGCTTTGAGAGGAGCCCCCACTTCCATGTCCCCTGTCACCATCATCCCTTTCATGGGCCACCCGCACTTCCCTGCTAGCAAGGAGCTGGAGAGTACCTTGCTGCACAGCAGTAGGGCCATGAGGACCCATGTCTACATTTCCATCCCTCCTAGAGGGGAGGACTATGAGCGTCTGCCATCTATTCTTCATAGATAGCCATCTATTCTCTATAGAGACCATGTGCTCCTGTGAGTGGCGCATTAGCTGCTCCATGCAGGTAGCCATCCTATCTATGGAAGAGCCTACAGTCGCCATCACCTGCGACATGGTGTTGCTCATGTTGGAGATGGACTCCTCCATTCTCTGCACATTTGCAGACTTCGCGGTCACAAAGCCTGTCAAAGCCTTATGCACTTCTTGCTGCACCTCCAGGATCGCCCTCTTTCTGGATGGCCCCCGAGGCTCAGCGTCTGCATGCAGCTGAGCAGAGCTGGAAGCGTCCTGCGCCCTCCGGCGAGGAGTCTCCACTGCTGTCCCTGTCAACACCACCTGTTGTTGCTGACTTGTGAGTTGTGAGACACCAGGTGACAACACTACTCTATCTCGCGTTGCACCCACCGAGATGTGCGTATCTGCACCGGTGTTGGGTGGGCTTATGTCTGGTGATGGTGCACCCTCAAATGCGGGAGGCTCCACTGAGGAGTCCTCTTCCTCCTGGACAATGGTGGGGGGTGCTCTTGATGGACCTGTGGGAGAGTAAAGAGATGAGTTAGATATGTCATATCAAGAATGGGTAACAATACCATTATGCACATAATGAACATTCACTGGCTGCTGACATCAGTCCCCATATGAGTGACAGCTGTATGCCATGTGGCTGTATGAGATGTAATTCTGTCATCAGGTTGCTGAGATGTCCCCCTCTCTCCTCCCACCTCCAGCTGCTCTGTGACTCCTGAGACTTCCAGGGTGACCTCCTCTGCTGCAGTTAAGGTGGCCAATGATGGAGTTGGCCCTCTCCCTCTCCCTCTCCCTCTTATTGTGGGCTCTCTTCTCCTGCAAGGAGGCAAAGAAGAGAAGTTTGAGTGAGAGTGCTGGAATGAGTGTAAGGAATGGATGTGTTACATCTTTAGAGGGTGACTATGATGGAGTGGGGTGCCAATTCCAAATGGCCTCATTGTGTGTTGTTAGTTGGTATGATTGCATTAGGATGAGGGTGAGTGAGAGGGGTGGCTAGTCAGATGCGGATGTGATAATGTAGATAGAGAGAGAGGGATGGGTGGTGGTGCAAGGTATGTTGGTGTGAGTAATGATGTGCAGGAGTAGGGTTGGGAAGGCAGAGTGATGGGGGTGTGATGACAGGCGCAGCAGGATGAAGTTGAGTGTGGCTTTGTACTCACCTTTCCTGATCTAATGAGATCATTAAGTGTTTCCGGCACTGCACCCAGGTCCTCCTGACAACATCCCTGCTGTTGACCTCCTTTGCTATTTGGATCCAGGCTCCTTTGGTCTGGTCGGGCGGTCTCTTCCACCCATCCGAAGGGAAGAGGACCTCCCTGCGTGCTCTCACTCCCTCCAAAAGCATATGGAGAGAGTAAATGGAGAACCTGGGTGCAGCCCTCTGCCCCTGTGCAGTCATGTTTGCAAGTGTTTGGAGCACTCCAGTGGTGCAGTACAATACCTGCACAATCCTAGATAAACCTTCAAATGCAATGTGGCCATGGCTCCTTTAAATATCCTGGCTGAAAACGCGTCATCGATGACGTCATCAGACCCGCACCATTTAGTAGGGCCCGGTAACGCGCAGGGCTGCCTTGATAGGCACCATTAACGGAAAGTCGATCTGGAATGGAATGAGCAGCGGGGTCGCGACCCGCCACAGCGACCACCTGCACCTGATCCACTCAGGTACAATAAATTCTGGCCGAAATGTTTGAGGAATCAAATGTTTGGATCTCATGAGTATTAGTTGCCTTGTGCCCATTGCATCTAACTCTCCGGTAGACTAATGCACATGCTCACATGGTTCCCTGGGGATGTAGTGCTAACGTTCTATTAGCCTAGTGGACTTCAGCTTCTTTCATACTTTGTTTTGAGGGGCTGATCTACTTTTTATATCCGGACTCCTTTTTAAAGTTTAATGCGGTATTCAAGAAATGGGAGAAGTGTGGGAGGGGAGGTAGAAATATATGAATTTTAAAAACCCAATCCAAAAGTGAAATTATTTTAATTTGTTTATGGGATGTGGGCGTCGCTGGCAAGGCCAGCACTTATTGCCCATCCCTAGTTGCCCCTGAGAAGGTGGTGGTGAGCCGCCTTCTTGAACTGCTGCAGTCCGTGTGGTGATGGTGCTCCCACAGCGCTGTTAGGGAGGGAGTTCCAGGATTTTGACCCAGCGACGATGAAGGATCGGCGATATATTTCTAAGTCAGGATGGTGTGTGACTTGAAGGGGAACTTGGAGGTGGTGGTGTTCCCATGTGCCTGCTGCCCTTGTCCTTCTAGGTGGAAGAGGTCGCGGGTTTGGGAGGTGCTGCTGAAGAAGCCTTGGTGAGTTGCTGCAGTGCATCTTGTAGATGGTACACACTGCAGCCACGATACGCCGGTGGTGGAGGGTGTGAATGTTTAAGGTGGTGGATGGGGTGCCAATCAAGTGGGCTGCTAGTCCTGGATGCTGTCGAGCTTCTTGAGTGTTGTTGCAGCTGCACTCATCCAGGCAAATGGAGAGTATTCCATCACACTCCTTACTTGTGCCTTGTAGATGGTGGAACGGCTTTGGAGAGTCAGGAGGTGAGACACTCGCCACAGAATACCTAGCCTCTGACCTGCTCTTGTTGCCACAGTATTTATGTGGCTGGTCCAGTTAAGTTTCTGGTCAATGATGACCCTCAGGGTGTTGATGGTGGGGGATTCGGTGATGGTAATGCCGTTGAATGTCAAGGGGAGGTGGTTAGACTCTCGCTTGTTGGAGATAGTCATTGCCTGGCGCGAATGTTACCTGCCACTTTTCAGCCCAAACCTGAATGTCATCCAGGTTTTGCTGCATGCGGACATGGACTGCTTCATTATCTGAGGAGTTGTGATTGGCGCTGAACACTGTGCAGTCATCAGCGAACATCCCCATTTCTGACCTTATGTTGGAGGGAAGGTCATTGATGAAACAGCTGAAGATGGTTTGGCCTAGGACACTACCCTGAGGAACTCCTGCAGCAATGTCCTGGAGCTGTGAGGATTGACCTTCAACCACCACAACCATCTTCCTTTGTGCTAGGTATGACTCCAGCCAGTGGAGCGTTTTCCCCCTGATTCACATTGACTTCAGTTTTACTAGGGCTCCTTGGTGCCACACTCAGTCAAATGCTGCCTTGATGCGAGCGGAATTGAGTAGAGTGGATTGGGAAAATAGATTAAAGGGTAAGACGACACATGATCAGTGGTGTACATTCAAGGAGTTATTTTACAACTTCCAAAAAATATATATTCCACTGAAAAGAAAAGGGTGTAAAAGAAAGGACAGTCATCCGTGGCTAAGTAAAGAAATTAAGGATAGTATTCGACTAAAAACAAGGGCATATAAGGTAGCGAAATCTAGTGGGAGGACAGAGGATTGGGAAAACTTTAAAAGGCAGCAAAAAATAACAAAAAGATTGATTAAGAAAGGGAAGATAGATTATGAAAGTAAATTAGCAAAACATATAAAAACAGATAGTAAGAGTTTTTATAGTTATATAAAAAGAAAAAGGGTGGCTAAAGTAAATGTTGGTCCCTTAGAGGATGAGACCGGGAAATTAATGGTGGGAAATATGGAGATGGCAAAAACACTATGAATATTTTGTATCAGTCTTTACAGTAGAGGACACTAAGAATATCCCAACACTGGACAAACAGGGGGCTATAGGGGGAGAGGAGCTAAACACGATCAAAATCACTAAGGAAGTGGTACTCGGTAAAATAATGGGACTCAAGGCGGATAAATCACCTGGACCTGATGGCTTACATCCTAGAGTCTTGAAGGAAGTGGCGGTAGGGATTGTAGATGCATTGGTAATAATTTTTCAAAACTCCCTGGATTCCGCTAAGGTCCCGGCAGACTGGAAAACTGCTAATGTAACACCCTTATTTAAAAAGGGCAGTAGACAGAAGGCTGGTAACTATAGACCGGTTAGCCTAACATCTGTGGTAGGTAAAATTTTGGAGTCCATTATTAAGGAAACAGTAACAGGACATTTGGATAATCATAATTTAATAGGACAAAGTCAGCATGGTTTTACGAAGGGGAAGTCATGTTTGACAAATTTGCTGGAGTTCTTTGAGGAAGTAACATATAGAGTGGATAAAGGGGAACCAGTGGACGTAGTGTATTTAGACTTCCAAAAGGCATTTGACAAGGTGCCACACAAAAGATTATTGCTTAAGGTAAAAAATCACGGGATTGGGGGTAATATTCTGGCATGGATAGAGGATTGGCTATCTAACAGAAAGCAAAGAGTTGGGATAAATGGTTCATTCTCAGACTGGCAATCAGTAACTAGTGGTGTTCCACAGGGGTCAGTGCTGGGTCCCCAACTCTTCACAATCTATATTAACGATTTGGAGGAAGGGACCAAGTGTAACATATCAAAATTTGCAGATGATACAAAGATGGGAGGGAAAGTAGTGAGTGAGGAGGACATAAAAAACCTGCAAGGGGACATAGACAGGCTAAGTAAGTGGGCAGAGATTTGGCAGATGGAATACAACACTGGAAAGTGTGAGGTGATGCACTTTGGCAGGAAAAATCCTAGAGCAATTTATTATCTTAATGGCAAGAAACTGGAGAGTACTGAAGTGCAAAGGGATCTGGGGGTCCTGGTGCACGAAACTCAAAAGGTTAGTATGCAGGTGCAGCAAGTGATTAAGAAGGCAAATGGAATGTTGGCTTTCATTGCTAGGGGGATAGAATATAAAAATAGGGAGGTATTGCTTCAGTTGTACAAGGTATTGGTGAGACCGCACCTGGAATACTGCATACAGTTTTGGTGTCCTTACTTAAGGAAAGACATCCTTGCTCTCGAGGCAGTGCAAAAAAGGTTCACTCGGTTAATCCCGGGGATGAGGGGGTGGTCATATGAGGAGAGGTTGGGCAGATTGGGACTCTACTCATTGGAGTTCAGAAGAATGAGAGGCGATCTTATTGAAACATATAAGATTGTGAAGGGGTTGGATCGGGTGGATGCGGGGAGGATGTTCCCGATGACGGGTGAGACGATAACTAGGGGACATAGTCTTAGAATAAGGGGCTGCTCTTTCAAAACTGAGATGAGGAGGAACTACTTCACTCAGAGGGTGGTAGGTCCATGGAATATGCTGCCACAAAAAGCTGTAGAAGCTACAACATTAATTAAATTTAAAACAGAAATAGACAGTTTCCTAGAAGTAAAGGGCATTAAGGGTTACGGGGAGTGGGCAGGAATTTGGACATGAGTCTAGGTTCGGATCGGTCATGGCCCTGTGGGTAGTGGAGCGGGCCCAGGGACTGTGTAGCCTGATTCTGCTCCTATTTCGTGTGTGCAATTCTGTTAGATGCAGGAGATGGTTCTGTGATAGATAGTAGATTGGCGGTTAGGATCAGATCAGCCATGATCTTATTGAATGGCGGAGCAGGCTCGAGGGGCCGATTGGCCTACTCCTGCTCCTATTTCTTATGTTCTTATGTTCTTATGTCAAGGGCAGTCACTCTTACCTCACCTCTGGAATTCAGCTCCTTTGTCCATGTTTGGACCAAGGCTGTAATGAGGTCGGGAGCCAAGTGGTTTTGGCAGAACCCAAACTGGGCATCAGTGAGCAGGTTATTGGTGATTATGTGCCGCTTGATAGCACAATCGTGACACCTTCCATCACTTTGCCGATGATTGAGAGTAGACTGATGGGGCGGTAATTGGCTGGGTTGGATTTGTCCTGCTTTTTGTGGACAGGACATACCTGGGCAGTTTTCCACATTGTTGGATAGATGTCAGTGTTGTAGCTGTATTGGAACAGCTTGGCTAGAGGCGCGGATAGTTCTGGAGCACAAGTCTTCAGCACGATAGCCGGGATGTTGTTGGGGCCCATAGCCTTTGCTGTAACCAGTGCGCTCAGCCGTTTCTTGATATCACGTGGAGTGAATCGAATTGGCTGAAGACTGGCTTCTGTGATGGTGGGGACCTCAGGAGTAAGCCGATATGGATTCATTCACTTGGCACTTCTGGCTGAAGATGGTTGCAAACACTTAGTAGTGTCCTCAGTGTGAAGATGGGACTTTGTCTCCACAATGACTTTGCGGTGGTCACTGCTACCAATGCTGTCATGGACAGATGCATCTGCGACAGGTAGATTGGTGAGGACGAGGTCAAGTAGGTTTTTCCCTCGTGTTGGTTCTCTCACCACCTGTCGCAGGCCCAGACTGGCAGTTATGTCCTTCAGGACTCGGCCAGTAGTGGTGCTACCGAGCCACTCTTGGTGATGGACATTGAAGTTCCCCACCCAGAGTACATTCTGTGCCCTTGCTACTCTCAGTGCTTCTTCCAAGTGGTGTTCAACATGGAGGAGTACTGATTCATCAGCTGAGGGAGGGATGTAGGTGGTAATCAGCAGGAGGTTTCCTTGCCCATGCTTTACCTGAAGCCATGAGACTTCATGGGTTATGGAGTCAATTTTGGGGACTGCCAGGGCAACTCCCTCCCAACTGTATACCACTGTGCCACCACCTCTGGTGGGTCTGTCCTGTCGGTGGAACTGAATTTAAATTCCGCAGCTGCTATGGTAGGATTTTTGAACTCATGTCTCCATATCATTAGTCTAGGCCTCTGGTTTACTAGTCCAGTAACATAACCACTATGCTACTGTACCCACATGTTCAAGTGCCATTCTTAGCTGACATATTCTAATCTATCTCCATAGCTATGAAAGCTTTCCTTAGTTTTATGCTGGACCAATAACTGACAGATGGGTGGAAAATGGTTATGGCTCAAATTCGAATACATAACCGAATGTGTTCCAACGGGAAGGCTCGAGAAATTGAGCCTCAGGCTTCAGGCCTCATTTCAATAACTTAGGTGAACTCCTGGCACCTGTTACACCTCCAAAGGAAGCTCGCCTATTTAAGGTAGATGAATTTTAGGCTGCTTGCCTTGCCATCAGTGGCCCTCAGCTAAGTCCCACACTAATTTCTACCCCACTAATTCTTAACACTCTAAAAAGTGCAAGTCCATTCAACAATTGAATACTGCTCGTATATCTGGGGAGGCTCTTCAATCACCTGTCTCACAATCCTCGACAGGATACAAGAAAACCTCTCTCTCTGCGGCAACCTTTGTTCTTTTGTCTTTGTTCATTTTATTAATACTATTATGTTCGATGTTTATCTGAGTTTTGCTCTCTTCTTTTTTCTAAACACCAAATATGATGTGACAAAAAATGAAGCATTTCTTTTGTCTATGATGTGTCCTGCCATTGCCTTCTTTCTTTCTGTCATGCCAGGTACACAGGGAAAATGGCCGACCTTTTGGCACACAATCAACATGAAAACAACCCACTGAATAGATTTTGGTACCAACATTCCTTCTCCCCTCATCCCAGCATAAAGCTGGGCAGAGCGCTTTTTGTACATGCCCAACTTCACCTTGGCTGAACCCAGGTGATTTTCCAACATCAGCTAGTTACAATGTGTTGAGTAATTGCTGGAAGGGAGGACTGTCTCAGATCCAAAGACTGCAATAAATAAGGGGCAGGAGGTTGTGGCAGCAGCAGAATGCTCCCCACCCACACAATTCAGCTCTACTGCTCCAAAGATTTAGCTCCATGGAACTTCCTAACCCAGGAATGGCTTTGTATTCTCTACCATGCAGCTTGCTCGGACATTCTTCTTTCTAAGAGTCCGTCCACTGGAATCCCCAGAAAACAGTGCAGGAGGCATTACCAGGTCACTGTCATGTCATTCGCGTGCTGCATAAATGCTGCTGCCTGTTTCAGGTGGGAGTTTCCTGCCTTATTCAGGTAGACCCCAAGACAGGCACACCAAACTGGGCAGAGACCTGGTGAAAGGGGGCTCGATTGCTATGTCCTCTTCCTACCATCCTGGGAATCTGTGCACATGGGGCATCAGTTACGCAGAGGAAAATCAACCCTGTTGTGCCTGGCCAGGTGTCCAAAAGAGAGGCCAAGTCTAAGTTCAAAAACAAGTATCTTGTGGCTATATTTGTGTATGTTTCATTGACAGCTTCTTTTGGACTTTAAGAGCCACATATTTAATTTTCCTTTGCCCCAGTCACAATTTTGAAAGGTATTTCTCAGCCTGACTTGCTGACATTGTATAATCCTTGCTACTGCAAGGTGTACAAGAATGGCCTGGCGGTAGTAACACTTAGTTTTCGCATTTGTTCTGTGGGGAAGTATCTGTCCTTTCCTCTTAACAGCATTCCTAATGCCCAGCATCGCTAAGGCATGAATGAAGGCAAATATATCAGGTGAGGTATCGGCTTCATTTACATTCCATTTGAATACACCCACCCAAATATTAAAGGGTGTATTCACAGCCTGCCGTCACCTTCAGAGAAAAATCCCATGTGTCAGGTACCATCAGGGAGCCAAAGGAATGACTTCCTGCCCAATTTCCATCTCTCACCCGCCCCGATACCGTTGATGCTAAAGTGGAGGAAAATGTAGCCCAATGTCTTAACAAGAAATAGGAAGCTAGCACTTGGGGTGTGGGGGAGCTGGTCAATAAAAAAATAGATGTAGGAGATGCTGTCAACTGAGAACTCTTTCCGCCACCAATGGCTACCAGCAGTGTCCTTGGTATGTCTGCAGAAACCCATTTCAGGTAGGTTTGAACTGTACACACTATAAACAAAATTTGAAGTCAAGGTGGTCCACTACGTTGTTCAATTTGGGATTAAGGAGGGGGCGGGGATTATTACCATTCAGGTCATCAGCTTCTGGATTACAGACAGTATTGAAGCAAATGGGGGAGTGACTAGCCCTCATTTTGGATTTTGATGTATTTTAACCTGAAGTTAGTTACAGACCATAACACTTGAAGCCCAATCTGAACTAAATAAAATAGCAAAGTGAAATTCATTTGTACTTCTGGTGAAATCATGACATAACTCACGGTGAATCACCAGCTGCTGGTTTGGATTTCTTGATAGAGAAATTGGTCTTTTTACAAGTAATCCTACCCAAGCTTCTTAAAACCTGGTTGGTGCCCATCTTGATTGGGGTTGCCCAGTGTGACTGAGTCTCAGCCTGGCACTCCACTTATCATTAGGGGAGGTGTTACCAGTCTATGGATTGGTCTGGATTTATCTTCCGGATTCAAACACTTTAAACCACCAGTTTGGTTCAGTGTCAAAGATGACCATTTCATTTTGGGTTTCAGAATCTTAGGGGTAGAAATTAGGTCGCGCCCCATTTGGGGCGCAAATATCGTCTGGACGCAAATATTAGCGCCTGGCGCTAATTATCGGCACTGACAGGAAACTTCACTTTTACCGCCCCAGGAGGTGAGTGGAGCGCTAAAGCAGGCGCTGCACACCTGTCTTAAGGCGCAAAGGCCAAGGAGTGAGGCGCTAACTCAGCGCGCGAGCGCAGCGCAGCTGCTGCCAGTTAGCGAGGGAACACAGACACACTGGCACCGGACACTTCTTAAAGCGGGGGGGGCCACTTGCTCCCCAGCCACACCCTGCTCATTGCAGCCTTGAATCTCAGCCTGGAGAGACCTGTGAATCCATTTTGCTGCCAAGCATGGAGAGGGTGAGAGAACGCGCTCATCGCTTCACCGAGCGGGCCTTGGATGCTCTGGTTGGCGCAGTGGAGCGCAGACGATGTATGCTGTTCCCTGAGAGTGGCAGGAGGCCTTTGCCACGCGAGTTCAGAAGAGTGTGGAGGGAGGTGGCTCAGAGCGTCTCCTCCAGGAGCATGGTGCCCAGGACCCATACTCAATGCCGCAAAAAGTTCAACGACCTCACTCGGGTCGTCAGGGTGAGTGGCTTTTTCTCAATACCTCTCCATCCCTCCATCTCAACCTCACTCTATGGCCAGAGGGTCTTAAAACCCCAATGCACAACACTCATCCAACACCTATGGCCCTTTCATCAAACACACACACACATTCCACACTTTGCATACAGTAAGGGCTATTCACCTATGGGAAGCACATCAGGCAAGACCATGGCTGTATACAGTAAGGGCTATTCACCTATGGGAGGCACATCAGGCAAGACCATGGCTGTATACAGTAAGGGCTATTCACCTATGGGAGGCACATCAGGCAAGACCATGGCTGTATACAGTAAGGGCTATTCACCTATGGGAGGCACATCAGACAAGACCATGGCTGTATACAGTAAGGGCTATTCACCTATGGGAGGCACATCAGGCAAGACCATGGCTGTATATTTACTCAGATGCTGTCCTTTTTCTTGCAGGCTAAGCTGGCTCATAATAGGAGACAGCAGCAACGGACAGGTGGAGGGCGGCCTCAGCTGCAACCCCTCAGCGATCTGGAGGAGCGCGTCCACAGGATTGTGGCAAGCCGGGTGATCGGTCCCGTCGCCACTGGAGACGCCGACCCCGTTCTGGACAGCAATGGTAAGGTCATCACCTTTTTGTCCTCTGTCCTTCCACTTGTCCCTCACAACACCAGCCTTTGACACTTTCAATCCAACTTGCTAACTCGCTGCACTTATTCCTCCCTTACTGCCACCCTGTCCTCACGCTAAAGCCACTCTTGTACCTCCCTGCTTTCAGATGGTGATTCACCAGCTGAGGAGACGGGCCCTGAAGCTGCCACTGGGAGTGATGCTGCAGCTGAGGAGGAAGAGGAAGCCAGAGCATCAGTGCCACCCTCTCCCGAGGAAGCCCATGCCCACACTGGGAACACGCCTTCCCCGGAGGGGAGCAGGGGGGAAGGGGCTGATGAGGGTGAAGCTCCAGGACCCAGCGGGCTGCAGCAACGCCATGGGGGGGGGTAGGGAAGAATGGGGGCCTTCTCCCCAGAGGGAGAGTATGCCAGACACTCCTACTGCAATGGACGCAGAGGAGGAGCGGCTGATTGCAGAAATGAACACCCAGGCGGTGGGCATGCACACTGAGCTCATGGGTGCAGTGGGAAGGGTGCCCGAATGCATTGAGTCACTGGCAAGGAGTGTGGAGCACTTCGCTGTAGCACAGGCGGATGCCACACTAACGCTTAGTGCTGCAATTCAGTCACTGGCTGCCGTGATCCCATCTCTGACTGCTCTCATACAGACTCAGATGGAGGCCACGCGAGCACAGACTGCTGCCAACCTCGATGGTTCGTGCACATGTCCCCGGGGCTGTCACCGCGCCGCAGCAGGCCAGCAATCTGTTCTCCGGCAGATTGCTCCGGATGCTGAAGTGCTGCCCCGTGGGAGTGCCAGTGTGTCGGGCGAGCAGGGAGTTGCTGTCCTCTCTCACGATGACAGCATTCCTGCTGCCAACACTGTCACTTCTCCACTGCACTTGCCACCGCCTGTAGGACAGACTGCTGCCGCCCATGCAGAGTTGGTGCAGTCTGCAGCCGGGCCCTCCAGGCCCAGAAGTGGTCGAGGCCGTCCTTCAGGGGCATCTGCAGTGTCAGGGTCTGACGAGCAGCAGCCTTCCACCAGCCTTGCTGCAGCCACTGAGGTCCCATTACGGAGGAGCAGTAGGGTTAGAAGGGGGGAAGTGCGCAAGGGAAGGAGATCACCCTCGAAGGGCAAAAAGTAGGAGGTGTGACAAAATGCTGGTCATTTTTTTATTAAAGGCCGAGGTTCATGGTCCAACTTTTGTTTAGTGTTTTGGACATTATCTCCAGGTTGTGAGAACCAGTTATGTTATTGACTGTTTTTTTGTGTTTATTTCTATGAGTTTGTCATGAGGAATTGACACACACAGAGTTTGTAAAATAAATAAGTTTCTGTATTCAAAATATACATGGCTGGTGGTTGGAATTATTGGTGCCTTGGCCGGCTTAGGGGTTGCGTGCTGGGTTGATTAATGTTGGTAGCAATGGCAGGGGCCCTAGAAGCGGCTTGCTATTAGCCGTTGACGGACGGCCCTTGCAGTTTGACCATTGTGGGCCACCCTCCCGCCTTGGTGCTGCTGATGATCATCGTCCTCGTCCTCTTCCTCCTCTTCCTCCTCCTCCTCTGGTGGTGCTACATGGCCTGGTGGCATTGGCTGGGTCCTGAGGATTGCCATGTTGTGCAACATGCAGCACACGAGTACGAAGTTCGATACTTGCTCAGGCAAGTACTGCAGGGCTCCTCCGGAATGGTCCAGACAGCGAAACCGTTGTTTCAGCACGCCGATTGTGCGCTCAATAATGTTCCTGGTTGCTTGATGGCTTTCATTGTACCGCAGCTCAGCAGGGGTGTTTGGCGTACGGAGCGGTGTCATCAGCCAGGTGCTCAATGCGTACCCCTTGTCCCCGAGAAGCCAACCAACTGGCTGATGCGGTGCCTCGAAAACTTCTGCCACAGTTGTCTGGCGCAGGATAAAAGCATCGTGGCAGCTGCCAGGATAGTGGGCATTGACAGCGAGTATCAGCTGTCTGTGGTCACAGACCAACTGGACATTCAAGGAATGGAACCCCTTTCTGTTCCTGAATTCCTCTGCATTCTCACGCGGAGCACGCAAAGCCACATGCGTGCAGTCAATGGCGCCCTGCACCATGGGGAAGCCCGCTACCCTCGCAAAGCCCAGAGCGCGGTCACGCTGCTTGTCTGGGGTCATAGGGAAAGAGATGAACTCTCGTCTCCTTCTGAAGAGGGCATTTGTGACCTGCCGGATGCAGCGATGCACCGCGAACTGGGAGATATTGGCGAGGTCCCCAACAGCAGCTTGGAATGAGCCAGTGGCGTAGAAGTTCAAAGCCACTGTGACCTTCACCGACAGAGACGTCCTGGACCTCAGTTGAGGCTGCAGATCTGGCTGCAGCAGGTGGCAGAGCTCAGTGACCACCTCCTTGCTGAATCGCAGCCTTCGCAAACACAGCTCCTCGGACATATGGATGTAGGAGAGCTGTTCACGATATACCCTGGGAGGGTAAGCTCTCCTGTACATGCGCCTGATGGCCCTCCTCCGTCTGGCCATCATTGCCACTCTCTCTCTGCGTCTCTGTATCCTCCGCTTCAGCTGGAGCAGGACGACGCCCCCAATCAGTGCAGCCCCCATATTCTCTTTGCCAGAAAAGTAATGAGGGACAGCAACTAAAGTAGCAACAAAGTTAGGATGAATAGGCAAAACTACCTCACAAAGCGTTGAGTCAATGTAGAAGTCTCTCTCTCTCTCTCTCCGAATCTCTCTCTCTCTCTCAGAACGAGTGGTGCATAAATGTCGACCACAGAAAAAGACAGGAAGAGGCCCCCTTTAAATAGCGCCCCCCCCAGCCCCACAGCGATTGATAGCGTTCCAGTCTTCCGGTCGTTGGAAGCGCCAGGTGGTAAGGCAGGGGGCGCCACTCAATTTCCGCTCCGGGGCGCCCCAAGGGCGTTGCACCATGGAATGACGTCATAATCTGCGCGCGCAGGTGGTCGCAGCGGTAAGTTTTAGCGCTGCCGCACAATCTCAAGTTAAGTTCTCGAGCGGCGCAAACATCGCTGCGCCCGGGCGTTCGCGGCTTTGCGCCTCATTAGCGCCCTCTTAAGGCGCTAACGGGAGGCGCAACCAAGTGAATTTTTACCCCTTAATGTTTAAAATGTTTAGCTCCTTAATCGCTCTCTCCACATTCCAGGTCAGAGAGGAGGGTCCTAGATTTCAGCACCAATGGCCTCTCACATATCGGTTCACTTTGAGTCAGAGTCTTCTCTGTACTGCTCTTTTCTGACCTTTTGCACACGCTTGTGACCAAATGCTTTGTCCATGCTGGTCTTGCTCAAAATGTTTTACTGATGTGTCTGAGCAAATTAGACCAATCAGAAATGCGTCAGACCTTTGGATCCTAGATTCTCTCTAAGTTTCAAATAATTTTAAAAAAAGAATGAAAGTCTTACATTTATATAGCACCTTTCTCAACCCCAGGACATCCCAAAGCGCTCTACAGCCAATGTAGTATTTTTTTGAAGTCTAGTCACTGTTGTAATGTAAGAAATATGGCAGCCAATTTGCACAAGACAAGGTCCCACAAACAGCAATATGATAATGACCAGATAATCTGTTTTAGTGATGTTGGTTAAGGGATAAATATTGGCCAGGACACCGGGGAGAACTCTCTTGCTATTCTTCAAATAATGCCATGGGAACTTTTACCATGGACAGATGAGGTCTTGGTTTAGCGCCTCATCTGAAAGACAGTGCAGCTCTCCTTCAGTACTGCACTGGAGTGTTAGCCTAGATTTTGTGCGTAAGTATCTGGATTGGGTCTTAAATCCACAACCTTCTGACTCAGAGGCGAGAGTGCTGCCACTGAGCAACAGCTGACACTTTATAATCGAAGGAGATCATAAAAGAAACCCTGTCACACATCACATCTCCAACAGTTTCTCCCAATTTTTCTTCTTTCCACATTGTCTTTACTTTTCAATGATTAAAATGCATAAATAAATTTTACAGGTAGACCCCAATACCACACATTGGACAAGATAGACTTAACAGTTGCTTTCAGTACTCACCCCACTCTTTGGTTGTTCATCCCACACTATGAAGAGCAGATAGCATGTAAGGTTCACATGAGGAGATTTAATGATGAGAAGAGAAAACTTGGAGTGGAAAATAAACCTGACTATGAAATTTGAACATTAATCTGATAACTTGTATAGGAAGCATGCTATCTGATCATCTAAAATAAGCAGTATTGTGGGTGTTTCTGTTCTATATTCAAAACTGTGTCCGCCAGATTTGTAAAAATGAAAGAGACACCTCTTTGTGTGAGTTTGATATGTTATTACACAGATAGCTGCATGGTTATATAATTTCTTATTACAATATGCATCCAAGATCAATCTTAACCTGTAATGTCAGGAAATATGACAAGAACTAAAGAAATATTTGATAGGAGTTTTTTTTTATTTCAAAAAGCAACTTAACCTCAAAGCGTAGGTGGGAAGCATATGTAAAAACTGCCAAGTTATACAATTTCTTGTTAAGTGTCAGCTGTGGCTCAGTGGTAGCACTCTTGCTTCTGTGTCAGAAGGTTGTGGGTTCAAGTCCCACTTCAGAGACTTGAGCACAAAAATCTAGGCTGACACTGCAGTGCAGTACTGAGGGAGTGCTGCACTGTCAGAGTGTGGTGTCTTTCAGATGAGATGTTAAACTGAGGCCCTGTCTGCTTGCTCAGGTGGATGTAAAAGATCTCTTGGCACTATTTAAAAGCATGAAACGAAAGGAAAGGAAATGCAAAAAATAACACAGATCCTGGTGAATGGGAAAAATGCAAAGGGTGGTCACAAAATAAATAGTAAGAGCTACAAAAAGGGAGTATGAAAAGAAACTTGTAAGGGATATCAAAATCAATACGATGAATTTTTACAGTTACATTAGGAAAAAGAGGGTGGTCAGGAGCAATGTTGGCCCCTTAAAAACTGAATGTGGTGATATTGTCAATGACAATGAGGACGTGGCGGACATGTTGAATAATTACTTTGCTTCAGCATTTACAGTAGAAGAAGAGGATAGCATGCCAAAAATCCCAAAGAAACTAATATTGAATCGGGGACAGGGACACAATAAAATTAACGTAAGTAAATTAACAATAATGGCACTAAAGAGTGACAGATCCCCGGGGCTAGATGATTTCCATCCCAGGGTTTTAATGGAAGTAGGTGAGCACATTGCAGATGCCCAAACTATAATCTTCCAAAGTTCTCTAGATTCAGGAACCATCCCTTTAGATTGGAAAATTGTGCATGTCACTTTGCTTTTAAGAATTGCAAGAGAGGGAAACCAGGGAATTATAGACCAGTTAGCCTAACATCTGTTGTCAGGAAATTGCTAGAGTCCATAATTAAGGATAGGGTGACTGAACACCTCGAAAATTTTCAGCTGATCAGAGAGAGCCAGCATGGATTTGTGAAAGGTAGGTCATGCCTGACAAACCTGATTGAATTTTTTGAAGAGGTGACTAAAGTAGTGGACAGGGGAATGTCTATGGATGTTATTTATATGGACTTCCAGAAGGCATTTGATAAAGTTCCACATAAGAGACTGTTATCTAAGGTAGAAGCCCATAGAATTGAGGGCAAATTATTGGCCTGGTTAGGAAATTGGCTGAGCGGCAGGAGACCGAGAGTAGGAATAATGGGTAGGTACTCAAATTGGCAGGATGTGACTAGTGATGTCCCGCAGGGATCTGTGTTGGGGCCTCAACTATTCACAATATTTATAAACAACTTAGATGATGGTATAGAAAGTTATATATCCAAATTTGCCGATGACACAAAGATAGGCCGCATTGTAGGCAGTGTAGATGAAGGCATAAAATTACAAAATTATATTGATAGATTAAGTGAATTGTCAAAACTGTGGCAAATGGATTTCAATGTAAGCAAATGTGAGGTCATCCACTTTGGACCTAAAAAGGATAGAACAGGGTACTTACTATTAAAACAATGGATGTCCAAAGAGACTTGGGGTTCAGGTTCATAGATCATTAAAATATCATGAACAGGTACAGAAAATAATCAAAAAGGCTAATGGATGCGGGCCTTTATATCCAGAAGACTAGAGTACAAGGGGGTAGAAGTTATGCTGCAGCTGTACAAAACCCTGGTTAGGCCACACCTGGAGCACTGTGAGCAGTTCTCGGCACCACATCTTAGGAAGGATGTATTGGCCTTGGAGGTAGTGCAGAGTACGTTTACCAGAATGATACCTGGACTTCAAGGGTTAAGTTATGAGGAGAGATTACACAAATTAGGGTTGTATTCCCTAGAAGTTAGAAGGTTAAGGGGTGATCTGAACAAAGTTTTTAAGATATTAAGGGGAACAGATAGGGTAGATAGAGAGAAACTATTTCCGCTGGTTGGGGATTCTAAGACTAGGGGGCATAGTCTAAAAATTAGAGCCAGCCCTTTCAGGAGTGTAATTAGGAAACACTTCTACACACAAAGGGTGGTAGAAGTTTGGAACGCTCTTCCGCAAACAGCAACTGATGCTAGATCAATTGTTAATTTTAAATCGGAGATTGATAGCTTTTTGTTAACCAAAGGTATTAAGGGATATGGGCCAAAGGCAGGTATATGGAGTTAGATCGCAGATCAGCCATGATCTCATTGAGTGGCGGATCAGGCTCGAGGGGCTCAATGGCCTACTCCTGTTCCTATGCTCCTATGTTCCTAAGAGCAGGGGAGTTATCTCCGGTGTCCTGGCCAATATTTATCCCTCAATCAACATCACTAAAATAGATTATTTGGTCATTATCACTTTGCTGTTTGTGGGAGCTTGCTGTGCGCAAATTGGCTGATGCGTTTCCTACATTACAACAGTGACTACACTTCAAAAGTACTTCATTGGCTGTAAAGCGCTTTGGGATGTCCATAGGTTGTGAAAGGCGCTATATAAATGCATGTCTTTCTTTTAAAATCCATGTACTTTATTGCAGGTTGCCATTTTGCAACAGAATTACCTGGAATCTGGTGCATAAACAGTCATTTGGAGGTAAAACAGTCACTGATAAGGAGCCAAACACCTGCTTCTTTTGTTCACAGAAAAATATTATCAGTATCATCGACTTCCTCAAAACCACAATATGAACATCTATCTTATTGTGTGCGGAGTTTAACCCACATATTACATACTTTCTATCATTTAAAAAAAAGTTTATTTTCAATTATACTGTTGCTAAATTCCTATGATGTTGCCCAACGGCTTACATGCTTATATCTTGCATTCCTTTCTTCACACGTGTTACTGAAGTTCTCAGGACAATAAGGCTGTCTTTACAATCCCAATACTTCTACAGAAATTTCAATCTTTAGGTCAACCCACAAGCAGCCCTTCACGACCGTCATTGTTGACTGCGCGGTGCTCAAATATCTCTGATGTGAAATGCATGGAAGATCATTTAATCCAAGATTGGAGAGTTCTTTTTAAAAACAAGTTCTTTTATCAAAAGTAATGGGGTAGATCTTGACTTTGTGCGACAGTGTAAAACGGGTGATAGCGAGTCAGCGTCCCGTTTTACATCTCTCCCCAGTTTCATTTCCATTGCAGTCAACAATCGGGAGAGATGTAAAACGCGCTGCCGACTCGCTATCACCCATTTTACACTATCACACAAAGTCAAGATCTACTCCAATGTCTTTCCTTGCCCCTCAAAAACAAAATTAAACTAGTAGAGGGGAGTTTAGTTTGGCTACTTTTGTTATTAATAGGTATCTCCTATTTTTCCCTTTTGTTCTCTAAGACTGTATTTACGCTGCAAGTTTAGTGCGGGTGAGAAGTGATTCTAGCTTCTCAACTGAAACTAAACTTGCAGTTTGCATCTGGAGTCAGGACGGACCTGACTCTGGAGTGAAGTGTCAGGAGACTCCATGGATGGCTGATTTCACACTTATTCAGTTTGACACTTGAAGGAGTGCAAATTCAGTGCAGTGTCAAATCTGATTTCCAAAGTGCTCAGAGATTTGGTTGGATTCCCGGCCACTTTGTAAACCTCTCTTACCCCAATTTACATGTTTAGGAAGCAGGGATGCTCCTTTCTCCTCTCCCTATGCACTCACATTTCTAACAGTGGAGGGACAGCTCTGCAGATGTGTGTATCTGGGCGTGCACAGAGTTTCTCTGAAACATAGAAGCATAGAAGATAGGAGCAGGAGTAGGCCATTCGGCCCCTCGAGCCTGCTCCGCCATTTAATGAGATCATGGCTGATTATCCAAATTCAGTACCCTGTCCCTGCTTTCTCCCCATATCCCTTGATCCCTTTAGCCTTAAGAAATATATCTAACTCCTTCCGGAATATATTTAATGAATTGGCCTCAACTGCCTTCTGTGGTAGAGAATTCCACAGGTTCACCACTCTCTGGGTGAAGAAATTCCTCCTCATCTCAGTCCTAAATGGCTTACCCCTTATCCTTAGACTGTGACCTCTGGTTCTGGACTCCCCCGCCATTGGGAACATCCTTCCTGCATCTAGTCTGTCTAGTCCTGTTAGAATTTTATAAGTTTCAATGAGATCCCCTCTCATTCTTCTAAACTCTAGCGAATATAAGCCTAATCGACCCAATCTCTCCTCATACGTCATTCCTGCCATCCCAGGTATCAGTCTGGTAAATCTTCGCTGCACTCCCTCCATGGCAAGAACATCCTTCCTCAGATAAGGCGACCAAAACTGCACACAATACAGGACGGGACAGTTCCATGCAGGCAAGAGCCAGGCGGAATAAACAGGGTGCTGCATGGAATATTGTAAGAGCATCCTGAGACTTCCCATACTTGGAACAATGAGTTGTCCCAGGCCTCCATCAGTTCCTGTATCTCAGACTACTAGAGGGAGGGGGCTGGATTCCTTCCCCCAGTTTTGCATTGCTCCCTGCAGGGACTGTCTGGTCTCTGTACAGCAGCTCCCCTGTGATCAGGAATTCAGTGTGATAAACTGACAGGTACAAACCTGCAATTCAGCACTCTGTGGCGTGCTGTGCCAGCCTTGCAAAGCAGTACTCTATTTGGAACTCAACTATAATTTATTAATAAAACCATTTCTCTGCACATAAAAAACGGAAAACAATTTTGACCAGCAATTTTGACTACTTTCTTTCTGCTGGCAATCTGACATTTTGTACCGAGGGATTTTACTCACATGAAGGGTGAAATTATTCTTAGCACACAGGCAGTGTTAAAAGAAATATAAAATTTTCCCTCTTTTCAGGAGTAGCCACCTCTACTCTATACTTTTTGGAAGCCAAGGCGTGTTAGAGTGCACTTAAAAAAAAGTACAACCGTGTAGGCCATTGGAGAATTGCTACAAGAATGCTGCTCAATTAGTTGAACAGCCACCGAAATGATATAAGTATCACAGTGTGCCCCGCACCGTGCAACTAGTGTGAACAATGGAAAAAGGGGGCAGAAATTGTAAAGCACGAATTATGAATGAAAAGATCACACTAGATGGCGCGAGGCAAAGTGCTCTCTTTGGAGTAGAGAGGTGAGCCCCCAACGTACAGAGGGTGAATCAGGCATGGGAGGCATCACACAGGAAGCCACCACGGGGTCAAGACCCAAGAGAATCCGGAAAGTTATCAGATTTGAAGAAATGCGGCAAGATAAGCATGAGTGTGAATAAACATAGCCTCCCATCTATGGAGGCTGCTATAAATATAGGTCGCCACTGATGGCGATTGAAGTATCAAAGAAGTTTGCTCGAGTGCCTAACTCTACTTGAATTGATCCAGTAAGCCGCTGTAAATGCAGCACAAAGGTAAACAATGAACGTGATTGAAACCCAGCACAGCAGAATCAAACAAGAATAATCTAGATTAATGCAGTGGAGAATGATAGGCTTGGCCCCCTCCCAAGAGCCCCCACCACCCCCCGCAGACCTACCTCAGGGCAGCTGCCGGTGTTGGCAGCCCAAAACTGATGTCCACATTGCCGGTGAGCTGTCTGGGGAGACACAGCAGGTGTCCGGAGCTTGCAGGTCTAATTTTGATCGGGCCTTGGGCCTCGGGCCTCGGGCCTACCTGTTCCGGCGCAGGGATCGGTCCAGCAGGCCAACGCTATGCTATTTCCAACTCAATATATCACCTTAAACTTTACAGTCCTTGTTTACTTTGAAATGACTAGGTTCTACGTGATTAGCATTACTAATAAATGCTTATTTATCAAAATAAAATTAAATACCAGGATGTAGAAACAGTTTGGGTAGAGATGAGAAATAATAAAGGCAAGAAGTCACTTGTGGGAGTGGTGTACAGGCCCCCTAACAGTAACCACATGGTAGGATGGAGTATAAAGGAAGAAATAATGGGAGCTTGTCAGAAGGGTACGGCAATAATCATGGGGGAGTTTAATCTTCATATAGACTGGAAAAATCAGATGGGCAAAGGTAGATGAGTTCATGGAATGTTTTCGGGATAGTTTCTTACAACAGCACGTTCTGGAGCCAACCAGAGAGCAGGCTATACTAGACCTGGTATTGTGCAACGAGATAGGATTAATTAATGACCTCATAGTGAAGGCGCCCCTAGGTAGCAGCGATCATAATATGATTGAATTTTACATTCAGTTAGAGAGAGAGAAGAGTGGGTCCAAGACTAGTATTTTAAACTTAAATAAGGGCAATTATGAGGGCATGAAAGCAGAGCTAGCTAAAGTGAACTGGCAAATTAGGTTAAGGGATAAGTCAATAGAGTTGCAGTGGCAGACATTTAAGGGGATATTTCAAAATACACAGAATATATACATTCCAACAAGAGATAAAAATTCCAAGGGGAGGACCCACCATCCGTGGTTAACTAAAAAAGTTAATGATATTATTAAACTTAAAGAATATAATTGTGCAAAGATGGGTGGCAGGTCAGAAGATTGGACAGAATATAAAAAACAGCAAAGAATGACTAAAAGATTAATGATGTGGAGATGCCGGTGTTGGGCTGGGGTGGACAAATGTGAGAAGTCGCACAACACCAGGTTATAGTCCAACAGCTTTATTTGAAATCACAAGCTTTCGGAGCGCTGCTCCTTCGTCAGGTGAAGTGAAGAGATGCATATAGGCACAGCATATATAGTCAGACCCCAGCATCTGCCACAATTGACCCCTTGTGACCCCACCTCATTGTCTTTGATGAAATGTTTTCCTGACTGACCTGTTTGGACACCATCCACACCTTTGATTGCCGTGATTATCTCTCTGCCAAGGTGTGATAAAGGGCAGTTGGAAAGATTAACTGTAGTCATCTGGCAGTGTTCTCTGACTATATATGCTGTGCCTATATGCATCTCTTCACTTCACCTGATGAAGGAGCAGCGCTCCGAAAGCTTGTGATTTCAAATAAAGCTGTTGGACTATAACCTGGTGTTGTGCGACTAAAAGATTAATAAGGAGAGAAAAATTAGAATACGAGAGAAAGCTAGCTAGAAATATAAAAACAAGTTGTAAGAGTTTCTATAGATATTTAAAAAAGAAAAGAGTTAACAAAGTGAGCGTTGGTCCTATAAAAAGTGAGTCTGGGGAATTAATAATGGAAAATAAGGAGATGGCAGTTGAATTGAACAGGTATTTTATATCGGTTTTCACTATAGAGGATACAAGTAACATCCCAGAAATAGCTGTAAATCAGGAAATGGAAGGGAGGGAGGAACTCAAGAAAATTATAATCATCAGGGAAGTGGTACTGAGCAAATTGTTGGAGTTGCGGGCTGACAAGTCCCCGGGTCCTGATGGACCTCATCCTAGGGTCTTAAAAGAAGTGGCTAGTGAGATAGTTGATGTGTTGGTTTTAATTTTCCAAAATTCCCTAGATTCGGAAAAGGTTCCATTAGATTGGAAAATAGCGAATGTAACTCCTTTATTCAAAAAGGGAGGGAGACAGAAAGCAGGAAACTACAGGCCAGTTAGCTTAACATCTGTCATAGGGAAGATGTTAGAAGCTATTATTAAAGATGTTATAGCAGGGCACTTAGAAAAGTTCAAAGTAATCAGGCAGAGTCAACATGGTTTTGTGCAATGGAAATCATGTTTAACCAATTTATTGGAGTTCTTTGAGGAAGTAACATGTGCTGCAGATAAAGGGGAACCGGTGGATGTACTGCACTTAGATTTCCAGAAGGCATTTGATAAGGTGCCACATCAAAGATTATTGCAGAAAATAAAAGCTCATGGTGTAGGAGGTAACATATTGGCATGGATAGAAGATTGGCTAGCTAACAGGAAACAGAGAGTAGGCATAAATGGATCATTTTCTGATTGGCAAGATGCAACAAGTGGTGTGCCACAGGGATCAGTGCTGGGGCCTCAACTTTTTACAATTTATATCAATGACTTGGATGAAGGGACCGAAGGTATGGTTGCTAAATTTGCCAATGACACAAAGATAGGTAGGAAAGTAAATTGTGAAGAGGACATAAGGAGGCTACAAAGGGATATAGATAGGTTAAGTGAATGGGCAAAGATCTGGCAAATGGAGTATAAAGTGGGAAAATGTGAAGTTGGCCATTTTGGCAGAAAGAATAAAAAAGAAGCATATTATCTAAATGGTGAGAGATTGCAGAGCTCTGAGATGCAGAGGGATCTGGGTATCCTAGTGCATGAATTGCAAAAGGTTACTATGCAGGTACAGCAAGTAATTAGGAAAGCTTAATGGAATGTTATCGTTTATTGCGAGGGGAATTGAATACAAAAGTAGGGAGGTTATGCTTCAGTTATACAGGGCATTGGTGAGACCACATCTGGAGTACTGTGCACAGTATAGGTCTCCTTATTTAAGGAAGGATGTAAATGCGTTGGAAGCAGTTCAGAGAAGGTTTACTAGACTAATACCTGGAATGGGCGGGTTGTCTTATGAGGAAAGGTTGGACAGGCTAGGCTTGTATCCGCTAGAATTTAGAAGAGTAAGAGGTGACTTGATTGAAACATATAAGATCCTGAGGGGTCTGGGGACAGGGTGGATGTGGAGAGGATGTTTCCTCTTGTGGGAGAATCTAGAACTAGGGGTCACTGTTTAAAAATAAGGGGTCGCCCATTTAAGACAGAGATGAGGAGAATTTTTTTCTCACAGAGGGTCGTGAGTCTTTAGAACTCTCTTCCTCAGAGGGCGGTGGAAGCAGAGTCTTTGAATATTTTTAAGGCAGAGGTAGATAGATTCTTGGTAAGCAAAGGGTGAAAGGTTATCGGGGGTAGGCAGAAATGTGGAGTAATCGGATCAGCCATGATCTTATTGAATGGAGGAGCAGGCTCGAAGGGCTGAGTGGCCAACCCCTGCTCCTAATTCGTATGTTCGTATGTAATAAAACAAAGGCAGGCCTCAAGGAAAGATGTTCAATCAGAGCCTGAGAAATCCACACTCCTTCCAGCAGTGAGTTTCTGAGTTTCCACTAGCTTCTTGTCATTGTCCTCTGTACCCTTCTCCTGAGCAATGACTACATCATCTTCTGGAAATATGCTTCTTTCAACAGCTCTGTTGTACAACACGCAGCACACTACTTCTCTCGCCTGAGTCACAAGGATGTGGGTTCAAGCCCCACACCAGGGACTTGAGCACAAAATCTAAGCTGCACTGAGGGAGCGCTGCACTGTCAAAGCTGCACTGTCAAAGCTGCACTGAGGGAGTGCTGCACTGTCAAAGCTGCACTGTCAAAGCTGCACTGAGGGAGTGCTGCACTGTCAAAGCTGCACTGTCAAAGCTGCACTGAGGGAGTGCTGCACTGTGAAAGCTGCACTGTCAAAGCTGCACTGAAAGAGTGTTGTACTGAGAGAGGGCTGCACTGAAGGAGCGATGCACTGAGGGAGTGTTGCACTGAGGGAATGCTGCACTGAGGGAGTGCTGCACTGAGGGAGAGTTACACTGAGGGAGCGCTGCACTGAGGGAGCGTTGCACTGAGGGAGCGCTGCACTGAGGGAGCGATGCACTGAGGGAGTGTTGTACTGAGGGAGGGCCGCACTGAGGGAGCGATGCACTGAGGGAGCGCTGCACTGAGGGAGTGTTGTACTGAGGGAGCGCTGCACTGAGGGAGTGTTGTACTGAGGGAGGGCCGCACTGAGGGAGCGATGCACTGAGGGAGTGCTGCACTGAGGGAGTGCTGCACTGAGGGAGCGCTGCACTGAGGAAGCGCTGCACTGAGGAAGTGCTGTGCTGAGGGAGAGCCGCACTGAGGGAGTGCTGCACTGAGGGAGAGCCACACTGAGGGAGCGATGCACTGAGGGAGCGCTGCACTGAGGGAGCGTTGCACTGAGGGAGCGCTGCACTGAGGGAGCGATGCACTGAGGGAGTGTTGTACTGAGGGAGGGCCGCACTGAGGGAGCGATGCACTGAGGGAGCGCTGCACTGAGGGAGTGTTGTACTGAGGGAGCGCTGCACTGAGGGAGTGTTGTACTGACGGAGGGCCGCACTGAGGGAGCGATGCACTGAGGGAGTGCTGCACTGAGGGAGCGCTGCACTGAGGGAGCGCTGCACTGAGGGAGCGCTGCACTGAGGGAGCGCTGCACTGAGGGAGCGCTGCGCTGAGGGAGTGCTGCGCTGAGGGAGAGCCGCACTGAGGGAGCGCTGCACTGAGGGAGAGCCGCACTGAGGGAGCGATGCACTGAGGGAGCGCTGCACTGAGGGAGCGCTGCACTGAGGGAGAGCCGCACTGAGGGAGCGCTGCACTGAGGGAGAGCCGCACTGAGGGAGCGATGCACTGAGGGAGCGATGCACTGAGGGAGCGATGCACTGAGGGAGCGCTGCACTGAGGGAGCGCTGCACTGAGGGAGAGCCGCACTGAGGGAGCGATGCACTGAGGGAGCGATGCACTGAGGGAGCGCTGCACTGAGGGAGCGCTGCACTGAGGGAGCGATGCACTGAGGGAGTGTTGTACTGAGGGAGGGCTGCACTGAGGGAGCAATGCACTGAGGGAGTGCTGCACTGAGGGAGCGCTGTACTGAGGGAGCGCTGCACTTTTGGAGTGATACACTGAGGGAGCGCTACACTGAGGGAGAGCCGCACTGAGGGAGCACTACACAGTCAGAGCTGCACTGAGGGAGCGCTGCACTGAGGGAGTGCTGCACTAAGGGAGCGCTGCACTGAGGGAGCGATGCACTGAGGGAGGGCTACACTGAGGGAGTGTTACACTGAGGGAGCTGCACTGTCGAGCGCTGCACTGTCAAAGCTGCACTGAGGTAGTGTGAAGGAATACGCCATATTGAGAAAAATACGACATCCTATGAAAGAATTTTGACTTTATTAAAACATGACAAACTGGGCTTGGAAATCTGGAAGCCTCAACAATCAGAAGCTGTAAACAACATACAGGATTTTGAGATAAGATAAGTTGTTGACACTGAAACAATAGCCTCATTGAAACAGGAGGTTGGAGGTTCCTGAAAGTCTGCAGTTTTGGAAAGAACACAATTCCATACCCAGTTAAAGTGTCTTAAACCAAAACTTTGAAATGAAACACAGAAAGATTAAAGAAACATATGCCTTTGTAAAAATGACATCAAATAGATGCACCTGTTACAATCGTTTTTTATGATAAGCTTGAGACACCTACACAGCAGACATAATTCTTAATGCAACCAGCTGAGGTGTTCTAAATGCAAAAGATACAAATAGAAGACCTTTGTAAGAATGGCATCAAGTGGGGGAGGCACCACCCATCACATTGTTTTTGTGTTGAACTTGGAACACCTAAAGGACAGACACAAGTCTGAATGCTACCAGCTGAACTAACTGTAAGAATAGAAGGGGTCAACAGAAAAATGACTAGAGATAATTAACTTACATCAGCAGAAAACTTCAAAGGATATACCACTGAGAAAGAGTATAAATATAGAACTTTCAAATGGGAAGATAGAGTCGCCTGAAGGGGCAAAGCGGTTCTCAGGCTTCAGAGGCAAGCTCTGTAAGTTTTCAACTCTTTAAGTCTCGGGGATCAAAGGTACTTGTATTTGATTTTGGTGGATATCCTGGAATAGACTAAGAACTGTAAAAATGTAATGAAGTTAAGATTTGAGAATAAGGATCTCTGATAATAAGATTGTAAAAGCTTACTCTTTTGGAATTGTTAAAGTTGCGATTGAATCACCAACTGTAAACTGCATGTCGGTTCTTTAATTGTGTGAGAAAACGTATTAAACATTAAGGCATGCTGGGATACTTGACCACTTTAGTAATTGAACAAAGGACACTAAACTAGTTAAGACTAAAAGAACTGCTGACTGCCATAATAAAGTCAAGCTGACCTTTTGGCTTAGGACATCTGGTGATAAAATGTGAACATGTTAATCTGTTTCTTAAGAAACAATGGAACCTATGAAACCATACGTTGAAATGTAAGGTAAGCTAATCACATGAAGTTGTTTACCTTGCTGTATAACTATGAGCGCTGTACAATAGTAATTTAGAGTGCTGGTGAGCAGTAGGGACTGCTGCAGACTCTCCGTGATATCATGAAATAAATTCCTAAAGCGAACCTCGAAGTCTCCGTTTGATAGTTAATTTCCGCGACAGAATTTAGCGTAGACCGCAGGATCCCTAACAACGGGATCCAAAAGAACTAAGAAGGTCTAAGTTGGGTATAGCGTCCACCTTGTATATCACTTGGCCCGCTTAGGCTCCAATTAGACAAAGGAAATTAAAAAAAAGGGACTCTCCAAAAAAATAAAAGGAAAGTGCCCGGTGCCTCCCAGCTGAAAGGGGGAGAGCACCCAACGCATCCCAGCTGAAAGGGAGACGGCACGCGGTTGCCTAGTTATCCGGCCGGTGACTCATGCTGAGCCAAGAAGCCCGTCCGGTTGAGGCAAGACTGCTGAGAAGAGAGAAAAGACTATGGCACCGAATTAAGTAGCTACAAAGAGAATAAAGGGTTGACTTCGAGACTCGCGGACGGAAAAACCAGTGAGCGCTCATTGTATTTTGTGTATATAAAATAACCCGCGGTTGTATAACCAGTAAGTTTAAAACTAAGTTACAGGAGTAAGGGGAAGATGGGAAATAACGGCAGTCGAGCGGATTCGTCCGATCCTGCCAAGAACGGAGCCCGAGGCAAGGTCAAACAGGAGGCTGCAAATGGTAAAATCAAGATATGTAAAAGAACGAATGACAGAATAAAAAAGCTCGTGCGACATCGAAAAAAGGTAGGAGATCCCATCGTTCCACCGGGATCGCCAGCCGATACTGTAATAAAAGAAACAGGAGATGATCGGTATGCGGTAACTTTTAGTAGTGATCAGTATGGATGGTCGGGTGGAGATTGGCCTTATGGGGGAAGTTTTAAAATACCTTTAATAAAAGAATGGGAAGAAATTACTAGAAATAAAGGAGGGGATCCTGAGTGGGACACCCCCTATAGGTTATGGTGCTTTGTTGGGTGGATGGAAGTAGCAAAAAGACACCAACCCCCGAAGAAGGGGAAACAGGAAGAGGCAGAGGCTAGTCAGAAGAAGGAAGAGGTGCTGCCTAAGGCTCCTGTTGTGGGAATGTATCCCCGAACCCCAGCGGGAGATCCGGTTGAGATGGGGGAAGAGTTAGATAATTTACTAATGATAGCGGCTGCTCTAAGACAGCAACCGGCACGATTTCCAGCGCCGCCTCCATACAATCCAGCAGGTCTAGCGGCACCACAGCCAGTTGTACACCCACCAGGGGCACAGCCTGGAGCTCCACCCCCACCCGCAGATGAACCCGTAATTGAACCTCCTCCTCCAGCAGAGGCACTCGGAGCAGGAGCTGCTGCACTGCCTGGTAGTAATGTACAGGACCTACCCTCACGTAAAGGACCTACAACTAGGTCACAAACAAAAGAAACAGCCCCTAGAGACAGAGGCGCGCTCGAACCTGACACTACTACCCATCAACTTCCTCGAGTCATGATAGGAGAGGTGGCAATGTTGAAACCATGGTCCCCAGCGGAAGCTAGAGCTATGATAGCCGAGGCACCAGACCCCTTAAAGAAGCCCACTGCCTTTCATAATTGGCTAGAACAAATGTGTACCATTTACAGCCCTCTTCCTGGGGATGTGCTATTGCTGCTAAAATGTGCGTATGGGTCCTCATGGTCGACCCTAAGGGACGGAGTTGATGTTCCCCCGGGAGAAAATGAAGATTGGCGACAAGATGATGTACAACTGGACCAGGGAAATGAGTCTTTTGCTCACTGGTTAGAACATAGAGGTAAAGAGGCTATAATGAGAGGAGCCAAGAAGCATAGTGACATAGGAGAAGTTACTCGATGTCTGCAAAGAAAGGAGGAGACAATTCCTGATTTTGTAGCTCGATTTAAAAGCAAGTGGGAGGAACATGCAGGAGTTCCGTTAATAGACAATGGACCTTTGGCAGTACAAACACTGCTAAACTGCATGTTACCCTGTCAAGCTCAAGCCTTTAAAATGATTAATTTAAATTGGCAGACTCAGCCCTGGGCGGACGTAGTTACTGCTCTGGTAAATATGGATAGGGAAGGACTCTTTACTCAGTCGAAAGAGCAAAAGCCAAAAACAGCGGGACAATATTTCCAACAGAATAGAAGAGGATTTGCAGGAAGAGGAGGTTATGGTAGAGGCAGAGGAAGGGGAAGAGGACAATGGCAAATGAGAGATAGATCACAGGATGAATGTAGGAACTGTGGGAAAAGAGGACATTGGGCTAGAGATTGCCGATGCCCCCCAAGGCCACAGCAGGGGTACGGCCAACAAGGAGGGTATCCAGCTCCAGGGGCAGAAGGAACTTCCTTTTCTTTCAGTAACCCTAATCCATCCGCATAGGGGTGCCACGGAGAAGCGGTGGTACAGGCGGCTGTGATCAGATTGTCCAAATCCATGAGAGAACAGCCTATGGCTACAGTTAAAATAGGAAATAGCCATTTGGACCTTCTGGTCGATACCGGTGCAACAATGTCCTCTGTACCCCCCTCCGTGGATATACCCGCCAGTCAATTTAACGTTGTAAGCATGGGAGTAGCCGGTATCCCTATGTTAGAACCCCTCTCCAAACCTACCGAAATTCAAGTGCACGGGCAATCCGTCACAGACACCCTCATAATTTCCCAGACCGCCCCTCTCCCTATGTTGGGAAGACAGGCTTTATGTAAATTGGGAGCAGTTCTATACTGCACTCGAGACGGCATGTTCATGGAACTGCCTCAAATACAAACTCATCAGCGAATGAATTTAATGATAG
The DNA here is from genome assembly GCA_030390025.1 of Squalus acanthias. NCBI lineage: Eukaryota > Metazoa > Chordata > Chondrichthyes > Squaliformes > Squalidae > Squalus > Squalus acanthias. The sequence goes on along the minus strand of CM059427.1, from coordinate 697,434 downwards.
AGGAAAAGCAAGGAGACGGAGCCCCCATTTTGTACTGCTGGCAGCTGAATAGCAATCCTTATGGCCAATTGGTAAATAATGTATACCAAGCCTTGCAGGAATTGGAAGATCCTCAGGGGCAGTATTTACAATATCTAATTGAAACCAGTAGAGAAAAGAAACGGACCCATTGTACGGCATGGTACACGCATAAAGAAACACCCAATTATCAAGAATTGGTTTGCTCATACCTAAACCAGCCAGAATTGCTGCAGATTTCACCTTATTTATTCTTTGGAGATAAAGGCCTGGGAATGTTGGTTCACCTTACACACGAACAAAAAGAAAGATTTAGGATGCATCACACATCCGAACCCCACCTGACTATAGCAGTCAGAGCCCCGGCTAAGGCGAAGGAAGTGGGGGAGATGATAAAAAGAATACAACACCACAAGCCAGTCTATTCCATCACGTTGCCAATTCAAGCTGGAAAGGTGGAGATAGAATTCTTTAATGAAACAGAAGGAAAAATTCGCTGGTTAAGAAAAGAATGGGATACTATTTTTGAAAGACAGCAGCCCCCTAAGGAAAACCCGCAATTGTTACCATGGGCATTGACTAAAGTACCTTCTGAATTATGGGCAAAGCACAAGAATCATGTGGGAAAGGTGCATTCGGCACCTGAACATAGGGTCCAGCCACAGAAGAATGCTGTTTTGCCCTGTCTAAAGCAGTACCGCCTGGCCCCAGAGGCCGAGGAAGGAATAGCAGCGGTAATACATTCTTTACTGCAGCAAGGGGTTTTAGTCAAAACACAGAGCCCCTGCAATACTCCTATTTTGCCCATCCCGAAAGTAGGAAGACCAAATGACTGGCGTTTTGTGCAAGATCTCCGGGCGATCAATAAAATAGTCATTCCCATTGCTCCCTTGGTGCCAGATACCAACATCATCCTCTCCTCTATACCAGCTGATGCAACTACCTTTTCGGTTATGGATTTGTGTTCTGCTTTCTTCTCCATACCACTGCATAAGGACAGTCAATATCTGTTTGCCTTTACTTATAAAACTCAGCAATATACCTGGACCAGGTTGTCCCAGGGGTATACTGAAAGTCCTGCGGTGTATGCGGCAGCGGTTAAAAATGACTTGGAGGAATGTCAGTTATCGGATCAGTCCACCTTAATCCAGTACGCAGATGACCTTTTGGTTGCCTCCCGAACCGGGCCAGACTGCCAAAAAGATACTATAAAATTGCTCCAGCATCTGGCTAGCAGGGGACACAGGGTGTCCTCCGAGAAGTTGCAGTTCTGCCAAACATCCGTCCAGTATTTGGGTTTTCAGTTGGAGTATGGACAGCGAAGATTGGGACTGGGAAGAATAAGAGCAGTGGATAAAGTGCCGATCCCGCGAACAAAGAAGGACATTTTGTCGTTTCTGGGAATGGTGGGTTATTGTAGACAATGGATATATGACTACAGAGAAATGGATGTGGTCTTACGATCAGCTACGCTGCAGACAGAACCCCCCATAGTCAAATGAACGTCAGAACGAGATAAGGCATTCAGTGATCTAAAAAAGGCTATGGTCAGTGCTCCCGCGTTAGGACTACCTAAGTATAATAAGCCTTTTCAGTTATACGTCAATGAAAGAGGAGGCTTTGCAACAGGAGTACTGGCACAAGAACATGGGGAGGAAAAAGGCCTGTAGCATATTACTCTGTAGCCTTAGCAGCCGTAGTGAGAGGCTTGCCAGCCTGCTTACGAGCCATTGCTGCAACCGCCACAATAGTGGAAAAATCCATCCCTATTGTGCTTGATCACCCTTGTGTGGTAATCGTTCCCCACGCAGTACTGCTATTATTAAATTCGGCATCTACTCAGCACTTTACGGTGGCAAGAAGGACTGGGTATGAGATAATCCTCTTGTCACACTCTAATTATACCTCCCAGTGAACACCAGCTGTCAACCCGGCGACCTTCGTGCCAATACCAACAGAATATCCAGATGAACCAGAGCACGACTGCTTGTTAACTGTTGAAGCCACCACTACACCCAGGCCAGATTTGCTAAGTGATCCTATTGATAATCCTGACTTGATCCTCTTCACAGATGGTTCTTCGCATCGACCTAGTGATGATCAACTATTAGCAGGTTATGCGGTGGTGACTCCTCATGAAGTATTGGAAGCTTATGCGTTGCCACCTGGCACATCTGCACAGGCAGCTGAACTATATGCATTAACCAGAGCCTGTATTTTGGCTAAAGATCAAAGCGTCAATATCTATACTGACTCCCGTTATGCATTTGGGATAGTACATGATTTTGGACAGTTATGGAAAAACAGAGGTTTTATTACATCCTCAGGAAAACCTATTAAGCATGCGCAAATGGTATTAAATTTGTTGGAGGCTATTCAGTTGCCAAGTAAAATTGCAGTACTAAAATGTGAGGCCCACACCATGGCAGGTGATGAAGTCTCGTGTGGAAATAGGTTTGCTGATAGTGCGGCTAAAGAGGTCGCACTGAGGCAGGCCCCACAGCTTCAAGCCGCCAAAAATACCATTAGTAACTTTCCTCCAGAACTTCCTAGTAGCATTGATGCTGATCTACTACGACAGGCCCAAAGTCAGGCAACAGTCCAAGAAAAACGTACTTGGAGTAAGGCAGGTTGCTATCAAGATCATGATGCATGGATGCATCCTGATGGCCGAGTGGTTTGCCCACGAAGCTTGTTTTTGCCCCTGTCTCACCTGGCACATGGACAGGCTCACATGGGCAAAGGAGGGATGGCACATGCATTGTCCCAACAATGGTATGCACCAGGAATAACGGTAACAATTGAAAAAGTTGCCAGAACGTGTTTAGTATGTCAGCAGAACAATAGAGGGAAATCGCCCGCAAATTTTGATCACCTACCCCAACCAGAGCTGCCCTTTGAGAATCTACAGATAGATTTTGTACATATGCCAGCAGTAAAAGGATTTAAGTACATACTGGTAATAGTAGATATGTTCTCCAGATGGGTAGAGGCTTACCCCACTAGGAGGGATGATGCCAGAACAGTAGTAAGCATTCTGCTAAAAGAAATAATACCTAGATTTGGAATACCTATGGGAATAAACAGTGACAGAGGAACTCATTTCACCAGCAAACTGATAAAAAACTTAACTGAAGCCCTTGTATTTCAATGGAAATTGCACATACCTTACCAGCCACAATCCTCAGGAATAGTGGAAAGAGTGAATGGGGAAATCAAGGCCGCCTTAACCAAAGTATGCCAGCAAAATGGGTTGCAATGGTCGGATGCCGTGCCAGTAGTAATGTATGCCCTGAGAAATCAGAAAAATAGAAACACAGGTCTGACACCACATGAGATCTTGATGGGCCGGCCTATGACAACAGGCACACGCCCACCCATGACTCCAGAGAAGGTGGCATTAATTTGGAATGATGAAAAATCATTAAAATATGCTCAGGCCATGTGTGAAACAGCAGGAAGAATACATGAGAAAGTGAGACAGGCCCAGACGCGCCCCACAGAAGGAAACATGCACCCCTTTAAACCCGGAGATCAAGTTTATGTGAAAGCGCTAAATAAAGAATCTTTTTCTCCTAGGTGGAAAGGACCATATTTGGTGCTGCTTACAACTCGAACAGCTCTCAAATTGAAAGAAAAACCTGATTGGGTGCACGCTCCAAGGGGCAAGTTGCATCATGCGGAGGAAAGACCGGAGGTGGAGTGTAAACATCCTGCACCAGACACCACTTCAGAAACGGGAAAAGATCCGTGCCCACCATAATTTGGCACTCCATTGAAGGACTGATTGCTTTCGGATTGCTTTATATATGTTTATATTCAATGCTGTATACAATAATTAGGAAAATTTAAAGATTGCTAGGATAAATCAGGAAATATGTTAAACCAGATGATAATAATCGGCCTATGTGTAATAAGGACAGCCGCCTGGACCATCCTGCCTACTGAAAGAACAGAATGGGCAGGCCAGTTAGGATGGAAGGCGAGAGACAGTAACCAATCACAGGGAACTTACACTTGTAACAATGGCACCATTTGTGTAATTGCTAATTGGACGATTAATTGCGAAACCTGTGGGATGTTCGAAATGAAATCTGGGATGGATAAAATAGTATTTAGCCAAGGATCCAATATAACTCTAAGTATAAAATGGGAAAAAGGAGTGAACATAAGTTGTAGGATAGAGAATGACACTGACTTACTAAACAATTATACTAAACTATGGAAATGGTATAAAAATGACACAAGAACCGGAGACATGGAACAACCGATATATTTGAAAGACGGTCAGGCGTACAGATGTGTGAATGCAACTCTTATAGAAGGAAGACCTCACTGGTATGGGGAAACATTCTTTGCAAAGAAAACGAAACAGATAGAAAGTCCTATGGACCATTTGCAAAGATTGCATTCTACCTGTACCCCGGTCTTGATCTCCCCATATACTCTAAATTTGACAGTACAGGTACAATATGAGGATAAAAAAGATACTGGATGTAATATTACTACTATACAAGCCAAATTGAATAAGAGAGTTAGGATCAGGAGAAGGAGAAGGGACTTAGCAACGGTCTTGGGAGGAGTAGGAACTGGTATGGGAGCCCTTAATGCAATAGATATTGAAACATTGCAGAATAAAATACAGCAAGTAGGAGGGCTGACAGGAGATGCTATAAAATTAAGAAATGTTTGGGACAATGGGCTGACAGCAGCGATGTTAACACAGTGGATATCAGATACAATGAGTTGGAAGCAAGTACATAAGGTAGAAAAGGAACAAGAGAATGTTGCAAAGGGACAAGAGAAAGTCAATAATCATACTCAATGTATGTTTAAAGAAATTACCAAGCAGTTACTGAGGGCTGAGCTAGAGCGAATCGCTATGTCAGGACATGCTCCTAGTTGGAGGAGAATTTTAGGATTTGAAGGAAATAATCTAGAAGTAAAATCTGATCGAAGATGTACTAAATGTGACCTTAAGGGATGTAATTTTACAATGAAAGTGGTAAATGTGACAAAAGCCAAAACCTGGTGTCAGTTCTTGGTATTGCCTCAACTGTTTGGAGAAAACTTTTGGTTTCCCGAATTTCATGGTAAATGGATAGATCAGGGGAATAAGATCCACGATGCCTCGGATTGCCAAGATTGGCCATTTGGAAAAGTATGCCCATTGCATACCCCTATATATGAACCTTGCTCATTACAACATAGTAGAGGTACATGCATTTGGAATTTGAAACCTTGTAATGATACTACCTTGCATGAGATAGGCCAGAACTATCTGTGTATCCGCAGTGCCTGGCCTATATATGTAGACGGGATTTTGAAAAGGCCCCCTTTTAACACTTGCATAAAAGATGTTTATACTGTGTTTGACCCACATACCAACAAAACATATCAGTTGGGAAAATGGGCTACGGTAATGCAAAGAAGAACTGTATTGGGGATAGAAAATGCCCCCCCTACAGTCAATTTGGCTAATCTGATGACATTTTTGAAAAACAATGAACAGATAGCAGAAGCCTTAGCGAAAAGAGGAAGAGATCTGCACCATTTAAAAGCAGTGATGGATTATGATGAGCAAGGTTTGATTCGAATAGCTACGCAAATAACAGATTTGACGGTACACCACTGGTGGGATGTGTTTAAAGGATGGTCACCGAAAGCATCCGCAGTGTTGGAATTGTTTGTTCACCCGATGGTTATAATTTGTGTAGTGACAGGAGTTTTATTTATATTAATTTGTATAATGTGGACAAGAGTGAGATATCTGTTAGCGCAAACAGTAGAATCAGTAGCATCTGTAAAAAGAGTTACGAAAGTACTAGAGAGAAAGGAAAGAAAAAGAGCAAACCAGGATGACTATGATGAAGAAGATTGTCTAAAAATGCGCCCTTTCCCAAAGGGATATTGTCCTCCCTATGAAAACGAACTAAATACAATGCCGTAAAGCAGTGTTGATCAGTAAAGATCAACAAGGAGGGAATTGTGGGAGAAAACGTATTAAACATTAAGGCATGCTGGGATACTTGACCACTTTACTAATTGAACAAAGGACACTAAACTAGTTAAGACTAAAAGAACTGCTGACTGCCATAATAAAGTCAAGCTGACCTTTTGGCTTAGGACATCTGGTGATAAAATGTGAACATGTTAATCTGTTTCTTAAGAAACAATGGAACCTATGAAACCATACGTTGAAATGTAAGGTAAGCTAATCACATGAAGTTGTTTACCTTGCTGTATAACTATGAGCGCTGTACAATAGTAATTTAGAGTGCTGGTGAGCAGTAGGGACTGCTGCAGACTCTCCGTGATATCATGAAATAAATTCCTAAAGCGAACCTCGAAGTCTCCGTCTGATAATTAATTTCCGCGACATTAATAAATCTATATATTTTGTTAGAATTGTCTCACATAGTACTTCTGTATCAAACTTGCAAACTCAATCTCTGTACACTCTTTGGTGAGGAGTTGCAGAATTCTGGGGGAGTTTTCCAGACCCTCATAATATCCGGAACGTTACAGTCTAGCTAAACTTATTAAAATGCTATCTGGAGGACGGTAACATCTTCAGGCTGTTCCTTTCCTTTAGGGAGAGATAGTCTGGACCTTCAGACCCAATTAAGTGTCTTTAGGATCCGGCTACCTCTAACTTTAGTTGAAGGTGAACGTCTGGGGAATATGCCTGATCCGGAGTAGCCCGAAAGAGGCTAGGACTAGTAATAATCCCTTCAGGAGTGCCACACTGAGGGAGCACTGCACAGTCAAACTTGCACTGTCAGAGCTACACTGAGGGAGCACTGCACTGAGGTAGGGCTGCACTGAGGGAGCACTGCACTGAGGGAGCACTGCACTGAGGGAGCGCTGCACTGAGGGAGCACTGCACTGAGGGAGCACTGCACTGAGGGAGCGTTGCACTGAGGGAGCGCTGCACTGATGGAGTACTGCACTGAGGGATCGCCGCACCGAGGGAGCGCTGCACTGAGGGAGCGCCGCACCGAGGGAGCGCTGCACCGAGGGAGCGCTGCACCGAGGGAGCACTGCACTGAGGGAGAGCTGCACTGAGGGAGCACTGCACTGAGGGAGAGCTGCACTGAGGGAGCGCTGCACTGAGGGAGAGCTGCACTGAGGGAGGGCTGCACTGAGGGAGTGCTGCACTGAGGGAGAGCTGCACTGAGGGAGCGCTACACTGAGGGAGGGCTGCACTGAGGGAGCGCTGCACTGAGGGAACGCTGCACTGTCAGAGCTACACTGAGGGGGCGCTGCACTGAGGGAGCGATGCACTGAGGGAGGGCTGCACTGAGGGAGCACTGCACTGAGGGAGGGCTGCACTGAGGGAGAGTCACACACTGAGGGAGCGCTGCACTGAGGGAGGGCTGCACTGAGGGAGCGATGCACTGAGGGAGGGCTGCACTGAGGGAGCACTGCACTGAGGGAGGGCTGCATTGAGGGAGCACTGCACTGAGGGAGCGCTGCACAGTCAAACCTGCACTGTCAGAGCCGTACTGAGGGAGCACTGCACTGAGAACGCGCTGCACTGAGGGAGCGCTGCACTGAGGGAGCGCTGCACTGAGTGAGCACTGCACTGTCAAACCTGCACTGTCAGAGCCATACTGAGGGAGCGCCGCACTGTTAGAGCTGCCAGCTTTTGGATGAATAAGTGGGACTTGAACCCACAACCTTCTAGCTCAGAGGTGAGTTTTAACACTGAGCTATGGCTGACATCTGTATATTTCATTAAATTAGCACTATCGCCATAAGCTCAGTAGATTCTCCTGTCTAAACACAAATACCTTATCTGTGGTGACTAATTCTGTCAATTTAGTTTAATTGTAGTGTCATCTGATATTACATGAAATTTGAAAAATATTGCACAATTAATGTATAACCCTGATGAAACCACTGGCTTGCAATATTCAGGCGCTAATGAATCAATTAGTTTTTGGTATCTTGATGCATATATAGCATTGAGAGCAATTCATTTTACAATGCTCTTTATTTAAAAAAATCCTTATAGTGTTCTTATCCTCAAGTATCCTTCTAAAAATAAACAATCCTATTTAAAAAAAATCTACATTTAGTGCTGAAGTGTTGAAATGTGGTACCTTTATAAGCTGGTGATGGCTCACATTTTCACATCTTTGAGGCTAAGTGATGGTACATGACATCTGAACAGCCCAGTTCCACCTGCTAGGACTCTTCTTCACATTAAAAGCAATGGAACATCTCTCAGCCATTGAAAGATGCATAGCTGTTTAGGCTGATTTAGTACATTGAAAAAACTTCATCAGATTGAGTGATTTTTTTTTATAGAATATGCTAAAAGAGAGATTCCCTTTATGACTTGTTTGTTTTATAGAATCATAGGGCTGGATTTTGTCTTGGGGTCGGGTTGGGGTCGTGTCATCCACATTTCGTGTTGCCCCCCCGACTCCAGATTAATGTGGATGAGTGATGCGATTTTAACTTAATTGTGCAATTGAGTTCCAGCATGTGGGAACCCATGAACTAATTAGTGGTTTCAGTCTGAAAGTCGCCTCTGATGATGTCATCATTGCTGCTGCATTGCAGGTCAGAGACTGTGTGCCTGGTTTCAGAGACTGTCTGGCTGTTGCTGAGAGAGAGAGGAGAGAGAGAGCGAGAGAGAGAGAGAGAGAGAGAGAATTTTTTCCACCCAAGTCCTCTCACACCAAATGCCATGCAGTCTCTGAAGACATTCAATGCAGCAGCATCAGAGGCGACTTTCACACCTAATACTACCACTACCTTCATCACATCTCCGTTGTAATAGTGGACCTGCAGCCGATAGTCAGCTATCCACTTGTGCTCCCGCCAGGTTTCACTGGAGTGTTTCACACCAGGCGTGCTTCATGTCAGAAAAGGGTTAAACTAGCTAAAACATTTCAAAATGGCATAACAGAGCCAATTTAGGGCTTGTTAAAGGCTTTAATGGCCTCTCCCGCCTCTTGGAGGCGGGACGGAGTCGGGAACCCCATGACTGATTTTGTCAAATTTGCGTGGAGGCGGGATGGAGTCGGGATGGGGTCGGGACCCCCGACCCCGCAAATTTAACCCCCCACATGCCTCCAAACCCGACTCCATGGGTCATTCAAAATCCAGCCCATAGAATCACAGCACAGGAGGAGGCCATTCAGCCCATTGTGCCTGTGCTAGCTCTTTGAAAGACCTGTCCAATTAGTCCCACTTCCCTGCTCTTTCCCCACAGCTCTGCAATCTTTTCCAGTGGCTCAGTGGGTAGCACCCTCGCCTCTGGGTCAGAAGGTTGTGGGTTCACAGTCCCACTCTAGAGACTAGAGCACAACAATCTAGGCTGACACTCCAGTGCAATGCTGAGGGAGTGCTGCACTGTCGAAGGTGCCATCTTTCAGATGAGACGTTAAACCGAGGCCCTGTCTGCCCTCTCAGGTGGACGTAAAAGATCCCATCGCACTATTTCGATGAAGAGCAGGGGAGTTATTCCCGGTGTCCTGGCCAATATTTATCCCTCAACCAACATAACAAAAACAGATTATCTGGTCATTATCACATTGCTGTTTGTGGGAGCTTGCTGTGCGCAAATTGGCTGCTGCGTTTCCTACATTACAACAGTGACTACACTTCAAAAAGTACTTAATTGGCTGTAAAGCGCTTTGGGACGTCCGGTGGTCATGAAAGGTGCTATATAAATGCAAGTCTTTCTTTTTCAAGTATTTATCCAATTCCCTTTTGAAAGTTACTACTGAAACAGCACAGACTAGTTGGGCCGAGTGGCCTGTTTCTGTGCTGTTTATTCTATGAATCTGCTTCCACCAATCTTTTAAACTCAACTCTTATTCTCTAACAGTTAGTACAGTATTCAGTTAATAATGTCAAGTTGATTTTTTGTATTTTATATTAGTATTTCTAAACATCTCAGCAATTTCTATTTAAAAAAAAGAGAACTTTGAAGATAATTTAGGAATTTTTTATTCATTAGATATGAGAAGTTTTAAAAATAAAACTGATTAAATTCAAGTGGAAGTTGTCTCGGGAATTATAATGAGTCATATACAACCTCGGATAGTGAAGTAATTCTCAAAGAGGATTAAAGGTTTAAAATGAACTCTGGTTTAGGAATAAGAAATCAGTAAACCTCAAAGAAAATGTTGAGGGGGCACTTACTTTACAAACAAGCCAACGGCTCTATCAATTTATTTACATAACATCACTACTTCTAACTTTTTCATTGATTCCCAAGTGTCATCCATGCCTCTGTTACCACTAGACTCAATTATTCAAACACACTCCTGGCTGGCCTCCTACCTTGCACCCTCCGTAAACCTGAGTTCATCCAAAACTCGGCTGCCCGTGTCCTAACTCGCACCAAGTCCCGTTCACCCATCATCCCTGTGCTCGCTGACCTGCATTAGCTCCCCGCCTGGCAACGCCTCAATTTTAAAATTCTCATCCTTGTTTTCAAATCCCTCCATGGCCTCGGCCCTCCCTATCTCTGTAACTTCCTCCAGCCCCACAACCCACCTTGGCTCGGTGTCAAATTTTGTCTGATTACGCTCCTGTGAAGCACCTTGGGACGTTTTAAAGATGCTATATAAATGCAAGTTGTTGTTGTTGTTATCAAAGGATGTTGGAAAATGTCTCCCCCACCTAATCTCGAAACTTTTTGACCAATTTGCCAATCTTTATTTAGATATGCCAGGGAATTTTCATTTTTTTTAATCAAGTAAGGTAATCTTATACGGCCTTTGGATTGCGATGGAGTTTAATTGAGATAGGAATGCGCCTGTTTGATTGACAGTAACAAGATAAGATAGTTATCACCATGTTGCTCAGAAGAGATTTAGCTGCCTCATAGTGTTACACTAAGTTACATAAATTGGAGCCTTTGAAACACAATTTGAAAAGTGAAACCCAAGACTCCTGCGATACAAGCCTTTAGGCTCTGGAACAGGCCCCAATACAGGAAAAACCTACCCCGAAAGGGCAATATTCACTAACATGAACTGTACAGTTCTGAACTAAATCAGCACAGTATGTTTCGATGACAATGCCATGTGAAGCATGCTGCAATGCAATCATAAACTGGTCATGTTCTGAATTGTTTGCTTCACAATGCATTGAGCAGCAGTGAGATGCAATTGTCACATTGCTTTGAATGGCATTGGATTGGCTGTATTGCCCCGCCAGTGGAAGTGTCGGATGACACTCACCATCTGGGATTATACATGAAGAATTGCCACTTGAGTGAGGTATCGGCAACCCTCAAACTATACACCAACAACAAGGTTGAGAAAAAAAACCCAAAATATACCAGGACAGAAATCCCATCAGGAATATACTGGAGTCCTGTGATAGTTCAGATTGGCTTTAAGTAGATTTTTCCTCCTGAAACCTCTTCTTCATAAAATCCATTCAAAAGTATCTGAGAGAATCAAAATGACATTGCCCTAAACTTGACCTTTCCAAGACAGCCTCTTTAAGAAGGCAGTAAGTAGCCTGTGATAGATAAGGAGATCTGTCATATTCCAAATCATAAGAAAGTTTCTGTATGATTAATATCTATTTATAAGGCATGGCTGGTCACTTCAAATGTATTTTACCGTTGGCTTGGGTTTTCTGGGTTGGGGGTGGAAACCACATTTCTTATGGTTGTCTGGAAACTGCTATTGTGGAGGAACCATTCACAGAGGCATTGCATTTTCTGTACATCTTGATCGCAAAGCAAGTGGAAAACACTAAACACAGACTGCTTGCATTATCCTGAAAGCAAGCAATTTAAGGTACCAGCAGAGAATAGTCCACGTGGTAGAGAAGAAGGTTTCACTTGTGGGGAGTCTGAGGTGAATAGCATAGATTAATTTAAGGGGAAGCTAAATAAGTACATGAGGGAGAAAGGAATAGAAGGATATGTTGATAGGGTGAGATGAAATAAGGTGGGAGGAGGCTTGTGTGGAGCAGTGTCAGCTGTGGCTCAGTTGGTAGCACCCTCGCCTCTCAGTCAGTAATGGTTGTGGGTTCAAGTCCCACGCCAGGGACTTGAGTACATAAAGCTAGGCTGACGTGTCAGTGCTGAGAGAGTTCTGCACTGTCGGAGGTGCTGTCTTTTGGATGAGATGTTAAACTGATGTCTGCTCTCAAGTGGACGTAAAAGATCCCTGGTTATCCTGTGTCCTGGCCAATATTTATCTCTCAACCAACATAACAAAAACAGATTATCTGGTCATTATCACATTGCTGTTTGTGGGACCTTGCTGTGTGCAAATTGGCTGCTGTGTTTCCTACATTACAACAGTGACTACACTTCATTGACTGTAAAGCGCTTTGAGACGTCTGGTGGTCGTGAAAGGTGCTATATAAATGCAAGTCTTTCTTTCATAAATACCGGCATAGACCCATTGGGCCGAATGGCCTGTTTCTGTGCTGTAAACTCTATGTAATTCCATGTAGGTGTGTCTCTGAGTTGTTCATTGACAGCTCTTGGCACCAAAATATATTTCAGCAGTTTGCTACAGTCTTCAGTTCCTTTGAGCTCAAGTCTGGAGGTTTTGTAGTGGTTACCTCACGTGTAAGTGTTATGTTACAGTTGCTGGCTTGGCTAAGTATGTTGTGTTTATTATTTTTGTATGTGCAAGGACATGCAAATTAAAAACACCGTAATCAAATGAAATCTCCCACATTGATTTCCAACTACAGTCTATCTTATTCATTTTAATGAACTTAATTTGTGATTTATAGTCTAAGCAATGCAGTCTGATGGTTTATCCAAAGTCTAGAGAAACTCAAGTTGTGCACAATTCAATTAGCTTATAATAGTAACAAGGGTTTCTATTCAATCCCCAAGCAACACTACAATACCAAATTATTGTGTGTATAAAGCTGTGTTCCAATTTTTAGGGAGCGATGGCTTGCTTATGGGCGAGGAATTTACTGAACACAAGAGAAATACCTGGTGAAGTCCTTAAAATGTAACGGCACTTACGTAACCATCAAAGAAACAATATGGTGATCCTTGTGGAGAAAAGATTCCTTTCAAAACCTGCCTACGAGGGACAGAGGGACGAGACTGGCTCAGGGAATGTGAGGCTGAAAAGCCAACAAAAACTGAGGGCAACCTTCCTATTCATAATGTTGTGCATTATGGGTTTCCACCCCTTTTTATGCATGATGTACATTTCCTGGGGCCAAACCAATTGGGAGGTGAAGCAGGGGCAGGAAGCTGGTATTTGAAACAGGTGGAAAAATTTGAATGGTGTTTAAATGATGCAGAATGGACATCACAATGCCCTCTGTGTCATTTTCTGGGGCTGATACTGGTTAGAAACTTGCTTAGAATAAAGCCCATGGATACTGGTGATAAGAGTTGCAAGGCTGTGCCTTCAGCTCAGGGGTTCTTTAACTGGCCAGCTGGCAGCTTACAGCTTGATAGATTTTCTTCTTTTGGGTCACTGATTGTTGCAATACAGTGAGTGGGTGGAGGAGATGTTGCTGCCAGTAGCTAATGGAGCAAAGATGCCTTTGCAGAGGAGAACATTAATAATTTTTAGCAAACGCACAACTTCCTGTCCCATCGTTTGAGCAAGTGCCTAAGCTGAGGTAAGAGTCCCACCTCATCTACCATTGTTTGGCCTAGTCACATATTTTTTTTTTAGCTTATTCTGAAGTTTTTGGGCTGCTTCCTTCAATTCCACTGCCTCTCCGAGTTTAGTACCATCTACAAATTTGATCAATTTGCATTGAGTTTCAGAATCCAGACAGGACAGGATTGGCAGATAAATATTGCAGGCTATAATGTATTTAGAAAAGACAGAGAAGAAGGAAAGTGTGTGGGGTAGCTATGTTAATCAGAAATAACATAATGGCAGTAGCAAGAAAGGACAAAACTACTAAAGAGACAGAAGCAGAATCCATATGGATTGAGGGTCTGTCATACCATTCTTGCTATCTACAAAGGTAATTCAGCAGGAATATCTTCTGGCTCTTTATCTTCATCTTTTCACTCTTGGTTATGGGTGGGTATCCTCCTCCTCCACCTGCCCCCATGCTTATCCATCTTTGGAATGACAAAGTTGAGGAGCATACAGCAGAGTATGATAATCTTGGAGACCTTGGCAGGGTTGTATTGTATGTTGCCCCCTAGTCTGTCCAGGCATCTGAAGAGCTGCTGCAAGATGCCAATAATGTGTTCAAGAAGTATCCTGGTGTCTGCATGACTAATCATTCCTATGGTGCTGTTCATTGTCATCTCAGAGGGGTCAAGAACAAAAGTTGAAGATGGTAGCCTATTGTCTCTTAGGGGCCATTCTTGCCCGGTGGATTGCCTTAACATGAAGGTGCCATGACTGCTGCTTGGGAAGCAGGCATTCACTTGCATGATCCTATCTTGATGGTCACAGATGATCTGCATGTAGATAGAGTAAAAGCCCTTTATGGTTCACAAGGACAATAGAATTCTGTGCAGGGGCCTGATGGACCATATGGATGACACCAACAATGCCATGGACTTTGTGAAATCCAAACCGTATGAAAAAAATGACACAGGCCATTCATTCTACTGCCGGATGCCCATGGGGAAAGTAATGAAAATTATTGTGAAGCCACCTGCTTGGTACATCTGTGAACTGCAGATTGACTGATGTTGCTGATGTCCTCTGTGGTGGCTTGGAATTACATAGAAACATAGAAACATAGAAGATAGGAGCAGGAGTAGGCCATTCGGCCCCTCGAGCCTGCTCCGCCATTCGATGAGATCATGGCTGATCATCTAAACTCAGTACCCTGTACCTGCCTTCTCCCCATATCCCTTGATACCTTTAGCTTTAAGAAATATATCTAACTCATCCTTGAATATATTTAATGACTTCGCCTCAACTACCTTCTGTGGTAGAGAATTCCACAGGTTCACCACTCTCTGGGTGAAGAAATTCTTCCTCATTTCTGTCCTAAATGGTTTACCCGTTATCCTTAGATTATGACCCCTGGTTCTGGACTCTCCGACCATTGGGAACATTCTTCCTGCATCTAGTTTGTCCAGACCTGTCAGAATTTTATATGTTTCGATGAGATCCCCTCTCATTCTTCTAAACTCCAGTGAGTATAAGCCCAATCGACCCAATCTCTCCTCATATGTCATTCCTGCCATCCCAGGTATCAGCCTAGAATTACATAGAATTTACAGCACAGAAAGAGGCTATTCAGACCAACGGGTCTATGATGGCGTTTATGCTCCACATGAGCCTCCTCCCACCCTACTTCATCTAACCCTATCGGCATATCCCTCTATTCCTTTCTCCCTCATGTGATTATCTAGTTTCTCCTTAAAGGCATCTGTGCTATTCGCCTCAACTACTCCATGTGGTAGCAAGTTCCACATTCTAACCACACTCTGGGTAAAGAAGTTTCTCCTGAATTCTGAATAAGTCAGTTGTATAAAGTTGATGGTCATGTAGCCTTAGAGTCACTGGTAGTGCGGTCCCTGTGGTAGAGATTGACTGGAGGAAGCATAACTCTGTCACTGCCTCCCTATTTGAATCAAAGTCTGTGAAGACAGTTCTGCTTCCACATTGCAAAATGATGTGTCTTTACCTGTGGGTAAGGGCAGGTATGGTATAATCTGACCTGTCTTGCATCCCTTCTTTCCTCCTCTCCTCTCTCTCTCCTCCAAATAAGATGAGAGTAGACCCATTGGAATGCCTATTTTCACAGTTATAATTGCAGCATCTAAGAATCTTGCAGCCAAAATTCTTGGCCAAAACATCAAAAATGAGTACTGAAATAATACAAAGCCAAAGAAAAATTACACTTTCCAAGACTCTTGTCAAAACAGAGCCGCCGCACCCCCGCCCCACCCATAAAATCTGACTTCCTGTCAGCCAGAAATGTACTGGCACCATCGCTTGTTTATAAAGGTGCAGTGGGTGCAGAATGCATTCCTTGAGAAAATTAGGGGGAATTGTGCATATGCCAATGTGCATCCTATTATAATATATCAACATATTAAAATGAAGCCCTCAGCTGTTTCCAGCTGGTTCTGGTGCTAGTGATGGGGACAATGTTCCCGCTAAGGTGCGTGCGTCCGCGGTGGCGCAGTAATCTGAAAGGCCCTGTGCAGGCCGCTCACTGGCTTTAACATTGTAAATATGCGGAAGCGCCAAAATTTAAAGGGACGGCGCGTTAAAAGAACAAAGCGCAGCTTACAGGGAACGTTGGATGGGGACCAGAAAATTTACTCTCTAATTCCACAGCAATAGGCTCCACTCTTCATCAAACAAAGCTCACTGAATTTCTGACTCTCTGGAATCTACAGCTTCTCCTGAATTATGGAGATGTGGACCATCAGCTTCTAATAGGGAACTAGATGAAGTCACCAGCAAAAGTATATCCCAGAAAAGATGAAGTGTGTATCTTGCAATATGACTGAGAAGGCCTGATCTGCTTGTATTTTAATATTTCCCCTTGCTCTCATTACCTTCAAATAGGGTTATTCGGATATTATATTACCCAATTTCTAAGAGTTTAAATTGTTTATATCATATATATCGTTCAGGTTATGTGGATAGTTACATACTTTAAGTAGCCTTGGGTAATAAAGCTTTCCTTACTATGGGTGATGATCTTGCTTTCTCCTCCTATCTATATCATAATATTTAATCAGCATGCAACACAACTCACTTTGCACAGTCTTATACTAGGATTGAACCCACCTACCCTCCACCACCAGCATACCATGGCTGCAGTTTGTATTATCCACAGCATGCACTGCAGCAACTCGCCAAGGCTTCTTCGACAGCACCACTGAAACCCGCATCCTCTACCACCTAGAAGGACAAGGGCAGCAGCTGCATGGGAACACCACCACCTCCAAGTTCCCCTCCAAGTCACACACCATCCTGACTTGGAAATATATCGCTGATCCTTCATCGTCGCTGGGTCAATATCCTAGAACTCGCTACCTAACAGCACTGTGGCTGGAGTCATACCTAGCACAAAGGAAGATGGTTATGGTGATTGAAGGTCAATCATCACAGCCCCAGGACATCGCTGCAGGAGTTCCTCAGGGCAGTGTCCTAGGCCCAACCATCTTCAGCTGCTTCATTAATGACCTTCCCTCCAACATAAGGTCAGAAATGGGGATGTTCGCTGATGACTGCACAGTGTTCAGCGCCATTCACAACTCCTCAGATAATGAAGCAGTCCATGCCCGCATGCAACAAGACCTGGACGATGTTCAGGCTTGGGCTGATAAGTGGCAGGTAACGTTCGCGTCACACAAGTGCCAGGCAATGACTATCTGCAACAAGCGAGAGTCTAACCACCGCAGCTTGACATTCAACAGCATTACCGTCGCCGAATCCCCCACCATCAACATCCTGGGGGTCACCATTGACCAGAAACTTAACTGGACCAGCCACATAAATACTGTGGCAACAAGAGCAGGTCAGAGGCTAGGTATTCTGCGGCGAGTGTCTCACCTCCTGGCTCCCCAAAGCCTTTCCACCATCTACAAGGCAGAAGTAAGGAGTGTGATGGAATATTCTCCACTTGCCTGGATGAGTGCAGCTGCAACAACACTCAAGAAGCTCGACAGCATCCAGGACAAAGCAGCCCGCTTGATTGGCACCTCATCCACCACCTTAAACATTAACTCCCTCCACCACCGGCGTACCGTGGATGCAGTGTGCACCATCTACAAGATGCACTGCAGCAACTCGTCAAGGCTTCTTCGGCAGCACCTCCCAAACCCGCGACCTCTTCCACCTAGAAGGACAAGGGCAGCAGGCGCGTGGGAACACCACCACCTCCAAGTTCCCCTCCAAGTCACACACCATCCTGACTTAGAAATATATCGCCGTTCCTTCATCGTCGCTGAGTCAAAATCCTGGAACTCCCTCCCTAACAGCACTGTGGGAGTACCTTCACCACACGGACTGCAGCGGTTCAAGAAGGTGGCTCACCACCACCTTCTCAAGGGCAACCAGGGTTGGGCAATAAATGCTGGCCTTGCCAGTGACGCCCAGATCCCATAAACGAATAAACGCCGGTGGTGGAGGGAGTGAATGTTTAAGGTGGTGGATGAGGTGCCAATCAAGCAGGCTGCTTTGTCCTGGATGGTGTCGCGCTTCTTGAGTGTTGTTGGAGCTGCACTCATCCAGGCAAGTGGAGAATGTTCCATCACACTCCTTACTTGTGCCTTGTAGATGGTGGAAAGGCTTTGGGGAGTCAGGAGGTGAGACACTCGCCGCAGAATACCCAGCCTCTGACCTGCTCTTGTAGCCACAGTATTTATGTGGCTGGTCCAGTTAAGTTTCTGGTCAATGGTGACCCCCAGGATGTTGATGGTGGGGGATTCGGCGATGGTAATGCCGTTGAATGTCAAGGGGAGGTGGTTAGACTGTCGATGACACCTTCCATCACTTTGCTGATGATTGAGAGTAGACTGATGGGGTGTTGGCTTCGCAAAATCCCCCAGAAACTCGAATTGAACCCTAAAGGGGGTGAGTTTTGGATCTTAACACGAATTTGGAATGCTGGGACCTAAATGAAGGAATTTGAGGTCAAAATCTCAGTTTTGGACATTTTTAAGGATCAGGGAAGAAAAACCCTGAGGAAAATGACTTTTGGATGATAAGACACCTTTTTAAAAGGGCCATTGGGTAAACCTGCAGTCACAGAAGCAAGACAGGCTGCGGGAAAGGGTGTGGTGAGGCAGTTGACAGCTTTTTGGGTATTGGGACCAAGCCAAGCTGTCTGGGAGATGTTTGCACTGCAATCCGACCAAGGAGGAAGAGCCTCATCCAAAACATCACAAACACATTAAAAAATGAATAAACCAAAACCCCTTTTGAAATCCCCAGGTCCAAACAGAATGCTGGAAGTCTGAAAACAATTCCTAACAAAATAAAACTTCCAGTGCACAGCTTCACAGCCCATCATCCCATCAAAAACCAATTAGCCAAGTATCTACAGGAACAGTTTAATGAGCCCGCCAAAAACCTAAGACAAAAGGAGCGAGATTTGGCACGTAGATAAAGGCCCTGTCTAAATGGGAGACATCGGAAGCCATCAGGACAAGTTAACATAAAGTTGAAGTCATCAGACTTAACGAGCCCGCCAAAACCTAAGACAATAGAATAAACAGGCTTCAACTGAAACCTAAATCACTTCAACACGAAACCTATTTAGTAAAGTGGTTTTGCCGTGAAAAACACAAAAGGCCTGGACAGTATAATTGAGGGCCTAATCCCCCAAGAAGCTGTGGGTTACACAGACGGGTGAGCCACACGACATGAGCAGGAGGAGAGACCAGCAGCCAGGCCACGAGGCAGGCAGACCCGAGGCGAGATTGGAGGCAGGACAGACAAGGCCAGGCAAGGGCTAGAGCTAAGACCACGAGCTGGGAGCGAGTCGGCATCGCTCAATATACGGTCCAGCTCTAGCAGACACTAGCAAAGGTCACTGGAAGCTGGGAGCGAGTCAGCATCGCTCAACACACGGTCCAGCTCCAGGAGGTACCGCCCCGACAGGCCTCCAACGCAACAAACCAACAACGAGAGCCGCCAAGGGCTCCACGAGATCAACCGACACTTGAAAGTACCGCGGAAACCAAGGCCCCGCGCAGCAACCAACCACCAGGCAACACCGAAAGACCAACACCAGGAAAACCCGAAGACATGCAAGTTTCCACGCTACAAACTATTCCTGACTTACTCCTGGGTAAGATTTTCCCTTAAAAAACTCTAAACCCTACCTCTAAGGAAGAAAAATCGGGTACTCACCTGATAGAATCCAATACGCACCTTACCGCATCAGCGGACAGACCCAAACTGACCTGGAGTGCAGCTGGAGTCTTCCACCATGTCCGGGGTACGGCAGGCCCCAACAACCAAAAACCCCAGTGAACCCCGAAATCGCGAAATACCTCAACTGTCAAGAACTGTCAATTGGTGAGCATTATCCCTGATCCTCTTGAATTAAACCTAGCTAGGCAGTGGGATTAGGAGGGATAAGGGTTTTTGTATATTGTAGTTCTCCCTCGCCTGTACCGTGTGTTCCCCAACCTGTGTTTAAGCATTAAGTGTGTTTTAAGTTGGTTACCTTTTTCTTTAATAAAAGTCAAAACTCTTTCATCAAAACCTGTTGTCTACTGCATCTTTGTTCACAACCCCTAAATAAGTCCAAGGTCTAGAACCAGGGGCGTGGGAGCGATTCGAACCGCTCACTGAGTCAGAGGTGAAACTGACCCTACCACACCACCCCCTACAGGGGCGGTAATTGGCCGGGTTGGATTTGTCCTGCTTTTTGTGGACAGGACATACTTGGGCAGTTTTCCACATTGTCGGATAGATGCCAGTGTTGTAGCTGTACTGGAACAGCTTGGCTAGAGGTGCGGCTAGTTCTGGAGCACAAGTCTTCAGCACGATAGCCGGGATGTTGTTGGGGCCCATAGCCTTTGCTGTATCCAGTGCGCTCAGCCGTTTCTTGATATCACATGGAGTGAATTGAATTGGCTGAAGACTGGCTTCTGTGATGGTGGGGACCTCGGGAGTAGCTCTGTCTCCTCCGAGTTCAAGCCCCACTGTAGGACTGTAATCTAGGCATATGTTTCAGTACAGTACTCACGGAGTGCTGCATTGTTGCCAGTACCAGCTTTCAGATAAGATATTAAACCTATATTTATCCCAGAGCGCTGAGAGAGATTATGGAGGAGATTTTTCAGGCACTGACAATCATTATGAAGGATTTACTGGACACTGGGGAGTTACTAGTAGCTTGGGAGCAGGCTAATATGGTGTCCCTATTCAAAAAAGGCGACAAATCAGTGCTACTTCGTCCCATATAAAAGATTATCTGTATAATAATAAATCTAGTAAACAGCAGTCAACATGGATTCAGAAGGGAATGATTCTGTCTGATCAGTCTTTTTGACTTCTTTGAGGAAGTGACATCTCAAGTGGACTGTTTTAATGACATTTACGAGAATGATACCAGAGATGAAGGACTTCAGTAATGTGGAGAGAGTAGAGAAGCTGGGATTGTTATCTTCAGAGCACAGAAGGTCAAGGGGGAATTCATTAGAGGTGCTCAAAATTATGAGGGATTTTGATACAGTAAATAAGGAGAAACTGTTTCCACAGGTGATGGGTCGGTAACCAAAGGACACAGTTTTATGACAATTGGCAAAAGAACCAATGGGAGAAGAGGCAAAATCTTTAATCATCTGGAATGCACTGCCTGAAAGGCTGGTGGAAGGATATTCAATAGTAACTTTCAAAAAGGAATTGGTTTTGTACCGGTAAAGGAAAATTTGCAGGGCTGTGGAGAAAGAGTGGGACTAATTAGATAGTTCTTTCAAAGAGCCGATGGCCTCCTTCTATGCTGTAAGATTCTATGGGGGAAAAATTGAGTTGCGCCCCCTTTGGGGCGCTAACTTCTCGGGGCGCTACTTTTAGCACCTTGAAAAAATTAGCGCCCCCGCAGCCGAAATTCATCGGTAGCGCCCCGAGATGGAAGCGCCCCGCCTCCCTCTTGGGGCGCTGCGAGGGAATATCACGGCGCTACCTGCCGCGGTATTGCAGGCCTTCCTCCCCTTCTTAAAGGGGAGGGGCCATGCGCAGCGCGACCTGGGGCCCAGCTGGGCCACCAGGAATCGGAGTGCCGGCAAAAGAGCCCGGCACTCAAGAGAAATGCCAGGCTTACGGAGCGCAGCCGGCACTCCGTGGGGGGGCTGCTCAGGAGGCCGGGGATGGCAGAGGGGGCAGCTGCTGGCAAGTGGCCAGCAACGAAAATGGCCGCCCGGCACCATGCCTTTAATTAGCACCACCCCGGCCGCAGGTAGGCCGCCCTTACCCCATCGGACATAGCGTCCGCCGGTAAGTCAGGGGGCACGACCGAAGATCGCGGCCGTGGCGCGAGTGGGGTGCTGCACACGGCGATGACGTCATCGCCGGAGGCACAGCGCCGTGGGGCGCTAATGGTTACCGCCGCCACTAACCTCCTGCTGAATTTCACGGGAGGCATTGGCGGCACCGTGCCCGGGCGCTAATTGCTTTGTGCCCCGTTAGCGCCCTCTTAGGACACTAATGAGGCGCAAAGCAACTGAACTTTTTCCCTATGATTCTATGATGTACCTGGACTTCCAGAAGACATTTGACAAAGTTCCGTATGAAAGGTTATCAGTTATACTCATATCTGTGGGAATGCACAGAAATTGGTTGAAAGGAAGAAAACAATGGGTGGGGGAGGTGGGGGTGGGGGGGGTGGGCTGTGAGGAGTACTGAGTGAGTTACCCCAGGGGTGAGGAGTACTGAGTGAGTTACCCCAGGGGTGAGGAGTACTGAGTGAGTTACCCCAGGGGTGGGGAGCACTGAGTGAGTTGCCCTAGGGGTGAGGAGCACTGAGTGAGTTGCCCCAGGGGGAGGAGCACTGAGTGAGTTGCCCCCAGGGGAGGGGGACTACTGAGTGAGTTGCCCCAGGGCTGGGTGTACTGAGTGAGTTGCCC
Organism: Squalus acanthias; assembly: GCA_030390025.1. Classification (NCBI taxonomy): domain Eukaryota; kingdom Metazoa; phylum Chordata; class Chondrichthyes; order Squaliformes; family Squalidae; genus Squalus; species Squalus acanthias. The sequence continues at coordinate 674,921 of CM059427.1, read as the reverse complement.
CAGGGGAGGGGGACTACTGAGTGAGTTGCCCTAGGGGTCGGGGAGTACTGAGTGAGTTGCCCCGGGGGAGGGGGACTACTGAGTGAGTTGCTCCAGGGAGGGGGAGTACTGAGTGAGTTGCCCCCGGGGTGGGGAGTACTGAGTGAGTTGCCCCAGGGGTGGGGAGTACTGAATGAGTTGCCCCCGGGGTGGGGAGTACTGAGTGAGTTGCCCCAGGGGTGGGGATTACTGAGTGAGCTGCCCCAGGGAATAGGGAGTACTGAGTGAGTTGCCCCAGGGGTGGGGAGTACTGAGTGAGTTGCCCCCGGGGTGGGGAGTACTGAATGAGTTGCCCCCGGGGTGGGGAGTACTGAGTGAGTTGCCCCAGGGGTGGGGAGTACTGAGTGAGTTGCCCCAGGGGTGGGGAGTACTGAGTGAGTTGCCCCCGGGGTGGGGAGTACTGAGTGAGTTGCCCCAGGGAGGGGGAGTACTGAGTGAGTTGCCCCAGGGGTGGGTGTACTGAGTGAGTTGCCCCAGGGGTGGGGAGTACTGAGTGAGTTGCCCCAGGGGAGAGGGACTACTGAGTGAGTTGCCCCAGGGGTGGGTGTACTGAGTGAGTTGCCCCAGGGGAGGGGGACTACTGAGTGAGTTGCCCCAGGGGTGGGGAGTACTGAGTGAGTTGCCCCAGGGAGGGGGAATACTGAGTGAGTTGCCCCCGGGGTGGGGAGTACTGAGTGAGTTGCCCCAGGGGTGGGGAGTACTGAGTGAGTTGCCCCAGGGGTGGGGAGTACTGAGTGAGTTGCCTTAGGGGTCGGGGAGTACTGAGTGAGTTGCCCCAGGGGAGGGGGACTACTGAGTGAGTTGCCCCAGGGAGGGGGAATACTGAGTGAGTTGCCCCCGGGGTGGGGAATACTGAGTGAGTTGCCCCAGGGGTGGGGAGTACTGAGTGAGTTGCCCCAGGGGTGGGGAGTACTGAGTGAGTTGCCCCAGGGGTGGGGAGTACTGAGTGAGTTGCCCCCGGGGTGGGGAGTACTGAGTGAGTTGCCCCCGGGGTGGGGAGTACTGAGTGAGTTGCCCCAGTGGTGGGGAGTACTGAGTGAGTTGCCCCAGGGGTGGGGAGTACTGAGTGAGTTGCCCCAGTGGTGGGGAGTACTGAGTGAGTTGCCCCAGGGGTGGGGAGTACTGAGTGAGTTGCCCCTGTTCCCGTCCCCGGTCTCCCCTCTTCCCGCCCCCGGTCTCCCCTCTTCCCGCCCTCGGTCTCCCCTCTTCCCGCCCTCGGTTTTCCCTCTTCCCGCCCTCGGTTTTCCCTCTTCCCGCCCTCGGTTTTCCCTCTTCCCGCCCTCGGTTTTCCCTCTTCCCACCCTCGGTTTTCCCTCTTCCCGCCCTTGGTTTTCCCTCTTCCTGCCCTCGGTTTTCCCTCTTCCCGCCCTCGGTTTCCCCTCCATTTTGAATTTAACTTTAGCTGGTGGGGTTTTGCAGGCCTTGTGAAACCTGTCAGCTAATGCAAGGCGGGGACTGCTGGATCCAGGAGACAAGTGCCTTTACACTTACCTCCTGGACTCAGCGTCCCAGCCTAATCTGCCTCCTGTGATCAGAGTCACCCGCCCCCAACGAGGCCTCTGAACCTGCTGCCCCCGGCCTCTGATCCCTCATCCCCCCGCTCCTCCGACCGCCCGCGCACACCCCCCCCCAACCCCACATGGTGGTCCCGGCCCCTGATCCTTCAACTCCCCCACCCCGTGCTGGTCCCGGCCTGTGATTCTTCTCCAACCCTCCCCGTGCTGGTCCAGGCCTCCGATCCTTCTCTGCCCCCCCCCCCACTGCTCCTCTGGCCCACCCCAAGCTCCGCCAGAAGCCCCCTGACCCCCACGCGATCTCTCCCTCCTCTCTGCGGCCTAGTGACGCAGGACTATGCGCCCGGAGCCAGCCAGTCTCTTAATCTGACAGGCTGCGGGTGGAAAACAGAGGTTTCCTATGCAAATCAGGCCCTGTCGTTAAATTCGGCAGGGCCTGCGGGAAACCTGTTCTCCCGGGTTTCCCGACCGCTTCGGAGCCCCATCAAAATTCAGCCCTTTAAGTCGAAGAACTGCACTACAGCCAACAAGACTGAATGGGGGGAAAAGCCACATTCAGCAATAGAAGAGTCACATGCACCTTGTGAGGCAGTAGTTGGCCACCCTTGGTACAGGTGTAAAAGAACAAAAAATAAAGATGCCAGTGCATATTATATTGTACAGTAATATTTGAGGTGGAGTCTTTTGCAAACCATTTCTTGAGCTTTTTACACTCTATTCTTCCAGTGTTTTTCTTGTGCTCATTTTGATTTGCAATAAAAGCATAAAGAATAATGACGAACAACATATTTATAAAAATCTTTGAAAAGTCAGGACTTAGTAAGATTTCAGTAAGTCAGAGATTGACCTTGAATGTTTTTTGACTGGATTTATATTTATACATTCCAACATTTTGAACTACTGCTTTACTTTCTCATGTGTAATGGATTTTTAAATATATACATCCACATATATACATGTGTACGAACAGAACAGTGCCGAGTCTAATCAAATTAACGGTAGGCGAACCTTTAGATGCAATGCTGTAAAGGACATTCAAAGCATAGAAGTCCAAAAAAGGAGAATAATTGGAGTCTTACTCTAAACATATCCGTGCCTGTCTTCAGCTTTTCTTTAATCTTCTGCACATCTGAACTTCAAAAACTGAATTTCACTTGCAGATTTTAAAATACAGGAATGCTTTTCATCATATAGTGCAGTGCACTCCTGTTAAGTATACAGCTAATTCTTCACATTTGTTTATAGATTTGTCAGTGGTATTAGCTCAAGAGAAGCCCATATAAAGTATGTTGTACGACAAAACTAATTTGTGTGGAAAAATGCTGTTTTATGTTCACAATAGCAGGACGGTTTAGGACATGATATTTACACTAGTCTCCAGCAGGCAGATGAACAATTATCGTTTCCAGTGGCAACCGTGAGGAGAGGGGAAAAGATCCAGCTAAGTACAAAAGAGGGGAAGGAAGAGGAGTATTGGACGGGGGATGTGGCTGCAGCTACAATACTGTAGGAAAAGCTTTACCTGCCAACTACCCACTTTACTATGTGGACATTAGTGTTTGGAGCCCCTGACTGTGCTTGCTGCTGTAAATCAGTAGGCTTTCTCACGCTCCTCCAAATCATCCCATATCGTCACCGCTGCTCAGTTCCTCTGCACAGGCTCAATGTGTTTCATAGAATCGTAGAATCATAGAATAGTACAGTACAGAAGGCCATTCGGCCCATCGAGTCTGCACCGGCTCTTTCGAAGAGCAATCCAGTTAGTCCCACTCCCCCACTCTTTCCCCGTATTCCTGCAATTTTTTCTCCTTCAAGTATTTATCCAATTCCCTTTTGAAGGCTACCATTGAATCTGTATCCACCACCCTATCAGGCAACGCATTCCGAATCCTAAACACTCGTTGCGTAAAAAAGTTTTTCCTCATGTCGCCTCTGGTTCTTTTGCCAATCACCTTAAATCTGTGCCCTCTGGTTATCGACCCTTCAGCCATTGGAAACAGTTTCTCTTTATTTACTCTATCTAAACCCTTCATGATTTTGAACACCTCTATCAAATCTCCTCTTGGCCTTCCCTGCTCCAAGGAGAACAACCCCAGCTTCTCCAGTCTATCTACATAACTGTATTCCCTCATCCCTGGAACCATTCTAGTAAATCTCTTCTGTACTTTCTCCAAAGCCTTCACGTCCTTCCTAAAGTGTGCTGCCCAGAATTGGGCACAATACTCCAGCTGGGGCCGAACTAGTGTTTTATACAGGTTTAGCATAACTTCCTGTCTGTTGTACTCTATGCCTCTATTTATAAAGCCTAGGATCCCATATACTTTATTAACTGCCTTGTTAACCTGTGCTGCCACCTTCAAAGATTTGTACACAAACACCCCCAGGTCTCTCTGTTCTTGCTCCCCCTTTAAAATTGTACCATTTAGCTTGTATTGTTACTCTTCATTCTTCCTGCCAAAATGTATCACCTCACACTTCTCTGCATTGAATTTCTGCCCATTCTATGTCCTCTTGAAGTCTATTACTGTACTATTTTCCTCACTGTTTACTGCACTTCCAAGTATTGTGTCATCTGCAAATTTCAAAATTGTGCCCTGTACCCTAAGTCCAAGTCATTAATGCATATCAAGGAAAGCAGTGGTCCTAGTACTGAACTCTGGGGATCACCTCCCTCCAGTCCAAAAACAGCCATTCATAACAACTCTTTGTTTTCTATCCCTTGGCCAATTTTGTATCCATGCTGCTCCTGCCCCTTTTATCCCATGGGCTTCAATTTTGCTAACAAGCCTAATATGTGGTACTTAATCAAACGCCTTTTGAAAGTCCATATACACAACATCAACCGCATTGCCCTCATCCACCCTTGCTATTACCTCATCAAAAAACTCAATCAGGTTAGCCAAACACGATTTGCCCTTAACAAATCCGTGCTGGCTCTCCTTTATTAGTCCATGCTTGTCCTTGTGGCTGTTAATTTTCTCCCGGATTATTGTTTCTAAAAGCTTCCCCACCACCGACGTTAAACTGACTGGCCTGTAATTGCTGGGTTTATCGTACTCCCCTTTTTTGAACAAAAGTGTAACATTTGCAATCTTCCAGTCCTCTGGCAACACTCCTGTATCTAAGGAGGATTGGAAGATTATGGTCAGCACTTCTGCAATTTCTACCCTTACTTCCCTCAGCAACCTAGGATGCATCCCATCCAGACTGGGTGACTTATTCGCTTTAATTACCGCCAGCCTGTCTAGTACCTACTTTTTATCTGTTTTTATCTCATCCAGTATGCCAGCAACCTCCTCGTTTACCATAGCTTTGGCAAAGTCCTCTTCCTTGGTAAACACCGATGCAAAGTACTCATTTAGTACCTCAGCCATGCCTTTTGCCTTCACGAATAGTTCTCCATTTTAGTCCCTAATTGGTCCCACCGGTCCTCTGACAACCTTTTTACTGTTAATATGCCTATTGAAGACCTTTGGATTACCCTTTGGATTAGTTGCCAATCTATTCTCGTACTGTCTCTTTGCCCCTCTTATTTCCTTTTTCACTTCTCCTCTGAAGTTTTTATATTCAGCCTGATTCTCCCTTGTATTATCAAGCTGACATCTGTCATACACCCTCTTTTTCTGCTTCATCCTACTCTCTAACTCCTTCACCATCCAGTGAGCTCTGGCTTTGCTTGTCCTCCCTTTCCCCCTTGTGGGAATGTACCTAGACTGTACCCGAACCATCTCCTCTCTAAAGGCCGCCCATTGCTCCATTATATTTCTGCCTGCCAGTCTTTGACTCCATTTTACCTGGGCCAGATCCCTCCTCAATTCACTGAAATTAGCCCTCCTCCAATTAAGTATTTTTATTCTAGATTGCTCCTTGTCCTTCTCCATAACTAATCTAAACCTTATGATACTATGATCACTATTCCCGGGATGCACTCCAACTGTGACATTCTCCACAGCACTAGTTAACCTGCCCGCAAGGATATTGGTCCCAGCTCTGTTCAGGTGCAACCGTCCATCTTGAGCAGATCCCTCCTGCCACATAACTGGTCCCAATGTTCCAAGAATCTGAAGCCTTCCCTCCTGCACCATCTCTAGCCACACATTAACCTGCCATATCTTCCTATTTCTACTCTCACTAGTGCATGGCACTAGGATTACTAATTAATCCAGAGATTACTACCTTTGAGGTCCTGCTTTTTAACTTCTTCCCTAGCTCCTTAAACTCTGACTGCAGGACCTCAACGCTCTTCCTCCATCATTGGTTCTGACATGGACCACAACTTCTGCCTCTTCCCCTTCCTCCCACAGAATGTTCTGCACCCACTCCGTGATGTCCCTTACCCTGGCACCAGGGAGGCAACATACCAGACGGAACTCATGTTGACGGTAGCAGAACTGCCCGTCTGTCACCCTGACTATCGAATCCCCAATTACTACTGCATTCCTACACTTTGCTGTAGCCCCCTGTGCAGTCCTTTGCCTCATGGTGCCAGGCTCCGGACTACACTCCTTTGAGGTGTCCACAGCCTCACAATGCTGAATATCGGTTTTCCTGCAGAGGAGGAGAGAGCCAGGTAACTGGTGTATAAATATTTTTCCATTTTTTGATGCTACCCCTGTATTTTATGAGCAGTGAAATTCTACTGGGAGTTCTTTTTGTCCAAAGTACTCCCCCGTGGAAGAAAGGATCCTCTCGGGTGGGATGTTCAAATTTTAAAAATCTCAAACCTGATCCCAACCCGCCCACTTCCAGTTTTAATGGTGGCGGGAGGGGGGGCGGGCGACCAATCCGGTCCTAGGAGGCGGGTTTCTATCTAAATATTATAATGAGGCTGGGAGCCTCATATTTAACCTGTCGTCCAGGTTTAACCCTGGCCGTCCGGGTTTCCCAGGCCTCGGAAAACCCGGCAGCTGAAGGGAGGCGAGGACAGCTTCGTGGAGAATGTAAGTGCCCTTACAGCGCTGCTTGTGGGCCTGGAGGAGCAGGAGTGTTTCACCCCGGCCCCCCAAGCGTACCTTCTTCCCTGCTCGCCATCAGACCCCCCCGCCCCCGCGATCGGACTCCCGGGACCGGGGATTGGACACCCCCGGGGGATCGGGGATCAGACCACCCCCCAAGATCTGGACCACCCCCCCCATCCCACGTTCCCACTGATGCAGCTGCAGGCTCCCTATCTGCTTCTGGCCTGCGGCCTCCTCCAGAGCGTTCCCTGCCCGATAGGCACCCAAGCCTGTCAATCAGGCTGGCTTCCGGGCGGGGAACTTGCTAGAAAAAAAAAGACGCACGCTGTGGAGTTAAAAGCGAACACCTGAAAATAATGACTTATCTGTGAATTTTCTCTTTGCATACTGCACTGACATCCAAGGACTCTTCCACAATCCTCTGACTAAATCACAGAGTTGTCTGCTAGTGAATTCTATTTAAAAATGTCAGTGCCAAAATGGTTGCACTGGGTATTTCATGCATGCCAACTGTTGGCATTTCCTGCTGGCAGACAGCTTCTTGGCCCTGCCATCCACCTATCAGCATTTGCTGGATTTAAGCTTCTCAAACTGTGCCAAAGTCACCCCTTAATGCCCCTCAGTGAGTCAGCACAGCTCCTCAGGTGCACTAGGGCCACACACGCTTGTTATTGTGGTCAGGAATAGTGTAAATCTGGATCACATGAGGTGAGGCAGCTGAGACCAGTTATAGAAACATAGAAAAATTATGACACAGAAGGAGGCCATTCAGCCCATCGTGTCCATGCCGGTCGGAAAAGAGCCTAATCTCACCTTCCAGCACTAGGTCCGTAGCCCTGTAGGTTACGGCTCTTCAAGTGCACATCCGAGTACTTTTTAAATGTGAGGAGGGTTTCTGCCTCTACCACCCTTTCGGGCAGTGAGTTCCAAACCCCCATCAGCCTCTGGGTGAAATTTTTTTTCCCTCATCTCCCCTTTAATCCTTCTACTAATTACTTTAAATCTATGCCCCCTGGTTCTTGACCCCTCTGCTAAGGGAAATAGGTCCTTCCTATCCACTCTATCTAGGCCCCTCATAATTTTATACATCTCAATTAAATCTCCCCTCAGCCTCCTCTGTTCCAAGGAAAACAACCCCAGCCTATCCAATCTTTCCTCATAGCTAAAGTTTTCCAGTCCTGGCAACATTCTTGTAAATCTACTCTGCACCCTCTCCAGTGCAATCACATCCTTCCTGTAATGTGGTGACCAGAACTGCACACAGTACCTCAAGCTGTGGCCTAACCAGTGTTGTATACAGTTCTAGCATAACTTCCCAACTCTTATATTCTATGCCTCGGCTGATAAAGGAAAGCATTCCGTATGCCTTTTTAACTACTTTATCGACCTGTCCTGCTGCCTTTAAGGATCTGTGGACATACATTCCAAGGTCCCTCTGTTCCTCCACACCTCTCAGTATCCTCCCATTAATTGTGTATTCCCTTGCCTTGTTGCCCCTCCCCAAATGCATTACCTCACACTTTTCCGGATTGAATTCCATTTGCCACTTTTCTGCCCAACTGACCAGTTGATCGATATCTTCCTGCAGTCTAAAGCTTTCCTCCTCGCTGTCAACCACACGGACAATTTTTGTATCATCTGCAAATTTCTTCTAAATCATGAATATATATACAATATAATATATACAAAAAGTAAGGCACTGAGCCCGGTGGAACCCCATTGGAAACAGCCTTCCAGTCGCAGAAACTGCCCTCAACCATTACCCTTTGCTTCCTGCCACTGAACCAATTTTGGATCCAATTTGCCACTTTCCCTTGGATCCCATGGGTGTTTACTTTTTTGATCAGCCTGCCATGTGGGACCTTGTAAAAAGCCTTGCTAAAATCCATGTAGACCACATCAAATGCACTGCCTACATCGACCCTCCTTGTTACCTCCTCAAAGAATTCAATCAAATTAGTCAGACACGACCTTCCCTTAACAAAACCATGCCAACTGTCCTTGATTAATTTGTGTCTTTCTAAATGAAGGTTTATACTGTCCCTCAGAATTGATTCCAGTAATTTGCCCACCACCGAGGTTAAACTAACTGGCCTGTAATTGCTCGGTTTATCCCTTCCTCCCTTTTTAAACAATGGTACAACGTTAGCAGATCTCCAATCCTCTGGCACCACTCCTGTAGCCAGGGAGGATTGGAAAATGATGGTCATTGCCTCCGCTATTTCCTCCCTTGCTTCTTTTAATAGCCTCGGATATATTTCATCTGGCCCTGGCGATTTATCTACTTTCAAGGGTGCTAAACCCCTTAATACTTCCTCTCTTACTATGTTTATCCTGTCCAATATTTCACTTCAGTTGCAGGTGGAAGGAGCAATGCAGACTTTAAACTTTAGACTGAAGTTAAACTGAATTTGGATCCTTTTTATGAGTAAAAGCATTTCTGTGGCTGATGGCTGCTGACAGGCTTCCTTCCTATGACGCTTGCATTACTTAGGAAGTTTAATCAAGGCATTTTCTGTGCATGAAAATGGCATTAAAATATCACCATGGTCATTTTCAATCATTCCGTGGTCTCACATCCCATGTTAACACTGCCACTGAACCCAGTGGAGCGTGGTGGTCAAAGTAAGGCATTACTGAAGACACTCAAACAATAGAATTCCACACTGACAGTGTTTCCTGTGCTCTGTCTGTGCCTCAGCATTTACAGAACAAAAATAAGCACTTCCTGCTGCTACCAGCCCACTTCCAAGGTTACCTCAGAATGCCCTGCAATTTGCTTGTGCTCATCCATGTAATTTGAATGCTTTTGCGCAAATGTGACACATGGATCATAGCCAGAGCATCTCCAGCAATGCTTCTCTTCATACCCATACACCATTATGTCTCGAGTCTTCCATGCACACTAAAAAAAACCCTAACCCTAACCCAGCTCTACCTCTCCACCACTTTTCTCGAACTCTCTATGTTGTCAGACTGCTTGTTCGACATCCAGTCTTGGATGAGCCGCAATTTCCTCCAATTAAACATTGGGAAGACCCAAGACATCATCTTCAGCCACTGCTACAAACCACATGGCCCCGATATTTACAGGGAGGGAGGGTGCGAGGGAGCGCGGCAGCGCAGGGGAAACCCGGAAAGGCCGGGGCGCGGAGGCCCTGCCTAATTTAACAGCAGGACCTCATTGTAATTTTTCTCTTCCATTTCCCGCCCGGCAGCTGGCCAAATTGACAGGCTGGCCGGCTAGCGCGAATAGGATCAAGGGAGCAGGAGGTGGGTCCCATGGACAAGATGAGCTCAGATAAGGCATGAGGGGAGATCAGAGTGATAGACATAGGTTCAGGGCTAGTGCGGGGGAGGGGGGAGGTTTGCCATGGTGGACAAGGTGGGTAAGTAGAAGAGGCAGATGAATGAATGGTCTCAATCTTAGTGACATAAAAAGTCATGAACCCCTTGCAATTGTTGGAGGTGAGGGTGGAGGGGACAGAGGAGAGAAGGTTTCCATCATAATGAAGAATATTATCCCTCTTCAGTGGCAGGTAATTTAAACCGGTAGATAATCTTGATTAACTGTACCCACTATTTAGTTTGCACCCTATGCTGGTTGAGGTACTTTTATTATGCAATGTCACTCTCTTTTACTATCTTTCAGATCTAATGAAATAGGAATTTTATTACATTTTTTCTCACCAATGTTCTTTTTCTCATGAACTCCCACTGGTCTCCTAACCTCGCCTTAATTTACAAGAACATTTTCGCGGATCATCAAAAATGCAGGTTATGAGCGAGCAGATAATCGAGGTTCCACTGTGGAAAATGAATTGGACCATAAACCTACATGATGCACCTTCTGGCTATATTCAGCAGGCATCACAATCCTGCCTGACCAAGTTACCATGCAAATTCAGTAATATTTCTCTGCAGTTCAGTGTCCCTTGCAAGCAATAAAATTTGTGCTGTTATGACATTTACAGTCAGTTTCCATTATCTTCTGACTGGTGTATTATTATTGCCAACCACAGAACGGTTTACTTATCGTCACTGGGAAATTCTTCCTCTTTAATGTTGAGAGCTATTTTAAATCTCTCTCTGCTCCTGGAATACCTTGTCTATACATTTGCACCCGATTGAAGGTCACTGGGCATTAAAATTAGTGCAAGCATCTTCAGTGCTGATGAATACATTATCTGTGTACAGCAAGTATGCTTCCCAAGGGTTTTTTTTTGCATTAGTTTCCTTTTCATAAATCCGCAGATTAGATCTTCAGTAAAAACACTGTAACCAGCAATGAGCACATCTATATATTTTCCTCAGTCACACTTCAAGATAGTGAGAGTTTGCACTGAAAGTCCAAAGTCTTCAAGAGTCATGTCCTGAGCCACAGACAGTGCCGTCCGCATATGACTTCTTGCAATCCTTGATTGTCTCCAGAAATGATCATCTGTGTGTTCCTAGTGCATTAGGCAGCAAGAAACAGTAGAGCTCAGCAAGTGAAGTAAGTGACAAAGACTAAGGGAGGCCTTTAAATAGTTAAGAGTGTGTGGATTGGGGTTTGGCAGGGTGGTTAAATTTGCCATGAATGGAAGTATGACCAGAACCCGGCTCCAACGCGCAGACTTCCGGGCTCAACTCAGGCGCATTTTGTTGCATGTGAGTCAGCCCTCCGGAGAGACAGGTCACCGATTATATTTAAATCAGGCAATTTCTAGGAGGTTTTCACCAGCATTTAAATTTAACATCACGTGCACGGGTTTCCCGGGCTTCCTAAAGTTCACCATTAGGATGGCAAGAAGATTGTACGGCATTACATGAGGCTAATTAAAAGGCATGAAAACGAACATCAATAAAAGCTCAGTGCTCACAGCTTCTTTCTTACCTTCCACTGGGAACGGGTTTGTTGAGACAACTTGTGTTGAGAGGTTAATTTGTGGAATTTGGAGGTATTGACACTCACAACATCAGAATGGGTAGCGCCATGGCTGCCTTAGATTGGAAATCGGACAAGGAGCAAAATGATCATCAGCAGCAGCAATGGTCTGCTGTAGAGAGACCCGCAGGTGGGCATCAGAGTGGGGAGCATCAAAGGGGTCGAGGTCGCAGGAGGCACTACCCACGTAACAGGGTGTACAGACAGAGGCTCAGCTTCCCTGACCTCTCGGAGGAGCAGTGCTTCAGGAGGCTGAGATCGTCATGTCAGGTGGTCGCAGACATCTGCAGCAACCTAGAAGAAGACCTGCTCCCTGCTGGACCTGGTGGCCACGCATTACCAGTGGCTGTCAAAGTGACCACTGCCCTCAATTTTTTTGAGTCCAGATCCTTCCAGGGCGCTACCGGAGACATATCCAGGATCTCTCAGTCGGCTGCACAAAAATGCATAAGACAAGTTACTGATGGATTGTTCACTGGGACCGGCAATGATGTCAACTTTGCCTGAGATGACACTAGCCAGAATGAGTGGGCGCTCGGGTTTGCGACTCTGGCTTGCTTCCCAAAGGTGCAGGGTGCCATTAATTGCAAATGTATCAATCCAAAACCACCAGATCAACCAGGAGTATTCGTCAACCTTAAGGGATTTCATTTGATCAATGTTTAGCTGGTATGCAACCACAAGAAAAGGTTTATGCAGTTGTGTGCCAGATTCTCTGCGAAGTGCCATGATGCTTTCATCCTACACCAGTCCACGCTCCACGCTCCCCGCCCTCTTTGGACCTGCGAGCAGACCTAAGGGGTGGCTATGAGGAGACAAAGGATACCCATTTCAAACTTGGCTAATGACACCCGTGAGAAACCCAACTAATGAAGCCCAAGAGCAGTACAACGACAGCCATATGACCACCAGATGTGTCATCGAACAAGCCATCAGCATGCTCAAGATGTGCATCAGGTCCCTGGATAGATCTGGAGGTGCCCTTCAGTTCTCACCAGCCAGGGTCTCCAGAATGATTGTGGTGTGATTGATCTGCACAACATTGTGGAGCAGCGAGCAGGTGAAACAAGGTGCAGAGCACCGTTCATCTGAGGACGATTCCAATGAAGAGGACGAGGAGGAGGCGGAGGATGAAGATGGCGCTTCCACCACTGCACCAGCCACTCACATTCCTGGCCGGGAGTCACCAGGTGAAAACCCATCTAACTTCCTAACTGGACCCACCGATGTATGAGTATCTGCACTGGTGCCCGGTGAGCAGGAGTCCTGTGACGGTGAGCAGGAGTCCTGTGACGGTGAGCAGGAGTCCTGTGATGGTGAGCAGGAGTCCTGTGACGGTGAGTCCTGTGACGGTGAGTCCTGTGACGGTGAGCAGGAGTCCTGTGACGGTGAGTCCTGTGACGGTGAGTCCTGTGACGGTGAGCAGGAGTCCTGTGACGGTGAGCAGGAGTCCTGTGACGGTGAGCAGGAGTCCTGTGACGGTGGGCAGGAGTCCTGTGACGGTGGGCAGGAGTCCTGTGACGGTGAGCAGGAGTCCTGTGACGGTGAGTCCTGTGACGGTGAGCAGGAGTCCTGTGACGGTGAGCAGGAGTCCTGTGACGGTGAGCAGGAGTCCTGTGACGGTGAGCAGGAGTCCTGTGACGGTGAGCAGGAGTCCTGTGACGGTGAGCAGGAGTCCTGTGACGGTGGGCAGGAGTCCTGTGACGGTGAGCAGGAGTCCTGTGACGGTGAGCAGGAGTCCTGTGACGGTGAGTCCTGTGACGGTGAGCAGGAGTCCTGTGACGGTGGGCAGGAGTCCTGTGACGGTGGGCAGGAGTCCTGTGACGGTGAGCAGGAGTCCTGTGACGGTGAGTCCTGTGACGGTGAGTCCTGTGACGGTGAGCAGGAGTCCTGTGACGGTGGGCAGGAGTCCTGTGACGGTGGGCAGGAGTCCTGTGACGGTGAGCAGGAGTCCTGTGACGGTGAGTCCTGTGACGGTGAGTCCTGTGACGGTGAGCAGGAGTCCTGTGACGGTGGGCAGGAGTCCTGTGACGGTGGGCAGGAGTCCTGTGACGGTGAGTCCTGTGACGGTGCCCCCTCAGAAGGGATCAGCTCCTCTGAGGAATTGTCGTCCGGGAGGTCCACCGACTGCTGCTGCACCCGTGAAGGTCCGGGTGGAGAGAAAAGACATGAATTAATGGCAAGGTAAGAATGTGGCAACTTAGCATTATGAAGATGATCAGATTTCACTGTGTTGAAATCCAGTAAACGTAAGAACGTAAGAACATAAAAAATAGGAGCAGGAGTCGGCCATATGGCCCCTCCAGCCTGCTCCGCCATTCAATAAGATCATGGCCGATCTTCTACCTCAACTCCACTTACCCCATATCCCTTGATACCCTTAGGGGTAAAAATTCAGTTGGTTGCGCCTCCCGTTAGCGCCTTAAGAGGGCGCTAATGGGGCGTTAAGCCGCTAACGCCCGGGCGCAGCACTGTTTGCGCCGCTCGAGAACTTAACTTGAGATTGTGCGGCGGCGCTAAAACTTACCGCTGCGACCACCTGCGCGCGCAGATTGTGACGTCATTCCATGGTGCAACGCCCTTGGGGCGCCCCGGAGCGGAAATTGAGTGGCGCCCCCTGCCTTACCGCCTGGCGCTTCCAACGACCGGAAGACTGGAACGTTATCAATCGCTGTGGGGCTGGGGGGGGGGCGCTATTTAAAGGGGGCCTCTTCCTGTCTTTTTCTGTGGTCGACATTTATGCACCACTCGTTCTGAGAGAGAGAGAGAGATTCGGAGAGAGAGAGAGAGAGACTTCTACATTGACTCAACGCTTTGTGAGGTAGTTTGGCCTAGTTCATCCTAACTTTGTTGCTACTTTAGTTGCTGTACCTCATTACTTTACTGGCAAAGACAATATGGGGGCTGCAATGATTGGGGGCGTCGTCCTGCTCCAGCTGAATCGGAGGATAGTGAGACGCAGACAGAGAGTGGCAATGATGGCCAGACGGAGGAGGGCCATCAGGCGCATGTACAGGAGAGCTTACCCTCCCAGGGTATATCGTGAACAGCTCTCCTACATCCATATGTCCGAGGAGCTGTGTTTGCGAAGGCTGCGATTCAGCAAGGAGGTGGTCACTGAGCTCTGCCACCTGCTGCAGCCAGATCTGCAGCCTCAGCTGAGGTCCAGGACGTCTCTGTCGGTGGCAGTGAAGGTCACAGTGGCTTTGAACTTCTACGCCACTGGCTCATTCCAAGCTGCTGTTGGGGACCTCGCCAATATCTCCCAGTTTGCGGTGCATCGCTGCATCCGGCAGGTCACCAATGCCCTCTTCAGAAGGAGACGAGACTTCATCTCTTTCCCTATGACCCCAGACAAGCAGCATGACCGTGCTATGGGCTTTGCGAGGGTAACGGGCTTCCCCATGGTGCAGGGCGCCATTGACTGCACGCATGTGGCTTTGCGTGCTCCGCGAGAGAATGCAGAGGAGTTCCGGAACAGAAAGGGGTTCCATTCCTTGAATGTGCAGTTGGTCTGTGACCACAGACAGGTGATTCTCGCTGTCAATGCCCACTATCCGGGCAGCTGCCACGATGCTTTCATCCTGCGCCAGACTACTGTGGCAGAACTTTTCGAGGCACCGCATCAGCCAGTTGGTTGGCTTCTGGGGGACAAGGGGTATGCATTGAGCACCTGGCTGATGACACCGCTCCGTGCGCCAAACACCCCTGCTGAGCTGCGGTACCAGGAAAGCCATCAAGCAACCAGGAACATTATTGAGCGCACAATCGGCGTGCTGAAACAATGGTTCCGCTGTCTGGACCATTCCGGAGGAGCCCTGCAGTACTCGCCTGAGCAAGTTTCGAAGTTCGTAGTCGTGTGCTGCATGTTGCACAACATGGCAATCCTCAGGACCCAGCCAATGCCACCAGGCCTTGTAGCACCACCAGAGGAGGAGGAGGAAGAGGAGGAACAGGACGAGGACGATGATCATCAGCAGCACCAAGGCAGGAGGGCGGCCCACAATGGTCAAACTGCAAGGGCCGTCCGTCAACGACTAATAGCAAGCCGCTTCTAGGGCCCCTGCCATTGCTACAAACACGAATCAACCCAGCACGCAACCCCTAAGCCGGCCAAGGCACCAATAATTCCAACCACCAGCCATGTATATTTTGAATACAGAAACTTATTTATTTTACAAACTCTGTGTGTGTCAATTCCTCATGACAAACTCATAGAAATAAACACAAAAAAACAGTCAATAACATAACTGGTTCTCACAACCTGGAGATAATGTCCAAAACACTAAACAAAAGTTGGGCCATGAACCTCGGCCTTTAATAAAAAAATGACCAGCATTTAGGCACACCTCCTACATTTTGCCCTTCGAGGGTGATCTCCTTCCCTTGCGCACTTCCCCCCTTCTAACCCTACTGCTCCTCCGTAATGGGACCTCAGTGGCTGCAGCAAGGCTGGTGGAAGGCTGCTGCTCGTCAGACCCTGACACTGCAGATGCCCCTGAAGGACGGCCTCGACCACTTCTGGGCCTGGAGGGCCCGGCTGCAGACAGCACCAACTCTGCATGGGCGGCAGCAGTCTGTCCTACAGGCGGTGGCAAGTGCAGTGGAGAAGTGACAGTGTTGGCAGCAGGAATGCTGTCATCGTGAGAGAGGACAGCAACTCCCTGCTCGCCCGACACACTGGCACTCCCACGGGGCAGCACTTCAGCATCCGGAGCAATTTGCCGGAGAACAGATTGCTGGCCTGCTGCGGCGCGGTGACAGCCCCGGGGACATGTGCACGAACCATCGAGGATGGCAGCAGTCAGTGCTCGCGTGGCCTCAATCTGAGTCTGCATGAGAGCAGTCTCAGATGGGTTCCTGGCAGCCAGTGACTGAATTGCAGCACTAAGCTTTAGTGTGGCATCCGCCTGTGCTACAGCGAAGTGCTCCACACTCCTTGCCAGTGCCTCAATGCATTCGGGCACCCTTCCCACTGCACCCATGAGCTCAGTGTGCATGCCCACCGCCTGGCTGTTCATTTCTGCAATCAGCCGCTCCTCCTCTGCGTCCATTGCAGTAGGAGTGTCTGGCATACTCTCCCTCTGGGGAGAAGGCTCCCGTTCTTCCCTCCCCCTGCCATGGCGTTGCTGCAGCCCGCTGGGTCCTGGAGCTTCACCATCATCAGCCCCTTCCTCCCTGCTCCCCTCCGGGGAAGGCGTGTTCCCAGTGTGGCCATGGGCTTCCTCGGGAGAGGGTGGCACTGATGCTCCGGCTTCCTCTTCCTCCTCAGCTGCAGCATCACTCCCAGTGGCAGCTTCAGGGCCCGTCTCCTCAGCTGGTGAATCACCATCTGAAAGCAGGGAGGTACAAGAGTGGCTTTAGCGTGAGGACAGGGTGGCAGTAAGGGAGGAATAAGTGCAGCGAGTTAGCAAGTTGGATTGAAAGTGTCAAAGGCTGGTATTGTGAGGGACAAGTGGAAGGACAGAGGACAAAAAGGTGATGACCTTACCATTGCTGTCCACAACGGGGTCGGCGTCCCCAGTGGCGACGGGACCGATCACCCGGCTTGCCACAATCCTGTGGACGCGCTCCTCCAGATCGCTGAGGGGTTGCAGCTGAAGCTGCCCTGCACCCGTCCGTTGCTGCTGTCTCCGATTATGAGCCAGCTTAGCCTGCAAGAAAAAGGACAGCATCTGAGTAAATATACAGCCATGGTCTTGCCTGATGTGCCTCCCATAGGTGAATAGCCCTTACAATATGCAGCCATGGTCTTGCCTGATGTGCCTCCCATAGGTGAATAGCCCTTACTGTATGCAAAGTGTGGAATGTGTGTGTGTGTTTGATGAAAGGGCCATAGGTGTTGGATGAGTGTTGTGCATTGGGGTTTTAAGACCCTCTGGCCGTAGAGTGAGGTTGAGATGGAGGGATGGAGAGGTATTGAGAAAAAGCCACTCACCCTGACGACCCGAGTGAGGTCGTTGAATTTTTTGCGGCACTGAACATGGGTCCTGGGCACCATGCTCCTGGAGGAGACGCTCTGAGCCACCTCCCTCCACACTCTTCTGAACTCGCGTGGCAAAGGCCTCCTGCCACTCTCCGGGAACAGCATGCATCGTCTGCGCTCCACTGCGTCAACCAGAGCATCCAAGGCCCGCTCGGTGAAGCGATGAGCGCGTTCTCTCACCCTCTCCATGCTTGGCAGCAAAATGGATTACAGGTCTCTCCAGGCTGAGATTCAAGGCTGCAATGAGCAGGGTGTGGCTGGGGAGCAAGTGGCCCCCCCCGCTTTAAGAAGTGTCCGGCGCCAGTGTGTCTGTGTTCCCTCGCTAACTGGCAGCAGCTGCGCTGCTCTCGCGCGCTGAGGTAGCGCCTCACTCCTAGGCCTTTGCGCCTTAAGAGAGGTGTGCAGCGCCTGGTTTAGCGCTCCACTCACCTCCCGGGGCGGTAAAAGTGAAGTTTCCTGTCAGTGCCGATAATTAGCGGCAGGCGCTAATATTTGCGCTCGGACGATATTTGCGCCCCAAATGGGGCGCGACCTAATTTCTACCCCTTAGTGTCCAAAAAATGACATGTGGGCCGCTGATATTTCATTCTGTCACCGAGTAGCTGGGAGGTCCCAGTCTCTCCATCTCCGATGGTCAGGGATGCTAAAATGCCATTAATCTCCAGCGTTTCCTCCTCTGCAGCTGTCAACTGGGAAATCTGTGGAGGACCACCTCCGGTCCTCTCCCTCTCCCTAATGTTCTGTGCTCTCTTTTCCTGCAATGGGGGAAAGAACAAATCTATGATGACTGTAATGGCATATATTGACCCGATGGATGCAGTGCATTTGATGAGGGTGACTATCAGGAAGAAGCCTCATATTGTATAAGGCTGAAGGTGAGTGGGAGTGATGGATGGTTAGATGGGGATGTGAGGAAGGGCATAGAAAGAGAATGATGGGTGTGCTTGCAAGGTAAATGGGAGTAAGGAGTTATATGATGGAGTAGGCTTGAGAAGGCAAGTGAGGGGATGGGGTGATGCACACAGCAGGTTGTAAGTGAATATGCAACCGTACTTACCTTTCCTGACCTGGTTAGGTCATTAAACTACTTCCTGCACTGAATCCAGGAGCGTGGGACAATGCTCCTGCTGCTGACCTCCTGAGCTAACTTCACTCATGCCCTCTTCATTGCAGCAGCAGATTTCTTCCTCCCATTTCTGGGGAGTAGTATCTCCCGCCTACTCCTCTCTGGACCCGGCAGTACATCAAGCGATGTGTCGTTAAATCTTGGGATAGCCCGTGACTGACCTAAATCCATCACAACACTTCTCCTTCAGTTTGCTGCAACTCCTCCAAATTCCATCCTTGGATTCACCCTTTATATGCTGGTGGTGAGATCACGTCATGCGAGTGCGCACCACGCCTGCAGTCGTGCACCGGAGACGCCAAACCCGGAAGTTAAATTATAATGAGGTGACCCCATTGAAATTGCACATACTGACACACTGAGAATTTTTCTGGGTTTCGCACCAGATAAAATTTCGGGTGGTTTGTGCCACCCGTTACCGCCATGAAAAGTCGAAAAAACGGCGGCCAGCGCTCTTCCACCAGCTGGTGGTGGGTCCCGCGGCGGGCGCCATTTTGCAAGGGCTGGTAACGCTGCCGGTAAATGTGATCGCTGGAGGGATTTAAAGTAATGAGATTGTGATGTCAGTGAGTGTGCAATGCTCACTTGACACCCGACCTGCAGCATTGGATTTCGCCGTTGATGGGGAGAGCAAGTGTTTGCAGGAAGGAGGCTCCAGCAACGATATTTAAAGGGCTCATCAGCAATCAGTTGCACCGGACATGGTTATGCAGTTTGACTGGCTCTGTGCTACTTTCTGCAACTCCACAGCTTTCTTAACTTCTCTGAAAGTTCTAAGGTAATAAGGAGTGTTGTTGCAAGTGCAGAATGCTTCATTATTTTTTAAAGGCTTCTGCTCACAACACTTGCTCACAGTTATGGGGGCTGTACTGGCAGTCGAATTCATGCTCCAGGATCTTCAGCAGAGGGAGTGGAGGCAGCAAGGAAGACAGGAACATGGGCACAGAGGGAGGAGGAGGAGGACCATGAGGGCTCTCAACAGGAGGCCTCTCCCACCTAGGGTCTTCCGACAGCACTACTCCTACCACCACTTAAGCGAGGAGCAGTGTATTAGGAGGCTCTGCTTCACCAAGGAGGTGGTCACAGAACTCTGCCACCTCCTGCAACCAGACCTGCAGCCTGAGAGCAGGGCGACCACGGCTCTCCCAGTGGCAGTCCTCTGTGGCCCTCAATTTCTTCACCAGCGATCCTTCCAGTCTGTAGCAGGAGACATAGCTAAATCTCCCAGTTTGCCATCCATCGCTGCATCCATGAGGTCGCTGAGGCTCTCTACACCAGGAGAAGGGACTACGCTGGCTTCTCTCTCAGCA
This sequence comes from Squalus acanthias, assembly GCA_030390025.1. Classification (NCBI taxonomy): domain Eukaryota; kingdom Metazoa; phylum Chordata; class Chondrichthyes; order Squaliformes; family Squalidae; genus Squalus; species Squalus acanthias. The sequence goes on along the minus strand of CM059427.1, from coordinate 655,061 downwards.
GAGAGAAGCAGGATAAGCGCACATGTGGCTTTGCCAGGATAATGGGCTTCCCCATGGTGCAGGATGCCATTGATTGCACACACGTGGCTTTGCGAGCTCCGTATAACAATCCTGAGATCTTCTGTAACCGCAAAGGCTACCACTCACTTAATGTGCGGTTGGTGTGTGACCACGCACAGCGAATCCTCAATGCCAATGCCCGCTATCCTGGCAGCAACCATGATGCCTTCATCCTGTGCCAGTCCGGTGTGCCAGCAATCTTCCAGCCACCACAGCAAACTCGAGGGTGGATGCTCAGTCACAAGGGCTATCCGCTCTCCACCTGGCTGATGATTCCCCTCCGCAACCCCAAACTTGTGCCCAGCACTCATATAATGAGAGCCATGCTGCCACCAGGAACATTATCGTGCAGACCATCAGGCTACTGAAGCAACGGTTCTGCTGCTTTGACCGCTCGGGAGGAGCCCTCCAGCACTCGGCGGAGCGGGCGTCCCATTTCGTGGTGGTCTGCTGCCTGCTTCACAACTTGGCCATCATGAGGGCGCAGCCCTTGCGCCACCACCTCAGGAGGAGGATGAGGGAAAGGAGGATGAGGAAGTGGTCGAGGACGAGGAGGAGGAGCAAGAGGAAGAGGTGAGAAGGAGGAGGCAGGCAGCTATTCGTCCTTCTGGACGGGCTGTCCGTGAACGGCTCATCAGACTCCGATTCGAATGAATGGAACCCGGATCCCACCTTGCTCACCACATCCCCATCATACCATCCCTGTGTCATGGAATATCACAGTGCCCTCCTAGGCACAAAGCTGAAATGAGAGACACCACAAAAGATTCCAAACAAAATGAATACATTTCTCAATAATCAAATCACACATATTTCCATGAAAACTATTAACTAAATCACTCTTGTGCATTCCCTTAGTGTCTGCCTTTTGTATGGCTTTTCCTAACCCAGTGCTCCTACGAAGTGCTCCCCCAGTGGCTGAAGCATGGTGGGGTGCGGGGGGAAGCCAGAAATGCATGCATGCAGCATGTGTAGCTTGAAAGTGATTGTGGGCTGATGTGAGGAGAAGGATTAGGAATGAACATACCGTTGTTGCCCCCAAGGGGTTCAACCTTGCCCGTTGTCATGGCGTCGACGATGTGGCGCCCAATTAGCTGAGTACTCGCTCCTCCAGCTGGCTTAGTTCCTGCGTGTCTGCCTAGCCACGCCTGTCTGTTGCTGCTCATGGTGGTTATGTGCTAACTTGGCCTGCAAGAGAAAGAGGAGTGTGTGAGTGAGTTTAGAGCAATGTGTTTGGGTGATGTGCCTCCCATAGTCGAATAGCTGTCAGTGTGTGCAATGTGTGAGATGTGGGTGTGAATGTTGCAGCAGTGGAAAGGTGGTGAGGGTGAAGTGAAGCTATGATTGTGAGGTGTGAGTGATGATAGGTTGAGATTGTTGGTAGGCGAGTGCTGGGGGTGTGGTGCATTGAGCAGTGTGTGAGGCTTGTGGTGCAGATGGTGGAATATGGCATTTGTTGAAGCCTTCACTCACCTTGACCACCCATGTGAGATCATTAAACTGCTTCCTGCACTGGATGGCGGTCCTGGGGACCGCAGTGCTGGCGTCACATGGTCTGCAATCTCCTGTCACATGGTTCGGGATGTATAGGGCAAGGGCTTCCTGCCAGTTTGTGGGTATAGGACAGCCCACCTCCTCTCCACTGTGAATACCAATGCCTCCAGAACTTCATCTGAGAAGCTCCGTTCTTCTTCCTCTTCTTTTTCTTCTTGGGGCAGCTGCAAACCCAACTACCCTGACAATGCAGCATTAATGCCCCTCCCCTTTAAATAGTGGAAAAAGCCTGTGGCAAACATGACTGTGAATTAGACTGGCCCGATATTGGTCCACCTGTTGAGCGTTAAGCCAATGAGCATCAGTTTTAGCGCTGAAATCATGACTATAATCATGCTAATGAAGAATGAGCACGAATTTTGTGTGCTACCTAGTACATTTTCAGGTGGCACAGCTTAACCTCGTTTGGCCTTAACACTGCCCGTTTCGTGCCTATATCCAATTTTTAGCCCAATGTACTCTATTCTACTTCAACCCTAGAATTATTATTTGTCTGAGATCAACTTGGATAAATAATGGTTAAAATATAAAATTCTGTAGGGTAGTAGAAATCTGGAATTCTCTCCCTCAACAGGCTGGGGAAATTAGAGCTTTCAAGACTTAGCTCAATAAATTTCTGTTGGGTAAGTGTATCTCGGGATATGGAGCAAAGGCGGGTAAATGGAGTTGAGGTGCAGATCAGCCATGATCTATTTGAATGGCAGAGCAGGCTCGAGGGGCCGAATGGCCGACTCCTGTTCCTCCTATGTTTTCATGCCGATCTTATATTTTTAAGGAATCTGGTGATTTACAAACTCTACAATTTACCAATAAAACTTGAAAACGACGATACTTATTTTGACAATTACATTTGTTAGCAATCTTAGCTCCTCAGCTAGTTTTTATTTTGGTCAGACACATGCAGAAGCCCATTGTAACAAATCTCCAAACCCAGGCGGAGTTAAAGTTAGTTTGTACGACATAGAGTGCCCTCACTCTGCCCGAATTAGGGGCACATCCAATTTACCCAAGTCCAGAGAACTTAGGCACAGGTTGACAACGGCCAATACTTCAGGACATCCAAGTGTGAACCAAGGTACTGATAAAGTTTAACTGGTGAAAGCCTTGTAGCTTCCTGGTGTACAGTAGCGGAACGCTTTCTGCTCTTTGTACTGCCAGGATTACTCGACTTGTTCTCTGCCCCAGCTATTAACAGTTATTTTTACATTCACAGTCTGGTGTTTAGCTCAGAGACAGACCAGACTTGACAATGTCCCTTCTGGAATTCATGCGCTTGTCTGATTATAAATTTAAGAGCTCTGGATTTGTTTGTTACTGTGGCACCTAGTTTCAAGTTCCTGAATTCTAAACATAATTCAGTGATGGCTGCAGATCAGTCAACACTTTGTAATATAAAAGAATCACAAACTAAGCAAAACATAAAGCAACACGAAACAATGGATTCATTTAACAAATCAATAGAATTAAAACATTTCAAAACAAGGATTGTAAATTCCAGTGTACAAATCACATCTTTAAGTGCATTTCTTTGTTTCTGGCCATGTTTAAGGGAACAACGCTTATGTCTATATAATTTCTACCCATATGCTGATCAGATTGGGACAAGATGGACACTCAGGGCTGGATTTTGCTGGGGGTCAGCGGGCGCGATCGATGGTGGGAAAGTGTTTCTTTTCCCCAGCGGGTCGGGACCCCGCTGTGAACCCGTCGCCACGTGCCTTTACCAAATGTTGGGTCTGCCAGCGCTGAGCAGACCCGACAGGCAGCAGTAGGGGACCCAATTCAAATCATTAGTGGCTTGTTTACAGCCACTTAACAATGGTTTTTTCCCAGTTTTTTGGATTTGACACGTTGCCCACCAGTTTCCCGCTGTGCCTAGACCTCGTCTGTGAAGCTGAGGCAGGAGGTCAGTGGCCATTGAATCAGCTGATGAGTTGACAGCTTCAAATGTCAAGTTAAAGCTCCCAGCTGATTGAGAAATGTTCCCTTAACTACTGGCTTCTCTAAACTGCATTTCCACTATAGATTCAGGATGCTGCAAGTCTTTACACGAGTCACCATCCAGTCTGACCTCATTACCTCTCCCACCATTGACAGATCGCTTCTGTCATCTCTACTTTACCTGCCATCTATTCCATCAGCATGGGTGCCCTTGAAACTCTCTCACCTTGGTCCTCAGCATCTGACCACGATCAGCCCCAACACCAGAAGCACCAACAACAACACCAACCTTCTCCACAATCAACTGATGCTGCACAGGACACAGGGCATCAGCACCCGACCACATTGCTGCCCGGGAGGCTAGGGATAGCCTCACCATGGCCAGATTTACTTCACTTGATATTGTACACTCTGGCTGCCACATGATGTGCCAGGTTGGCACCACCCCACACCAACACCATAAAGCATCCCTACAATGCCCAAGCCGTTCCTTTCACACTCATCACCATTGGCGTGGGGGGGGGGGGGGGGGGCACCGTTATGTCTCACCATTCACTGGAACTCACTAAGCCACTTCCAAAGGTGCACACAAATCTGTCCAAGAATGCAAAGTGTTGAAAATAAAGGTTTCAATGTTTGACAGCACATTAACAGAAACTTTACATGAACATTGAATAAATCACCCAAGTGCCTACCCTTGTGTGTTGTTAGTTGGTATGATTGGACTAGGATGAGGGTGAGTGTGACGGGTGGCTAGTGAGATGGGGATGTGATAATGTAGATAGAAAGGGATGGGTGGAGGTCCAAGGTATGTTGGTGTGAGTAAGGATGTGCAGGAGCAGGGTAGGGAAGGCAGAGTGATGGGGATGTGATGAGAGGCACAGCAGGATGAGTTTGAATGTGGCTATGTTCTAACATTTCATGATCTACTGAGATCATTGAAACGTTTGTGCCACTGCACCCAGGTCCTCCTGACGACATCCCTGCTTGTGTCCTCCTGTGCAATTGGAAGGGAAGAGGACCTCCATGTGTGCTGTGACTTCCTCCATAAGCATATGGGGGGAGTCATGGGAGAGCCTGGGTGCAGCCATGCACCTCTGTGCAGTGCTTGTCAGTGTTTGCAGCAACTCAATGCTGTAGAACACTGACAGCACAAATGTCAAAATCAAGTTGGCCATGGTCCCTTTAAGGAAACCGGCTGATGATGCATCATCAAATGACGTCACCAGGCCCGCTTCCTCTAATTGGCTGGCAAACGCGCTGGGCGGGCTTAACAAGCCCAATCATGGTAAATTCATTTCAGAGGACGGGATGGAGCCAACAGCTGGGTCGGGACCCGCCACGGACCCGCCGAGGTTCGTAAAATCGCAGCCTGAGAGTTTGAATGCTATCATCCCATAGCACCTCTTCTGAAAAATATATCCTATATATTCAATATATTACTACTATAGTCCGAGTATTACCAAAAATAAATAACCTGATTATGTTTTATACCACAAGATACCTTGGTTTTGTCTACAAGTAGTTCAAACTTGCAGGTGACAAAAGGCCTCCAGTCACCACTTTCCCTAATATAGTATAAAATATTGTAGTTAAAGTACCTTTACCTGACGAAGGGGCAACAGCTCTGAAAGCTCGTAATTTTAAATAAAACTGTTGGACTATAACCTGGTGTTGTGCGACTTCTCATTTTTGTAGTTAAAGTAGATTGAGCTTTGTGCAGTACCAATTTTGAATTCTGAACATAAGGCTGATCACTGTTGACTTTGTTGCTGGTGAGTTATAGCAATTCTCAAGAACGGAAATAACAATTCTACCAACCTCCCATGAAGCTATGTGCTACATTACCCTTTTACAGTTTTTAATGTTGCTTTTTAGCCTGAGAAAAAAGGTAAACCAATTTAATGACATCAATATTTCATTGCAAAATTGTAAGTATCCAAATTTATATTTTATTTCCACAGTTCTAACTACATGTTCTTACATTAAAAAGAAAATGGCAGGAATTGGCAGTCGGTAAATGTATGTATTAATGAGCCAGCACTGTGAATTTAACTATTGATGGCAGGAATTGGCAGTGGGTAAATGTATGTATTAATGAGACAGCACTGTGAATTTAACTATTGATGGCAGGAATTGGCAGTGGGTAAATGTATGTATTAATGAGCCAGCACTGTGAATTTAACTATTGATGGCAGGAATTGGCAGTGGGTAAATGTATGTATTAATGAGCCAGCACTGTGAATTTAACTATTGATGGCAGGAATTGGCAGTCGGTAAATGTATGTATTAATGAGCCAGCACTGTGAATTTAACTATTGATGGCAGGAATTGGCAGTGGGTAAATGTATGTATTAATGAGCCAGCACTGTGAATTTAACTATTGATGGCAGGAATTGGCAGTGGGTAAATGTATGTATTAATGAGCCAGCACTGTGAATTTAACTATTGATGGCAGGAATTGGCAGTGGGTAAATGTATGTATTAATGAGCCAGCACTGTGAATTTAACTATTGATGGCAGGAATTGGCAGTGGGTAAATGTATGTATTAATGAGCCAGCACTGTGAATTTAACTATTGATGGCAGGAATTGGCAGTGGGTAAATGTATGTATTAATGAGACAGCACTGTGAATTTAACTATTGATGGCAGGAATTGGCAGTGGGTAAATGTATGTATTAATGAGCCAGCACTGTGAATTTAACTATTGATGGCAGGAATTGGCAGTGGGTAAATGTATGTATTAATGAGCCAGCACTGTGAATTTAACTATTGATGGCAGGAATTGGCAGTGGGTAAATGTATGTATTAATGAGCCAGCACTGTGAATTTAACTATTGATGGCAGGAATTGGCAGTGGGTAAATGTATGTATTAATGAGCCAGCACTGTGAATTTAACTATTGATGGCAGGAATTGGCAGTGGGTAAATGTATGTATTAATGAGCCAGCACTGTGAATTTAACTATTGATGGACTGTATATCAGACATAGAGTAGAGCAGCCAACAGGGACGTCAAAGCGGCTTTGACATTACTGCCGAGTGTGTGTGGAAAAAAAATGGAATGAGAAAACCGAGCAGCGACATGAGCAGGAAACGTTCCCAAAATAGCCACAGTTTCAGGCTGCTGATTGATAGCTGCTGAAATATTAGTGGCAGCACATTTTTTAAACAGACCATAATAAAGGAAATTTACATGGAGGAAGCAGTTGCACAGTTCAAGCTGCCAACGCCCACACAGTAACGGGCCTTTAACCGCTGGCATGCCAGCAAGGGAGCATTCAAACTATCTATCTGAACAATCCTTTCAGGGACGCTGGTGCAGGCAATGTTACTAGACAGTAACTGGGAAAAGTAGCTCCATCAGCATGTACATTTTACACTATTCAAAATTGTCACAGAAAAAAACCCCTTCAAAGCAGCACATGTTATGGTTTGTTATCTGTAACTGTGTAATTGTTTTAACAACATTTTAAACCGCATGGATATGACAGCAAGAATCAACTTCTGTGTGAGGCAGTGGAGATCACATGACAGGAAGTCTGCAACCATCTCTGTGAAATGGATGTTTCTTTGAAATACAACAGTCACTTGTAACAAGATACAACTGCAGCAGGCACACTTGGCAAGTGCCATTGTACAGTGGTGTAGTTAAAGAACCCCTGTATCAGACTAGGAGGTTTTATTTGTCCACTGTCTTTATAGTGAACATTTTATCATTGAATTGTGTGGCTACTGCATTTAGATGTACATTCTGGTGCTACATGCTGCTGATGTTGCCATTTGGACTTTTGCAGTAAAGAGACTTGGCCAACATCTATGACAATAAGCAGAAGGGCCATTCTACCCATTGTTACTCATTTAAAAAAAGAAACATGTATTTTGTAAAACACTAAATACAAGAGGGTTACATTTTGACTTTGCACAATAGTGTAAAATGGGTGATAGTGAATCGGCAGCCCATTTCCAGTCGGGGAACACTTCAGCAGTCAACGACATTCAGCCTCCGATCTTCGGGTAAGCGTTCTCCGAGGCGGCCTTCGGGTCTCACGACAACGCAAAATCGTCGAGCAGAAACTGATAGCCAAGTTCCGCACCCATGAGGACGGCCTCAACCGGGATCTTGGGTTCATGTCACGCTACATGTAACCCCACCTGATGTAGAGTCATCCAGACTCGAGTCGTCGTTGGCTTGTTCTCTCTACACAGGTGCGGCCGGACCTGCTGTGATTTCCAGCAAAAAAGTCTTTTGTTTTCCATACAGACCCCAGCATCTGCCACATTTGACCCCTTGTGACCCCACCTCATTGTCTTTGATGTAATGTTTTCCTGACTGACCTGTTTGAACACCATCCACACCTTTGATTGCCGTGATTATCTCTCTGCCGAGGTGTGATAAAGGGCAGTTGGAAAGATTAACTGTAATCATCTGGCAGTGTTCTCTGACTATATATGCTGTGCCGATATACATCTCTTCACTTCATCTGACGAAGGAGTAGCGCTCCGAAAGCTTGGACTATAACCTGGTGTTGTGCGACTTCTCACATTTGTCCACCCCAGTCCAATGAAGGCAACGGAAATAAAAATTGGGAGAGATGTAAAATGGGCTGCCGATTCGCTATCACCCATATTACACTATCGTGCAAAGGCAAAATTAGCACCAAGATGCTACTTTGTTAAATGAGATGACATGCAATCAGCGCAATTTTCAACTTTCATGTGCAGAGGTAAGCACAGTTTCCAAATGCACAAATTCTTGCACAAACATGTGCAACCACACTCATCTGCAAATGTGCCTTTTCTTCTCCACGTATAGCACTATTCACACTATTTAATGTACGCAGTCATTAAAATGAACACAGTGCACAACACACATTCTATCCATTGCACAAGAAAGGTTCAACCAAGCAAGCAGACAGTAATTGGGCCATTCCTTTTACGTCAATAATGCGCAACAAGTCTCACTTGGATCAGATATTTTTTGGGGGGCGATGAGGAAGAGCATAAATCACAGAGAATAAGGGCAAGTCTTATGTCTACAGTTTATTTAGATACAAGAATGAGAAAGATAATGACTGTGAGCAGCAAAAGTACTGGATACTATGGATTGTATATTAAAGAATGCTCCTGTGCAATTTCCGTAAAGCAATACAGAGATAATTGTGGGGAGAAACAATGGACACCTTTAGCAATAAATAAATAAACAATAAATAAATCAGCCATAAATATGTGGGGAAAATGACATTGCACAGAGACGTATTGAAGAGTTTTACCAAAATAAATAAATAAGGTAAGGTACTTTTTGGCCCTGTGAATGCAATACAGCTGTTTTAATTCATTCTTGGGATGTGAGCATTGTTGGCAAGGTTGGCATTTATTGCCCATCTTTAGTTGCCCTGGAAAGCTTTGATACAACTGAGTGGCTTTCTAGGGCACTACAAAGGCCAGTTAAGAGTCAAGCATGTTGGTGTTGGCCTGGAGTCACATCTTGGCCAGACCAGGTAAGGACGGCAGGTTCCTTTCCCGAAAGGACATTAGTGAACTAGTTGAGTTTTAACGAAAATGCCACAGTTTCATTGTCACTTTTACTGATACCAGCATTTTATTTCTAGATTTTAAATTGAATTTAAATTCACTTCAGTCTAGGCTTTTGGATTACTAGTGTAGTAGCATAACCAATACACTGCATAACCTAATACATAGATTTGGTTGAATCTGGCTTGGCACATTTAATGGGGGTGAATCGGATTGCCTTCTCCCTGCTTCCTGACTTGATGTTCCTGCATGTAAAGGATTTAAAATATCAATTTGTACATCTAAATGAATCTTGTGGTGTAGCATTTTGATGAGCTAATAGGTCAGGCCACAGGTTCTTCCACGCAATGGTTCACAGAGTGAGTTCCTGATTGTGGTCATCTGGGAGAGGCACTGCCCCAAAGGGGATGGGTAGAAGGAAAATAGCAAAGTCAATGAAATCACAATGCTATTGTATATCTCTTGGTGGCTTCTTCGTGCCACTCAGGGAGCCTAGAAAGAGGTCACCAACTCACTTGTGGCAGCCAAAGAATGGCATGCAACAGAGTGGAATAAGAACATAAATGTCTGGAATGAGATACTCACTCCTGCCACAATCTATGCTGTGGGATTCTAACCCATTTACTCACCAGAGAGAATGTTCTGCAGAAATACTCTTGGGTCCCATAGGAATTGAAAATCGCAGCATATTTGTCTACTGTATAACCTTGGCTTGCTGTCCTCCAAACATTACCCCCCCCACCACCACCACCACCACAAGAACAATCATGTACCATAAAATATTTGATCATCTCCATCTTAAAGGTGAGAATATGGGGGGAAAAAATTACTGTAACTACACATTAACCAATAGTGGGCCACTTACAATGCAGAACTATTACCAGGAGAATTGTTATATGCTAATGAAACAAAGCAGTGTTCCTTGAGATAAAATTGACACAAAATCATTAAGCCTTAGCACCTGGGGGTGGAATTTTCTGTGAGGGTGTGATTGGGAAATTACACCTAAAATTATGTTCATTCGTGCGTCCAATTTGCTAATGTCTATTTACACTCAAATTTCCTGCCACTCTCAATAGCAGACACACTTTGCGGTTCAATACCTGGAACAAACAGCATTTTAAACTGGCAGTCAGACGCAGCGTAGCAGAAACCTAATTGGACATTTTATAACAGATATTTAACCTGCGGCGCTTGTACATGCTTCTGTTAAGAGAAAATACACACAACAGAATTCCTACAGCAGCACGGAATTCATCCGCATGTCCCTCATGTGCTTCTACAACACATTCTTTGTCTATTTTAACAGTGTGAGAAGTCGCACAACACCAGGTTATAGTCCAACAGTTTTATTTGAAATCACAAGCTTTCGGAGCGCTGCTCCTTCGTCAGGTTAAGCGAAAAGATGTATATAGGCACAGCATATATAGTCAGAGAACACTGCCAGATGATTACAGTTAATCTTTCCAACTGCCCTTTATCACACCTCGGCAGAGAGACAATCACAGCAATCAAAGGTGTGGATGGTGTCCAACCAGGTCAGTCAGGAAAACATTACATCAAAGACAATGAGGTGGGGTCACAAGGGGTCAAATGTGGCAGATGCTGGGGTCTGTATGGAAAACAAAAAACTTTTTTTGCTGGAAATCACAGCAGGTCCGGCCGCATCTGTGTAGAGAGAACAAGCCAACGACGACTCGAGTCTGGATGACTCTACGTCAGGTGGGGTTACATGTAGCGTGACATGAACCCAAGATCCCGGTTGAGGCCGTCCTCATGGGTGCGGAACTTGGCTATCAGTTTCTGCTCGACGATTTTGCGTTGTCGTGTGTCTCGAAGGCCGCCTTGGAGAATGCTTACCCGAAGATTCCCAGTCGGGGAACACTTCAGCAGTCAACGACATTCAGCCTCCGATCTTCGGGTAAGCATTCTCCGAGGCGGCCTTCGGGTCTCACGACAACGCAAAATCGTCGAGCAGAAACTGATAGCCAAGTTTCACATCCATGAGGACGGCCTCAACCGGGATCTTGGGTTCATGTCACGCTACATGTAACCCCACCTGACGTAGAGTCATCCAGACTCGAGTCGTTGTTGGCTTGTTCTCTCTACACAGATGCGGTCGGACCTGCTGTGATTTCCAGCAAAAAAAGTTTTTTGTTTTCCATACAGACCCCAGCATCTGTCACATTTGACCCCTTGTGACCCCACCTCATTGTCTTTGATGTAATGTTTTCCTGACTGACCTGTTTGGACACCATCTATACCTTTGATTGCCGTGATTGTCTCTCTGCCGAGGTGTGATAAAGGGCAGTTGGAAAGATTAACTGTAGTCATCTGGCAGTGTTCTCTGACTATATATGCTGTGCCAATGTACATCTCTTCACTTCACCTGACGAAGGAGCAGCGCTCTGAAAGCTTGTGATTTCAAATAAAACTGTTGGACTATAACCTGGTGTTGTGCGACTTCTCACATTTGTCCACCCCAGTCCAACACCGGCATCTCCACATCATATTTTAACAGTAACTATACTGGCTGAAATCACAGGTGAGTGTTAGAGCCTCAGGTTTGTTGACTAAATGATCCCTAAAACTGTTGATAAAGAAACAATGAGATTTCATTCCAAAACTGTTATGTTATTACTGCTAATATACATGAAGAGGCTACCTCAGAACCAGCTTGTAGCCAGTTTTATAATGGTTTTGCAGAAAGAAAGAACTTACATTTATTTAGCATCTTTTATGACCTCAGGACATCTTCACAGCTAATGAATTACTTTTGAAGTGTAGTCACTGTAGGGAAATGTGGCAGTTAAATTGCGCACAACAAAGTCCCACAAACAGCAATAAGATAAATGATTAGATGGTCTGTTTTTGGTTGTTGGCCGAGGGGTAAGTGTTAGCCAGGACACGGAGAACTCCCCTGCTCTTTTTCAAATAGTGTCAAGGGATCTTTTACATCCGCCCGAGAGGGCAGACAGGACCTCAGTTTACTGTCTCATCCAAAAGATTACATCTCCAACAGTAGAGCATTGACTTAGTAATACACTGTTATATCAGCCTAGATTATGAGCTCAAGTCTCTGGAGTGGGGCTTGAACCCATGACTTTCTGATTCAGAAGTGAGAGTACTACCATCAAGGTTGACACCAAGCATCACACTGTAGGATGTAGGCAAGAAATCATCTCAAGAGTAACTCTCATCATGATAAAGGAGACGGGGAATAACTCCTGTCATTTGTCACCAGGCCCCTTCAGCCCACCCCTATTTTTGTATTCTGCTCAGTTGTTAAAAAAAACTATGAATTTGCTGCCCCCTAATTCAGGTCTCCGCAGGCTTTTGACTTTCATCAAGGTTTAGACTAAACTTTGCATCAGATGCATAAACCACTTGAGAAGTGTCATTTGGGTTCTGTGAAGGAAGATCATTTAATAATTCTTTGTAACCTACTTTATGTGTTACAATGTTTTAGTCAGCCACTTACCACCCATCACATAGCACTTGCCACCTTCGAATGTACAATAAAGAGTACGCAATTGAATTTGTATTAATCGTAATTAGTCAATTTAAATCTGGCATTTTAGTACAACATGTTGAGTAGCTTTGATCTATGTAAAGTGTGCAAATGGAAAAATGGAATAACGGAGTGTAAAATGATTCATCACAATCCTGGGTTCTTAAAACACAAAAATAAGGAGAGCTGGAGTGATAAAAGCTGCAGCAAAAATGTGAAAAATATTACAGAGGTCAAACAATAGTGGGAGCAATGGGTGGAATTGAACAGGCACAGAGATAGACGTAGAAGAGACATGTCATTTTCAATGTCCAATGGCAAACCAATTACAAAAGCTAAGAGAATGCAGGTGCAGGTATATTATGTACAGCCAGAACAGCAGATTATTAGACTGGAGTTATACTGCACTCAATGAAAACTCAAACCGATGACAGATGGCTTCCTGGAGGAGATATCACATGTCTGGGGTTTTTGCTCACTAATTTCCTGAGTTATACTGCACTTTTGCATTGATGTAGAGCCAAAGCCGTTGTATATTGATCCATTAAATTGTGCCATAAGTCTACAGAAGTTACAATAAGGGTTTACAATGCATTGGTGTTCAGCTTTGATCACAAGAAAAAGACATACTAGCATTAAAGATGAGTCGGAAAAGAACAATAAGACTGAATTCAAGTGTAAAGAGAATGAGTTATGAAGAAAATAGGAAGAAGGCAAAGAAATCAGGAACTCAATTTAAATTTATTATATTCAGTGTAATAGATAAGATAAACACACATCGTTACTTAAAAGTACACCAAGAAAGTAAGACCTGAGAACAGAAATGGAAATAATGAAATATAAATTTGGACAAGATATCAGGAAACTTCACTTAAACTGATAAATGTTTGGAATATTCTGCCAGGTAAGGTAATAAAGACATAAAGAACATTAGTTATTCAAAATGTAATTAGACGTAATAGGAAAGTTAATGTAATAGAGAAGCAAGCTTTGATGTGTTGAGTGGTCTTTATTTATCCCTGACCTTTCTTTTGTTGTTTGTATCGTTTGAAAATTGATAGAGCGAAACACGATCTGTGTAATCTGCTGATTCATTCAATGCAGAGGGGAGTAAACCAAGTCAGAACAGCAGAATCAGAGGAAACTCTGAAACAGTTATTATATTCAGCAGTTTTTTGGAACTACCCTTTTCTACTTTGTGAATGTATAAAGGTGTTTTAAGATCCTAATTGCCCTTTATTAATTCTCAGCTTGTCATCTACCAGAGGGAGTCACTGTATTAAAACCAAAAGGAAAAAGCTCTTTTCAGAATAAGGTTCTCAAAAATATGATAAAACATTGAAACAAATTTAGCAGATTAGAGATCTGATTTCCCCCTCGGGAAATTGCCATGACGGCAGCAGCGCGAGACCCAGTCTATTTTAACTCCCGGGCCTCATTTTAATATAAAAGCAGATGCTGGAAATCTGAAATAAAAACAGAAAATGCTGGAAATACTCAGCAAGTCAGGCAGCATCCGTGGAGAGAGAGAAACAGAGTTAACGTTTCAGGTCGATGTTCTAACGAAAGGTCATTGACCTTGAGCGTCTCAACAGTCCCAACATGAGCAACAGCAGCCTTCCACTGGCTTTGCTGAGGCCACTAGGGGAGCACCTCATAGGTAAACCTTCTTATAAGAAAGGCACCATGGGTTGACACTTGGGTGAGAAATCAATTGGGCAATTAATAAGTTGGGAATTAAATTCATCACCTTAATCACTTTTGGTGCTTTGGTCTGCAGTGTGGTTTTATAGCAGCCTCTGGGACTGCATTTTCAGTATATCGTTAATATAGAAGTTGACTGAATGGTTCCAATGTTCTTTAAAGCAGGATTAGGAAGTGGTGAAGAACATAACAAGGACTGTTCATGCAGAGAGGGTTTGTGTGAATTTTGAGGGCAGGGGAATGAGCAGGTAGGCGGAATCGTTGTGCAGTTAAAGCATCCCTCATATCTATTGCTGCAAGGTGTTGAGGTGGCCCTCCTGTAGACATACACAGACTCTTAATTCTTATTTTTAATTTCGATATATATTGAAAAGCTTTGCCAGGCCAAAAGGTTTTTGTTCAAAGTGAAATATAAAGTTGAGAAGTCGCACAACACCAGGTTATAGTCCAACAGCTTTATTTGAAATCACAAGCTTTCGGAGCGCTGCTCCTTCATCAGGTGAAGTCTGATGAAGGAGCAGCGCTCCGAAAGCTTGTGATTTCAAATAAAGCTGTTGGACTATAACCTGGTGTTGTGCGACTTCTCACATTTGTCCACCCCAGTCCAACACCGACCGGCATCTCCACATCATGTCAAATATAAAGTTGTCACTGATAAGGGACATGGGGGAAAAATTCGGTTGATTTGCGCCTCCCACTAATGGGGCGCAAAGCAACTAGCGCCTGGGCGCGGCACCGCGAACGCCTCCCGTGAAATTCAGTGGGAGGTTAGCGGCGGCGGTGACCGTTAGCGCCCCGCGGCGCTGCACCTCCGGCAATGATGTCATCGCCGTATGCAGCGCCCCGTTCGCGCCCCCGCCGCGATCTTCGGTAGCACCCCCGACTTACCGCCGGACGCTATGTCCGACAGGGTGAAGGGGGTCTACCTGCCGCCGTGGCGGCATAAATTAAAGGGAAGGTGCTGGGCGGCCATTTTTGTTGCTGGCCGCCTGCCAGCACCTGCCCCCTCTACCATCCCCGGCCTCCTGTGAAGCCCCCCCGCGGGGTGTCAGCTGCGCTCCGTGAGCCCGGCACTCCTCTTGAGTGCCGAGCTCTTTTACCAGCACTCCAATCCCTGGTGGCCCAGCTGGGCCCCGGGTCGCGCTGTGCTAGGCCCCTCCCCTTTAATAAGGGGTGGAAGGCCTGCAGTACCGCGGCGCAACGTGCCGCAGCGCCCGCTGCAATATTCACTCGCAGCGCCCCAAGAGGGAGGCGGGGCGCTTCCAGTGAATTTCGGGCGTGGGGGCGGTAACTTTTTCGGGGCACTAAAAGTAGCGCTCCGGCGAAGTTAGCGCCCCAAATGGGGCGCGACCCAATTTTGCCCCATGGAATTTGCTTTGATAGACAACAGAGATAAACAAAGCCTCTTAGTTTTGCAGACATGGTGGCTGGAATTTTGCCGAATCTCAGAGTGCGGGATTGGAGGCGGGACCGCTGTCAAAATCGCAAAGATTGACAGCGGGTAGGAAACCCGCTGTCAACCCGTCTCCCACCCACCTCCAATCAATCTTCCTAAGTGTCGGGTCCCCGATTTGTGCATGGACCCGACACCTAGCGGCGGGGAGAGGATTATAGCCACTTACCTGGCTGTTAACAAGTACTTTGGTGTCCTTATACACCAGTCACTGAAAGCAAACATGCAAGTGCAGCAAGCAGTTAGGAAGGCAAATGGTATGTTTGCCTTCATTGCAAGAGGATTTAAGTATAGGAGCAAGGATGTCTTACTACAGTTATACAGGGCCTTGGTGAGACCACACCTGGAGTACTGTGTGCAGTTTTAGTCTCCTTACCTAAGAAAGGATATACTTGCCATAGAGAGAGTGCAACGAAGGTTCACCAGACTGATTCCTGGGATGGCAGGACTGTCGTATGAGGAGAGATTTGGTCGACTAGGCCTGTATTCACTCGAGTTTAGAAGAATGAGAGGGGATCTCATTGAAACGTATAAAATTCTGACAGGGCTAGATAGACTGGATGCAGGGAGGATGTTTCCCCTGGCTGGGGGGGTCTAGAACGAGGGGTCACAGTCTCAGGATACGGGGTAGGACATTTAGGACTGAGATGAGGAGAAATTTCTTCACTCAGAGGGTGGTGAACCTGTGGTATTCTCTACCACAGAAGGCTGTGGAGGCCAAGTCACTGAATATATTTAAGAGGGAGATAGGTAGATTTCTAGACACTAAAGGCATCAAGGGGTATGGGGAGAGAGCGGGAATATGGTATTGAGGATCAGCCATGATCATATTGAATGGCGGAGCAGGCTCGAAGGGCCGAATGGCCTACTCCTGCTCCAATTTGCTATGTTTCTATGTTTGATACTTGTTAACAGGCTCTTTTTCAATTTTGTCGCTTCTGCCTCAGGTTTCCCAACATCCGGACACCATGACAGGTAAATGTGGCATGTTGTGAGTCTGCTGTAATGTTTCTGCATTGATGACAGCTGCAAAAGTGGTGTGAAGGATCTAATGGTGCACTGGTGAGTTTCAGAGGTAAGAAAATGTTGGGAAAATCATTTTTAATGCATTTACACTTTTCTGTAGGTAACAAGTTTTGAATTGGCTGTCTAGTCCCAACTCATTGGGAGAACCTCTCTCACCAGTGACAGATCGCTTCTGTAACCTCACCTGCAGCTGCCATCTGTTCTAGCCTAAGGAGGGAGTCATTGGAGAGCCTGGGTGCAAGAGCTCACCTTTGTACAGTGATTGTCAGTGTTTGCAGCACCTCAATGCTGTCAAACACTGAGAAATGAGCTTTCAAAGAAAAATTGTGCGTGGTCCCTTTAAGAAAACCGGCAGATGACGCGTCATCAAATTACGTCATCTGACCTGCTTCCTCTTAATTGGCCGGCAAGTCCGCAGGACGGGCTTAACAAGGCCAATCGACGTAAAATCACGTTGGTTGGCCGGATGCAGTTGGGGGCGGGGCTGGAAGCTCCCAAGCCGCGTCCATTTACAAAATCGCGGCGGGTGTCTCCGATGACCTTTTGGAGGTTAAAGGGGAGAAGTCAAACCTCTGAAGTTTTGAAATGCAGAATACGACGTAACTCATGAACCTAACCAAATGGTTTTCTGCCACTTTTGTAAACTTTGGGAGTGAATGAACAATTTTGGGCTGTGATAAAGACAACTAATGGATAGTGACACTGGATTAGTTAATGTGAACGTTTGACAGCTCAAACAGCTCAGACCAACATTAAAGGAACATTTCACTATCTCTGAATGATTGATTTACTGCAAAAGGCAAGGAAAGCTGTATAAAACACGATGGCTAAAGAATATCAACACTGCAGTCAGAAGAATGTGGCTTGGCCGGTCATCTCACCTACGAGGGATCAGGCTGCAGTTGGAAGGAGGGGCCTGGACAATCTTTTCACTTACGAGGACCTACAATCAACGCTGGACCGATCATCGGCGGGTGGTTGTATGTATGATTTCTTGTAACATTATTGTTGGACTGCTCGAATAGTGCTTGAGGTTTTGAATCTGTCTTAGGAACAATAAAAAGTTAAAGACAGAGCCCGTGTGTCTGGTGTCGTTTCTCATAAGTCTCAAGTCTGAACTCTATAACCTGTTGGACGAGGCGAGGGGTAATTTTTAAATGCAGTCCTTTCTGTATGGTGAGGTTGTGCTGGATGCAACACACCACTATGATGCTGGAGATACATTGTGGGGCATATTATAGGAGCCTCCCCGACCTGTCCAGACTCCTGAACCATTGCGTCAGCAGCCCTATGGTGTGCTGACTAATCATCCTGACAGTCACCTGGCTTGGATTACACCACTGTTGCTCAGGCATGGTGGAGTTTCGAAGGGGTGTCATGAATCATGACTGCAGGGGGGTATCTCTTGTTCCCCTGCAGCCATCCTGTCACATCCCCTCACGACTTACCCGAGTACTGGTGGGTGGTGTCCGGGCTGCTTCATCTTCAGCGGACAGCCAGCTGCCTCTTTAGGCTCACTGCAGGCGGGCAGCTGGACAGGCGGATGGAAATGAAGCCTTGGTGTTAAAATAGCTCGGACCTCAAATTGATGACAGCAGGGGAGTTGGGGTTTGACTCTCACCTGCCCCCTATTCACCTGTAACCCGCTCCCAGTTAAAGTCCCCACCACCACCACCTCATTAATTCTCCTGATGAGCAGCTCTGCAAAACTGGATTCCCTGACCGCACCCCCCCCCCCACCAAAAGATAGTCAATCAAAGCTCCTGGCTACTTATTCCAGTTGCTTTCTACAGATGACATCTCCATGGTCCTAGAAACACAAGGGTCATTGGGGTCCACTGAGAACTTGACCATTTAAATCTGTATTTGTCCTTGTAACCCGCAATTACATGTGAAATAGATATTTACTGAGTCTTTTCTTTGACAGGAGTTTGTACACCACAACATTAACTGCTCTCGCAGACAGCCAATTCCACATATCCAGTACTCTAAGGCACCACATAATAGACTAATGAATAAGGTCAGAGCATGTGGAGTCAGGGGACAAGTAGCAGAATGGATAGCTAGCTGGCTTCAAGACAGAAAGCAGAGAGTAGGGGTAAAGGGTAACTATTCACAGTGGCAGAAGGTAGGTAGTGGTGTTCCACAAGGATCAGTGCTGGGACCACTGTTGTTCACAATTTACATTAATGATTTAGACTTTGGAATCAAAAACACAATTTCTAAATTTGCGGAATACACCAAATTGGTGGGGATAGTTAATACTGAGGAGGACTGCAACAAATTACAGGAGGACATCAATAAACTTGCAGAATGGGCATATAATTGCCAAATGAATTTCAACACATATAAATATGAGGTATTACATTTTGGTAGGAAGAATAGGGAGGTCACTTATTACTTGGCAGGTGCGAGTCTGGGTGGGGTAGAGGAGCAAAGGGATCTCGGAATACAAATACACAAATTGCTAAAAGTAGCGACACAGGTTAACAAGGCCATAAAAAAAGCAAACCAAGCACTAGGGTTTATTTCTAGAGGGATAGAATTGAAAAGTAGTGATGTTATGCTAAACCTGTATCGAACCTTGGTTAGCCCACACTTAGAGTACTGCGTACAATTCTGGTCACCATATAAAATAGATATAGAGGCACTGGAGAGGGTGCAGAGAAGATTTACAAGGATGATACCAGAAATGCGAGGGTATACCTATCAGGAAAGGATGAACAGGCTGGGTCTCTTTTCTCTTGAAAAGAGAAGGCTGAGGGGTGACCTAAAGAGGTCTTTAAAATTATGAAAGGTTTTGATAGAGTAGATACAGAGAGAATGTTACCACTTGTGGGGAAGAGCATAACTAGAGGCCATCAATATAAGATAGTCACCAAGAAATCCAATGGGGAATTCAGAAGAAACTTCTTTACCCAGAGGGTGGTGAGAATGTGGAACTCGCTACCACAGGGAATAGTTGAGGCAAATAGTATAGATACATTTAAGGGGAGGCTAGACAAGCATATGAGGAAGAAGGGAATAGAGGGTTATGCTGATAGAATTAGATGAGGAAAGACAGGAGGAGGCTCGAGTGGAGCATAAACGCCGGCATGGACTGGTTGGGCCGAATGGCCTGTTTCTGTGCCGTATATCCGGTGTAATCCTGTGTAATCTGTGAGTGTGTGTGTACTGGGGGAGGGTTGAATTCTTCTAATCTCTTCAACCAAATAAAAAGAAATATCTTTCAAGTCAATTATATGATCAACGTTGTCTTAACATTGATGTTAAACAACACCATATGTTATAATGTCCTGTAAGTCCACAGTGAAACTTACCATTGTGTCATAGCAATGATGAGCAGCTGATAGAACTGTGTTGGATACTACTTTGACCTCATAAAGCCCACTTATAATTAGAAGTACAGAAACTAGCAGCACACAGTACCATAAAATGGTTGCATTTGTCAGTACATTCATGGCATTAACTGTATAGCAGTTGGGCAATGGGGCGCGTGACCATCTTGCTAAAAGCATCTGCGAGCCATCTGTTGATGACTTGTGCCATACGGCTGGGTCAGTGGTTGTGAAAACATGGTAAGCCACCATTTCCCATGCGCTCATATTATATGTGTGCACATTTTTATGCCCACACAAACACACTATATTTATATATAAATAGTTATTTGGAGATGCAATGCTGCAGTGGATTACAATATTGATGGTGTGTATGAAATCTCCTTGCTCTGCTGTTTGAGTTGTTACGAGTTTGGCTGTTCTCATGCCAGCTCCAGTGGGCGTGGACGACTGCAAAACAAAACAGCCTTAATTCAGCACCCAAAGCCACAGCGATGGCTGGTGTGGTTAAATGGAAATGTCAAAGTGGTATAGTAGGGAGCTTTTCTGAGGTTAAGATTGAAGCACATTGTTAAAACACAGATGACAGGAAGCTGTACTGGTTGTGCCCGTGCTGATACTGGGTGCAAAAAATGGAAAAATATTCCATGCCATTTTTAAATCCATGCGACAGCAATTTTATAAATTATGTCGGAGCTATTTTTGTATATATATTATATTAGCCTTGGAATCTCAAGGGTAATAATCTACTAGAAATAAACTCTACATCCAAGTGACGTGGATCAAAGACCAGAGGAGCTGTTATTACATTTCCCAAAATGATGCTCGCAACTTTTCAGTATCCAATCCCAGGCATGATTCGGTTAGTTTAACTGATGAACACTATCTTTAGTAATAACATGACCCGTGGCTCCAAAGTGCTGCTGCGCTGTCAATGGGGAATAATTTAATTAGATGGCTGGAAATTAGTCTGCTTCATCTCCTATTTAAATTCCATACTTAATCCAATTAGGGCCATTACCACTTTGTTCTCTCCTTGCATCTTTACATCAAGGTGATAATTTTGTTCTGCAGTAGGCAACTGTTGTGTCAGCTAACAGGGATCAATCTGGAACCTCCCTGCTCTTTGTGCAGCTTTCTATCCTGAGATAATAAGAGGGGTGGGGGGGTGGGGGGGGGGGGGGAACTGGAATATAAAAATCTGTTGGTTCCTTGCACAACAGAAAATGATGTTTTTGATGAAAATGAGCATGGGGTTTATCAGGACATGTATAACACTAACTATATTTGAAGCAAAAGTAACCTATTACATTTATTACATTTATGAGGGCTGGCAATTGCAAAAATTACATTCCATAATCCCATAATTGTCAAATCATAATGGCTTTAAATTGTCACATGATAATTTAACATTAAAAAATCTCTTTCCAAAATTAAATTTTTGGAACTTAAAAATACTAGCAGAACAATATGAAATGGTCAATACTGTTTTTAGAATGAGCATCCATAAGGCTAACTGTGACATACTTGAGACTTTGCTGCATGTCAGTTCTGCAATTAGCTCCATCCCTAGAAATACCAATATTTCAAGGTGTGGTATTGAGTTGGAGAAATATCTCAATTTCTTTTGACTGTGAGTTCCAATCAAGGTACAGAATTCAGGTTAATTACCAAGCCAGATTCAAAGCTATGAACATGAGGCTCTCCGACTACCAGTGACTATCAAAAAAAAACACTCTCCACCCTCCCCAATTCAGTTTAGAAAACTGCACGTGGTGCTCTGTATTCTGCAAGTTTTCTAATTCAGTTATCTTTGTGTGTAAAATCCAGTTCAGATCTTACTCCCAGCTTTGCGTTTCCTCTGTCGACTATAACACTGCAAAAACATGATTATTACATGATGCTAATCTTCATGAATTGATCTTAGCAGCTGCGATCTTTCCGTTAAGAACAAAGAAATTAGGAAAGACCACACGGCCCATCTACATCTGGAAACAACCATCTCCTGTATGCCTTTAGGAATTGGGCTATGAAAAAAGAAACCTGTAAATAGAATGACAGCATCACAGGTAGGTGTTACAGTTAGGTCACACACACACACACACACACACACACACACACACACAGACACACACTATACTCACACACATACCATACACATACCATACAGACACGCACCCACACTCACACACACACACATCCACACAGCATACACCCACACACACACACCCACACAACATACACGCCCACACACACACCCACAAACACACCATACACATACCCACACCATACACACGCGCACACACACACACAGACACACACTATACTCACACACACATACCATACACATACCATACAGACACACACCCACACACACACACACCCACCTAGACACACACCCAGACACACACCCACACACCCCCACACACCTAGACACACACCCAGACACACACCCAGACACACACCCACCCACACACCCACACGCACCCACACACACACACACACCCACACACACACACACATCCCCACACCATACACACACACACACATACACACACCATACACACCCACACACAAATACACCTACACCCACCCACCCACGCCCACCCACACACACACATTCTGCAATAAAAAGCCAGTATCAGTAATAGTGACCATGAAACTACCAGATTGTCGTAAAAACCCATCTGGTTCACTAATGTCCTTTTAGGGAAGGAAATCTGCCGTCCTTACCTGGTCTGGCCTATATGTGACTCCAGACCCAGCAATGTGGTTGACTCTTAACTGCCCTCTGAAATGGCCCAGCGAGACACTCAGTTGTAAAAAACCACGACAAAAAACAATAAAAGTAAAACCGGATGGACCACCCGGCATCGACCTCGGCACAGGCTATGGACACGACAACGGCACACCACCCAGCAAAGTCCTCCTCACTAACATCTGGGGACTTGTGCCAAAATTGGAAGAGCTGTCCCACAGACTAGGCAAGCAACAGCCTGACATAGTCATACTCAGAGAATCATACCTTTCAGCCAATGTCCCAAACTCCTCCATCACCATCCCTGGGTATGTCCTGTCCCACCGGCAGGACAGACCCACCAGGGGTGGCGGCACAGTGGTATACAGTCGGAAGGGAGTGGCCCTGGGAGTTCGCAACATTGACTCCGGACCTCATGAATTCTCATGGCTTCAGGTCAAGCATGGGCAAGGAAACCTCCTGCTGATTACCACCTACTGCCCTCCCTCAGCTGATGAATCAGTACTCCTCCATGTTGAACACCACTTGGAAGAAGCACTGAGAGTATCAAGGGCACAGAATATACTCTGGGTGGGGGACTTCAATGTTCATCACCAAAAGTGGCTCGGTAGCACCACTACTGACCGAGCTGGCCAAGTCCTGAAGGACATAGCTGCCAGTCTGGGCCTGCGATAGCTGGTGAGAGAACCAACACGAGGGAAAAACCTACTTGACCTCGTCCTCACCAATCTACCTGTCGCAAATGCATCTGTCCATGACAGCATTGGTAGCAGTGACTATCGCACAGTCATTGTGGAGACGAAGTCCTGTCTTCACACTGAGGACACCCTCCATTGTGTTGTGTGGCACTACCACCGTGCTAAATGGGATAGATTCAGAACAGATCTAGCAGCTCAAAACTGGGCATCCATGAGGCGCTGTGGGCCATCAGCAGCAGAATTGTATTCCACCATAATCTGTAACCTCATGGCCCGGCATATCCCTCACTCTACCATTACCATCAAGCCAGGGGACCAACCCTGGTCCAATGGAGTGTAGAAGAGCATGCCAGGAGCAGCACCACACATACCTAAAATTGAGGTGCCAACCTGGGGAAGCTGCAACATGACTACATGCATGCTAAAAAATAGAAGCAGCATGCTATAGACAGAGCTAAGCGATCCCACAATCAACGGATCTGATCAAAGTTCTGCAGTCCTGCCACATCCAGTCATGAATGGTGGAGGACCATTAAACAACTAACGGGAGGAGGAGGCTCCATGAATATCCCCATCCTCAATGATGGTGGAGCCCAGCACGTGAGTGCAAAAGACAAAGCTGAAGCGTTTGCAACCATCTTCAGCCAGAAGTGCCGAGTGGATGATCCATATCGGCCTCCTTCTGAGGTCCCCACTATCACAGTCTTCGGCCAATTCGATTCACTCCACGTGATATCAAAAAATGGCTGAGCGCACTGGATACATCAAAGGCTATGGGCCCCGACAACATCCCGGCTGTCGTGCTGAAGACTTGTGCTCCAGAACTAGCCGCACCTCTAGCCAAGCTGTTCCAGTACAGCTATGACACTGGCATCTATCCGACAATGTGGAAAACTGCCCAGGTATGTCCTGTCCAGAAAAAGCAGGATAAATCCAACCCGTCCAATTACCGCCCCATCAGTCTCGTCTCAATCATCAGCAAAGTGATGGAAGGTGTCATCGACAGTGCTATCAAGCAGCACTTACTCACCAATAATTTGCTCATCGATGCCCAGTTTGGGTTCTGCCAGGACCACTCGGCTCCAGACCTCATTACAGCCTTGGACCAAACATGGACAAAAGAGCTGAATTCCAGAGGTGAGGTGAGAGTGACATCCCTTGACATCAAGGCAGCATTTGACCGAGTGTGGCATCAAGGAGCCCTAGTAAAACTGAAGTCAATGGGAATCAGGGGGAAAACTCTCCACTGGCTGGAGTCATACCTAGCACAAAGGAAGGTGGTTGTGGTGGTTGGAGGTCAATCATCACAGCCACAGGACATCGCTGCAGGAGTTCCTCAGAGCAGTGTCCTAGGCCCAACCATCTTCAGCTGCTTCATCAATGACCTTCCCTCCAACATAAGTTCAGAAGTGGGGATGTTCCCTGATGACTGCACAGTGTTCAGTGCCATTTGTAACTCCTCAGATAATGAAGCAGTCCATGCTCGCATGCAACAAGACCTGGATGTCATTCAGGCTTGGGCTGATAAGTGGTCGGTAACATTCGTGCCACACAAGTGCCAGGCAATGACTATCCCCAACAAGCCAGCATCTAATGACCGCCCCTTGACATTCAACGGCATTACAATTGCCGAATCCCCCACCATCGATATCTTGGGGGTTACCATTGACTGGACCTGCCACATAAATACTGTGGCAACAAGAGCAGGTCAGAGGCTGGGTATTCTGCGGCGAGTGTCTCATCTCCTAACTCCCCAAAGCCTCTCCACCATCTGCAAGGCACAAGTCAGGAGTGTGATGGAATACACTCCACTTGCCTGGATGAGTGCAGCTCCAACAACACTCAAGAAGCTCGACACCATCCAAGACAAAGCAGCCCGATTGATTGGCACCCCATCCACCACCTTAAACATTCACTCCCTCCACCACCGGCGTACTGTGGCTGCAGTGTGTACCACCTACAAGATGCACTGCAGCAACTCGCCAAGGCTTCTTCGGCAGCACCTCCCAAACCCGCGACCTCTTCCACCTAGGATGACAAGGGCAGCAGGCGCATGGGAACATCACCACCTCCAAGTTCCCCTCCAAGTCACACACCATCCTGACTTGGAAGTATATCGCCATTCCTTCATCGTCGCTGAGTCAAAATCTTGGAACTCCCTCCCTAACAGCACTGTGGGAGCACCTTCACCACACAGACTGCAGCGGTTCAAGAAGTCGGCTCACCATCACCTTCTCAAGGGCAACTGGGATGGGCAATAAATGCTGGCCTTGCCACCGATGCCCACATCCCATGAAAAAATATAAAAAAAGACTTCACAAAGACACATCACACACATACACAAAGCAGTGGAAGTAACCTGTATGTTCTCAGTATGAAAAGAAACAGGCCATAATTTACAAATAGGGCAAGGCACATTCTTATATACTATCAGCAGGCAGCAATTTGTACAACTGTGCAACTATTCTGTGGAGTGGGAGGAGTAACCTCTTAGACCTTGGAACCTCAGTGCAAGCTTTACACACATGGGTACCTTTGCGCTTGTGCAGCCAATCGCACCCTTAGACCGGGATTTTGCCAGCGCTCAGAGGGCGGGTTCAGAGGCGGGTCTGCTGTTAAAATCTAAAAGATTGACAGCAGGTCGGGATCCTGCTCTGAAACCGATCCGTGTAAGTTTCCCATGTGCCAGGTCTGCCTGCGCTTTGCAGACCCGACACTAAGCAGCGGGTCAGCCAATTGAGATAGTTAAGAGGGTCTTTAAAATTATTTGAACAGCATTTTACCATCTTCTAGCCATTTTTCCAACTTTTTCACAAGGTTCCCGTCGCTCGGGGATCACGTCAGGTACGTGTGTCGGGTTCTCAATGACTCTCCATTGCTGTGAATAGGTGACAGCTGCAAAAGTGGTATAAAAGCTACCATATCACAGCTGTTCACTTTCCAATGTCAGAAGCTTGAGCCTTCAGGGTTTGGAAGACACTTTTGAGCTGTATGCAGTTTGGAAGTACTTGGAGTAAACTCTCTATCCACTGTCACCTCCTTGGAGTAACCTCTCTCATCATTGACAGATCGCTTCTGTCATCTCAACTTCAGCTGCCTTCTATTCCAGCAGCATCGGTACCCTTGAAAAAATCTCACCTTGGTCCTCTGAATCCCTCCACGATCAGCCCCAACACCAACATCACCAGGCACACCAACATCACCAGGCACACCAGCATCACCAGGCACACCAGCATCACCAGGCACACCAGCCTTGTCCGCAATCAACTGATGCTGCACAGGACACAGGGCATCAGCACCCGACCACATTGCTGCCCAGGACGCCAGTGATGGCCTCACCATGGCCACGTTTACTTTACTTGACGCTGTACACCCTGGCTGCCACATGATGCGCCAGTTTGACACCCCTACAATGTCCAAGCCGTTCCTTTCACACTCAGCACCATTGGTTGGGGGTGGGGGGAGGTTATGTCTTACCATTCACTGGAACTCACAAAGACACTTCCAAAGGTTCACACAAATCTGTCCAAGAAGGCAAAGTGTTGAAAACAAAGATTTCAATGTTTGACAACACATTAACAGAAACTTTACATGAACATTGCATAAAACACCCAAATGCCTACCCTTGTGTGTTGTTAGTTGGTATGATTGCTGTAGGATGAGGGTGAGTGTGAGGGGTGGCTAGTGAGATGGGGATGTGATAATGTAGATAGAGAGGGATGGGTGGAGGTGCAAGGTAAGTTGGTATGAGTAAGAATGTGCAGGAGTAGGGTAGGGAAGGCAGAGTGATGGGGATGTGATGAGTGGCACAGCAGGAACAGGTTGAGTGTGGCTTTGCAGTAACGTTTCGTGATCTACTGAGATCATTGAAAGGCTTGAGCCACTGCAGCCTGGTCCTCCTGATGACATCCCTGCTTGTGCCCTCCTGTGCAATGTGCAACCAGACTGCGTTGGTCTACTGGGGAGGTCTCTTCCGCCCATTGGAAGGGAAGAGAACCTCCCTGCATTCTGTGACTCCCTCCATAAGCATATGGAGGGAGTCATGGGAGAGCCTGGGTGCAGCCGTGCACCTCTGTGCAGTGCTAGTCAGTGTTTGCAGCACCTCAATGCTGTAGAACACTGACAGCACAACTGTCAAAATGATTGTGGACATGGTCCCTTTAAGGAAACCGGCTGATGACGTCATCAGACCCACTTCCTTTTAATTGGCCAGGAACCTTGCAGGGCGGGCTTAACAAGCCCTATTAACGTAAAATCATGTCGGAGGCCGGGATCAAGACAGCTGCGGGGTCGGCACCCGCCACGGACGCCACCCGCCCCGGACCCGCCAAAGTTGTTAATATCCATATGTTTGTTACTGAGTTTGCATGGAGTGCTGGACATAGGGCTGCTAACTCTGGTTGGACACATGACCTTCCACCTCCAACCACCCCGCCCGCACCCACGCTCCCGCCTTTGGTCACCCGACATTTCCACTCTCACGCCAATTGGAAAGCGAACAAACTCTTCATCTCCCGTTTGGATGATTCTTCACTGCCAGTTGAACAGCCTTTTTCCCCCATCTCCAATATTTTTATAGCTAATAAATGAAAGTGCTCAAAAGAAATGAAAAAAAAAATTCCTTTTTTTTTAACGCACCTCTGATTGTTCTCCCAGGTTGCCTACAGCAGGTGATTAATCTTTAATTCCTGGAGACATCAGGACATTCCTGGAGGGTTGGCAACCCCAGCTGTACACTGTGACATAGACAAAAACATTGTGTTAAAACACTGGTGGATCTCCCGCAATGTTGCTCATGGGCTGAGCTGTGTATGTGGTAAGCTGCTGTGCGCTGATTCAGATACTGGGGTTCCCAACACAGAGTATGGGCCTGAGGTATGAAGGAATTGAGAACCGGGCAAGAAGGCTGAACTCAAGCGAGGGTCCTAGGTGGGTAGAGTGGGCTCCAATTGCCAAGGTTGTGGTTTATGTGCGCAGAGCTGAGAGGTTAGTTGTTTAACACTCACATCTTTTATACGCTGGCTGTAAAAAATGAATCTGAAGTTGGCTGGGAAATCACATGACTGCTTTCTTTCCAGTTTTGTGTCAGCTGTGGCTCAGTGGGTAGCACTCTTGCCTTGGAGTCAGAAGGTTGTGGGTTCAAGTCCCACTCCATAGACTAGGCTGACACTCCAGTGCAGTACTGAGGGAGTGCTGTACTGTCAGAGGTCTTTCAGAAAAGACGTTAAACCAAGGCCCTGTTTGCTTTCTCAGGTGGATGTAAAAGATCCCACGGTACTATTCAAAGAAGAGCAGGGGAGTTCTCCCGGTGTCCTGGCCAATATTTATCCCTCAATCAACATCACTAAAACAGATTATCTGGTCATTATCTCATTGCTGTTTGTGGGATCTTGCTCTGTGCAAATTGGCTGCCATGTTTCCTACATTACAACAGTGACTGCACTTCAAAAAGTACTTCATTGGCTTTAAAGTGCTTTGGGACATCCAGAGGTAGTGAAAGGTGCTATATAAATACAAGTCTTTCATTCTTTCTTTCAATTGCTTCTAATGGATAACACCAAAAAAAAAACACACTATATAAAGACACAATTACATTGAAAGCCATCTCACTCATATGCAGCATCACCAGATTGAAAAGGTCACACAGCTCCTCTGGATCCTTATGATTCCAAACAAAATTTGGGAAGCACTTTTTCCAAGACAACAATTGCCTTATAAACCAAAACAAGCTGAAAAGGGTCAACAAACCCCTTTCATTTACATGAAGCACATGAAGAATTATTACCAGGACTATTATATTTTTATTTGAAGCTCCTCCCCCTAATGCTTTGGAGGGAATGGCCAGATTTCTTTAGATAGTTATCAAGCAAGTCTTTGCTTTACCAGATAATTTAGATCCATCTTTTCTTAAATATTGAACTAGGTACAGTACTTGTGGCTCCTGTGAAGGACGTGTAATTAGTTTCTGAAGTGGAAACTCCTGCAAGGTCATTCAATCATGGAAAGAGTAGATACTGATTGCACACCTTTCTAAGTGTAGCATGCTTGGGAGGAAAAAGGTGACTTTGGACCTATGATTCCCAAAGCTCTCCACCACCGGAGTTTTCCTCGTATCATGTCTGTTGTAGACTAACTGATAGAGATTGTTTTCTATGATTAGTCAACAACTACATTATCATTGTGTCATGAGACTAGACGGCAAACTAGATGGACCTTGGTCATTTTTTGTCCAGTAATTCCTATGTTCCTTTCTATAGCAGCAGATATACTGCAACAACAACAACAACAACAACTTGTATTTATATAGCGCCTTTAACATAGTAAAACGTCTCAAGGCACTTCACAGTAGTATTTTAAGACAAAAAATTTGACACCGAGCCACCGAGGATAAATTAGGGCAGGTGACCAAATGCTTGGTCAAAGAGGTAGGTTTTAAGGAGCGTCTTAAAGGAGGAAAGAGAGGTAGCGAGGCGGAGAGGTTTAGGCAGGGAATTCCAGAGCTTAGGGCCTAGGCAACAGAAGGCACGGCCACCAAAGGTTGAGCGATTATAATCTGGGATGCTCAAGACCCCAGAATTAGAGGAGCGCAGATATCCCAAAGGTAGTAATCTCTGGGTTGCTACCAGTGCCACGTGCTAATCAGAGTAGCATGAACAGGATAGCGAGATTAAATACGTGGCTTGAGCAGTGGTACAGGAGGGAGGGATTCAAATACCTGAGGCATTGGAACCAGTTCTGGGGGAAGTGGGACCTGTACAAAAGGGATGGTCTGCACTTGGGCAGGACTGGAACCGATGTCCTCGGGGTAATATTTGCTAAGGCAGTTTGGGAGGATTTAAACTAATATGGCAGGGGAATCGGAACCTATGTAGCGAAACAGGGGGAAGTAATATGCAGTCAGAAACAAATGTTAGAAGGATGAGAAACAATAAGGGAAATCCAAGTAAACAAAGGCAAGAAACACAAAGGGCCATACTAAATCATAAGTCTAAAAGGACAAAGGGTGTTAATAAAACAAGCCTAAAGGCTCTGTGTCTTAATGCAAGGAGTATCCGTAATAAGGTGGATGAATTGACTGTGCAAATTGATGTTAACGGATATGATGTGATTGGGATTACAGAGACGTGGCTCCAGAACAATCAAGGCTGGGAACTGAATATCCAGGGGTATTCAACATTCAGGAAGGATAGAATAAAAGGAAAAGGGGGTGGGGTAGCATTGCTGGTTAAAAAGGAGATTAATGCAATAGCTAGGAAGGACATTAGCTTGGAGGATGTGGAATCAATATGGGTTGAGCTGCAGAACACCAAAGGGCAGAAAACGTTAGTGGGGGTTGTGTACAGACCTCCAAACAGTAGTAGTGAGGTGGGGGAGGGTATGAAACAGGAAATCAGAGGTGCATGCAAAAAAGGCGCAGCAGTTATCATGGGTGACTTTAATATGCATATAGATTGGGCTACTCAAACTGGAAGCAATACGGTGGAAGAGGATTTCCTGGAGTGTTTAAGGGATGGTTTCCTAAACCAATATGTTGAGGAACCAACTAGAGGGGAGGCCATCCTGGACTGGGTGTTGTGTAATGAGGAAGGACTAATCAGCAATCTTGTGGTGCGAGGCCCCTTGGGGAAGAGTGACCATAGTATGGTGGAGTTCTACATTAGGATGGAGAAGGAAACAGTTAATTCAGAGACCATGGTCCAGAACTTAAATAAGGGCAACTTTGAGGGTATGAGGCGTGAATTGGCGAGGTTAGATTGGCAAGCGATATTTAAGGGGTTATCAGTGGAAGGGCAATGGCAGACATTTAGAGATCGCATGGATGAACTTCAGCAATTGTACATCCCTGTCTGGCGTAAAAATAAAAAAGGGAAGGTGGCTCAACCATGGCTAACAAGGGAAATCAGGGATAGTATTAAAAGCAAGGAAGTGGCATAAAAATTGGCCAGAAGTAGCAGCAAACCCAGGGACTGGGAAAACTTTAAAACTCAGCAGAGGAGGACGAAGGGTTTGATTAGGGCAGGGAAAATAAAATATGAAAGGAAGCTTGCGGAGAACATTAAAACAGACTGCAAAAGCTTCTATAAATATGTAAAAAGAAAGAGGTTAGTAAAAACAAACGTAGGTCCCCTGCAGTCAGAAACAGGGGAAGTCATAATGGGGAACAAAGAAATGGCAGATCAATTGAACAAGTACTTTGGTTCGGTGTTTACTGTTGAGGACACAAACAACCTTCCGGAAATAAAAGAGATCAAAGGATCTGGTAAGAGGGAGGAGCTGAGGGAAATCCTTATCAGTCGGGAAAAGGTGTTGGGGAAATTGATGGGACTGAAGGCTGATAAATCCCCAGGGCCTGATGGTCTGCATCCCAGAGTACTTAAGGAGGTGGCCTTGGAAATAGTGGATGCATTGACGATCATTTTCCAACATTCCTTAGATTCTGGATCAGTTCCGAAGGAGTGGAGGGTGGCTAATGTAACCCCTCTTTTTAAAAAAGGAGGGAGGGAGAAAGCAGGGAATTATAGACCGGTCAGCCTGACATCGGTGGTGGGTAAAATGATGGAATCAATTATTAAAGATGTCATAACAGACCATTTGGAAAGTGGCGACATGATAGGTCCAAGTCAGCATGGATTTGTGAAAGGGAAATCATGCTTGACAAATCTTCTGGAATTTTTTGAGGATGTTTCCAATAGGGTGGACGGGGGGGGAACCAGTAGATGTGGTGTATTTGGACTTTCAGAAGGCCTTCGACAAGGTCCCACACAAGAGATTGGTGTGCAAAGTTAAAGCACATGGGATTGGGGGTAATGTGTTGACGTGGATTGAGAACTGGTTGGCACACAGGAAACAAAGAGTAGGAGTAAATGGGTACTTTTCAGAATGGCAGGCAGTGACCAGCGGGGTACTGCAGGGTTCGGTGCTGGGGCCCCAGCTGTTTACATTATATATTAATGATTTGGACGAAGGGATTAATTGTAATATCTCCAAATTTGCAGATGACACTAAATTGGGAGGCAGTGTGAACAATGAGGAGGATGCTAGGAGGCTACAGAGTGACTTGGACAGGTTGGGTGAATGGGCAAATGTATGGCAGATGAAGTACAATGTGGATAAATGTGAGGTTATCCACTTTGGTGGTAAAAATAGGGAGGCAGACTATTACCTGAATGGTGGCAGATTAGGGAAAGGGGAGGTGCAACGAGACCTGGGCGTCATGGTACATCAGTCACTGAAGGTGGGAAGGCAAGTGCAGCAGGCAGTCAAGAAAGCAAATGGCATGATGGCCTTCATAGCAAGGGGATTTGAGTACAGGAGTAGGGAGTTGATGCTGCAGTTGTACAGGGCCTTGGTGAGGCCACACCTGGAGTATTGTGTGCAGTTTTGGTCTCCTAACTTGAGGAAGGACATTCTTGCTATTGAGGGAGTGCAACGATGGTTCACTAGATTGATTCCTGGGATGGCCAGACTGACATATCAAGAAAGACTGGATCACCTGAACTTGTATCCTCTGGAGTTCAGAAGAATGAGGGGGGATCTTATAGAGACGTTTAAAATCCTGACTGGTTTAGACAAATTAGATGCGGGCAGAATGTTTCCAATGTTAGGGAAAACTAAAACCAGGGGTCACAGTCTAAGGATAAAGGGAAAGCCATTTAAGACTGAGATGAGGAGGAACTTCTTCACCCAGAGAGTGGTGAATCTGTGGAATTCTCTACCACAGAAGGTTGTTGAGGCCAGTTCGCTAAATATATTCAAAAGGGAGTTAGATATAATACTCACAACTAGGGGGATGAAGGGGTATGGCGAGAAAGCAGGAATGGGGTACTGAGGTAGCATGTTCAGCCATGAACGCATTAAGTGGCGGTGCAGGCTCGAAGGACCGAATGGTCTACTCCTGCACCTATTTTCTATGTTTCTATGTTTTCTATGTTTCTATCTCGGGGGGTTTGTGGGGCTGAAGGAGGTTACAGAGATAGGGAGGGGCGAGGCCATGGAGGGATTTGAAAACAAGGAAAGAGAATTTGGAAATCGAGGCTCTACTTAACTGGGAGCCAATGTAGGTCAGCGAGCACAGGGGAGATGGGCGAACGGGACTTGGTGCGAATTAGGACACGGGCAGCCGAGTTTTGGATGACCTCAAGTTTACGCAACCTACTCAAGGCATCAGCTCTGTTCAGGAGAATCAGCAAAGACACTAAAATTCATCGAAACATTTATTATCCTATGCTTTTAATTACCCATTTGAGAAGCTATTTTACCACAGCTGCTGAGTTTATTTTGTAAAAGCCTCATTTATATTCATTCTAAATGCTCATGGCATGGCAATCAAAATTCCAATTATGGCCAGTGAAGATCGACTGAAACCATCAGGGTAAGTTTGTGTTGGCACAGATATGTTGGGTGTGGACTAATCTTTCACATTGAAAGGTTACAACTTCAGTTCTATTGGTGACTCAATGTGTTACTAGTCAAATCATAAAAAATAAATATGGGTGGGGGAGTCTATCTGGTTCATTCCAGCTCATCTAACCAGAAAAACCTTAAGTCTTAAACCTTAAGTCTTCCGCTTCCTCATAAGCACTCCTCAGATTACAAAGCAGATAAAGTATCTTACAACAAGTTTAACTGGTTACAATGCTCTTCAATTGTGCAAATGATCCCCCCCCACTTAAAATAATGTTGCTGCAGACATTAACCAGGTTAATCCTGGAATGAGTAATTACATTGAAGCAATGAGCACAGGTGTATTTGGGAACCCGAGTTCCCTCACAAGCAGCTATGTTAATGAACCTTGCACAGTTCTTGGAAGCAACACTGTCTTTGTGCTCCAGGCATCCTTTAAATCAGATAAGCATGAAGTATATTCTCAGCATACTAACGTCACAGTCTTTCTACTTGCAGTTTTGTTGGCCTGCTATTCACTCAGTCACCCAACAGCACAGCCTCGTCAAACGTTATCAGTTCTATCTTCTCTCAGTTTAACATTGTGCTATTTAAAGTTTATAAAATTTTAATGCCACTTAAAGTAAGGAAAACTAGGGTGTAACCACACATTTGCCAGAGGCAAGCAACTCGTATAAATGTCCATTAGAGGTGGATGGGCAGAGAAAGGCAGGCAGAGCAGATGTGCTGCGTACATTAGTGTGACAGTTTTAGTGTTTATGCATCGTGCTCTGTTGCTGCAGCAGGTGTTAAAATATACATGAGTGATTTTAGTTTCAGGTGTTGAAAATTATGATCCCAGTATTTGCGTGGAAGGATCGGGGGAGGGCGTTTGTGGGGGAGTGGGGGGGAACCCGGATATCCCAGGAAGGTGGAGGTCCTGCCGAATTTAACAAATTTATCATTTTTTTAAAATAAAGTTTCCCGCCTGACAGCAGGCTAGAGTGAGAGCTGGCCAGCTGCTGATCGGGTAAGCCTGTGGTAGAAGGCCGCAGCCGGGGACCCGGCAATCGGGAGGAAGGGGGGACAGGCTCGGGATTGTGTATTTGGAAGAGAAGAGGGGAGGGAGGGAGGGAGGGGTGTCAGGCGATTGCGGCAAAAGGTTTGCTTGTGGGACTGGGGGGAGCACACCTGATCCTCCTGGCCCACAAGCAGTGCTATGAAAACACGATTAGCACTGTGGGAGTCTGATATAAATATTATAATGAACTATCCCGCCTCTTGAGAGCGGGACACAGACACGGCACGCAACCCGCCACTGTAAAAATGGTCATGATGCGGAGATGCCGGCGTTGGACTGGGGTGGACAAAAATGAGAAGTCGCACAACACCAGGTTATAGTCCAACAGATTTATTTAAAATTACAAGCTTTCGGAGCTGTCGCCCCTTCGTCAGATAAAGTCACAATGAGTGAATCTACAAAAGTTCACAGAATATAAACACAGAAACGCAGAGATACAATCTTTCAGGGAAGGTGTCCTTATATCAAAGACATACCAAGAGCACAGCCAAGACAATGAGATGTGTCCCAGGGGGTCCAACGTGTCAAATCCGGCTGTCTGCAGTGGTTTTTTTTGGGTTTGTTTTTTGTGGTTTTTTTTTGTGTTTGTTTTTTAAAAACTGGAAAGACAGACAACGATGTCAAGTCACGTTCTGTAGCGTGACATGAACCCGATATCCCTATTGAGGCCGTCTTCATGAGAGCGGAACTTGGCTATCAGTTTCTGCTCGATGATTTTGCGTTGTCGTGTGTCTCGAAGGCCGCCTTGGAGAACGCTAACCCGCAGATCCGAGGCTGAATGCCCTTGACTGCTGAAGTGTTCCCCGACTGGGAGGCAACAATCCTGCCTGGCGATTGTTGCGCGGTGTCCGTTCATACGTTGCCTCAATAGGCCTCAATAGGGATATCGGGTTCATGTCACGCTACAGAACGTGACTTGACATCGTTGTCTGTCTTTCCAGTTTTTAAAAAACAAACACAAAAAACAAACCCAAAAAAAACCCCACTGCAGACAGCAGGATTTGACACGTTGGACCCCCTGGGACACATCTCATTGTCTTGGCTGTGCTCTTGGTGTGTCTTTGATGTAAGGACACCTTCCCTGAAAGATTGTATCTCTGCAGTTTCTGTGTTTATATTCTGTGAACTTTTGTAGATTCACTCATTGTACCTTTACCTGATGAAGGGGCGATAGCTCCGAAAGCTTGTAATTTTAAATAAATCTGTTGGACTATAACCTGGTGTTGTGCAACTTCTCATTTTTGTAAAAATGGTGGCAGGTGCGTACACAGCGGGTTGGGGTTGTGTTACGTGATTTTAATTTTTAAACCGCCCTCCCTCCAAACCCTCTCCCGCCCATCATGGGGTGTTGAAATTCCTCTCTACGTGTCCAGATTACTGAATGACCAATTAAATGCATGGATTCAATGCACATATTGATCCAAGCATAAATTTGCCCTCATCTTTTGTACTTTCCACACAGCACTCTGGATATTGGCGGGCGAGGCTGTTAATGTACGTTGCATTTTTCTCCTATCAACACCTTCGTCTGAACGTTTTTTTTTTGGTATAATGGACTCGGAATGAATTTCGACAAATACCTTTCCCTCCTAGCATCAAATTTGAAGGTGCTTCTTTAATGCAATTTTATTCCTTTAAAAAGTGGAGTTGATTTTACCATGAATTGTAAAGTCCCCATAATATGATGCATTATTTTGTCAAAAAAAACCTTTCAAGATGAAAACTACACAAGACCAAATGGAGATATCCAATTTTGGAATCTGTTACCCTTCTTGTAAAAAGTCCCAGATATCTATCAACTCTTCTATGAGACTGATCCTTAATGCCACAGGACATATGCACATTGGATAGAGGCATTGTCATAGATCAGATACAAGATGAGAGCCAGCATCAACCACTAGCCAGAGAAGACCCCAATTAGGAGTTAGAAGTGATATCAGCTGACCCAACCATCCGCCTCAGGAATCTTAAAGCAGGCTGCAACAAATTATGATTTAAGAGGATATGGAGCCAAATAGACAAACCCTTGATCCCTGTAAGTTCCTAGCATGCCATGCATTGTACGCTATGAGTACTATTATAGTGCAAGGTCAGCT
This sequence comes from Squalus acanthias, assembly GCA_030390025.1. Lineage (NCBI taxonomy): Eukaryota > Metazoa > Chordata > Chondrichthyes > Squaliformes > Squalidae > Squalus > Squalus acanthias. Next base: position 617,923 of record CM059427.1, on the reverse strand, counting down.
CAAAGCACTGTGGGGACTCGAAGCACCTGAAAAGCAGTAATCCTGCTGCTACTGCACTGGGACCGCAGTATTCATGCTTAGATCAGTCTATATTAAATGTCTTGCATGTAGCACACCCTTCCAGTGCACATTAACCTTACTTCCCACGCCACAATTTTAAGTCACACTTTGTGTCAACAAGGGGCTTGATCGGGTGGATGCGGTAAGGATGTTCCCAAGGATGGGTAAAACTAGAACTAGGGGGCATAATCTTAGAATAAGGGGCTGCTCTTTCAAAACTGAGATGAGAAGAAACTTCTTCACCCAGAGGGTAGTAGGTCTGTGGAATTTGCTGCCCCAGGAAGCTGTGGAAGCTACATCATTAAATAAATTTAAAACAGAAATAGACAGTTTCCTAGAAGTAAAGGGAATTAGGGGTTACGGGGAGCGGGCAGGAAATTGGACAGGAGGCTGAGTTCGGATCGGTCAAGGCCCTGTGGGTGGCGGAGTGGGCCCAGGGGCTGAGTGGCCGGGTCCTGCTCCTACTTCTTGTGTTCTTTAGATTTGAGGTTAGGATCAGATCAGCCATGATCTTATTGAATGGCGGAGCAGGCTCGAGGGGCCGATTGGCCTACTCCTGCTCCTATTTCTTATGTTCTTATGTTCTTATTATCAACATTTCACAATGTCAAAGTACATGCCCTCATTTGCTTATTATGCTTCTTTAAGAAGAGCATTTCAGATCTCCGGCCACTAGGTGCTGCACTCCCCATCGTGTTTCACAGTACCACCTGTCATTTTGTTTTTTCCCTTATTTCAGGGCCTTTTAAAAAAAATCTTATTTTGGGGATTTTTCACACAATTTTAGGCAGCTGGTTCCACCCCATACCTTCCCAACTTTATTGCTGGTTTTTGGGTTATAGCCTGATTACCCTCCCCCCACCTAACTAGTTTCTTTTCCTAAATAACAACAGAAAACGCTGGAAAAACTCAGCAGGCCAGGCAGCATCCGTGGAGAGAGAAAGAGAGTTAACGTTTCAGGTCGATGACCTTTTCCTGATTAGTAGCAATAAACCCTAGAGCCTAGCACTCAGGCCTACCCACACAACCCATTTTTGGCTGCTCAATTAGGATTTCAGGCCTCTCCTGCCACCCTCTTCCCCAGCCCTATTTCATGTCCTCATTATTAGTGGTTTGGCCTCAAGCCTAACACCTTGGGCGTCATATTCAGCACATTTCAACCCCCAACCATATGACCTTATGCTTCTTTCTCCCTACTCCCTCTGCCATTGGACTTCCTGCATAATCTTCACGCTAGATTCCAGCACAAATACCTATAGTGATTATACTATGCACATATAGAGTATTAACTCTAAGTGCCTCAGCTGACTAAAAGCCACAACACTACACAAATATACGGGTAAATTATTCTCTGCCCTGCTCCAAATAGGACCTTAAAAAATAGATGCAACACGGAGGCAAAACGGGTACTAATCCTTTTCCCTGTTTTGCTCCTAAATAGCACTGCATCCACGCTTCCTATGTGGATTTTCTGCTGGTTCCACCTGACTGCCTAAAGAGGGTGCAGCGATTTAGATGACATTGAGCTGGAGATGGGAGCTTAGACAGAATGTGTGCAGTAGAGCGTCCATTCGGCAGTAGTTCTGCCTGTACTCATCTATTAGGATATGATAGAATTTGTTGAGCAAGGCATGTTTGATAAAGGATTCTGACATGGACTGTGCTTGTTCTGCTGCAAAAATGAGAAGTCGCACAACACCAGGTTATAGTCCAACAGTTTTATTTGAAATTACGAGTTTTCGGAGCGCTGCTCCTTCGTCAGGTAAAGTGAGGGAATACAAATCAGTTACAAAGCCTATATAGACAGAGAACAATGTGTCTGCAGAGATACAATCTGTCAGGGAGGCATTACATCAAAGACACAGCAGAATACAGCTAAGACAATGAGGTGGGGTCACAGGGGGTCCAACGTGTCAAATGCTGCAGTCTGCAGTTAAGCTTTTTACTTTTTTTTAAAACTGGAAATCACATCTGTGAACAAGACAACGACGACTCTAGTCTGGACTCTAGTCTGGACTCTAGTCTGGACTCTAGTCTGGACTCTAGTCATGTCCTGTAGTGTGACATGAAACCGAGATCCCGGTTGAGGCCGTCCTCATGGGTGCGGAACTTGGCTATCAGTTTCTGCTCGATGATTTTGCGTTGTCGTGTGTCTCGAAGGCGTTGTCATGTGTTTCGAGACACACAACAACGCAAAATCATCGAGCAGAAACTGATAGCCAAGTTCCGCACCCATGAGGACGGCCTCAACCGGGATCTCGGTTTCATGTCACGCTACAGGACGTGACTCGAGTCCAGACTAGAGTTGAGACTAGAGTCGTCGTTGTCTTGTTCACAGATGTGATTTCCAGTTTTTAAAAAAAGTAAAAACCTTAACTGCAGACTGCAGCATTTGACACGTTGGACCCCCTGTGACCCCACCTCATTGTCTTAGCTGTATTCTGCTGTGTCTTTGATGTAATGCCTCCCTGACGGATTGTATCTCTGCAGACACATTGTTCTCTGTCTATATATACTTTGTTGATTTGTATTCCCTCACTGTACCTGACGAAGGAGCAGCGCTCCGAAAGCTCGTAATTTCAAATAAAACTGTTGGACTATAACCTGGTGTTGTGCGACTTCTCTCATTTTTGTCCACCCCAGTCCAACACTGGCATCTCCGCATCATGTTCTGCTGCAGGTAGAGATTGTGGCAGTTAATCCCCGTGCCTTATGCAGGCTCTCTGTTGTCATGGAGGATAGAGTGGAGCTAAAAAAGATACATAGGGGGTGAAATTCGACAAGGCCCAAAAACGGGCACAGGCACGGGCACATTCAGAAAGCGCAGGCAGCATGTCAATTTGGTGCTGCCTGCTAATTAACATGATAGCAGCACACAGTCTAGTGACTCGAGCACTGCTGACAGGCTGTGCGCTCAGCAGGTGTCCCAAGTTCACATTGCTGGAGTGAGGCTGGCTTTACTTAAAGCTAGCCTGCTCCTTTTCGAGCAATCTCTTGCACTTAAAGCAGAACTGCCTTCTGCACATAAAAATACTATAAGTGCTTCAACTCTAACCCAAATGGCCAGGGAAAGGACACCCAGGGTCATGGACGCAGCACTCCAGCTTTTTGCAGGGGGTCAACACTGGAAGAAAGGTCCTCTACCCACAAGGAGCCAGGAGGCTCTCCAGAAAGGATGTGGGACCAGATCGTCGAGGCTGTTACTGCCAGCAGTGTCGCCCCCCCAGGACCTGGCTCCAGTGCCTAAAGAAGTTTCATGACCTCAGATGAGTGGCCAAGGTCAGTGAATCCATCTTTAAAAGCCGTCTCCTACCAACTGCACCACTAGCCTCACACACTGCTCAATGCACGAACCCCCCATCACTCACCTACCAACAATTTCCAACAAACACGAGGCACACTCACATTCCCAGCTTCACCTCACCCCCTTGGAGGAGATGGTGCTGGCCATTCTTGACAGGGGCATGGCTGATTCTCTGGCCAGCAGCGGAGCTGAAAGGATACAAGATGCTGGTATCCTCATACGTTATCCTCCTTCTCACATCACACTTCCCCCTCATCCCACAACCTCTTCCGATTTACAAGCTGTACATGCTGTAAACATGCACTTCTTGCTTTACCCCCTCCCCTCACCACAACCCTACCCTTGTGCCTTCCTCATTTCAGATACCCAAGAAATCCAGCCTGCCCAACCAGTGGGTCAACAAGAAGAGGGGGAGGAGAGTGAAGAAGAAGAAACACTGGCACTCGATTTCACACTCCCAGCCACCTGGAGGTAGTCTTGGAAGGTCATCTGCAGTCTCCCCACTGAAAGTCAGCTCAGCAGCATTCCACCAGCCATGCTGCAGCCACTGGGGTGGCACTGCGTGACATCACTAGGATAGAAACATAGAAGACAGGAGCAGGAGTAGGCCATTCGGCCCCTCGAGCCTGCTCCGCCATTCGATGAGATCATGGCTGATCATCCAAACTCAGTACCCTGTACCTGCCTTCTCCCCATATCCCTTGATACCTTTAGCTTTAAGAAATATATCCAACTCATTCTTGAATATATTTAATGACTTGGCCTCAACTACCTTCTGTGGTAGAGAATTCCACAGGTTCACCACTCTCTGGGTGAAGAAATTCTTCCTCATTTCTGTCCTAAATGGCTTACCCGTTATCCTTAGGTTATGACCCCTGGTTCTGGACTCTCCGACCATCGGGAACATTCTTCCTGCATCTAGTTTGTCCAGACCTGTCAGAATTTTATATGTTTCGATGAGATCCCCTCTCATTCTTCTATACTCCAGCGAGTATAAGCCCAATCGACCCAATCTCTCCTCATATGTCATTCCTGCCATCCCAGGTATCAGCCTTGTGAATCTTCAGAGAACTCCTTCCATGGCAAGAACATCCTTCCTCAAAAACTGCACACAATACTCAAGGTGTGGTCTCACCAAGGCCCTGTACAACTGCAGCAGGACATCCCTGTTCCTATACTCAAACCCTTTCGCTATGAAGGCCAACATACCATTTGCCTTCTTCACCGCCTGCTGCACCTGCATGCTTACTTTCAGCGACTGGTGCACAAGGACACCCAGGTTTCGTTGCACTTCCCCTTCTCCCAATCTATTGCCATTCAGATAATAGTCTGCCTTTCTGTTTTGACACCAAAGTGGATAACCTCGCATTTATCCACGTTATATTGCATCTGCCACGCTTCTGCCCACTCACCCAACCTGTCCAAATCATCCTGGAGTTTCTCGGTATCCTCCTCGCAGCACACACTCACACCCAGCTTTGTGTCATCTGCAAACTTGGAGATATTACATTTAGTTCCCTTATCTAGATCATTAATGTATATTGTGAATAGTTGGGGTCCAAGGACCGATCCCTGCGGTACCCCACTAGTCACTGCTTGCCACTCGGAAAAAGGCCCATTAATTCCTACTCTCTGCTTTCTGTCCGCCAACCAGTTCTCTATCCAAGTCAATACCTTGCCCCCAATCCCATGTGCCTTAACTTTACACGCTAATCTCTTATGCGGGACCTTATCGAAAGCCTTTTGAAAGTCCAAATACACCACATCTACTGGTTCTCCCTTAACTATTTTCCCAGTTACATCCTCAAAAAATTCCAGTAGATTAGTCAAGCACGACTTACCTTTTGTAAATCCATGTTGACTTTGTCCGATCCTGTCACTGTTTTTCAAGTGCTCAGCTATTACATCCTTTATAATGGACTCTAGCATTTTCCCCACTACCGATGTCAGGCTTATCGGTCTGTAATTCCCCGCTTTCTCTCTACCACCCTTTTTGAATAGTGGGGTAACATTAGCTACCCTCCAATCCATGGGTACAGTTCCAGATTCCATCGAATGTTGGAAGATGATCAGCAATGCATCTACTATTTCTAGGGCCACTTCCTTAAGTACCCTAGGATGTAGATTATCAGGCCCTGGGGATTTATTGGCCTTCAATCCCGTCAATTTGCCTAACACCATTTCCCTGCAAATACTGATTTCTTTCAGTTCCTCCCTTTCATCAGACCGTATGTTCTCCAACACCTCTGGGAGGTTATTTGTGTCCTCCTTTGTGAAGACAGAACCAAAATATGCATTTAATTGGTCTGCCATTTCTTTGTTCCCCATTATAACTTCCTCTGCTTCTGACTGCAAGGGACCTACACTTGATTTCACTAATCTTTTTCTCTTCACATATCTATAAAAGCTCTTACAGTCAGTTTTTATGTTCCCAGCAAGCTTACATTCATATTCTATTTTCCCCTTCTTAGGATAGGCAAAGGCAAACACAAGACAATTATTAAGGGAATGCACAAGGGTGATTCGTTGATTTTTGATGTAATATTGGATGCATATATGGATAAAGTTGGATTGGAAAGTTTGCTTTGTGGTGGCTTTTATTTCAACATTGTGGCCAAGAGGCCGCTGTGATGGTCAGTAACAGAGGGAAGGTAAGGTGTGGGACACATATTGAAAGTGGGAATTGGGGTTGTGGTCACTAGTACCGCAGGTGGATGATTCAATCTCGGATATCCCGGCCAGAAAGGGGCTGTCTGGGTTGCCTCCTTCCTTCTGCTTCCTCCTCCCTCTGCGAGCAGCTTGTTCCCTTTGCTGTCTCTGCTCCATCTCCATGTAATGTTGCAGCCCAAGGGCGACTGCAACTAGAGCCCCCAGGACTGGGAGCAAGTGGTGATCTCAGAGGCTTTCCTTTCAGAGCCGAAGCCTTGCAAACATCCAGCAGCACTCTCTGCATACTTTAGCAACTTTTTAAATGTATTGCACCAAGCCACTACTCCAATAAAAGGTATAAAAAAAGTCCAAAAGCAAAAATCTAAACTTACTTAAAGATGTGTGTGTCCCTTTAAGAAGCGCTGGCAGCATGTGCACGCGTGTTCTTCCGTGCGTGGTTTGGAGAGGGCGATACCAAGAGTGGCAATGTCCAAAATCACAGATCATGCGTCACTTCAGGCATTGCACGCCAATTGACATCACGATCTGCATCATTTAAATGTGGGCGGCAAGTGCAGGCAACGACACCGCTGCCGACCTGCCCAAAATGGCGGCCGCCATGTTCCGCGCTGGAAGTGGGCGGAAGCGAGGCGGCCGCCATTTTTTCAGCAAAACCGGCCTGAATGACCGGCGCTACACCTCCCAATTTCATGGCCATAAACTCTGGGGGAGATGTTTTCTATCGAGGCAGAGTTCTCAGGAAGTTGACTCAAGCTGCCTTTTGGGCTTTCAGCAGGTCTTGGACGTAGTGCTGAATCTGGAGGTAATGGAAGACATCCGTTGCGCCATGTAGAAACTTGAAGGATGTGACTCGACGCCTGTAACGTAGTTTGCCTATTGAGGTGATGCACTTCTCACGCCATGTTTCAAAACCTCATTATGGTGAATGACTGTAGAAACTCATTGCTGTGCTATAGTGGGGAAGATGGCTGACACCCACATGGGCCTATTAACTTAATGCAGGCCTCCTTTCAGGCTTCCGATACTACTGACTCTATCTGCTGTTTTTTGGTTCCCACAAGTCTTTTCGAGGGAAAGGGGATGCATTTTCTCCAGAGTGTAAAGTTAAAGAACATTCAGGCTTGCTGGGGTGGGGGGATAAATCTAATATTTCTCTCATTGGGGTGGAATTTGGGGCAGAATCCCAGATCTGCCAGGTTTGCCCTTTGCCTCATTTGCCCTTGAAAATCCTGATCAGGGTAGGGGTTGTTGGGGGTTGCATATAATGACACCACTATTCCTGACCAGAATGGAAATGATTAGGTAATTCTCCCATCAATTACTGCTGTAAGTGACTGGGATTGATGTTACGCACATTGTATTATGTAACTATCCTCCATTCACTGCATTTTGCTGGCGAAATCACCCTGCTTTTACCAGGAGACGTTGCTGTAGTTTGGGTCATGAGTTCGGTTTGCTGTAGTTTGTAGAGACTCTTTTTAAGTAGACTCTGTAGACTCCTGTAGTGGGCTGTTGAAACAAACTCTGTTTGATGAGTAAATAGACTTTGTTTGCTGAGCACCCTGCCATAAGTCCCGGCCCACCTCCAATTCAGTATTTAGGAAGGATCGACAAAAAAGAAAGGGAGGAGGGGTAGCATTGCTGGTAAAAGAAGGGATAAATGCAATTGAAAGGAAGGATATTAACTCAGTTAATACAGAATCTATATGGGTGGAGCTAAGAAATAGCGAGGGGCGAAAAACATTAATAGGAGTGGTATATAGGCCTCCAAATAGTAAAATAGAGGTTGGGGAGGGCATCACGAGGGAAATTAGAGAAGCGTGCAATAAGAGCACAGCTGTCATCATAGGTGACTTTAACTTACATATAGATTGGAATAGCCTAATCAGTAAAAATAATGAGGAGGAGGAATTCCTTGAGTGTTTAAGGGATGGTTATCTGGATCAATATGTCGAGGAACCAACTCGGGAACAGGCTATATTGGACTGGGTACTGTGCAATGAGAAGGGACTAATTAGTAATCTTGTTGTACGGGGACCCTTGGGTCAGAGCGATCATAACATGATCGATTTCTCACTCGAAATGGAGAGCGAAGAAATTGACTCAGATACTAAGGTCCTGAATTTAAACAAGGGGAATTATGATGCCATTAGACGGGAACTGAATAGGTCTGATTGGACAACGTTCCTGGGAGGACTGGAGGTAGATAAACAATGGCAAGCATTTAAAGATAGAATTACAAAATTGCAAAAATTGTTTATACCAATCTGGCATAAAAGGAAATCTAAAAAGGTGACTCAACCGTGGATAACAGGGGAAATTAGAGACAGCATAAAATCCAAAGATAGGGCGTATAAAATAGCCAAAAAAAGCACCAGAGCGGAAGATTGGGAACAGTTTAAGATAGAGCAAAGGAGGACAAAGGGCTTAATCAAGAGGGGCAAAATAGCTTACGAAAGCAAGCTGGCGGAAAATATAAAAACTAACTCCAAAAGCTTTTATAAGTATATCAAGAGGAAAAGACTGGTGAAAACCAAAGTTGGCCCATTGCAGTCAGATACGGGGGAATATATAACGGGAAATAAGGAAATGGCAGACCAACTAAATGCATACTTTGGGTCAGTCTTTACGAAGGAAGACACAAAAAACCTCCCTGGGATATTGGGAAAAATAGGGACATTTGCAAAGGAGGAACTGACGCAAATCAATATCTCTAAGGATATGGTGTTAAGGAAGCTAAAGGGATTGAAGGCGGACAAATCCCCAGGGCCTGATAACATGCATCCTAGGGTGCTGAAGGAGGTGGCCCTAGAGATAGCGGATGCACTAAGTATGATTTTTCAGAATTCATTAGACTCGGGAACAGTGCCCATGGATTGGAGGGTAGCTAACGTTACCCCACTATTCAAAAAGGGGGGTAGGGAAAAAGCAGGTAATTACAGACCTGTAAGCCTTACATCAGTTGTGGGCAAAATGCTGGAGTCCATCATTAAGGATGAAATAGCGGAGCACTTAGCAAATGGGGACAGGATAGGACAGAGTCAACATGGATTTACAAAGGGTAAATCGTGCTTGACTAATCTATTGGAATTTTTTGAGGGAGTAACTGGTAAAATAGATGGGGGAGAGCCAGTAGATGTGGTGTACCTGGACTTCCAAAAGGCCTTCGATAAGGTCCCACATAAAAGATTAGCAGGGAAAATTGAAGCTCATGGGATAAAGGGGAAAGTATTGACGTGGATAGAGAACTGGCTGTCAGATAGAAAACAGAGAGTTGGAATAAACGGCTCATTTTCTGAATGGCAGGCAGTAACAAGTGGGGTACCACAGGGATCTGTCCTGGGTCCCCAGCTGTTCACAATTTACATTAATGACCTGGATCAGGGAGTCGGATGCAGCATTTCCAAATTTGCAGACGACACTAAACTAGGAGGGGGGGTGGGCTCAGAGGAGGAGACCAGGAAGCTCCAGAGCGATTTGGATAGACTGGGTGATTGGGCGGATAAATGGCAGATGCACTATAATGTGGACAAGTGCGAAGTTATCCACCTTGGGTGCAGGAACGGGAGGGCAAATTATTATTTAAATGGCAATAAATTGGGAGAGGGGGAAGTACAGAGAGACCTGGGTGTTCTTGTACACCAGTCACTGAAGGCGAGCATGCAGGTGCAACAGGCGGTCAAGAAGGCAAACGGTATGCTGGCCTTCATAGCAAAAGGGTTGGAATACAGGAACAGGGATACCTTGCTGCAGCTGTACAGGGCACTGGTGAGACCACACCTCGAGTACTGTGTACAATTTTGGTCGCCTCATCTGAGGAAAGATGTTCTTGCCATGGAGGGGGTGCAGCGGCGATTCACCAGGCTGATACCAGGAATGGCGGGATTGACCTATGAGGAGAGACTATGTAGTTTAGGGATGTACACACTGGAGTTTAGAAGATTGAGAGGGGACCTCATAGAAGTGTATAAAATTCTGACAGGTCTAGACAGACTAGATGCAGAAGGAATGTTTCCCTTGGCGGGTGAGAACAGAACTAGAGGACATAATTTAAGGATAAGGGCTAAACCATTTAGGACAGAAATGAGGGGGAATTTCTTCACTCAGAGGGTGGTGAACCTGTGGAACTCATTGCCACAGAGGGCAGTGTACGCCAGCTCATTAAATATATTTAAGAGGGAATTAGATATATTTCTACAGGCAAAAGGGGTTAAGGGTTACGGAGAGAAGGCGGGGACGGGATACTGAATTGGAGGATCAGCCATGATCTCATTAAATGGCGGAGCAGGCTCGAAGGGCCGGATGGCCTACTCCTGCTCCTATCTTCTATGTATCTATGTATCTATGTAACTCATTGGCTGACACACTGGTGTCAAAAGACACTCGACTTGGGGGGGGTGGGGGGGAGCTGTGAAGGTGGGGAGAGCAGGTGTGTCTTCCTCCTGCCCCTCCTCCCTTGTTCTGGCAACAGTTTGGTGGCATGTCAGGGGATGTTTCTGGGCTAACAGCATCTTCCACAGCAGCTGGAACAGAAAACTAAGCTCAACCTCCCCTCCCCCTCCCCCAACAAAATTAAAACAATGTGCTGATTATATTTAAAGTAAATCAAAAACCAGATCTACTTTGAAGTTTTATTTGACATTCAGATTATAAATTGTTGCTTTTTGTCCAGCTGACCCCTGGATTGTATTTGTACCTCACTCTGAACTGGGCATATTTCATTTTGTTTGAGGAACTGAACCATGAACTCAGATGTTTCTCAGCAGCAGGGTTCCACTGTAATTATGCAATAACAGTGAAAAGAGCGGTGCAGAAAAAAACATATCATTTTGATATAGTTTGGTTTGACCAGGAGGGTGTTGCAATGCATGTCTCATACTGGCTGGATTTATGCAGTGGAATGTGCCTGGGGCTCGGGGTGAAAAGTCCAGAATTCTGCGAAACGCTGCCAAACTTGAGCCAGAATGGGTAAAATAAAAACACTGCATACTTGAGTTCTCCTTCCAAGCATAATGTCATACTATGGGGGTAATGCAACTTTGGCTGTGGTTATAGTGCCGTTTTCATACCAAGGCATCACGGTTTCAGGTGAGTAGTACAACTGAAGAGTCGAGGTCAGCAATCTGACTCCTGAACACACTGAAGCCCATAGAAGCTAGACCATCTCCGTTAGCTGGTTTGACACTACTTTGGTTTCACAATGGATGTAGTATAACTCAATGCAGATAATCGGTAAAAGAAACATTTAGATCACAGCTATTGAAAACTTTTTAAGGGAGATGTGAAATGCTGTGTTCCACTCAGATTCAGTCTTCAGTTAGGAGTACAGGGATTCAGTTCAAAGTCTAGATTGAATGTTTGCTTTATAGTGGAAAACAGTATCTTCTAGCACTATGTTGTAGCAAGAAACTTTGAAGAGTTGGCGTATATTGAGCCAGAATTTGCTGGAATACGTGATGTTATGAAAGGGAAATCCTGTTTAACAAACCTATTGGAGTTCTTTAAGAATGTAACTAGTGGAATAGACAAAGGGGAACCAGTAGATGTGGTGTATTTGGATTTTCAGAAGGCCTTCGATAAGGTCCCACACAAGAGGTTGGTGAACAAAATTAGGGCACATGGAATTGAGGGTAATATACTGGCATGGATTGAGAATTGGTTAACAGACAGAAAACAAAGAGTAGGGATAAACGGGTCTTTTTCAGGATGGCAGGCTGTAACTAGTGGGGTACCGCAAGGATCGGTGCTTGGGCTCCAGCTATTCACAATCTATATCAATGATTTGGATGAGGGGACTAAATGTAACATTTCCAAATTTGCTGATGATACAAAGCTAGGTGGCAGTGTCAGTTGTGAAGAGGCTTCAAGGGGATCTCGACAGGCTCAGTGAGTGGGCGAGAACATGGCAGATGGAATATAATGTGGATAAATGTGAAGTTATCCACTTTGGTAGAAAAAACAGAAAGGCAGTGTATTTCCTAAATGGTGAAAGATTGGGGAATGCAGATGCTCAAAGGGACCTGGGTGTCCTTGTACATGAGTCACTGAAAGTGAATGTGCAGGTGCAGCAAGCCATTAGGAAGGCAAATGGTATGCTGGCCTTCATTACAAGAGGATTTGAGTACAGGGGTAAAGAAGTCTTACTCCAATTATATAGGGCCTTGGTGAGACCACACCTGGAGTACTGTGTACAATTTTGGTCTCCTTACCTAAGGAAGGATATACTTGCCATAGAGGAAGTGCAACAAAGGTTCACGAGATTGATTCCTGGGATGGCGGGACTGTCGTATGAGAAGAGATTGAGTAAACTAGGCCTGTATTCTCTTGAATTCAGAAGAATGAGAGGGGATCTCATTGAAGCATACAAAATTATTACAGGGCTTGATAGGGTGGATGCAGAGAGAATGTTTCCCTTGGCTGGGGAGTCTAGAACCAGGGGCCACAGCCTCAGGATAAAGGGTAGGCCATTCAGGACTGAGATGAGAAGAAATTTCTTCCCACAGAGGGTGGTGAATCTTTGGAATTCTCTACCCCAGAGGACTGTGGAGGCTCAGTCATTGGGTATATTCAAAACAGAAGTCGATAGATTTCTGACTAGTAAGGGCATCAAGGGATATGGCGATAGGGCCGGTGAATGGAGTTGAGGCAGAAGATCAGCCATGATCTCATTGAACGGCGGAGCAGGCTCGAAGGGCCGAATGGCCTACTCCTGCTCCTATTTCCTATGTTGTTATGTGCGATGTACACCGTTAATGGAGTATTTGTGTTCTCTATTTGTCTCGCACTAAATTTGCTGGAGAATCAATCCGGCTATGGCACAGCGACCTCAATAACCAATCAGGGACTTTGTACACAGAGCAGCCATTGGCTTACTCCATCAATCAACCAAATGGCACTCTAAAAAGCTGAGAACAGATGCCATGACAATTTAGGTGTCAGTGGCTCAGTGGGTAGCACACTCACCTCTGAGTCAGTCTAGGGACTTGAGCACAAAATCTAGGCTGACACTCCAGTGTAGTACTAAGCGAGTGCTGCACTGTTCGAGGTGCCGTCTTTCAGATGAGACGTTGAGCTGAGGCCTCATCTAGCGTCTCAGGTGGATGTAAAAGATCCCATGGTACTATTTCGAAGAAAGGCAGGGGCGTTCACCCCCGGTGTCATAATCAAAATTTATCCCTCAACCAAACAGATTATCTTGTTATTTTCACATTGCTGTTTGTTGGACCTTGCTGTGCACAAATTGGCTGCCGTGTTTCTTGCATTACAACAGTGATTACAACTCAAAAGTACCTAATTGGCTGTAAAGTGCTTTAGGACATCCTGAAGTCATGAAAGGTGCTACATAACTACAAATTCTTTCTTCCTTTATAACTCAGAATGAGGTTTGGTATTGGGAGGTAAGTGAGCTGCAGGTCCTGAAATAATCTTAAATCAATTTGAAACAGTTAATCTCATTAAAAATAAATTGTAGAATGCTGTAAAGAAGTCCAGTGTCTACACATCCCCTTTTCCACAGAGATGTTGCAAGAGGATGCGAAGACACAGGCTCCAAACTTTGGGGACGAGGACCTTCGAGCCCCAGTGGATGAGATGGAGCTTCAGCGAGACTGGCCACTGGGGACACTGGCGAGGGCTTGAAATTCTAAAATGTTCTTGTTTATAAGAAGCTATGTTGACACATTTTGTTAGTTCAAAAATTGTTTAATAATGTTTGAACAAATTTCCATTGAAAGTGTTACAGGAATATTTTCGCACAATTTCTCATACTATGCGCTACTTTTAAATTGACTACCTCAACACAGTGTCACCATCGCTGCTGCTGCTGAGTATGCAGGCAGTGAAGTAGACAGATTCATTGTAGAATAGTTATTTATAGTTAAACACATTTGTACCTAAAGTACTGGGAATAAAATAAAACTAGCCACTAACACAAATTATAATGAGCAATGCATTAACATGGACTCTTTAAAGTAAAATGAATTAATTCTTAGTTCTCATGACGCAGACAGTGGATGATTAAGTTCCAATGACATGTATTTCATTAAGTAAGTGCTTTTGAGTGCCATTGCCTCAAAGTGAATTTTGTAATAAATTTGGTTTTGTGAAAATGGCTGCTGAATCTTAAAGCAGAATTAAAAACTTTAAAATGTTCAATCTATAGTACATAAAATATCTTGCTCCTACAGCCCACTGGAAGGATTACAGCACAAGTTTATACAGGCAGTTTCCATTATACATTTCTGCGCATAGGATTGGTGGCAGCAAAATGAGAGGCATCGAATCGACAGGGGGACCTAGGCTGTCTGGGGAAGTTTTTTATACTACTTGGAAAAGAAAATTGGGAAAGAAATCAATGACAACAAAGTTTAATCAGATGCGTCATTATGCTTTCCCTGCTCAACATTCCACCATGGCCTCGAGGCTGCCCAAGAGGTCTGCTATGTTCATGCTTTTTATTCAATTGGCTGCATATCTCTGTGTGTTACTGACCATGTTGGTCCTGCTCGTTTGCCTGCCAACTCTGGTTGTGGAGTCTGTTGACTGATGGGAGGTTTCTCCTATCACTTTTCCAAAAGCATAAGCTGGCAAAGGACTGAGGATAATTCAGCATCCATCAACTTGCTCTGTGCTTCTGCCTGCATGCCTCTGGAGGCAGACTCCTCATACTGGCCAATGAACTGTTCGGGCACGGGGTGTTGCACTGCCAAAAATTATAATTTCGGGCGGGAATCAGGCGGGAGGGGAATCCCCACCTAGAGTTCATCATGAAACCTCGGCCATTTCAACTCAGGGGCAGTACTGTCTCCTACCCGAGACCGGTGGGAGTGATAGCAGGACAAGCGGGCGGGAGCAGAAATCGGGTCGGGAGACTGTTTCTATTGAAGTCAGTGGAAACGGTAATCGGGTGAGGTGTTTAACAGGAGGCCAAGCCGATATCGCACATTTTACACTACCATCCATATTAAAATGAATCCCCTGGAATCTGTTGGAGTGTATCGTGCCAGTACAATAATAACTAACCAAGCTGCAGTACAATATTACCTCAAAGTGCCAATACCTGTAAAATCTGGAAATCTGTAGGGTTGATGCTATATTGAAAGTGTGATTATCACATTTTTGCAGGTACGGTACTAAAATATAAATGCCCCAGTACAGACATCTTTCTACTGTAGTGTATTTTTATTCAGTGTTTCTAAACATACCAAATATATCAGTAGATTATACAGTGTCTTCATGATACCAGACATTTTTAAAATTGTATTACCCTGCTCAAAAAACAATTGAATTTCTGAGAAATGTCAGTTTAAAATAGTGAATGGAAACATACGAAGCCTATTGTATTCTAAGCCAGTTAAAACAGTGCTGAATGCATTAGAAAAATATATTTCACAATTAACTTTTTAGTTCCTAGGAGTTTGAAGTATCCTTGATTTAGTCAGAATACAGGCCCCTTTTTCAAAGGTCATTTAATGGCGATTCTTTATCCTTAGGACTAAATGTAATAGGTACAGGAACAGAGTAAACCTTTCATGGAGATAATCCTGCAAATACTGAAGTAATTGGTTTGAGAGAACATTTGAGCATTTAAGTCCCTACTCAGGGAATTGAAATGTGTCCTTGAAGCAGAGAAAAATCTCAGAGATCTCCTGTTGCAAGCATTTGATTAGTTGAGTATTATGATCGATGATATTCATTTTCAGATTGCCAGTACAACATGAAATTTGATTCCCCAAACACCAATAAAACTCCCGGAATCCCATGTAATAAAAATATATTTACCAGTTCTCCTGATGATGATTCTGACTTAAGTAAATTCCATTCCGGTTTTAACTGGAATCCTCCCACACCTGCTAGAACAGAGATACCCGGGTGCATAGTCAACTAGATTAAATCCAAGGTACTACTCTCAATTAATTCTGTGCTAAAGTTTCTCTGACAGCACTATTTGCTCATAAACCAGGAAGGATTAGATACCTGGGGACTTCTGTTCCCATCAGGCTGGAGAAATTTGCTGATATTAATTGTAACTCAGTGTGGAGAAAGTCTAGGCTGCACCTATAGAGAGTTTGATGCATTTCTTATCATGGGTCGGATGAACATAGAAAACAAAAAGATTTCCCCATAATTATTGATTCAGCATGATTTTTCTGTCGGTTCTGCGAGAGGCTTTTTAAAATTCCAACAACATGGTCAGCTCTTACGCACAGGAATGGAAAGAACCTGTTCACAGAAAAGGATTTATGAACTGCAGTTCCATATCCACTGTTACATGGATTTTCCATTCAAACAGAGATAACTTGTGCTTTATTCTAAAATATTGGGAGTGTGTGAGGGATCGATTGTAATTGCTGTGGGTGGTTTCAAATTACCAGCAATAGATAGAGAAGCCTGTAATGGGAGTAAAAGAAATTTCTGGACATGGCACTAGATTTCTACATGTGCCACATAAAGTCCAGGGGATGCTAAAGAGGTTATAGTTAGAGAGTGCCTTGGAAACAGCAAACACAATTCCAGCAATCAGTTAAAGCTTAGGTGTATGATGGAGAATTTGAAGGCGTATAACAGATATTCTCAATTTAAAGAGAGGAAATAAAGAGAGAAACAAGAGAACGAGATGGGACTATATTGTTAGAAAGACCAAGTACAGTAAATGGAACATTTTCAAGACTACCTTTATACCAATTGAGGGCTGGATTATGGTTGTGGAGTTGTAGCTCCTTCTAACCCTAGGGAAGGAAAGGGCAAATAGGCTATATAAAGGCAAATTCCAGAAGGCTCATGAAATTACATAGTTAATACAATATCAAAAAAGGAAGTTCACCTTTCAGATTGTCGTAAAAACCTAACTGGTTCACTAATGGCCTTTTGGAAAGAAAACCTGCTATCCTTACCCGGCCTGCCCTATATGTGGCTCCAGTCCCACACCAAATTAGTTGACTCTTAACTGCCCTATGTATTTTCCGAGAAAGTCATTCAGTTCTAAGGATGGGCAATAAATGCTGGCCTTGCCAGCGATGCCATATCCTAAGAATGAAAAAAAAAGTGAAAGCGCGTTCTATTCCTAGCACAGATATCCCTGCACCTTCATGAATACAAAACATCACCCCCAAAATATAAATTAAAATAGAAGATACAAGGAATACTTGAATAGGACAGGATATATGATAATTATGTATAGGGATGCACTGAATTATTGTACTGCTCTCTCACTACTACATAATAAAACAATTAATTGGTGGAGGGGAAATCAGTCAATATCACCTCTCTCTGTTGAATGACAGCTTGCACTTATTTGCTGGCACTTATACAACTATGCAAATATACAAAGTAATTCTAGTTACCCACTATATTAATTAAGATTCTCTTTCATTGCTATGGAAGCTCGGCCTTTAAAAATGTTATATAATTAACCGTCATATATTTAAATGCAGTAGACTGAATTATCTGTCCAGTAATACAAGCTATCTTAGGTGTACCATAATGATGCTTAATCCTAATTTCACCAGTTTCTTCTAATGCCTCTGTCATCTTACCAGTGATGTCCTGACAAGTTGGCTGTTGAATCTGTATTGCTCATTCATTATCCTTCACGGTATTGACAGAAAGTGCTGTACACTGACTAACCCATTACTGTGCTAAATGTTAGATCTGTTGTCCCATGAGGCATAATAGACTTAATGTATTACTTTGGAGTGCTAAATAAGCATATTATCCTCCTAGGCATAGCTAAGCATGACCAATCGACCTGAAACATTGGCCCTGATATTTACGGGGTAGGACCACAGTTGTGGGGGGGTGGGGGGAGCCCGGAAATCCTAGGGACATGCAGCTCATTATCATTTGGTTATTCCGTTTCCTGCCTGGCAGCCGGCCAGATTGACAGGCTGGCCGGGAAAACCTGTGGTAGGAGATACCTGGCAATCGGGAGCGAGGGAGGAACGGAAAGATCGGGGCTTGGAGCTGGGGCGGGGTCGGAGCCCGGCAATTGGGATGGAGGCAGGGATTGAAAGATTGGGGGGGCGGGGGGGGCGTGGTCGGCCGATCGCTGGAGCGAGGTGAAGTCGCAATCGGCAGAAGGTTTGCTTGAGGGGCTGGGGGAAGCACTCCTGCTCCTCCTGGCTCACAAGGAGTGCTCTAAAGAGTCCTTACCTGCTAAAGCCAGCAGCTCCTGTCTCCATTTCGCCGCCGGATTTCCCAAGGCCTGGGAAACCCAGCCGGCAACCGTTAAATTAAAATCAGGCTCCCAATTGCGCTATGGGAACCTGATTTAAATAGTATAATGAGGTGTTCCGCCTCTCCCAAGATGGGACACAGGCACACCTCGCTACCCACTGTCGTAAAAATGGCGACAGATGCATACAAGGTGGGTTAGGGTCATGTTTTGCGAACCAGATCTACCTAAATGGTTGGGCTTTGTGATGTGTATATATATACTGTATATATGGGGAATAAAATATTTTCTCAATTTATGCTTTAAGCAACAACATTGAGCATGCCCTGGTGAGGTACAGCAGAGATTTGATGCAGAGTATATCCCCCTTAACTCTAACCCAACAAATGTGCTCAACCTTGAAAAGTACCTCATACTGGATAATTCTTTCTTTTCTGTTTCAAAGCACTAGTCATTGTTATGGTTTCTCGACTTGCCAATTTAAGCCACGATACCAGACATTTTGAGCCGGAGAGCTTCACTCATTAGGAAATGGATTGATCTGCCAAAGTTTATTTTCTACTGGATTCTACTAGCCAGCAACTGAGATTAACCTTTCATCGCATCAGTCTGGGCCTCATTTGAACCCTGAGGCTATAGGACAGTGTGCTGATTCACCTCGTCCCCAGTGAATAAATATTCCTTAAAAATTTCAAGGCTTTATTTGATGTGCAACTTTTAATTCCAGCAACCAGCACTACAGGATGCTTAGATTGGTTCTTCTACTGAAAGTGTCTAAGTCATTGCTCTGAAAAGAAAGATGTAGCTCAGAATGACTACTTCCAGATTATATTGGCTATATGACCTTTTCATGGTCTTTCTTTTGCTGATCTGCAGGGTTCTGAATGATTGTTTTCTCCCCATCAATAGCATGTTGTTTGAGTTGATGTGACAGCATGCATCTACTATTTTTATTATGAAAATGTAAGTTGTTAGTTTACTATATTGTGTAAAGAACAATGCGGTGGTTTGATTCATGATGCAACCAATGCTGGCCCACCTACTAAAGCTTTTCAAAGATGTTTTCTAGTCTTAGTACAGTACCATAAATTTCTTGTCAGACTTACATATTTAAAAATGCACAATGTTGATCAAGGGGTAGTTCAAAATTAATTTTACTCTACAAGAGAGGCTTTCAATAGCACGTTAGATTGTGAATTCAGAGTTAGAAATGTAGAAGCCATTATACAGCACATCATAGGCAATATTTCAGGAAAGAAACCATAGGCTCCTCAATGAAGGGTTGAGATTTGATTTCTTTTACTGGATTGCTAAAACTTCAATTATTCAATTTATTGGCAGCACATTCTTCTTCCTCGTCCAAGATTTCCTTGGTGTGGTATTTGTAGCAAAGTGGTAAATGGCGTGTTATAACAAATAGCAAACCTGTGTAAAATTCATTTACAATTTTGGCGATGCACAGGAAATGTTGCCCTCGAGAGTAAACTCATTAACCTTTCATGTTTCAGGACTTTTTTCACCATCTTTCCCACAGGATTTGAAAAGTAAAGTTACTTAAATTTTTTAAAACAATGGCCTGGAGTTTCTGTTAGGTTGTGCTGTTACTTCCAGTGCAATTGGCCCAAAATCGGCCGAACCAGCACAAAAGATCAAGGAATTTCAAGCGGAAATTACGTCTAGCGCAACTCGAGTTTCCACGATCTTTTGAGCTGGTTTAAAAAAGATTGTGCTGGAAGCCCGCCCCACCCACAAAACTGGCCACGCCCCAGATCGAATTAATCACCAAGATACTGTGTGTTTTGTCGTGGCTCTCATTTCAGCTTTGTGTCCAGGAGGACGCTGTGATGTTCCGTGACAGAGGGAGGATACGGTGGGGAAGTGGTGAACAATGGTGATCTGGGGTTTCTTTCACTGGAACCGGAGCCTGATGAGGCGTTCACAGACAGCCCGTCCAGAACGGGGATGTGCTGCCTGCCTCCTCCCTTCCTCCTTCTCCTCCTCCTCCTCTTCCTTTTCTTCCTTCTCTTACTCTTACTCCTAAGGTGGTCCTGAAACCTGAGGTGACATGGGCTGCGCGTTCATGATGGCCAAGTTGTGGAGCGGGCAGCAGACCACTATCAAATGGGACACCGTGTACTGGAGAGCTCCTCCTGAGCGGTCAAGGCAGAGGAACCGTTGCTTGAACACCCCGATGGTCGGCTCAATGATGTTCCTCATGGCAGCATGGCTGTTATTAGATCATTCCTGGCCATGAGTGGTGGGGTTGGGGAGGGGAGTCATCAGCCAGGTGCAGAGCGGATAGCCCTTGTCTCCGAGCACCCTTGGATTTGACGTGGTGGCTGGAAGATTGCTGGCACATCAGACTGGCGCAGGATGAAGGCACCTGCGCCATGGGGAAGCCCGCTATCCTGGCAAAGCCACATACACACTCGTCTTGCTTCTCTCTGCTCAAAGAGAAGACAATGTAGTTCCTTCTCCTAGAATTCAGAGTCTTTGTGATCTCCCAGATGCAACGATGGACGGTGAACTGGGAGATGTTAGCTATGTCTCCTGCTCCAGACTGGAAGGATCCGGTGGCAAAAAAATTGAGGGCCACGGTGACCTTGAGGGCCACTGGGAGAGCCGTGGTCGCCCTGCTCTGAGGCTGCAGGTCTGGTTGCAGGAGGTGGCAGAGTTCTGTGACCACCTCCTTGGTGAAGCGGAGCCTCCTAATACACCGCTCCTGGCTTAAGTGCAGGTAGGAGAAGTGCTCCCTGAAGACCCAAGGTGGGTAAGGCTTCCTGCTGAGAGCCCTCCTGCCCATCCTCTTCCTCCCTCTGCGAGCATCTTGTTCTCTTCTTTGCTGCCTCCGCTCCATTTCCCCGTCATACTTGAGCGCGATGGGGACTGTAAGTAGAGCCCCCATGACTGGGGGCAAGTGGTGTGAGCAGAAGCCTTTAAATGAGAAGCAAGGCGTTCTCCACTTGCAGCAACACTCCCTGTCACCTCAGCAACTTTAAATAACTTTAGAATGCTCCAAACAGTTGCACACGCTTAGAAAATAACGCAAATGACGCAAATCAATATCTCTAAGGATATGGTGTTAAGGAAGCTAAAGGGATTGAAGACGGACAAATCCCCAGGGCCTGATAACATGCATCCTAGGGTGCTGAAGGAGGTGGCCCTAGAGATAGCGGATGCACTAAGTATGATTTTTCAGAATTCATTAGACTCGGGAACAGTGCCCATGGATTGGAGGGTAGCTAACGTTACCCCACTATTCAAAAAGGGGGGTAGGGAAAAAGCAGGTAATTACAGACCTGTAAGCCTTACATCAGTTGTGGGCAAAATGCTGGAGTCCATCATTAAGGATGAAATAGCGGAGCACTTAGCAAATGGGGACAGGATAGGACAGAGTCAACATGGATTTACAAAGGGTAAATCGTGCTTGACTAATCTATTGGAATTTTTTGAGGGAGTAACTGGTAAAATAGATGGGGGAGAGCCAGTAGATGTGGTGTACCTGGACTTCCAAAAGGCCTTCGATAAGGTCCCACATAAAAGATTAGCATGGAAAATTGAAGCTCATGGGATAAAGGGGAAAGTATTGACGTGGATAGAGAACTGGCTGTCAGATAGAAAACAGAGAGTTGGAATAAACGGCTCATTTTCTGAATGGCAGGCAGTAACAAGTGGGGTACCACAGGGATCTGTCCTGGGTCCCCAGCTGTTCACAATTTACATTAATGACCTGGATCAGGGAGTCGGATGCAGCATTTCCAAATTTGCAGACGACACTAAACTAGGAGGGGGGGTGGGCTCAGAGGAGGAGACCAGGAAGCTCCAGAGCGATTTGGACAGACTGGGTGATTGGGCGGATAAATGGCAGATGCACTATAATGTGGACAAGTGCGAAGTTATCCACCTTGGGTGCAGGAACGGGAGGGCAAATTATTATTTAAATGGCAATAAATTGGGAGAGGGGGAAGTACAGAGAGACCTGGGTGTTCTTGTACACCAGTCACTGAAGGCGAGCATGCAGGTGCAACAGGCGGTCAAGAAGGCAAACGGTATGCTGGCCTTCATAGCAAAAGGGTTGGAATACAGGAACAGGGATACCTTGCTGCAGCTGTACAGGGCACTGGTGAGACCACACCTCGAGTACTGTGTACAGTTTTGGTCGCCTCATCTGAGGAAAGATGTTCTTGCCATGGAGGGGGTGCAGCGGCGATTCACCAGGCTGATACCAGGAATGGCGGGATTGACCTATGAGGAGAGACTATGTAGTTTAGGGATGTACACACTGGAGTTTAGAAGATTGAGAGGGGACCTCATAGAAGTGTATAAAATTCTGACAGGTCTAGACAGACTAGATGCAGAAGGAATGTTTCCCTTGGCGGGTGAGAACAGAACTAGAGGACATAATTTAAGGATAATGGCTAAACCATTTAGGACAGAAATGAGGGGGAATTTCTTCACTCAGAGGGTGGTGAACCTGTGGAACTCATTGCCACAGAGGGCAGTGTACGCCAGCTCATTAAATATATTTAAGAGGGAATTAGATATATTTCTACAGGCAAAAGGGGTTAAGGGTTACGGAGAGAAGGCGGGGACGGGATACTGAATTGGAGGATCAGCCATGATCTCATTAAATGGCGGAGCAGGCTCGAAGGGCCGGATGGCCTACTCCTGCTCCTATCTTCTATGTATCTATGTATCTATGTAAAGAGCCAGTAGAACTGAAAAAAACAAGTGAGTTGCAAGTTGTTATGATCCCTTTAAATAGTGCTGCTGGGGGGTCCTTCCTGCTGCTGAATGCATGGTCAGCTGGTCGCGATTAGGAGAGGACGTTAATGGAGCAGTGATGTCAAAAATGGCAGATCGTGCGTCAAATCAGCATTGCACACTCATTGACGTCACCATCTGCCTCATCTAAATAAACCTCCCCAAAATGGCAGCTGCCACAGGACCCGCCGGGAGCGGGCGGACGGAAGCAAGGTGGCCGCCATTTTGTCAGTAAAACCGACCTTAACGGCCAGAGCTAAACCGCCGAATTTCATGGCCTATGTTTTTAATTTACTAAGAAACTGACTACTGTTCACCAGTGTAACTAGTAAATGGTTCTGTATAGTTTTTTTAAAGTTATTTTCAGTTATTTAAAATTGGGCTACTCACAGGTGGTGGACTAGACATTCTTATTAAAAATGCTTTTTTTTGTGATAAACCCATTTTTAGCTGTATTAATAAAATGGCACCAGGTTACCACTCTTAAATACATCAAGGAATATATTTTAATGCATATTTTAAAAAAAAATTACGTTCTAAAACACTGCCCGATTGCGTTGTTTAATGCAACATTTTACGTACGGCGACATGAAAATGAGTTTTAGCGGAAACTTGAGCCAAAAAAAAATCACTTCTGAAAATTAGCGTAATCTTGAGCGCAATTTTGCGCCCGAATCCCCCGTTGCGCTCAAAGCGCAAACTCTTGGCCTTATTTGCAGAGGTTTTAAAAAAGGCACTAAGGTGGAAGGTGGTTAATACACTAAATCCCCCCAAGAGACTGAACAATAAGTAATTCATTAGCTTGCGTAAGTAATATTTATTAAATATTCAAGAAAGTCCTTATTGAAATAATGGACCAATAATCGACTCCTTGGACTCAGTATTTTCAGTTTCATCATATACATGAAAAGAACTTGGCCTGGCCTCACTGAGGTAGATTCCACGCATGTGTGATGGAAGAAAAGTCTTCACATTAAACAATGTGGTGGGAGTAACATCAGCCTATATAAATACCCTTATAAATTTTATTCACCAACTGCAAAGTAATTCCCTTATTATATCTTCCTGAGGATTTTGCAATCTTTTATTCAGTAAATGCATCATAATATCCTGTTGTAGCCACTAAAAGCCCCCACTGTAGCTCAGACACAGCAGTAACCCTGGTTTCAGTTTAGATGTGGTATATCTTTCAGAAATAGATGACTGGGAGCAAGCTTGTAATCTTGAGATTCAGATGACATTTATAAACTACTCACACTTTGCTTCTTGGTGTTTATATCAACTGAACTCCTTGATTAAATTATAGCCTTATTGCTAGGTCCCAGACATCCAAAAGTAGGAAACTATTTTGAGAAGTTTTTGTTCTGCCTTCCCACCAATTGAATCTGATGTTGTTTAAGCAGTGGTCATGATGCGGAGAAGCCGGCGTTGGACTGGGGTGGACAAAAATGAGAAGTCACACAACACCAGGTTATAGTCCAACAGATTTATTTAAAATTACAAGCTTTCGGAGCTGTCGGCCCTTCCTCAGGTAAAGTTACTTTACCTGAGGAAGGGGCGACAGCTTCGAAAGCTTGTAATTTTAAATAAATCTGTTGGACTATAACCTGGTGTTGTGCGACTTCTCATTTTTGTTTAAGCAGAGGAGTTAAGGATAAGCATCCATTGAAAATACTGAACTGAAGGCTTCACCTGCAAGTGTCCAGACTAAGGCTGAGCTTGAATGTGCACTCCAGCTTCTCTCAAGTTTTGGCTCTCTAGAGCCATTGTTTTAAAGCACTTGGTTTTCACCATCTGAAGCCAGTCTTCAAAGCTCAGCACTAGAGAGAAGGAATTTCTTCTGGTTTAATAAAACAGCAAAACTATTTATGTCAATACCAAAGTAAATTTTTGTCAAATTCCAACACTTGAAGAAAGCAGTAGCAGTTCTGCATCTGAAACAAAATAGCAAATTGAAAAAGGTACTGAGTGCAGATGTGATTGGTTCCAATTGCATACGAACATACGAATTAGGAGCAGTAGGAGGCCATTCGGCCCCTCGAGCCTGCTCCGCCATTCAATAAGATCATGGCTGATCTGATTACTCCACATTCCCGCCTACCCACGATAACCTTTCACCCCCTTGCTTATCAAGAATCGATCTACCTCTGCCTTAAAAATATTCAAAGACTCTGCTTCCACCGCCCTCTGAGGAAGAGAGTTCCAAAGACTCACGACCCTCTGTGAGAAAAAATTTCTCCTCATCTCTGTCTTAAATGGGCGACCCCTTATTTTTAAACAGTGACCCCTATTTCTAAATTCTCCCACAAGAGGAAACATCCTCTCCACATCCACCCTGTCCAGACCCCTCAGGATCTTATATGTTTCAATCAAGTCACCTCTTATTCTTCTAAACTCCAGCGGATACAAGCCTAGCCTGTCCAACCTTTCCTCATAAGACAACCCGCCCAATCCAGGTATTAGTCTAATAAACCTTCTCTGAACTGCTTCCAACGCATTTACATCCTTCCTTAAATAAGGAGACCAATACTGTACACAATACTCCAGATGTGGTCTCACCAATGCATGAAACCAGCTCGGGTTCAAACTGCTGATTGCCATCCAGCAAGCCCAGCTGGGAGTATGGGTCTGTGACTATCGTGGGAGGGCAGGATTGGGCTTGGCTGAAATGCTCCCCATGTTGAAACAGCCTGCCGGCATTCACTGTCAAGGCTCCCACGTGAACAATGGCCACGTGGATGAAGCATCGAAGGGAATCTACTGAATAGTACCCAGCAAAGAATCAGTACTTCAAGGGAGTAGAGGGAAGTGGGGGAGGGGGCGGGAGAAGAAAAATTGGTAAGAAAATTTGTTGAGGAAAAAATACTTAGCAGGTCTAAGAGTTGCTAATAGGTCTGATTCAGAACTCTAATCCAAACTACATGAAGATGTGAATATTATACTTGCTGAGCTCATAATTTTTGTACCATGCATTTTGTAGGATATGAAAAAGCAAAGAAATGATACTCATTGACAAACAGGCTGGGCACTGTAATGTATTATCACATGGTTTGTCACATGGTTTAGTATGAGCATGCTCAGTTCGCTCTGGCCTAGTAAAGCAAGCACATTGACTAGCAACTCATCGTGTCTCTGTCCTTCATTTGTTCTACCCACGTATATCACAGACACAGAGAGGACAATGCATGTTTAGGTTTGACTAATAGTGGATATTCCAGCAGCTTGGGCATGTTTGGAGAATCCATGATTGGGTCAGGCTGGGTGTACCTATTGTATTTTCAGTCCAAGTCCTGACAATACAAATTTCATATGCACAGCTCTAGTTTTTGAATTTCAAACACAGTAGACGCAATGAAAAATAAGTGAAACACTGGAAAATGATAAAACCCAGCAGACAACTGGCTTCAGATAAATGTGTTTGCAGATACTGGTGCATCTTGGGCCTATCCATTAAGGCGTAGGGATCGCTTGCAGGCACAGACAAATTTTTAGATCCATGTGCCTTAATTTTCATGATGTCGCTTATGTGGCAGCTTATCAATTGCCTACTGTATATTGCAGTAAAAATCAACAATATTTCCTTTATCAGTACACTAAAATTCCCTCAAAAACTCAATTAAATTAGCCAAGCACAACTTTCCAGGCTGTCTGTCCCTGAATAGTCCATGGGGAGAACTTGGATAAGACCTGAAAACATGTGTGCAGAACACGGTACGCGATTAACCTACGCCAGTTCATAGCTTTGCAGGCAGCATGTCAAATTCGCGCTGTCTGATCTTTTAAATGATTTCTGCGTGCAGCCAGCGCTACCCATGCTCATCATTGACTACACGCATCAGCAGTGGGCCCTATATCGCGAGTGTCTAGCGCTACTTAAAGGCAGCCTGCACCTCTTAAAGGGGAGGTGCATCATGGCTGCAACAAATAGTAAGACATTTTTCAAAACTGAATCAGTGCTGTGATACTTTGAGTAATTGCTGAACATGCGAGAGAGCGCGCACCAAGGTTTTCAGACAATGCACTGGAGGCCTTGGTGAAAGAGGTGGAAAGGAGGAGGGGGATGGGGCAGGAGGCCCTCCAGGCACATGCTCAGGAGGCAGTAGGAAGAAACAGCGGCAGATGCCAATGCCAGGATTATTGCTCCTTGCTGCTTGGATGCAGTGCAGGAAGAAGTTTAATGATCTCACATGAGTTGTCAAGGTGAGTGACTTCATCTTCAAATGCCATATCCTACCAACAGCGTCAATAGCCTCATTCACTACACCCCATCACTCCCCTACCAACAATCTCTATCAATCAGGACTCAACCCTAACATTCCTTTATCTCACCCTCACACACTTAGCACTGTTGCAAGCCTCACACCCACAACTCACAGCTCACAACCACTGGCAGCTATTCAACCATGACAGCCACATCACCCAACCATATTGCAGGACACACACTGACACACTTCCCTCTTTTTGCAGGAGAAGGTGGCGCATAACAGCAGGCAAGCAAAGAACTGAAGGAGGACAAGCTCACTTGCTTGTTGTAACACCAAAGAAAGAGACAGTGCTGGCCATCATGGGAAGGGGAATCGCTGAGGTCGGGGCCACTGGTGGTGCTGAAGCGATCGATGATGAGGGTATCTGCATACCTACTCCTCCTTCTCTCATCCCACTTCTCCCCCATCCCTCAATCTCTTCTGAGTGAAAGGCTGCAGAGGGTGTGAGCACACGCTTCTTACTTTCTCCTCTCCCCTCACCACAACCCAACACTTGTCCCTTTTTCATTTCAAATACCCGAGAACTGGAACCTGCCCAGGCAGTGGAGGAAAAGGAAGAAGACAGTGAAGTTGAAGTGACACCGTCACTCGATCTTACATTCGCAGCCACCAGCTCAGATACTGACAGTGCGCATTTTTTAAGAGACTAAGAAAGAGGCGGGATCAGCACGTGATGAGACACCGGGCACAAGTATGCAGGATTCAGGGCTGGGGGAAAGGATAACGCAGCACACCGGAGGGTGAGGTCACTCACTAGTTTTGCTGCGGAGGACTCAGATGTGGTCTTCGATGGGCCAAGCTACTGAAGAAGGTTGATGGGTGTACACACCCAAATGCTTGGTGCACTGGAAAGCTTGCGCTCAATGTCAAGGAGCATGGAAGAGTCTGGCACCTTTGCGCAGAGCTTTTGGAGCCCATCCTTTCCAACATGGAACAGATGGTCACCTCCATCAGCATACTTGTGGAACCCACCATGATGTAATGTCTGATGGCCAATTTCACAGCTTCCATTGCATCACAAGCAGCTTCCACCAAAGATCTGAGAGCTGCCATGCAAGCTCAGACTGCTGCCCTCATGGCTCTGGATACCAGTGTTCAAAGGGGCTTCTCCAAAAGATTACTGGAATTGCTAAGGCACTGCCCCGGGAGAGTGGCACTGGCTCCATGGAGTACGAACCTGTTGTCCTCTCTCAGGGATGGCAGCATTCATGCTCCCATCGCTGCCACTCCGCCAGTGCCCTTGCTGTTGTCTGTCAGCCAGACAGCCCAGACTGCTGCAGCCCAGGCAGAGATGGTAGAGTCTGAAGCCAGGCCCTCTAGGTCCAGGGCTGCTCGAGATCGCCCTCCAAGGCCATCTGCCACTCTCCAGAGGACTGGAGAGTGGCGAATGTTGTTCCTCTCTTCAAGAAAGGAAATAGGAATGACCCTGGTAATTATAGGCCGGTTAGTCTTACTTCGGTGGTTGGTAAGATAATGGAAAAGGTCCTGAGGGATAGGATTTATGACCATTTGGAAAGGGGCAACTTAATCAGGGATAGTCAACACGGATTCGTGAAGGGTAAGTCTTGCCTAACAAATTTGATTGAATTCTTTAAGGAGGTAACTAAGTGTGTAGATGAAGGTAGAGCAGTTGATGTCGTATACATGGATTTTAGTAAGGCGTTTGATAAGGTTCCCCATGGTCGTCTCATGAAGAAAGTAAGGAGTTGTGGGATAGAGGGAAATTTGGCCGATTGGATAAGTAACTGGCTATCTCATAGAAGGCAGAGGGTGGTGGTGGATGGAACATTTTCGGACTGGAGACCAGTTACCAGCGTTGTGCCACAGGGGTCGGTGCTGGGTCCTCTGCTGTTTGTGATTTTTATCAATGACTTGGAGGAGGGGACTGAAGGGTGGATCAGTAAATTTGCTGATGACACCAAGATTGGTGGAGTAGTGGATGAGGTGGAGGGCAGTTGTAGGCTGCAAAGAGACATTGATAGGATGCAGAGCTGGGCCGAAAAATGGCAGATGGAATTTAACCCTGATAAGTGCGAGGTGATTCATTTTGGTAGGGCAAATTTGAATAAGGATTACAGGGTCAACGGCAGGGTTCTGAGGAACGTGGAGGAGCAGAGGGATCTGGGGGTTCATATCCACAGATCTCTGAAGGTTGCCACTCAAGTGGATAGAGCAGTAAAGAAGGCCTATGGTGTGTTGGCGTTTATTAACAGAGGGTTTGAGTTTAAGAACCGTGAGGTTATGCTGCAACTGTACAGGACCTTGGTGAGACCACATTTGGAATATTGTGTGCAGTTCTGGTCACCTCACTATAGGAAGGACGTGGAAGCATTGGAAAGAGTGCAAAGGAGATTTACCAGGATGCTGCCTGGTTTGGGGGGGAGGTCTTATGAGGAAAGATTGAGGGAGTTGGGGCTTTTCTCTTTAGAGCGGAGGAGGATGAGAGGCGACTTAATAGAGGTTTATAAGATGATGAGGGGGATAGATAGAGTGGATGTTCAGAGACTATTTCCTCGGGTAGAGGCAGCTGTTACAAGGGGGCATAACTATAAGGTGCTTGGGGGGAGATATAGAAGGGATGTCCGAGGTAGATTCTTTACTCAGAGAGTGGTTGGGGTGTGGAATGGACTGCCTGCTGTGATAGTGGAGTCGGACACTTTAGGAACTTTCAAGCGGTTATTGGATAAGCACATGGAGCACACCAGAGTGATAGGGAGTGTGATAGCTTGATCTTGGTCTCGGACAATGCTCGGCACAACATCGAGGGCCGAAGGGCCTGTACTGTGCTGTACTGTTCTATGTCTATGTCTATCAGCAGCCTTCCACCACCCATGGTGTAACCACTGGGGAAGCACCTTGCAGGAAAACTAGGAGAGGCAAAGGCACACAGAAGACAGGCACTAAGGGAATGCACAAGAGTGATTAGTTTAATTTTGTATGCATTATGTCATGATTGAATTTATAAATTTGGATTGGTATGTGCATTTTCTGGTGGCTTTTATTTTTGTGTTGTCAGAAAGAGGACGATGTGATGGTCAGTGATAGAGGAAAGGTAAGGAGTGCGGGAGTGTTGGTGAATAGTGAGTTATGGTTGAGCTTACTGGTATCACTCATGAATTATTTGATCATGCAGAGCCCTGGCAGAAAGGGACTGCCTACGTTGCATCCTCCCTTCCTCTTCCTGTTCCTCCACTTCCTATTGCACTTGTTCCTCCTCCACTTCCTCCTCCTCATCATCATCCTCCTGGTGCTCCTGCTCCACAGCTTCTCTCCTGATAGGTGGTGGCAAGGGCTCTTCCCTCATAATAGCCAGATTGTGTAGAATGCAGCATGAGATCATAAGAACATAAGAAATAGGAGCAGGAGTCGGCCATTTGGCCCTTTGAGCCTGCTCCGCCATTCAATAAGATCATGGCTGATCTTCTACTGTAAGGGGGTTCGGGTGGCTCTGTGCTTAGCCTGGGTGCTAGTGCGGGGTTAGGCCTCGTTGCCTGTTCTGGTCTCCAGCCAGCCTGGTAGCACTAGACACCTGTGAGTGGTTCGACCCACTCGCCCTTACGGTTCTGACACTGGACTTAGGTGCGAGAGCAGTAATGCAGAGAAAACTCAGGTAGAACCGGTTGAATAGCACGAAATGGAAAATCTTTATTGCATATTGTTCAAGATTACGAAATACATGTCATAAGCACAGATTAATGACAGTACAAGCTTACATACATTTAGGAAACTAGGTTTAGGGAAACGAGGAGCGCACGACACATCGTAAAAAGGGGAACACATTATAATTATCCTTAAAACAAAACCCTCCCCTATTAATACCTGTCCTAATCTAGATCTGTAGGATCGAGAACCATGCTCACCACTCGTGATAACTCGGAGAATTTTAAACGAGGCACTCGGTTCGTTTCGCTGCAGCGCCTGACTGTCACGTGTTTGAAGGGATCTCTGTACCCCACTTGTTTATCTTCGCTGCTCCAGCAAGCAGGCTGGGCTCCCCGTTGTCATGAAGAACTCGACAGTGCTCGGACACGGTTGTAGAAGTCCAGAGAGACAATCAAAAGCTCACCAGTCAAGCGAGTCCATGAAGCGGCAAGCGAATAAGAGTTCAGCAGTCATCAGCCAGATAAGAGAATAATAAGCAAGAGTTCAGCCCGAGTCAAGAGTCGAATCAAGAGAGCGATGGACATTTGTTCACTATAGTTATAGTGCTGTGTTCCCTTATCTCCCGCTCAAATCTTGATGTTTGTCCTTTGTGTAATACTGGTGCACAAAACTCCCAGCATGGGGTGATTCTTTCCTTTAATGGGTTTCGGTAGCACCTTAAACTGGCCAACTATCCGTTAATGTTTTCCCCATTGTCGAACCGGCTACGAGTCTCCCTGACTGGTTTTGGGGCCTCCTCGAATACTGATATGTGTATTGCTGTGTCTGGATGGGCCTTCGATTGCCCAGTACAATGGTCCTTACTTGTGCATGGAAAACGATTCCAGCACTTATCTTTGCTATTGTCACAAATGCAAACAGGTTGCATCCTGTCTTTAACAGTGTTTGCTGAGTATTATCCAATCTTATACTGAAATGTTTATTCGAACGCCATCTTGTCTGCCCACTGAAAATTCTGAAGCTTCTGCCACGATGCTCGGCGGCCATTTTACAGGCTTCTGTGTCCTTTATATCATGACAGCATTTCGTTTAAATAAACTGATCAAACGAATCTGCTTCTATCTTGTTATTTCGAATCGCGATAATTGCGAATTTTACAGTCCCTCCTGTTGATGCGAATAACTCCGCTTATCGTATCAATTAAAAGTGGTGGTGAGCAAAATTATCCCGATTCTCCACATCCAAACACTCCCTTAACTTAAACTATCTATGGTCTCCATGCCGTCCTCATTTCCCAGGGAAAATTACATTATCTAACGTGGACAAAACCGTAGGCAGTATTGCCTTTTAAACTTACATCGCGTATACGTCTTCCAGGTGCAACAGGCCGATGCCTCTCGCACCACCTGTATATGTATTTTATTATACAGGGAAAAAAAGAATAATCAAACAATCATTTTAACAATACAAAAGTTAAAAATAATCAAACAAATCTTTTAAAATACAAAGTTCCAAACTTGGTTACATATCTTCATAACTAACAATCAATTACAAAAAACACACATGGTAAAATGGAGCGGCGTCATCCTGGCCGTTTACGCGGCGCTTTCCTCGTGCACGCGCACGTAACGTTCTCTCCACTCTCCTGTGTTCTCCTGCTTTGTGAGGCGCTTGCCTCTCTTGGAGTGCACGACCAATAGGTACACTACAATTATTACTTGGCACACAACTAAAATGTGGGCGGCTATCCTAATCCATGAAGGCACTTCAATATTGGTGAACAGATCCCACCACGGTGGGATTACTATGTCTAGAATTTCTGTCCCTATCTCGACAGTCTTTTGTTCTAGGGTGTAAAAATGTTTTTGCGATATCGCAATGGCTTTCAAAAGCTTGGTGAGGTGTTCAGGGAGAGGGGGAATGATGTATCCGAAATGCGCGACGAATTGCTGCAAGTCGGTGAAATTCTCTTTTACTGTTAGATGAACAGTGGATGGTTCAGGGATCGGGACAATTCATTGCTGTGCCACTTGAACTTCAGCCCTGGGTTTAAAACAGAAACTGCTGTCACTCACCGGACACCGTCTGCGGTTTCCATGCTGGTAGTGTTGCGCTGCAGTGGTAACGCAATATGTTCCACCCCCTGTGTATGCCACCTGCGGAGGCACATGATCTTGTGCCATTGCCTCCATGGTGCAATTCATGGGCTTGGCGCCAGCCGTTCTGAACCCGCACTGTGGTGATAAAAAGGCATTCAAGTGTTGGGGACACAGGATTATGTGTGCTCCCCGGCCACGACAACCAGAGAGATCTGTACCTGTCATCGTTTGCTCCCAGTGGATGACGTAAGGTGGGACTGCTGCGTAGCGAATGTGGGCTCCCCCCTGAATGACACCAATGTTCTCTACCCGATACACCGGGGCGGGCTTTGCTGTGTCGCCCAAAACCAGCATACGTAAGACTATACCCATAATGGTATGGTTTGACCGTCCGCAGTCCACGGGGACTGGGTATGCTTCTGAAGCTAGCCTGAGCTGGCACGGGCTTAATGCGTTCTGAAAAGGGTGGAGCGCCTGCAGGTGTTTGTTACTTATCCAGGACGGGACCAAACCTTGTTTTAAATCCTCCAAATTACTGCGGCCCTCGCCCAGTAACCACGCCCCGTAAAGCACGCACACCTCATTCTGCGCAGCCTGATCGGACGCATTCCGATCTTCCCTGATCAGGGCATTTACCGTACGCGCATGTTTCTCCAGCTCAGCTATAATTTCCTTTAAGTGTAGCGTCATGGCCTGGTCCTCATGTAATTCGGACCCCACTACCTTATTTTCGTCTGTAAGAATATTCTTTAATTGTGTTTTTAAACCATTAACCTGGGTCTGCAGCTCCACGTTGTCTAGAGCGTTGACCACAGATGTTCCTGTATTAAAAGCGGTGAACATGTCGTTCACAATACCCCTTCTTTGTCTCCCCACCGGACCCAAAACTTCGTGTGGTGTGGTGTACAAGCTTGTCTTGTCAATCTCTGCAAAATCAAACTCGTAGAATTGTCTAAACATGTTGGTCAACAGGACTTGATATAACTGTTCCGTCTCTTTGGGGCACCACTCTGGCAACCGCACCTCGGTGAGATTTAAAATCACCGAAGCCACCGCGTAATGTACCCCCTGAAATAGTATCTGGTCTGTTGGGACCAGTACCAAACCATTCCCGGGTCCCTTACTGGTTTTAGGGCACCCGTCTTCCTGAGCCAGAACCACCGGAATCGTGGGCGGGGCCTTGCGTGGGCGCGTAATGAGTTCAGTGGCGTTTACTGGGATCGGAGAGTATGGGGCCCCGCAGATTTGTCAAACATGATTTCCCTTTTATAAATCCGTGTTAATTCTGCCCAATCCTATTATTATTTTCTAAGTGCCCTGTTACCACGTCCTTAATAATAGATTCTAGCATTTTCCCTACTACTGATGTCAGGCTAACTGGTCTGTAGTTCTCCGTTTTCTCTCTCCCTCCTTTCTTAAATAGTGGGGTTACATTTGCCACAAATCTTGATACCTGCTCAGCTGAGTACTGCAGGGCTCCTCCAGTGCGGTCCAGGCAGCGGAAGCATTGTTTGAGGACACCGATGGTGTGCTCTATAATGTTCATGCATTGATCCTTGCTGAATTTCGGGTAAGAGATTTGCTCCCTAAAGACCCTGGGCAGATATGGCCTCTTGCTGAGATTCCTTTTTCCCCTCCTCCTCCTCCCTCTTCTAGCAACTTGTCCTGTTCTACGTGGCCTCTCTTCATTCTCCCAGTCATGATGAATTCCAAGAGGAAGGCCTACCTAGCCATCCATGTCTGGAAGAAACTTATTCCAGCACAAGCCTTTAAATCACCAAAAAAGTACTTCAGCTCCAGCCAGACCACTCCCTGTAGACTATTGAAACTCTAGACAAGTATAGGAAAGCTCCAAAAATGTGTAGAATTGCACCAGCAGCCAGAAGAAATAATCTAGCAACTAACGTGCAAGTATTTCATGATCCCTTTAAGTAGTGGTGGTAGGGGGTGGTGGTTTGTGTCAGCTTCACCTCTGACTTCTGAGCAGTTCGAATCGCTCCTACTCGCTTAGTTCTAGACCCTGGACTTATTTGGGGGTTGTAATGAAAAGTGCAGCAGACAACTGGGTTTGATGCAAGAACTTTGATCTTTATTTAAGAAAGTAAAACACAACACAAACACTCTTAACACTCTAAAGGTGGGGAACACTTCGGTACAAGCGAGGGAAATAACATTAAAAGAATACTTCACCCCTCCCAATCCCACTTCACTAGCTAAGTTGGACTTCAGAGAACCAGGGATAATGCTCACCAAACGAATCCTTGACAGTTGAGAGTTAGGGTTTAGAGTCTTTTGAGTAAAAAGTTTCGTAAGGCCCTTGTTGCCGCGAGGTGTCCGATGGTCACTGAGGCGGTCGCTCTGGTCTCTTCTTGCGTGTCGGCCTACTTCTGGAGCTGTTGGCCTTCTTTGTTGAACTTCTTTCTGTTGAACTCTGCCTCTGTTTAAACTGTCTTCTTCCGAGCTGTGGAACTGCCTTCTTGCAGAACTGTAACTGTCTTCTTCAGAGCTGTGGAACTGCCTTCTTGCAGAACTGTAACTGTCTTCTTCAGAGCTGTGGAACTGCCTTCTTGCAGAACTGTAACTGTCTTCTGCCAGACTGCTTGCTGAATTCCTTGCTGCTGTGTAACTCTACTGGAGAACTCGAACTTGAACTGTTGTAACTGCTCAACTGGCTTCTTGCTGAACTGTTGTACTGCTTCTCTTTGCTTCTCCTGAACTCTGTAACTCCAGCCCTCACTTCTGCTGAAAACAGGCTTTCAATTGAACTCGAAACTGCAGAACTGACTTCTTGAGAAAACAATACTAATTGAAACTTCCTTATCAAAACCAAATCAAATCCCGGTCATTGTAAGATTTTGGAGGCCTCGTTAACAGTA
The DNA here is from genome assembly GCA_030390025.1 of Squalus acanthias. Classification (NCBI taxonomy): domain Eukaryota; kingdom Metazoa; phylum Chordata; class Chondrichthyes; order Squaliformes; family Squalidae; genus Squalus; species Squalus acanthias. The sequence goes on along the minus strand of CM059427.1, from coordinate 582,110 downwards.
ATGACTTTACTAGCGTGTTAACTGATTTTTGGGATGGCTTGCGTCCTGTCGATCTCCTTGGTTGATTACAGTTGATTGGTTTTGTGTTTGGTTTTCTAGGCTGGACTCGGTTTTTCTATAGAAATGGGTCTGAGTGGTTTGTATTATGCATGTTTCTGATGGGCCCTGTAATCGGTTTTGATGGGGCCTGTATTTTGGGTGGGACTGTCTTCTCCCAGGGTCTATTGTTAAAATGTTAATGTCTGCTGGGGCTTGAGTGGGGTCATCCCGGTTCCCCAGACAGTGTAATTAACTGCAATAACCAAAGCTGCTTTTACAGAGGTTGAACCCATCTCCTTGTCCCTTTACAGGCCCAGACATGTTTTTAAAATGCCAAAACTTGGGTTTTGGTCTTAAATTCCTTATGTTAGGCCCAAATGCATTTTTATCACTCTGAGGTAGTTCCAAAGTGCTTTTTCCTTAGGTTTTGGGGATCTGTAAATTTTGGAAACCTTACAGGGGTCTTTCATGCCGTTGAACATATGTTCAGGTGTGTGAGGTTAAGAGAGGGTGCTGGCTGGAGCGTGGCATTCGAAAATGGCAGCGCTGGCATCAAATCAGCATTGCACACTGCTTGATGTCATAATCTACTTGCTCTGCATGCCGTTGGCAGTTGGCATGTGCAAACTACTGTACCATAATGCACGTGCTCCCTTCCTGTCGGAAGTGTGCACGCGCATCAAGCACCCGTTTTTCAACCTTTAGAAGGCCAATTGGCGCCTAAAAAATGGGCGCTACAGAGACCAATTTCTCTCCCCTAGTCTTTCTAAAGTGAAGGATTTATGACAACCCAAAGCTTCTGGGGTTAGACTCCTGCCTTTGGTCATTGGCTGAATCTTCACTTTCATAAGTGTTCCTTGTGTTGGAAGGTCTGCACTGTTATCAGAACTACTGGACAAAGGATGCTATCTTTTGATTCCCAGTAGAAAGCATTTGGCTCAACAATTAAATAAAATGTGCTTTAGCCCTGGAGCTTCAGAAAAATCAATACCTCAGATGAATAATCTCTTTTAGATTGTAATTCATCAGTGGTCTAGCTTGTTGTGCAACTGCTGAATGAGGAACAGTTGAAGAATATGAGTTAACGAGTCTGTCAATTCAGATAAGAGCTCAAAACCTTTGGTTTAATCGTTGACATATTGGTTTAAGACTAAGCTTTCATTTAACTACAGGAGCGCTTACAGAATATTCTACTAAGAGTAAATAGCTCTAGCACAGTTGCAACTGCAATTCAATAAGACTGTTGTCACAAGTGGATTGTGCTGCTTCTACAGCAACCTATATAAAACATGATACAAGCATGTTTAAATTAGGTATATTGTTTAAAGCATTGGCCTTAAAAAGATTACATTTATTTTCCAGGTATAATTAAAATGTACCAAGTAATGCAGAAATCTGTCAGTTCTATTTTAAATAGTATTGCTTGGCATCATTGTCTTGAATTTTCATTTCAGTTCAAGATGTGCATCACTATAGAAGAGGCTTCTGGGTATTTTTGTTCCAGTCATTGACGGTTAGACTTGAATGTTAGGCTATTGCTTTGCTAAGGCATGTGGGGCAGCTTCTGAAGCACGGAGATGGGCTCAAAGAATATAATGAATATGGTGGCTGCCAGATAAAGCCACAAGTGAGCTATTAAAGCAATGCCAACTTCTGATGATGCCACCTTAGCTCTTTTAAAAAAAGTGTAACAATGTACCTAACAAGAAATGTGGGGATGAATATAAAGTGAAAGAACAGAAACTGAGAAATCTGCTTGAGTACTTGGATTATTCAAACTCTGGCATTTGTGTGCAAAGTTTAAATTAGTCTTCATGCAGTATTAATTCATCGGTTCAAAGGGGAACTATCAGTAATGATCAACTGATGAACATAATTGCCACACTGATCTGCCCAAGACGCAGAATAAATGATGTGTAAAGAAAGAGAAATGTCCTTCATTCTGCAGTAGATTTCACACTTCATTCAGCCTTAATCTGTCACATTAACACCACCTCTAGCCTTGCATATCTCTTAATGTCTCTTCATCTCCTCCTTTGTTCCTTTATCCCTCCCCTTTTCCCAGCTTTACCCTGGCCTTAAATCTATTTGATTTCCAGCTCTTCCCAGTTCTGATGAAAGGTCATCGACCTGAAACGTCAACTCTCTTTCTCTCTCCACGGATGTTGCCTGGCCTGCTGAGTTTTTCCAGCGTTTTCTGTTGTTATTTCTGTAAAGAAACTTGTTCTGTTGTAATAGAACTTGTTTAAGCAACTAGGGCTCATACATTCTTTTGAGAATAAAAGGTTAATTGCCCTGTTTTCATGAATATTAAAACAGGGTGAAATTAAAACAGAGCATGCATAATTTTGCTGTGGACAAATTTGTGCAGTATGAATTCAGAAGTGTGAATGAAAGAAAATTGTCCAATCAATCTGCATCTGTAATAATGCTCTTTTCACACCTTTCAAGCAACTGTGTCACCACTTAACAGGCATAACCAAAGCATCGCTAATTCAGGTGGGGAGTGTGCAAAATGCACATAATGGCACCTGGAAAGTATAGAAGACATCAAATTACCGACAAGGCTCAATCATTTCACAAAGGAAGATCTAAATCCGAGAGAAATTGCTGCCAGCTACTTTAGACAAATGCTCTTTCCTTTGGCAACAGGGTACATTCTACTTGTCAATCCCAGAAATCCTGACCTACCCAGTGCTATAATTGTTGAATAACTCCCAATCTGTGGCAATAAATTTCATGAGTTTGCTATTAAACAATTCATAATGTTCAAACTGATCTAAAAGGAGGTAATATCAGGAGATAGATTAGAATAGAATAGTAAGATTAAACATTCCAATAAGACAAAGTTTGAGAACTGCAACTAGCAGTGCACAAAAGAGAATAAAGAAAGAATAAACAACTTGCATTAATATAGCGTTTTTCACGCTCTCAGGACATCCCAAAGCACTTTACAGTCAATGAAGTACTTTTTTGAAATGTAGTCACTGTTGTAGCAAATGCGGCAGTCAATTTGCGCACAAGCAAGGTCCCACCAACAGCAATGAGATAATGACCAGATAGTCTGTTTTAGTAATGTTGGTTGAGGAATAAATATTGGCCAGGACACCAGGGAGAACTACGCTGCTCTTCTTTGAATTATGCCGTGGGATCTTTCACATCAACCTGAGAGGGCAGACAGGGCCTTGGTTTAACGTCTCATCCAAAAGATGGCATCTCCAATGGTGCAGCAAGTACTGAAGTGTCAGCCTGAATTATGCACTCAGATCCCTGCAATGGGACTTGAGCTCACAACCTTCTGACTCACAGGCAAGAGTGTTACCACTGAGCCACAGCTGATACGTAACTGGAGCTGCGGTGAACCTGACTATTTATTATCTTGTTAAACACTGCTGCTTCAGTGTGTACAAAGGGCCATAGGTGAATATTCAAAATATGAGAAGAAAATTCTTACAATGTCAAAATAGGATGTAAAATCAAAGTGTGAAATGTAAAACAATGCTGTAGTTATCTTATAGCGATCCCAATAATGAATAAATAATGGATTGGGCCACCATATTATTTTTTTAAATGTTGACATACTCTTTCTACATAAATTAATCTTTCAATTTCCTGGTATGCAATAATTAAAGAGAAAAACAGGTTTTAACTCTGTTATTGTATGGAAAATATCTTTGAATCTATATTTCCCAGATATAATTTAATTAAAATAATTTATTATTGCAAAGTACATATTCAACACTCTACATCCTTTTACACTTAGAAAAGAAAAACATGTGTTGAAATTATTGAATGACGTTTTCATTTTGGATCAAAATTTCCTTAATCTAATAGCTCAATTCATTTTTAATACCAAGTTATGATGGGTTGACACAGATGTAGTCACCCTATTATAAGTAATGCTGACCTTGAGCGGAAGGAGAGGGACTGAACTGCACAGAACACTGACTCCATGAACAGAGAGCCATCTATTTGCAAACGACAGTGGTCAGTATACAGCAAAGGGCAATTACATTCTGTTACAGTGGGCCTGTTGTGAAGATGGGACTGGGAAGCTCCCAGTATCTTCCACCAATATCCGCCCTAAAACTTTAAATTTAGCAAAGTGACAGACTCACTGGAAGGCTACAGCACTAACCTCCGAGATACTGATTGATTGCAGTAATATGTCCATTAGCCTGCCTCAATCATGTTGTAACTGTTTAGCATGACATATTACAAGAGACAAACTGTAAGATTAATCTGAATTGAGAGGGAGGGGGTTGGTTCACTAGGTTTATATTGGTAGCAATTTATCAAAATGTTACCATCTTGAGAACCCTGCGGTTCCAGTCTTTGTTCTCTGAACTCAGTCAGCAGAATGTGTTGTATAAAGGCTGCGTATGAATCTCTTCATTTTAAGTGGCATTGTGCAGCTCACCTTCAGTCAATACACATGTAAAGTAAAACTAATTAGAGACAAATTATTTAAAGTGTTTACAAAGTGAAATAGATTTCAAATTTGCAAAGTCCATTCTTGCTCTAGGATTTGTTTAGGGATGAAAATAATAGTTTAGAAGAAGAGGTGAGGAGCTCAGTTGTGTGAGGAGAAATGTTGGGATAGATCATAAAACTGATTTAAATAGGACAAGAGAAAAAATGTTTTAGAAAATTAAGTGGCGAAAGACAAACAGAGTCAGGTATTTTCATGAGAGAGGGGGTAAGGGAGAGAGAGCGAGAGAGACAGAGAAAGGGAGAGAGAGAAAGGAAGGAAGGAAGGGGAAAAAAAGAGTGTGATTGAGATTGATTGATGCTCAGTTTCTCCAAAAACAGCAGTATTTCACGTAATTGCAATCATTTTCCATGACTGTACATTTCTGAGATATTTTAGCTACCAAAAGTACATTTTCTCTCTATGCCAGCATATTCAATTGGAAAGTTCCAGAACTTTATTTTTTTAATAACCTATCCTTTATTTTTGCAACACTGATGGTCAATATTATTTAACCACTGACTGGAAGATTATGGTTTACAAATTTTCTTGCAAGTGCCTGCAGAAAATACTTATGATTATAAATTATTATATAAACTTAGCATTATTGCACTTCCCTTAACTCATTGACAGTGATTAATAATTAAAAAAACATACTTTTATAGAAATAGACAACTGGCCACCACCTTGGGCCAAATCTGTTGGTGCAGCACCTTGGCATATTGCTTGACCCGGAGCAGAGTTCCCTTTCCCATATGCATTCTGTTGCCAGGACCACTTTCTTCAATCTCTGCAACATTGCCTTCCTCTGTTTCTCCCCCACCATAGTTGGTTTATCACCATGTGGCTCAACTTCTCCAATGTTCTCCTACCCAGCCTTCACCCTCCACAAATAACAACTCATTCAGAACAATGTGACTCATGGCCTCGTCAACACAAAGTCCCATACTTCCATGATTCCATCCTTACCAAGTTCCAATGGTTTGGCTATGCCTTCAACTGCCTAGGCCCTTAGCTTTGGAAATCCCTCCCTAAACGGAGCTGAGCGGTGGACCTGCGAGAGGCACAGAGTCAGCGAGAGGAGGATAAAAGGAGCGCGGAGAGGAGGCCTGTGTCCGGAGCTGAGCGGCGGACCTGCGAGAGGCACAGAGTCAGCGAGAGGAACTCAGCACAGGAGTGACGTCAGAATTCAGAAGTGAGGTGGTCAGAGTGGAGCTGATTGGTGAGTAGCTGGTGGGTATTTTCTGTTAAGTTTTTTGTTCAGTTTTAAGTGTATTTCTGCTGAGTAGTTCATAGCCCATTACTAGAGGGAGAGCACTCATTGGTGAGTTGCAGGTGAGTGTTTTTGTTAAGTTTTTAAGTTTATTTCGTGGGCTTTTTTGCAGAGGCCAGTGTCGGGAGCGGAGAGAGCAGCAGCACTGAGTAGTTAAACTCACTTTCGCGGGCTTTTTTACAGAGGCCAGTGTTGGGAAAGGGCCCTTGAGTATATCATTTAATTGAAGTGAAATTGGTGGGATTCATTTAATTTAATTTTAATTAACTAATTAAAGGGTAAGTCATAGCAGGAGAGCTCCGCCCTGTGATATGCTCCTCCTGCTATATGTGGGAAATCAGGGACGCTTCCTGTGTCCCTGACGACCATGTGTGTGTGAAGTATATCCAGCTGCAGCTACTGATAGACCACATTGCGGCACTGGAGCTGCGGATGGATGCATATTGGAGCATTCGTGAAGCTGAGAACGTCGTGGATAGCACGTTTAGCGAGTTGGTCACACCGCAGGCAAAGGGTGTACAGGCAGGAAGTGAATGGGTGACCACCAGACAGAGTAAGAGGTGCAGGCAGGTAGTGCAAGGGTCCCCTGTGGCCATCCCCCTCTCAAACAGATATACCACTTTGGATACTGTTGGGAGGGATGACTTATCAGGGGAAGGCAGCAGCAGCCAACTTCCTGGCACCATGGGTGGCTCTGCTGCACAGGCTGGGAGGAAAAAGTGTGGAAGAGCTATAGTGATAGGGGACTCAATTGTAAGGGGAATAGATAGGCGTTTCTGCGGCCACAAACGAGACTCCAGGATGGTGTGTTGCCTCCCTGGTGCAAGGGTCAAGGACGTCTCGGAGCGGCTTCAGAACATTTTGGAGGGGGAGGGCGAACAGCCAGTTGTCATGGTGCACATAGGCATCAACGATATAGGTAAAAAACGGGATGAAGTCCTAAAAGCAGAATATAGGGAGTTAGGAGGTAAATTAAAAAATAGGACCTCAAAGGTAGTAATCTCAGGATTGCTACCAGTGCCACGTGCTAGTCAGAGTAGAAATAGGAGGATATTTCAGATGAATACGTGGCTAGAGGAATGGTGCAAGGGGGAGGGATTCAAATTCCTTGGACATTGGAACCGGTTCTGGGGGAGGTGGGACCAGTACAAACAGGACGGTCTGCACCTGGGCAGGGCCGGGATCGCTGTCCTAGGGGGAGTGTTTGCTAGTGCTGTTGGGGAGGGTTTAAACTAAAGTGGCAGGGGGTTGGGAACCTGAGCAAGGAGACAGAGGAAAGGGAAACAAGGATAAAAGCAAAAGACAGGAAGGAGAAAAACAAAAGTAGAAGGCAAAGAACTCAACGGTTTAAATCAAACATGGTCACAGTAAATAATAATTCGTATAGGTCTGAGAGCGTTAAAAAAACAAGCCTGAAGGCTTTGTGTCTTAATGCAAGGAGCATTCGGAACAAGGTGGATGCATTAGCTGCGCAAATAGAGGTAAATGAATACGATTTGATTGGGATTACAGAAACATGGCTCCAGGGTGGCCAAGGCTGGGAACTCAACATCCAGGGGTATTCAATATTTAGGAAAGATAGGCAAAAAAGAAAGGGAGGTGGGGTAGCATTGCTGGTTAAAGAGGGGATTAACACAATTGAAAGGAAGGACATTAGCTCTGATGATGCGGAATCTGTATGGGTAGAACTGAGAAATAACAAGGGGCAGAAAACGTTAGTGGGAGTGGTATATAGACCTCCAAACGGTAATATGAAGGTTGGGGACGTCATTAAAAGGGAAATTAGAGAAGCATGCAGTAAGGGCACAGCAGTCATCATGGGTGACTTTAATTTACATATAGATTGGGCTAACCAAATTAGTAAAAATACTGTGGAGGAAGAATTCCTAGAATGTTTATGGGATGGTTTTCTGGAACAATATGTCGAGGAACCAACCAGAGATCAGGTCATCTTAGGCTGGGTATTATGTAACGAGAAAGGATTAATTAGCAATCTTGTTGTACGAGGCCCCTTGGGTCAGAGTGATCATAATATGATAGAATTCTTCATAAGGATGGAGAGTGAAGTAGTTGAATCAGAGACTAGGGTCCTGAATTTAAATAAAGGAAACTGCGATGGTATGAGGCGCAAATTGGATAGGATTGATTGGGGAATGTCACTCAAAGGGTTGACGGTGGATTGGCAATGGCAAACATTCAAAGACTGCATGGATGAACTACAGAAGATCCAAGGAGAGGGCATATAAATTGGCCAGAAAAAGCGGTAACCCTGAGGATTGGGAACAGTTTAGGATTCAACAAAGGAGGACAAAGGGATTAATTAAGAAGGGGAAAATAGAATATGAAAGTAAACTTGCAGGGAACATAAAAACTGACTGTAAGAGCTTTTATAGATATGTGAAGAGAAAAAGATTAGTGAAATCAAGTGTAGGTCCCTTGAAGTCAGAAGCGGGGGAAGTTATAATGGGGAACAAAGAAATGGCAGACCAATTAAATGCATATTTTGGTTCTGTCTGCACAAAGGAGGACACAAATAACCTCCCAGAGATGTTGGAGAACATACGGTCTGATGAAAGGGAGGAACTGAAAGAAATCAGTATTTGCAGGGAAATGGTGTTAGGGAAATTGACGGGATTGAAGGCTGATAAATCCCCAGGGCCTGATAATCTACATCCTAGGGTACTTAAGGAAGTGGCCCTAGAAATAGTAGATGCATTGCTGATCATCTTCCAACATTTGATGGAATCTGGAACTGTACCCATGGATTGGAGGGTAGCTAATGTTACCCCACTATTCAAAAAGGGTGGTAGAGAGAAAGCAGGGAATTACAGACCGGTAAGCCTGACATCGGTAGTGGGGAAAATGCTAGAGTCCATTATAAAGGATGTAATAGCTGAGTACTTGAAAAACAGTGACAGGATCGGACAAAGTCAACATGGATTTACAAAAGGTAAATCGTGCTTGACTAATCTATTGGAATTTGTTGAGGATGTAACTGGGAAAATAGATAAGGGAGAACCAGTAGATGTGGTGTATTTGGACTTTCAAAAGGCTTTCGATAAGGTCCCGCATAAGAGATTAGCGTGTAAAGTTAAGGCACATGGGATTGGGGGCAAGGTATTGACTTGGATAGAGAACTGGTTGGCAGACAGAAAGCAGAGAGTAGGAATTAATGGGTCTTTTTTCGAGTGGCAGGCAGTGACCAATGGGGTACCGCAGGGTTCGGTCCTTGGACCCCAGCTATTCACAATATACATTAATGATCTGGATAAGGGAACTAAATGTAATATCTCCAAGTTTGCAGATGACACAAAGCTGGGTGGGCGTGTGTGCTCCGAGGAGGATACTGAGAAACTCCAGGATGATTTGGACAGGTTGGGTGAGTGGGCAGAAAAGCGTGGCAGATGCAATATAACGTGGATAAATGTGAGGTTATCCACTTTGGTGTCAAAAACAGAAAGGCAGACTATTATCTGAATGGCAATAGATTGGGAGAAGGGGAAGTGCAACGAGACCTGGGTGTCCTTGTGCACCAGTCGCTGAAGGTAAGCATGCAGGTGCAGCAGGCGGTGAAGAAGGCAAATGGTATGTTGGCCTTCATAGCGAAGGGGTTTGAGTATAGGAACAGGGATGTCCTGCTGCAGTTGTACAGGGCCTTGGTAAGACCACACCTTGAGTACTGTGTGCAGTTTTGGTCGCCTTATCTCAGGAAGGATGTTCTTGCCATGGAAGGAGTTCTCTGAAGATTCACAAGGCTGATACCTGGGATGGCAGGAGTGACATATGAGGAGAGATTGGGTCGATTGGGCTTATACTCACTGGAGTATAGAAGAATGAGAGGGGATCTCATCGAAACATATAAAATTCTGACAGGTCTGGACAAACTAGATGCAGGAAGAATGTTCCCGATGGTCGGAGAGTCCAGAACCAGGGGTCATAATCTCATAATCTAAGGATAAGGGGTAAGCCATTTAGGACAGAAATGAGGAAGAATTTCTTCACCTAGAGAGTGGTGAACCTGTGGAATTCTCTACCACAGAAGGTAGTTGAGGCCAAGTCATTAAATATATTCAAGAATGAGTTAGATATATTTCTTAAAGCTAATGGTATCAAGGGATATGGGGAGAAGGCAGGTACAGGGTACTGAGTTTGGATGATCAGCCATGATCTCATCGAATGGCGGAGCAGGCTCGAGGGGCCGAATGGCCTACTCCTGCTCCTATCTTCTATGTTTCTAAACATTTCTTCCTCTCTGTCACTCTCTCCTCCTTAAAACCTATCTCATTGATCTAGCTTTTGGTCACCTGTCCTAATATCTCCTCATGTGGCTCGGTGTCAAATGTTGTCTAATAAAGCTCCTGTGAAGCACCCTGGGACATTTTACTACGTTAAAGGCGCTATATAAATGCAAGTTGTTGTTGTAAGATCCTTATTCTTGTTTTCAAATCTCTCTATATTCTTGCTCCACCTTACAACAAAAGCAATAGCTTGTATTTATATAGCGCCTTTAGCGTAGTAAAACATCCCAAGGCGCTGCACACGAGTATTTTAAGACAATAAATTTGACACCACTTACCACTGAGACCTGTAGCCATTTGTCCACAAACATCCCTGCTCCACCAAGACAAATTTACCCCTTATTCCCAAAACCTGTCTCTTAATTTTTTTTGATTGCCCATCAGTTTTGAGGGGGATTCTGGCAAACCTATGGGGGGGTTCTAACATGATGGGTTAAATCTGGTTGATAATAGCAAAGGGATTCTGGATTCAAATTCACTTTGCAATTATAAAATTGACAAATTGATGTGTTCTGAATCAACACAACATTAGCTGGACCCATCTCAGTATGATATCTCATGCCAGTCTGGATATTTGACACCCACCAATATAAACTCAACATGGCTTTATGACTCAAACTCCCCATACTGGGAAATACAAGCCTCCTCTTTCCAATGGTAAGGTGCTCTGTGTATTTTTTTTCCTGCTATTCTATTTACAGAATGGTTTTATTTTAATAAGTGATCTGTAAATGACGTGCTACTACACAGCAGGTATGAGCAAAGACTTGTATGTGGCGTTCCCATGCAGTATTAACGTGGCATTAATCCTCTCAATCCATTGTGACATCACTCTCAACATTAACATAGTATTTGATTTGAGCTGTTCCCAAATTAAAGTGAGGTCACAATTCAGGATTCTGTTGGTCATCTAGTAAAATGTGGGTATTTGCAAATTTGTAGTTGAAGATCTAATCCTGAACATGTCCATGTGGACTGCCAGAGAATATGGATACATTCCTGCACTTCATCTTCTTGGAAAACAGTTGCAACAGCCACTTGGGATCTCCTGCAGAAATATCCTAGGCCCATGAGCCTGTCAATACTGATAAAGTCCAAACTCTGCCAATAGATCCAAGGGTTTGGACACTATTCTCTCCCTGTAGACCATCACTTAACCCTCAACCAAAAACATAACTCATTGCTTACCTCAGGGATAATAGTCTACACATTAAAACAGCTCTGAACCTCCAGGCTTATATTATTGCACAAGCTTTATGGCCATTACCCACCCTTGATACCTCTGGATAAAACAAGGCACTTCCTACCCCATTATAAATTTCTATTTCTTTCCATCCACTAGATGGCAATAACTCTTACGCTACCAACAGTTCTACCTGCTATAATGTGGTTTGTAAGATGACTGTGTACTAAATTGCCTATATTCAGTAGGTTCATCACTGGAGGAGTCTTGTCCTTTTGTGCACGGTTACTGCCATTTTCTTTTTAAAAAGAGAAGCTAATTTGAACCTAAATTACTCAAATTTACAAAAGTATCCAAAATGTTAGGGTTACCATTGGTCATGGATTACCTTAAATTCTTTTTCATTTCCAGCTATTTTTACCCAGTATAATTAAAAACCATCAAGTCAGTGCTTCATTCCTATTCCTCTTCATTTTGTTGAATGCAGGATTTTTCCTCCAGTTTCTTTCTTTGCTCGATTTGGTGGACTCCTTTCTGGTTAACTGGGTTTTCCAACTCAGTGGGGGTTAAATCGGATAGCCCCCAAAAACGGACATGGAGATCGCGAGGCATGATTACCCCGCACCCGTACAATATAATGCCGGCAGCATCTTTGTGCTGTCTGCTCATTATAATGATTGCTGCGTACAACCAGCAATAACTGCGCAGTTCATAGGATGCATGCATCAATAGGGGGTCTAGTGTCGTTACTTGCTAGCACCACTTAATGCTAGCCTGCACCTCTTAAAGGGTAGGAGCATTGTGGCTGCTGGAGTTGCTGAGATCATTGGGAATAGTGTGTTGTACAACAAAGAACAATGGCTGACCATGGGAGAGAGCGTGCGCCCAGGTATTCCAATGCTGCATTGGTGGGAGAGGTGGAAAGGAGAGATGTCCTGTATAAGCAGGGGGTCAGGAGGCCCTCCAGACACACGATGAGAAGGCAGTGGGAAAAGATAGCCACGGAGCTAAATGCCAGCAATTTAGCCCCAAGGACCTGGATCCAGTGCCGCAAGAAGTTTAATGACCTCCCACGAGTGGTCAAGGTCAATGAATGCATCTTCAAATACAATATCCTACTAATTGCACCACCAGCCTCAGTAACTGCTGAATTCACCACACCCTCATCACTCACCTACCAACAATCTCTATCAATCAGGACTCATACCTAACATTCATATGCTTCAGCTCACCCTCACACACTTAGCACTGCTCACGGCTTGCACACTCTGCCAGCTATTCAAGCATGACAGCCACATCATCCAAACAGATTGCACCACACTCACTGACACACTTCCCTCTCTCTTGCAGGAGAAGGTGGCGCACAACCGGAGGCAGCAGGAACTAACCGGAGGGGGAGAGGCGCGTCTGCGTGTTATAACCCCCATGGAGGAAATGGTGCTGGTCATTATGGGAAGGACCATTGCTGAGGCTGTGACCAGCTGCAGGGCTGCTTCCATTAAAGATGATGGTATCCTCATATCTAAGCCTCCTTCTCACATCCCACTTTCCCCTCTTCCCACAATCTCTTCTGACTTACAAGCTGCAGATGGTATAAGCATGCACCTCTTACTTTCCCCTCTCCCCTCACCACAAGCTTACCCTTGTCCCTTTTAGATACCCAAGAACTACAACCTGCCCAGGCTGTGGAGGAAGACCAAGAAGACAGTGATGATGAAGACACAGTATCATCACTCAATTTCACACTTGCAGCCACTAGCTCAGATACTGACAATGTGCAGAATTAAGAGGATAGCCTAGAGGCGAGATCTGTACATGGAGAGACACTGGGCATGAGTGGCCTGCAGCCAGGGCACAGGGCATGGATAGCACAGGTGCCAGCTCGTCGGAGGGCAAGGTCGCACATGAGTTCTGCTGCAGAGCACTCAGATGAGGACGTTGCTGCAGTGGAAGTTCAGACTGCTGTCAAACAAAGTCAGCTTGTTGTCGTAAAAGCTCAGACTGCTGCCATCATGGCTGTGAATTACAGTGTTCAAAGTGGCTGCCAGAGTGTCACAGCAGCCCAGCAACCTGTCCTCCAACAGATTACTAGGATTGCTGAGGCGCTGCCCCAGGGGAGTGGGAACGGCTCCATGGAGCATGAACCTGCTGTCCTCTCAGGATGACAGTATTCGTTTTCCCACCACTTCCACTCCGCCAATGCCCTTGCTATCAGCCAGCCAGCCCAGACTGCTGCTGCCGATGCCGAAATGGTGCAAGTCCACAGTCGGGCCTTCTAGGTCCAGAGCTGCTTGAGGTGGCCTCCATTGAAAGTCAGCAGCCCATCCACCAGCCATCCTGCAGCCACTGGGGTAACACTTCGTAGGAGCACTAGGACAGGTAAAGGCATATGGAAGACAGGCAGTAAGGGAATGCACAAGGGTGATTAGTTCATGTTTGTAAGCAATATGGCATGCTTTGATTTGTAAATTTGGTTTGGAATGTTTATTTCATGCTGGCTTTTATTTTTGCATTGTGGCCAAGAGGATGATGTGATGGTCATGACAGAGGGAAGGTAAGGAGTTTGGTACTGTTGGTGAATGGGGAATTGGGGTTGAGTTTGCTGGTATTATGCTTGAATTAGTTCTTCACGTACAGCCCGGGCAGAAAGGGACCATCTCGGTTGCAGCCTCCCTTCCTCTTCCTCCTCCTCCTCCTTGTGCTCCTGCTCCTCAGTTTCTCGCCATTTAGCTGGTGGCAAGGGCTGTTCCCTCACGATGGCAAGGTTGCGCAGCATGCACCATACCACCACAAATCTTGAGACCCACTCAGCTGAGTACTGCAGGGCTCCTTCAGAGCAGTCTAGACAGTGGAATCACTGCTTCAGCACGCCAATGGTCTGCTCGATCATATTTCTTGAGGCAGAATGGCTCTCATTGTATGCATGCTGCGCACATGTGCGTGGGTTGCGAACCGGAGTCATGAGCCATGTCATCAGTGGGTAGCCCTTGTCGCCCAGTCGCCACCCTTTGGTTTGCCGTGGTTGCTGAAATACAACTGGCACAGCAGACTTCTGCAGAATGAAGGCATCGTGACTACTGCCAGGGTACCAGGCATTGACCTGCATGATGCGCTGCCTATGGTCACACACCAGCTGCACGTTGAGGGCGTGGAATCTCTTTCGGTTCTGGTACATGGCAGAGTTGACATGCGGACCACGCAAAGCAGTGTGCGTGCAGTAAATGGCACCTTGCACCATGGAGAAGCCTGAAATCCTTGTGCTCACTCCACCTGCTTGTCTCTGGCAAGAGAGAATGAAATGAAGTCCTCTCTCTTTGAACAGAGAGCCTCAGTGACTGCAACAGCGGATGGCAAACTGTGAGATGTTCCCAATATCTCCAGCACCAGCCTGGAAGGAGCCAGACACATAAAAGTTCATCGCCATGGTCACCTTCACAGCCACTGGCAATGTGGTCCTTGCCCTGCTCTGAGGTTGGAGTTGTGGCTGCAGCAGGTGGCAGATTTCAGTGATGACCTCCTTACTGAAGTGCAGACGTTTCAAACATTGGTCGTCCCTGAGGTTCAGGTATGAGAATTGCTCCCTGAACACGCTGGGTGGATATGGCCTCCTGCTGAGAGCCCTTCTCCCCTCCTCCTCCTCCTCCCTCTTCTAGCAGCTTGTCTTGCTCTGCGTGGCCTCTGCTCATTCTCCCAGTCATGCTCGATTCCAAGAGAAAGGCCTACTAGTGCACCAATGTCTGTCACAAGTGTTTTGTGCAGAAGCTTTGAAGTCAGCAGAAAGTACTTCAGCACCTACCACATCACTCTCTGTAGACTTTTGAAACTTGAAACTACTATGGAGAGCACCAAAAACATGTAGAATTGTGGCCATGATATGGAGATGCTGGTGTTGGACTGGGGTGCACAAAAATGAGAAGTCGCACAACACCAGGTTATAGTCCAACAGTTTTATTTGAAATCACGAGCTTTCGGAGCGCTGCTTTACCTGACGAAGGAGCAGTGCTCCAAAAGCTCGTGATTTCAAATAAAACTGTTGGACTATAACCTGGTGTTGTGCGACTTCTCATTTATGTAGAATTGTAGCAACAGCCAGAAGAAATAAACCCGGACTAACCTGTAAGTAGTTGATGATCCCTTTAAATAATGCTCGTGGGGGTCCTTCATGCTGCTTAACGTCATGTTAATCTGGGCGAGGTTAAGAGAGGGTGTCAGCTGGAATTCCAGAATGGCAGCGCTGGCATCAAATCTGCATTGCATGCTGATTGACATCATGATCTGCCTGCTTTGCATACTTCTGGCGGATGTTAAGGGCACGCGAGCAAAGCCCTTTGCCAAGATGGCGCTAATTGTGCTTCAAGCCAGAATTGGGCGCACGCGCCATGGTCACTATTTTGGAACCCTAAGGACACTCTTAGCGCCCAAAAAACAGGCGCTACCAAGCCTAATTTTGCCCCCACTACATTTGTGAGGCTGTAGGTTACTTGAGGTCATAAGAGGCAGTAAGCAAATTCTTTCAGTAGAGAAAAGAAACAGGGAAGGGGAGAGAGAGTAAAAAAAATGTTTTCAGCTACTGCTGCCTGGTATGTGCACAATTAATCATAGAATCATAGAAACTTACATCACAGAAGGAGGCCATTTGGCCCATCGTGCCTGTGCTGCCTCTTAAGAGCAGTCGTGTTTAGTCCCACATTCCCGCTTTTTGTCCATAACCCTGTGAGTTCCTCATCCTCATGTACCTGTCCAGCTCCCTTTTAAAATTATTTATGGAATCAGCTTCCACCACCTTTCCAGGTGAGCGTTCCAGATCTCAACAACTCTGAGTGAAAAAACATTCTCATCTCCCCTCTAGATCTTTTGTCAATGATTTTGAATCTATGAGCTCTAGTTATTGACCCACTCGCCAGAGGGAATGATTTTTCTCTATCTACTCGATCAAAACCTCTCACCATCGTGATAACCTCTATTAGGTCACCTCTTAACCTTCACTGTTCCAAGGAGAACAGTCCTAACTTTTCCAACCTCTCCTCATAACTGAAGTCCCTCATCCCTGGTAACATCCTGGCAAATCTCCTTTGCATCCTTTCTAGGGCGTTTACATCTTGCCTGAAGTGTGGGGCCCAGAATTGTCCACAATACTCCAGCTGAGGCCTAACCAGTGATTTAGAAAGTTCTAGCATGATCTCTTTGCTTTTATATTCTATTTATAAACCCAAGTTACCCATATGTTTTTTTATCCACCTTATCAACTTGCCCTGCCACCTTTAAGAATTTGTGTATATGGATACCAAGGTCTCTCTGCTCATCTACACTTTTCAAAATCCTGCCATTTATAGTGTACTGTCTTTCCATATCAGTCCTCCCAAAGTGCATCACTTCACACTTCTCCGCATTGAACTCCATCTGCCATGCTTCTGCCCATTTCACCATCCTGTCTCTGTCATCCTGAAGCCTATAACTATCCTCATCACTATGTATTACTTTGTTAAATTTTGTATCATCTGCAAACTTTATAATGCTGCTCCCTACACCCGAGTCTCGGTCATTTATACAAATTGCAAAGAGTAATGGACCCCAAACTGACCCTTTGGAAACACCACTGCAAACCACCTCCCAGTCTGAAAAACATCCATCCACCACCACCCTCTGCTTCCTGTCACTGAGCCAATTTTGTATCCATACTGCCACTTTCCCCTTAATTCCATGGGCTTCCATCTTCTTAATAAGCCTCTTGTTTGGCACTTTGTTGAATGCTTTCCAAAAGTCCATATATACAACATCTACTGCACTACCTTGATCAACCTTCTCTGTTACCTCATCAAAGAATTCAATCAAGTTAGTCAGACATGATTTGCCTTTAACACATCCATGGTGGCTCTCTTTGATTTACCCATGCCTTTCCAAATGAAAGTTTATTTTGTCCCTGATAATGGTTTCCAATAACTTCCCCACCACCGATGTTAGGCTGACTGACCTGTAGTTTCCCAGTTTATCCCTTTCCCCTTTCTTGAATAGTAGTATAACATTAGCAAACCTCCAGTCCTCTGGCACTAGTCCTGTATCCAATAAGGATTGAAAGATTGTGACCAATGCCTCTGCTATTTCTACCTTTGCTTCTTTCAAGAACCTAGGATGCATGCCATGCGGACCAGGTGACTAACCAACTTTCAGTAATGCTAATCCTTTGGAAACGATCATTGCAAGTGCCATAGGGGCAGGTCCAATTCGGTAGCTTTGTAAAGTTACAAGAATTTATATGTGCAATAGTTATTAATCTGTTTCTTCTGGTAGACTACTAGGGTACTGATAACTTCACCAGATAATCAGTCTAGTTTTTATAGCAGGTTCCACAAAAGTTCTGGACTCCATATTATAAAAAGGGATACAGAGGCACTGGAGAAGGTGCAAAAAAGATTTACAAGGATGATACAGAACTGAGAAGTTATACCCATCAGGAAAGATTCAACAGGCTGGGGCTCTTTTTTCTAGAAGAGAAGGCTGAGGGGTGACCTAATAGAGGTCTTTAAGATTATGAAAGGGTTTGTACGGGTAGAGATAGAAAAGATATTTTCACGTGAGGGAGACCAAAACTAGGGGTCATAAATATAAGATATATTTCTCTGCCCTGGTTATACGTCACTTTATTGGTATTTAAACAGTTACATCTGCAACATCTTCTACAGAAACTTTTGAATGAAGCACCTTGGTTAGGTAAAATTTAGCAGCATACAATACAGGTATTGAGATTAATACCCTTACAAACAGATATAAATGATGTAGCTTTTGATTACGGAATTGTTCAACAGAAGCCACTAAACTTCTCAACTCTGATATATATCTACAATATATTAAAAAGGACTTAAAGAAAACAGTCAATTCTAAAAGACTAGTCTGAAAAACCTACAAATAAAGAAAGAGAGCACAAGCAAATCAAAAATCACTCAAAACAATTTGCCAAATCTTTTTAGGTGTCAATTCCACCCCCCCCCCCCCCCCCCCCCAACCTCCTTCCAAATCAGTATCTGAAATCTGAATATCCAAATTATGGTTTAAAGAAAATGGCTTTGGTGTCCTGGCCCTATCTCACTGGGTTTCTGGTAGATTTGGTACAGACAGTGCTAGAATTGTGCTCGGGGACACGGCCCACTGCATCTCCCCACCACCCCCCCCCTCTCTTTTTCTGGACGATAGTTATTTGAGCTCAAAATTTCACATAGAATTTATATCACAGAAACAGGCCATTTGGCCCAACTGGTCTATGCCGGTATTTATGTTCCACACAAGCCTCCTCCCACTCCTTCTGCATAATCTTCTATTTCTTTCTCCCTCATGTGTTTATCGAGCTTCCCCTTAAATGCATCTATGCTATTCGCCTCAACTACTCCATGTGGTAGCGAGTTCTACATTCTAACCTCTGTCTGAGTAAAGATGTTTCTCCTGAATTCCTTATAGGGTTTATTAGTGACTGTCTTATATTTATGACCCCTAGTTTTGGATTCTTCCACCCGTAGGTAGCTGCATGAAAATGACCTGTAAATAAGGGAAACACAGCCAGTTGCAACACTGTGAAGATGGGGCTGCCCGATAGGCCCCAGTGTCCAGAGTTCAAAGGTTAGTGGAGGGGACCTGATAGGTTAAATCGAAGAGGCCGAAGAGGACTCCGTGAAATCATCCTCACAGCAATGTCACACACAGGCCCCATGAGCAGCCTCAAAACATTTGGGCAATTTAAAAAAAAATTTAGGCAGCTTGCGGTGTCTCTTCCTCCCTCTGGAACTGCCCCAAAATCCTCTGCAGTAACTTCCCAGCCCCAGTTCAGTGCAGCTTCCAGCATGCTAACGAGCCCAAGGCTGGAACTATAGCTCGGTTCAGGGAAGCGTCTCCAAATCCTGCCCTGCCAGAGAAATCCCTCGTCAGAAAGCTTAGGCCAGTTTGTTTATCTTAGAAAGCTTATTTCTGAGGATTTTATTTTAAAGAAAAAAAAGGCATTTTGAATACCTATCAGGCTAATTCTGTCACTTGTGCTTTAACTTCTGGAGGAGCTGACGACACCATCTGCGTTATTTGATTATAGACAGATATTCTCATTAATTGCAGATGTGCTAGTGTCAGCTGTGGCTCAGTTGGTAGCACCCTCGCCTCTAAGTCAGAAGGTTGTGGGCTCAAATCCCACTCCAGAGACTTGAGCACAAAAATCTAGGCTGACACTGCAGTACTGAAGGAGTGCTGCACTGTCGGAGGTGCCGTCTTTCAGATGAGACGTTAAACCAAGTTATGTCAAGAACAAGGGGCAGCAAGCCAACCAGGAGTGCCAGCCTTGGCGTCTGGGGGGAGGTGACCCAGGAACTGGATACTAAGTCATTCACACTGAGGACACCGAGAGGGGAGATACGGAGAAAATGTTTTACACAGCGACTTGTTATGATTTGGAATGCACTGCTTGAAAGGGTGATGGAAGCAAATTCAGCAGTAATTTTCAAAAGGGAATTAGATAATTACTTGAAGGGGAAGAAAATGCAGGGTTA
Source organism: Squalus acanthias (assembly GCA_030390025.1). Lineage (NCBI taxonomy): Eukaryota > Metazoa > Chordata > Chondrichthyes > Squaliformes > Squalidae > Squalus > Squalus acanthias. Next base: position 562,324 of record CM059427.1, on the reverse strand, counting down.
TGGGGAAAGAGCAGTGGAGTGGATAGCTCTTTCAAAGAGCCGGCAGAGGTACGATGGGCTGAATGGCCGCCTTCTGTGCTGTATGATTTTATGATTCTGTAACAGCATTGCTGAAATAGGTTTAATAGCCTGGAATTTTCAGTCAGTGGTGAAGCAGCAGTGATGTCATCAAGCTGTCTAAGCAGCCAATCACATTTTTTTGGCCCGGCCGCTCACTGCGCCTTTAAGTAGCGAGTGGTCGGCCTCACTGTTTGCGACCCCTGCAGCAGTCGGTAACATTGCCCGGTGCTGCTGCGGGGCGCGAGTGCGAATTTTTCTCCAGAGGTGCTACCTGGGCGCTGCACCCGAAGATGACGTCATGATCTCCGGGCGCAGCATATCAGGGTGATACCCGGTAACCCCGTTAGCACCTCCCACCGGAGCACCACCACACTCTGGAGGCACAAACAAGGGGAATTTTGCCCCCTTTGTTCCTTTCTCCTTGCCCACCCCGAGCACCACCACACTCTCGACTCTCTTAAAGAAACACTCAGACTATTAACCCTTCACACTCCACTCTCAGTGAATGGAACCCCTGCCTGTTCACAATGTCAGCGGATCTTTTGGCGCCTTCAGTGCCACATGTGTGCCATCTATGACACCCTGCACCCTGGGGAATCCAGCAATGTGCTAGAACTCCCTGAATCTCTCGCTCTGCATTGTCCACGTCTGAAACAGGCATCAGTAAGTTTGCATATGTAAATAAGAGGCCTAACACCTATTTGAGGCCACCACTGCAAGACTGGTTTGCCTCTCAGAGAGAGAGAGAGAGAGAGAGAGAGCATCATCCAAGTGCAATTCCATGTCTTTCTTTGCTGATGAATACTGGCTTAGCATGTCCACTGACCTGCGTGCAGCAAACCTGATGGCAGCAATGAGATTAGTGAAGCCACTACCCCCATCAATGGCTTTCCATGTGATTCCCCAACCTATCCAAGTAGGAGGAGACAATGGAGCCCAGAGTCTTCAGGTAGCAGTCTGATCATTCATGAGAGATGCAACGGCCGTTGAAATGGCAACTCTGATGTCATCCCTGGAGCTGTTGGGTGCTCCATGGTGGAGCTGAGATGTTTTGATTCTGTGCATCAGTGCTGTCACCTGTGGTTCAGTGGGTAACACTCATTGCTGTACAGAGGGAGTGCTGCACTGTCGGAGGGGCTTTCTTTCAGATGAGACGTTAAAATCACCCTCACAGGTGGACCTAAAAGATCCCACGCCACTATTCGAAGAAGAGCAGAGGATTTTTGGCACATCCTGAGGTCAGGAAATATGCTTATATAAATGCAACTCTTTCTTTCTTATAGTAACAGAGTAAACATACAGCTTGTAGAACGGTAGCATAGTGGTAATATTACTGGACTAATGATCAGGAGACGCGAGTTCAAATCCCACCACGGCAGCTGGGGAATTTAAATTCAATTAAATAAATCTGGAATAAAAAGCTAGTATCAGTAACGGTGACCATGAAACTAATGTCTTTTAGGAAATCTGCCATCCTTACCTGGTCTGACCTATATGTGACTCCAGACCCACAGCAATAACTGCCCTCTGAAACGGCCTAGCAAGCCACTCAGTTGTATCAAACTGCTACTGCAGCAGTTCAAGAAGGCTGCTCACTACCACCTTCTCAAGGGGCTTGTCAGCGACACCCACACCCGGTGAACAAATTTAAAAAAAAACCTCCACACCATGTGCTGTAAGGTTGCTGGCACACTTTAAAAAAAATAACTCCAGCAATCCATGATGCTCTTAAAATCCTTCTTCTAAAAGCAGGTCCCCTGAAGTACAAAAGCAGGATTTTTTGTTGTGTCCATGCCAATTTACATTAAAAAAATAAACAGGAGGAACGTCTCACGGAACAGCCAAAGCAGGTGCAGCACCAATTTAACTTGAAGCCCAACAGGTGTGTCAGATGTCACGAAACAGTAAATAGTCATTAAGGCTGAGCCATCAGAAAATTGGCATTTCTGCCATTTTTCTTAAAAATTGCTTTCGCATTTCAAAATTACTATTACATTTCTAGAAACTTCTACGATCTACAACATGACGATTCATCACTAAATTGAGAACAAAAGAAAACAAACCACTCTTGCTTGTGGGAATTATTCAGGGTAAAGACACAAATTATGTACAGTTGCTGGACGAGTTAATAACCCTTGTGTTGGCAAACACATCATTTGGGTTTTTCATGTCACATGTTTCACAAACAGCTGTTAATTCAGTTCACAGAGTGGGGAAAATTGGGTTGCTTTGCTTCCAGTAGTGCTCCACCTCCTTCTTGGGTGCTACTACTGAATTTATGGGGTAGGGGCACTAACTTTTTCAGGGCGCTAAAATCAGAGCCCCAGTGAGGTTAGCGCCCCTAATTTTTCCCCCATAGTATCTTACCAGTGGATCTTTTCCAGTGTAAACCTTTGAACTATTTTTGCTTCCAATAAAAATAAAAATAATTAGATGCTGCCTGACCTGCTGAGTATTTCCAGCATTTTCGGTTTTTATTTAAAATAAAAATAAACTTCTCTATCGATGTTTCCATCATATTAATTGCAACTAAAACTACTTAAAAATTAGACAAGTTGGACTGAATTCCCATAGCCTGTGATTTTAGAATAGCACATTTCTTACTCATTTCCACTGATACTCTTCAAGAAAAATATTCATTGCGTCACACAAGCACGGTTTCCATGGCACTGGTGACTTTAACAGCACCATGGTAACCGTACAGGATAACCTTAAAATGATGCAGGAAAGAGAAACACACTTTCAATCAAACAGATTGATTGAGGTATGAAAAGGAAAACAAATGAAATTTTCAGAGAAAGCATTAACAAGACAATCCCATGTTTATAAATTAGGACATGAATATAGATTTTTTTAGTCATAAGACATGCATCAATGTCAGAACAGTTAGAAGCTTCTGTAGAAAGTAACCAAATTTGATCACTCAATTCACATGGCAGAACACAAGCAGATAAAACCTTTTGAATGTTGTGCCAGTTTTGTAAATGCTGTAACAATGCCAACGTTCAACTGTATTAGTGCTGTCATTTTCATAACCCAACCCTACAAGGTTGGCTGGCAGTCAAACTCACACACACAAAGAAAGACACCAGGCGGTTATGTATAAAGCTTGTTGTGAAGAGTTTAAATTCTAGATATGTGCTTTGGAAAATGGATATGAAGGCTGAATTTTATAAAGTAATTATTACAAATGGGAGAGCTGTTAGAAGGCTAGCTGTGTGCACTGGAAGTTACAGTAAGGTGGCTTGTAATTAGACAAAGCACCTGATATGTGAGGAAGTGTCCATAGAGAGTGGAGATCACTATTGAAGTAATTTTCTAAGGTAAATCAGTTGAAATTAAACATAAATATCAGGGAGAAAATATCAACATTCAGTTTAGATCTAGTTCATATATTAAATTGAAAGTTAATCTTCCCCTCGTTACACTAAAGAGGAGTAATCTCTTTTGCATGATTATGCAGATGGTAAAGAAAAATTAATCTGAAATGCACTAATCAGCAAGACAAAAGCCATTGTTGAGATTATTTCTCAATGTTTTGCTTGTGCTTCTATTTTTGACTGAAAAGATGATGATAACACTTGACCTAGTGGAAAAGGTTTCTTTTCATGTCAACACAAATTGCCTTGGGTCAGCATTGCCTATCTTATCATCCAACTATATTGTGACTTCCACAGACAACCAAAGTAAAGATGAGAAGGTATCACTTTGTCCTGTGCAATAACATAATTCCACACCTATGAGATTATGCTGCAATTTTACTTGGGTTAGTTAGGCAAGCATATATACCATAAGCTACCAGTTTTAAACTTATTTACAAATTATGAGGGGAACACAAACTAGATTACCAAATTGTTGTTACATGCATACAATTTAGTACAAGTATAGATTCGCAGCCAAAACAGTTGCTTACAGACAAAGCCACTGCAACATTTCAATTCTAAAACAGGTTTAACTAATACTACACTACAGCGTTTGTATACATCAAGAGTCAGTACTTCACAGATTAAGTGTATAATCCCTTTAATTAATACTGATGCATTTGGCTGAATGTTTATTGACTTCTCAATTTTTTACTCAAGTTATCTTACTTCAGAAAATAACAATTCTAAAATATGTTGAACACATTTGTTTTCCAACTAAATGGTAAAGGTGCATTTTCATGACACATCCTAAAACATTCTGGTTTTAATTATTGTAGATCACCCAAATCTCGTGCCTTTGGTAATATTTGTAATGTTTCATAACAATACAGAGGATCTCAAATATCTAACTGGCCAGAGAAGGTAGTTTCTCTGAAATCATTTTTGAAACTGTGAGGAAGAATATTACCTCACAATTAGTGTTGATTAATACCTTTAAAAAGGAAATGGCTGAATAGCTGATTAAGAACAATACTGTAGATGGAACAAAAACAGAAAATGTTGGAAATACCCAGCAGGTCAGGCAGCATCTGTGGAAAGAGGAACAGAGTTAATGTTTCAGGTCGGTGACCTTTCGTCAGAAGGGGAAAAAGTTAGAGATGTAACAGATTTTAAGCAAGTGCAGGGGCAGGGAAAGGTGGGGAGTGGAGGAAAGAATAAAAGGGAAGGTCTGTAATCGGGTGGAAGGCAGGAGAGATTAAATGACAAAAGGGATGATGGTGCAAAGCAAAAGGAGATGGTAATGGGACAAGTACAGAAACAAAAGATGAGTCTAAATGAGGTGTTAATGGGAATGGCAGAATCATCAACAGCTGCCATGTGAAAAAATAGGGGCCGAGGTTATGGTCTGAAATTGTTCAACTCGATGTTGAGTCCGGAAGGCTGCAAGGTGTCCAATAGAAAAATGAGGTTCTGGTCCTCGAGCTTACATTGAGCTTCATTGGAACCATGTAAAATGCCGAGGACGGAGAGATCAGAGTAGGAGTGGAGCGGAGAATTAAAGTGACAGGTGACCGGAAGTTCGAGGTCAAGCTTACGGACTGAATGGAGGTGTTCCGCAAAGCGGTCACCCAATCTGCGTTTGGTCTCCCCAATGTAGAGGAGACCGCATCGTGAGCAGCGAATACAGTATACTAAATTGCAAGAAGTACAAGTAAATCGCTGTTTCACCTGGAAGGGGTGTTTGGGGCCCTGGACAGTGGGAAGGGAGGAGGTAAAAGGGCAGGTGTTGCATCTCCTGCGCTTGCATGGGAAGGTGCCATGGGAAGGGGAAGGGGTGTTGGGAGTGATACAGGAGTGGATCAGGGTGTCGCGGAGGGAGCAGTCTCTTCGGAATGCTGAAAGGGGAGGGGAGGGAAGGATGTGTTTGGTGGTGGGATCACGCTGGGGGTGGCAGAACTGGTGGAGGATGATCCGTTGAATGTGGAGGTTGGTGGGGTGATAGGTGAGGACAAGGGGAACCCTATCGTGGTTTTGGGAGGGAGGGGAAGGGGTGAGAGCAGAATTGCGGGAAATAGAACGGACACGGTCGAGGGCCGTGTCAACCACAGTAGAGGGGAATCCTCAGTTGAGGAAAAAGGAAGACATGTACTGTAGGTGGGTACTGGACTAGCAACTCAGATGTTAACAGTTCAAATTCCTCTTTGGCAAGTCATGGATTTGAATTCAATGAAATTGGTCATTGGTCAGATTGTCATAAAAATCCAATAGGTTCATTAGGGGTAAAAACAGAAAATGTTGGAAACACTCAGCAGGTCAGGCAGTATTTGTGGAGAGAGAAACAGGGTTAACGTTTCAGATCGATGACCTTTCGTCAGAACTGGAAAAGGTTAGCGATGTAACTGGCTTTAAGCAAGTACAGAGGCGTGGAGAGGAGAGGAAAGAACAAAAGGGAAGGTCTGTGATAGGGTGGAAGGCAGCAGAGATTAAAAGACAAAAGGGATGATTGTGCAAGACGAAAAGAAATGGTAATGGGACAAGTAAAGAAACAGAAGATGAATCTAGAGGGGGTGTAAATGGGAATATCAGAATCATCAGCAACAGCTGCCGTCCGAAATAATGGACGCAGAGGTTATGATCTGAAATTGTTGAACTCGATGCGAGTCCGGAAGGCCGTAAAGTGCCTAAAAGAAAGATGAGGTGCTGTTCCTCGAGCTTACATCGAGCTTCATTGGAACCGTGTAGGAGGCCGAGAACAGAGTGGGAGTGATCCGAAGAATTAAAATAACAGGCGACCGGAAGCTCGGGGCCACGCTTACAGACTGAATGGAGATGTTCCGCAAAGCGGTCACCCAATCTGCGTTTGGTCTCCCCAATGTAGAGGAGACTGCTTAGTGAGTAGCGACTACAGTATACTAAATTGAAAGAAGTACAAGAACCAGTATGGATTGGCACCCCTGCCACTGGACTGAATATTCACTCCCTCAATCACTGGCACGTTGTGGCTGCAGTATGTACTGTCTACAGGATGGATTGCAGTAACCCACAAAACTTACTTCAATAGCACCTCCCAGCCTTGTGACCTTTACCACTGAGAAGCGCAAGAGCAGTAATGTCATGGGTATACCATCATTGCCAAGTACCCTTTGAAGTCACCCACTATCTTGACTTGAACATATATTGCTGTTTTTTTCAGCATCTCTAGGTCGATATCTGAGAATTCCCTACCTAACAACATTATAGAAGCACGGTCTCCACAAGGACATGCAGTGTGCCAATGAGAAGGCACACCACCACCGTCTCAGGGCAACTAGGGATGGGGAACAAATGTGGTATTGCCAGCATCACCTACATCTGGAGAATAAATATTTTAAAAAACAGACAAAGGGAGACAACCAAATACCCCGTGGGACATGGAGGCTTCATGCCCTATGGGAAGGTCACTAGTGGATTGCAATAGTCAGTGTTGGACAAGATAGAATTTTCAGTAGTTACGTTTGGTAGCCAGGGAAAATAATCAGGGATTAATCCTTATTGACATTTTGCCTGCGATTATTTATATCCCTTAAGAGAAAAAAATAAGCTGGGAAGAGTTTCTAGCACCTGGTCTATTGGAATGAATGGCTCTTCCCCTGATGTACTTTCTCATATCTCTGATACTGTTAGTCCCACTCAAGTACAGCTCAGAGCCATTGAACTTTGGAGCGATTTCTGAGCATTTTCCTATAAATAGACTGAGCTGAGTGGCACAGCGATGGGATTTCTTTAAAGTAATAACTCAAAGGCTTTTGTAAGTTTTTGGAAAGCAGGGGCCAGGGTGAGGTTAAAAGTGGTATTTCTGGCTGAGTTGCTGCTTCACAGCTTGCCAGTGTAGCAGAAAAATAACAGGATTTCTGACGAACATGAAAAAAGATGCCGTTGAATCATAAAGTTATTCTAAAGCTCAACTGTTCCAAATAAAACTACAATTTCATTCCCTGACCTGACAGGAAAATCACCAAACTGATGTCTAACCACGGGGAATTAAATTATCTTTATTATTTGAATCTGTTTGGGTGGTGCTTTTTGATCAACAAAATAATGCTAACTTTTGACTTTTACCGTGTACTGTAAACTGCCCAGCTTGAACACGGACCGCTGCTCTCGCTCTAACCTCGCGGAAGCCGATCGATTCTGTGCCAATCGCTGACTGGAAACCCTGGTCAGTCAGTGAGTGAGCACAGCTGTTCCAGCCCAAAATAAACTGAGCACTTAAGATGTTATAACCGGCAACTTTGAGATTACCTTAATGCAAATGACTATTTGGGGCACATAAGCGACTTCCCGTTTTAAATGTGAACGTTTTAAGTGATAGGGACTGCACCAGTCATAGTGGGACTGATGCCGGCCTCAGAGCTTCATGTGGAACGTACATTATATATAATTACGTTGCAAGACAGTGAGGTTTACAGAAAAAAATGTTTGCACATGTACATTTGGATATTTTGCACGGGTTGGTTTTTTGTTTATTGTGTGCATGAGGTTTATTTTCAAAGCACTGATTGCTGTTTGCACAATTTTATTCTGCTGGCATTTATTTTATTTAATGGTTAGCTAGTACATAGCGTCTTTCCAACCACTATCATTAGAGCGGAAATGTTTGAGGATATGCAACAAATAAAAAGCACAGCAACAAAAACATTTGACTTCAAAAGAGCAGACTTGGTGGGAATGCAAACTAAATTCAACTGATAATTGATTGGGAGATCGGCAGCAAAAGCGAGAAGTATTTCAAGAAATGCCAGTGGGCTATGAATAAGAAGTAATTGTCTCCAATTCAAAAGAGAGAGCGAGGGGCCAATGTAATTAAGTAGGGAAATTAAGAATAGTATTAATGACAAGAAGACCTTCAATACAAGGAATGCACTAGGTGGCACGATTTGATAAATTCTAACGACAAGCAAAAACATGTCAATAAAAGTAACCAGAAGCGAAGACAAAAGTTGAATATAACTGAAAAAAGTACATTGCAAGTAACATTAAAAGGTTTTTCAAATATAATAACAGATCTCCCAGGCTATTTCTCACGGCAAGTCGGAGCTATGTCGGTGTCAAGATTTGTTTGATAACGCTCCTGTGAAGCGCCTTGGAACGTTTTGTTAGATTAAAGCTACTATATCAATACAAGTTGTTGTAATGTTGTTTACAATGGCAAGGGTATACATACTGCAATAAATTATTCTCTGTGTCTCTTCAAGGGGATATAGACAGACTAAGTGAGTGGGCAAGAACATGTCAAATGGAATATAATGTGGAGAAACGTGAAGTTATCCACTTTGGTAGGAAAAAAAGAAAAGCAGAGTATTTTTTAAATGGTGAGAGATTGGGAAATGTTGATGTTCAGAGGGACCTGGGTGTCCTTGTACAAGAATCACTGAAAGTTAACATGTAGGTACAGCAAGCAATTAGGAAAGCAAATGGTATGTTGGCCTTTATTACAAGAGGATTTGAGTATAAGAGTAAAGACCTCTTACTGCAATTATATAGGGCCCTGGTGAGACCACACCTGGAGTATTGTGTACAGTTTTGGTCTCCTTACCTAAGGAAGGATATACTTGCTATAGAGGGAGTGCAACGAAGGTTCACCAGACTGGTCCCTGGGATGGGGGGGATTGTCCTATGAGGAGAGATTGAGTAGACTAGGCCTATATTCTCTAGAGTTTAGAAGAATGAGAGGTGATCTCATTGAAACATACAAAATTCTTACAGGGCTTGACAGGGTAGATGCAGGTAGGATGTTTCCCCTGGCTGAGGAGTCTAGAACCAAGGGTCACAGTCTCAGAATAAGGGGTCGGCCATTTAGGACTGAGATGAGGAGAAATTTCTTCACTCAGAGGGTGGTGAATCTTTGGAATTCTCTACCCCAGAGGGCTGTGGAGGCTCAGTCGTTGAGTATATTCAAGAAAGAGATCGATAGATTTTTGAATATTAAGGGAATCAAGGGATATGGGGATAGTGCAGGAAAGTGGAGATGAGGTAGAAGATCAGCCATGATCTTATTGAATGGCGGAGCAGGCTCGAAGGGCCAAATGGCCTACTCCTGCTCCTATTTCTTATGTTCTTATGTTCTCTTACTCTCTGGAGAGAGTGGGGAGCATTACTGTCTCTAACCTGCTGGGGCCTACTCCAATATGGAAAAGTATAACTTGTAAAAGGGACAATCAGTGTGGATTCAAGAAAGGAGATTACGTGCAAATAACCTGCTGGACTTTTTAGACATTACTGATATGCTGGACAGGGGAACTGCAACTCATACTTGGACCTTCAGCAAGTTTATGACCAAGTTCTATTTTGGCTGTGAAACCTTCAGGAAGAGCAAGTGGAGGTGTCTGGAGAAGGAGCAGGAACCTGCTGGCTGGACGATCAGTCTGAGCCCACCCTCAGCTGCTGAACCCAGGGCTTGCAAACAAAAAGAATGTTGCTTTATGTAATCATTTCAGTGTGCGCATTGTCAGGCAAGGTAGGCAGCTACCGAGAAGGATACCTCTAGCCACATCTGTGGAGTGGTCTTTCGCAGAATTGCAGGAGGCGATTTTCCTTACCTCGGTGGGTCCGGGGCGGGCGACGTCGGTGGCGGGTCCCGAACCTGTTGCTGGCTCCAGCCCACTCTGTAGAATGATTGTCCCCTGATTGGGCTTGTTAAGCCTGCCCAGCACCTTTTGCCGGCCAATTGAAGGAAGTGGGTCTGATGACGTAATTTGATTACGCGTCATCAGCTGGTTTCCTTAAAGGGACCATGTGCAAATTTATTTAAAACTCAGCCTAGTTGCACATTGCACAGGAGGGCACAAGCAGGGATGTCATCAGGAGGACCTGGCTGCAGTGGCACAAACTTTTCAATGAGCTCAGTAGATCACGAAACGTTACTGCAAAGCCACACTCAACCTCATCCTGCTGTGCCACTCATCCTTACTCACACCAACTTACCTTGCACCTCCACCCATCCCTCTCTATCTACATTATCACTTCCCCATCTCACTAGGCACCCCTCACACTCACCCTCATCCTAGTCCAATCATACCAACTAACAACACACAAGGGTTTCTGTTAATGTGCTGTCAAACATTGAAATCTTTATTTTCAACACTTTGCATTCTTGGACAGATTTGTGTGCACCTTTGGAAGTGGCTTAGTGAGTTGCAGTGAATGGCGAGACATAACGGTACCCCCCGCAATGGTGATGAGTGTGAAAGGAATTGTAGGGATGCTTTATAGTGTTGGTGTGGGGTAGTGCCAACCTGGCGCATCATGTGGCAGCTATATGGGTGTACAGCATCAAGTGTACTAAATCTGGCCAAGGTGAGGCCATCCCTGGCATCCCGGGCATCAATGTGGTCGGGTGCTGATGCCCTCTTTCCTGTGCAGCATCAGGTGATTGCAGAGAAGGTTGGTGGTGTTGTTGGTGCTGCTGGTGTGCCTGGTGATACTGGTGTTGGGGCTGATCGTGGTCAGATTCTGAGGACCAAGGTGAGAGAGTATAAAGTGCGCCCATGTTGATGGAATAGATGGCAGGTAAAGTAGAGATGACAGAAGCGATCTGTCAATGGTAGGAGAGGTAATGAGGTCAGACTGGATGGAGACTTGTGTAAAGACTTGCAGCATTCTGAATCTGTAGTGGAAATGCAGTTTAGAGAAGCTAGTGGTTAAGGGAACATTTCTCAATCAGCTGGGAGCTTTGACTTGACATTTGAAGCTGTCAATTCATCAGCTGATGCAATGGCAGTGACCTCCCGCCTCAGCTTCACAGACGAGGTCTTGGCACAGCGGGAAACCGGTGGGCGACCTGTGAAATTCAAAAAGCTGGGGAAAAAACCATTGTTATGTGGCTGTAAACAAGCCACTAATGATTTGAATTGGGTCCCCTACTGCTGCCTGTCGGGTCTGCTCAGCACTAGCAGATCCGACATCGGAAAATGCAGGTGTGCGCGTTTTGACAGCAGGTTCCTGAACCGCTGTCAATCAATTTAAATTTCACAGCTGACCCGCCACCCATCCTGTCCGCTGAGCGCCGGCAAAATCGCGGCTACAGTTTTTTCCAGAGTCTGCGGCCCACCTAACAGTCATGGGTTCTCGCGGGAATGTACTGACTGAGTCTATAGAGAGTCTGGGCTCTAACGTACAGGAGTCACGCCGGACAAAATTTTTAAACAGGGCCTCATTGTTGGAGCCCTGCTGTCTGTTCCAACACAGATCATTGGATTATCTTGAGGAAGTGCCCAGCAACAGAGGCAGGGCAGGAATAGGTACAGCAGGCATGGGCACGGAGGGGGGAGCATGCTCAGAGAGACCCCACATCCACGTCACTCAGCCACTCCACTGAATTGACAAACTGAGCCAGAAAGCGGGCAGGCTAGGCTGCCACTGCAGCAGACATGGCATCAACAGTTGTTGTGCCTTCTCTTGGTCTAACTTAAGGAGGTGCAGGACAACCTTCATCCCAAAGGGACAATGACTGATATCCAGAAGGTAGCCCAATGACCTCACCAGTCCCACTGGAGAAGCAGCAAGAAGAAATACTAACATAAGTTCTGGAAAACACATGTCATACACTGTCACCAAAGGGAAGTACTGGGGTAAAACAAATATAGCATATGAATGCAGCTCACTTATAGGGAAATAAATTGGTTGAATTGTGTTTCAACTTTGTTCAGAGTGTTCATTTCAAATAGTGCATGATCAGGCAGCTGATATGTGATGAGCATGCATGGCAGATGAGGTAAGGGAGAGTATAATGGTGAGCATTATAAATTGAGTCTGCCATAGTTACCTTCTCGGGTTCAATAATGTCAGTCACTTCTAGAAACAGATCCCATATCCCTTACGTGCTGGAGTTGACTCGTACTGCCCAGTATCTCATGATGTGGATAGCGTAAACCAAACAATGCAACAATACATTCCTTTTGACACACAAACTGGATACTGCACTCACTTGTGCTTCTCTAATCTATCAGTAGGCAGAGTATTTATTATACTGTGAGATGAGGCGAGAGCAAAACAGCTGTTTTATTTCTCAGCAAGTGAACATACAAAGCAACAGTTATGATCAGTCTCACCTAATTCAATCAGTACAGTTTTTCTTTTTGTAATAATACAATATAATGAGCATGCTACTCATCCCCACATCAAAGGGTCATCTGGCTTGACTTAAGCAAAATAGCTTCTAACCACCCTCCTCCATCCTAACTTTTGAATATGGGCAAAAGCATGCCCCCAACAGCTTTCTGTTTAAAAACCTGCCTGTCAGTGTGTATTTCTGTCCTTATTTTATTTCTCGCTATTCTCAACCGGGGGGCAGGGGGGAAGGAAAGGGCCTATGCCAGGCAACCCCTGCCAAGTGCTCGGGACCAGGGACTTAATAACACAATGAGTGTGAGGTGTTTGTTGATTACTGAGACGAGCTAACAAAGTGCTTGTTGCTTTTGGGCAGTCGTTTTAACCACCTTTTGTCTATCACTCTAGTATTCACTAGAGTTTAGAAAAATGAGAGGGGATCTCATTGAAACGTATAAAATTCTGACAGGGCTAGACAGACTGGATGCAGGGACGATATTTCCCCTGGCTGGGGGGTCTAGAACGAGGGGTCACAGTCTCAGGATACGCGGTAGGACATTTAGGACTGAGATGAGGAGAAATTTCTTCACTCAGAGGGTGGTGAACCTGTGGAATTCTCTACCACAGAAGGCTGTGGAGACCAAGTCACTGAATATACTTAAGAAGGAGATGGATAGATTTCTAGACACAAAAGGCATCAAGGGGTATGGGGAGAGAGCGGGAATATGGTGTTGAGATAGAGGATCAGCCATGATCATATTGAATGGCGGAGCAGGCTCGAAGGGCCGAATGGCCTACTCCTGCTCCTATTTTTCTATGTTCTATGTTTCTATGGTGCGTTTTTTTAACTTGTGTAAATGCACTTTGCTTTAAAGCCCAACGTTTACATGTAACTCTTCCAAATCCTTTCTGTAGGAAAATGGTCAGAAGATCCTAAAATATGAGTGGGCATGATGTTTGGTGGACCCATTCATGATGCGCTTGTGCATGCAAATCTTCTCAACTTAACAGAATCTAATGTCTGATAGACTCCGTTCAAGGGTTATTCCTGGCTGCAAGTTTTTTTTTTAAAAACAGCATATTTTGGAGATTGTCTCTCTAGCAAACGGTAAGTGGTGAAGGCCCATTTCCTCCGAGATAGGCAAGCAGCACTGGCAAGACTCTGCCCTGTCTCAGCTCATCTGCTGCTGAAACCCTCATCCATGCCTTTGTTAACCTCTAGACCTGACTATTCAACACACGATGGCTGACCTCCCATGTTCTACCCTCTGTAAACTTGAGGTCATCCAAAACTCTGCTGCCCATGTCCTAACTCGCACCAAGTCCCATTCACACGTTACTCCTGTGCTCACTGACCTACATTAGCTCCCAGTTAAGCAATGCCTCAATTTTAAAATTCTCTTCTCTTCGTCAGGACTTCACCTGACGAAGGAGCAGCAGCTCCGAAAGCTTGTGATTTCAAATAAAACTGTTGGACTATAACCTGGTGTTGTGCGACTTCTCACTTTTGTCCACCCCAGTCCAACACCGGCATCTCCGCATCATTAAAATTCTCATCCTTGTTTTCAAATCCCTCCATGGCCTCGACCCTCACTATGTCTGAAATCTCCTCCAGCCCTATAAACCTTCAAGATATCTACGCTCTGCCAATTCTGGCCTCTTGAGCATACCCGATTTTTAATCGCTCCACCATTGGCGGCCATGCCTTCAGCTGCCTAGGCCCCAAGTTCTGGAATTCCCTCCCTAAACTTCTCCGTCTCTCTACATCTCTTTCCTCTTTTAAGACGCTCCTTAAACCCTTCCATTTTTGACCAAGCTTTTGGTCATCTGCCCTAATATCTTCTTATGTGGCTCAGTGTTAAATTTTGTTTGATAACCTTCCTATGAAGAGCCTTGGGACATTTTACTACGTTAAAGGTGCTATATAAATACAAGTTGTTGTTGTTAAAGCTATGAAGTAAAAAAACAAGCAAACAAAAAAAAATATTAACAATTACAAAATGAAAGGCCAAATCCAAAAGAGCAAATTCACCAAACAAATTGCAAAAAATAAAGTTAAAAATGCAAGTACCTCAAAACTTCTCCAACACTCACTCTCCGATAACCAACCACTCACTGCCCCAGTTCACAAAGGCACTCTATCCCCTCCAGACCAAGTTTACAGAGACACTGTACCCCATACAACTCCCTACCCCATACAACTCCCTACCCTTTCACAGGGACATTCTCTCCTCCTCCAAACTTCCCAGTTCATACTGGCATTCTTCTTCCTCTTCCCCATCAAGTCAACCAAGCACTGCTCTCCTGCTCCAATCCTGTTAAGCTGGGAATCTCCTTCCACTTCCCCCAATGATGTTGGCACTTTTCCCATCTCGCTTCCTGTCAATTAATGCTAGCACTCACCTTCCTCTCCCCCCTTCCTCCCAAAGGCACTGCACCCAAATTCTCTCCTCTTCCTCCCCAATGTACCACTCCCAGCTTCTGCAACCTTCCTTCTCCCTTTCATTAGTATCCATTCCCCCTCTATTGCTATCCATTTTCCTCCCCTTCATTGCCAATCTTTCTCCTCCTTCCTTGCCATCCACTCGCCTTTTCATTGCCATCCACTCCACCTCCTCTTTCGCTTCCACGCATTTTCCCCCTGCCCGCTTCTACTCGAGCTCAGTAGCTAATGCACCGGAATAGGTCCTGTGTCCTCTTCACTAGTCCTAACCGGAGTGTCTGGCATTGCAACTTCTCTGTTTACTGTAGGCAGGAACTCCTGTACACATGAGTATTCTCACTTGAAGTATGCAGAGGCCCAATCTCAGCCAATACGACTGAGGGTGGCATGGAGATGAGAGAGGGACCAGGTGAAAAGAGAGCATGAGAAAAAGAGAAAATGTAAAGAGAAAAGGACAGCTGCACCACAAAGTTGGCCTGAATGGGACATTAACAAGAGTTTGGAGATAAAAACTGAAAATATGCGCAGGTTAACTATCATTTGAAAGAGGAAGACAGGTTAACATTTCGAGTAGGACACTTCTTCAGAACAAAATTTTCAGAGATTGTGTCAGACTATTGCGTACAGTGGGTATGTTAACATTAATAGAGACTAAATTGAACAGGGAAGTGGGAGGATGAACATTTATGGTCAGCAAGAGTGACGCAGATTGCAAAACTATTTTGATCCAATATATGGAGTTGTATTTATCTGGAGTGACGCACAACAAAATAGTTCACGTTCTTAAACGAATATGAATGATTGTCAAGCTGAACACTTGGCAATAACAGCACTTCTTAAAAGGGAGGTGCATTGAGGCTGGAGCAGGTTCTGGTAGTTATTCAGGAAGTGAATCTGACCTGGGAAATAGTGAGGAATGGCACAACATGGGAGAAAGAGGGCTCCAAGGTTTTCGGAGGTTGCACTGGATGCCTTGGTGGAGGAGATGGTAAGTAGGAGAGATGTGCTCTATCCACAGGGGGCCAGGAGGCCCTCTGGACACAGGGTCAAAAGGCAGTGGGAGCAGATAATCGTGGAGGTCAATGCCAGGAGTCAAGCCCTGAGGACCTGGATGCAGTGCTGCAAGAAGTTTAATGACCTCACATGTGGGCAACACGGTGGCATAGTGGTTAGCACTGGTGCCTCACAGCGCCAGAGACCCGGGTTCGAATCTGACCTCGGGTGACTGTCTGTGTGGAGTTTGCACATTCTCCCCGTGTCTGCGTGGGTTTCCTCCGGGTGCTCCGGTTTCCTCCCACAGTCCAAAAATGTGTGGGTTAGGTTGATTTGGCTATGATAAATTGACCCTTAGTGTTAGGGGGGATTAAATATGTGGGGTTATGGGGATAGGATGGGATATGTTAGGGGGAATTAAATGCGTGGGGTTATGGGGGTAGGGTGGGATGTGGGGATTGGGGCAGGGACAGGGTGCTGGATTTGGATGATCAGCCATGATCGTATTGAATGGCGGAGCAGGCTCGACGGGCCGAATGGCCTACTCCTGCTCCTAGATTCTATGTTTCTATGTTTCTATGTTTCTATGAGAGGTCAAGGTCAGTGAATGCCTCTTCAAATGCCATATCCTACCAACTGCACCACTAGCCTCAGCCACTGCTCAATTCACCATACCCCGCAGCTTAAGAGTGGGCAGACAGAGAGGGAATGGGTGACTGCCAGGCAGAAGAGGAGGACCAGGCAGATAAGGCAGGAATCCCCTGAGTGCATCTCGCTTGCTAACCAGTTTTCAGCTCTGAATACTGGTGAGGGCTATGGTTTCTCTGGGGAGTGCAGCTAGAGCCAAGTCCACGGCACCATGGGTGGCTCAGCTGTACAGGGGCGGGGAGGAAGAAGCGTGGAAGAGCAATAGTGATCGGGGATTTGATAGTTAGGGGAACAGACAAGCGTTTCTGCGGCCGCAGACGTGATCCCAGGATGGTATGTTGCCTTCCTGGTGCCAGGGTTAAGGATATCACTGAACAGCTGCAGGACATTCTGAGGGAGGAGGGTGATCAGCCAGAGGTCTTTGTCCATATCGGTACCAACGACATAGGTAGAAAGAGGGATGAGGTCCTGGACGCAGATTTTAGGGAGCTAGGAGAGAGATTAAAAAGCAGGACCTCAAAGGTAGTAATCTCCAGATTACTCCCGGTGCCACATGCTAGTGAGTACAGAAATAGGAGGATAACGCAGATGAATGCGTGGCTGGAGAGATGGTGCAGGAGGGAGGGCTTTAGATTCCTGGGGGAGGTGGGACCTGTACAAGCCGGACGGATTGCACCTCAACAGAGACGGGACCAATATCCTCACAGGGGCTTAGCTAGTGCTGTTAGGGAGGGTTTAAACTAGCTTGGCAGAGGGATGGGAACCTGAGAGTATTTTCAGAAGGGAGAGAAGCAAAGCTGGAAATGGAGGGCAGAAAATTAGTAAGCGAGTTTGGAAGGCAGAGGAAACACGGGCTAGGAAATAGGCAACAAGGCAGTTTGGCAATGCTAAATGGTATATACTTTAATGCAAGTAGTCTAGGAAATAAGAGAGATGAGCTAAGGGCACAGATAGACACGTAATATTATAGCCATTACTGAGACATGGCTGAAAGAAGGGCAGGAATGGCAGCTCAACATTCCTGGTTACAAGGTTTTCAGGTGAGATGGAGAGGGGGTTAAGAAAGGAGGGGGGGAGTCGCTGTATTGATTAAAGAGACAATTACAGCTGTGAGGAGGGATGATAGGTTAGAAGGATCATCCAATGAGGTCATATGGGTTGAACAAAAAAGGGGCAATGACACTGCTGGGAGTGTACTATAGACCCCCAAACAGTCCGAGGGGGATAGAAGAGCAAATTTGTAGGCAAATTTCTGACAAGTGCAAAACCAATAGGGCAGTAATAGTGGGGGATTTAAATTACCCCAATATTAACTGGGATACTACCAGTGTAAAAGGTATAGAGGGCACAGAACACAGAATTCCTAAATTGCATTCTGGAGAACTTTTTTAGCCAATATGTAGCAAGCCCAACAAGAGGTGGGGGGGGGGGGGGGGTGCAGTTCTAGATTTAGTTTTAGGGAATTAAGCTGGGCAGGTGGAAGAGTATCCGTGGGAGAGCATTTTTGTGGTAGTGATCATAATTCAGTTAGTTTTCTTATAATTATGGATAAGGACAAAGAAAAAACAGGAGTAAGGGTTCTAAATTGGGGGAAGGCCAATTTTACTAGGTTGAGAAGTGATTCACAAAAGTGGACTGGAAACAGTTACTTGAAGGTAAATCAGTGTCAGAGCAGTGGAAGGCAATCAAGAGGGAGATACATGGAGTTCAGGGTAAACATGGTCCCACAAAGAAAAAAAGAGTAGAATTGCCAAATTTAGAGCCCCCTGGATGACAAGGTACATACAGGGTAAGATAAGGCAAAAAAGGGAAGCCTATATCGGATAGCGTGAGCTCAATACTGCAGAAAGCCTAGAAGAGTATAGAAAGTGTAGGGGTGAAATTAAGAAGGAAATTAGGAAAGTAAAAGGAGGGCATGAAAACATACTGGCAAGTAGAATCAAAGAAAACCCAAAGATCTTTTATAATGACATAAAGAGCAAGAGGATAACTAAGGAAGGAGTAGGATCTATCAGGAACCAAAATGGTGATCTATGTGTGGAGGCGGAGGATGTGGGGAAGGTACTTAATGAATACTTTGCAGCTGTGTTCACAAAAGAGGGGACGATGCCAATGCTGAAGTTAAGGAGGAAGATAGTGAAATATTGGACGGGATAAATATAGTAAGAGAGGAAGTATTAAGGGGTTTAGCACCCTTGAAAGTAGATAAATCTCCAGGGCCAGATGAAATATATCCAAGGCTATTAAACGAAGCAAGGGAGGAAATTGCGGAGGCAATGACCATCATTTTCCAATCCTCCCTGGCTACAGGAATGGTGCCAGAGGATTGGAGAACTGCTAACGTTGTACCATTGTTTAAAAAGGAAGGAAGGGATAAACCAAGCAATTACAGGCCAGTTAGTTTAACCTCGGTGGTGGGCAAATTACTGGAATCAATTCTGAGGGACAGTATAAACCTTCACTTAGAAAGACACAGATTAATCAAGGACAGTCAGCATGGTTTTGTTAAGGGGAGGCCGTGTCTGACTAACTTGATTGAATTTTTTGAGGAGGTAAGAAGGAAGGTCGATGAGGGCAGTGCGTTTGATGTAGTCTACATGGATTTTAGCAAGGCTTTTGACAAGGGCCCACATGGCAGGCTGATCAAAAAAATCAACACTCATGGGATCCAAGGGAAAGTGGCAAATTGGATCCAAAATTGGCTCAGTGGCAGGAAGCAAAGGGTAATGGTTGAGGGGACCTTTTGCGACTGAAAGGCTCTTTCCAGTGGGGTTCCGAGGGCTCAGTGCTAGGTCCCTTACTTTTTGTGGGTTATATCAATGATTTAGACTTAAATGTAGGGGGCATGATAAAGAAATTTGCAGATGATACAAAAATTGGCTGTGTGGTTGACAGTGAGGAGGAAAGCTTTAGACTGCAGGAAAATATCGATGAACTGGTCAGTTGGGCAGAAAAGTGGCAAATGGAATTCAATCCGGAAAAGTGTGGGGTAATGCATTTGGGGAGGGGCAACAAGGCAAGGGAATACACAATTAATGGGAGGATACTGAGAGGTGTGGAGGAACAGAGGGACTTTGGAGTGTATGTCCATAGATCTTTAAAGGTAGCAGGACAGGTCGATAAAGTAGTTAAAAAGGCATATGAAATGCTTTCTTTAATTAGCTGAGGCATAGAATATAAGAGCAGGGAAGTTATGCTAGAACTGTATACAACACTGGTTAGGCCACAGCTTGATACTGCATGCAGTTCTGGTCATCACATTACAGGAAGGATGTGATTGCACTGGAGAGGGTGCAGAGGAGATTTACGAAGATGTTGCCAGGCCTGGAAAACTTCAGCTATGAGGAAAGATTGGATAGGCTGGGGTTGTTTTCCTTAGAACAGAGGAGGCTGAGGGGAGAAGGACCTATTTCCCTTAGCAGAGGGGTCAAGAACCAGGGGACATAGATTTAAAGTAGTTGGTCGAAGGATTAGAGGGGAGATGAGGAAAAAAAATTTCACCCAGAGGGTGGTGGGGGTTTGGAACTCACTGCCCGAAAGGGTGGTAGAGACAGAAACCCTCATCACATTTAAAAAGTACTTGGATGTGCACTTGAAGAGCCATAACCTACAGGGCTACGGACCTAGTGCTGGAAGGTGGGATTAGGGTGAGTGGCTCTTTTCCGACTGGCACGGACACGATGGGCCAAATGGCCTCCTTCTGTGTCATAATTTTTCTATGATTCTATGATGCCCCCATCACTCACCTACCAACAATCTCTATCAATCAGGACTCATATCTAACATTCATATCATCACTTCACCCTCACACAATTAGATGCTGTGGCCAGTGGTGGGGCTGAAACCGTTGAAGACGATGGTATCCTCATACCTAATCCTCCTTCTCACATCCCACTTCCCCCTCATCCCACAATCTCTTCTGATTTACAAGCTGCAGATGGTGTAAGCATGCACTTCTTACTTTCCCCTCTCCCCTCACTGCAACCTTACCGTTGTGCCTTTCTCCTTTCAGATACCCAAGAAATGCAATCTGCCCAGTCAGTGGTGGAAGAGCAAGAAGAGAGTGATGATGAAGACACAGCATCATCACTCAATTTCACACTTACAGCCAGCAGCTCAAATGCTGACACTGTGCGTAATTTAGAGGATAGTATAGAGGTGGGATCTGCACATGGTGAGACACCAGGCCCGAGTGGCCTGCGGCCAGAGCAAGGGGCAAGGATAGTGCAGGTGCCAGCTCGCTGGAGGGCGAGGTCGCAAATGGGTTCTGCGGCAGAGAACTCAGATGACAACTTTGATGGGGCAGGCTACAGGAGAAGACTGATGGGTATGCACAATGAAAAGCTTGCTGCATTGGGAAGCCTGCCAGAAAGCCTGCGTGCAATGTCAAGGAGCATGGAGGAGTCCGGCACCAACTTGGCACAGGGCTTTGCCCAGAGCTTGGAGCCCATCCTTTCCAGCATGGAAGTGGCGGCCAACTCCATTAACAAACTTGTGGACCCAACCGTGATGCAGCATCTGTTGGGCGATGTCGCAGCTTCCATTGCAGCACAAGCCGCATTCACCCAATGTCTGAGTGCTGCAGTGGAAGTTCAGACTGCTGTCGTGTAAGGTCAGCCTGCTGCCATCGTGACTGGGTTTACCAGTGTGGAAAGGGACTTGCAGGGTGTCACAGCAGTCCAGCAATCTGTCCGCCAACAGATGACTAGGATTGCTGAGGCGCTGCCCCGGGGGATTGGCAGTGGCTCCATGGAGGATAAACCTACTGTCCTCTCTCAGGATGACACCATTCATCCTCCCACCATTGCCCTTGCTGTTGCCTGTCAGCCAGCCAGCCCAGACTGCTGCCACACATGCCAAGATGGTGCAGTCTGAAACCAGGCCTTCTAGTCCCAGAGCTGCTTGAGGTCGTCCTCCAAGGCCATCTGCAATGTCCTTCACTGAAAAGGGCCTTCCACCAGCCATGCTGCAGCCACTGGGGTAGCACTTTGTAGGAGCACTAGGACAGGAAAAGGCACACGGAAGACAGGCACTACAGGAATGCACAAGGGTGATTAGTTCAAGTTTGTATGCAATATGGCATGATTTGATTTATAAATTTGATTTGGCATGTTTATTTTGTGCTGGCTTTTATTTTTGCATTGTGACCAAGCGGACGCTGTGATGGTCAGTGACAGAGGGAAGGTAAGGTGTAGAACTGTTGGTGAAGGGGAATTGGGGTTTCGGTAACTGGTATCACATTGGAATTAGTTCTTCATGGACAGCCCGGGCAGAAAAGGGCTGTCTAGGTTGCCTCCTCCCTTCCTCTTCCTCTTGTTCCTCCTCCTCCTCCTCAGCTGCTCGCCGTATAGCTGGTGGCAAGGGCTGTGCCCTCGTGATGGCGAGGTTGTGCAGCATGCAGCAGACCACGACGAATCTTGATACCCGCTCAGCCGAGTGGTGCAGGACTCCTCCAGAGTGGTCCAGGCAGCGGAAGTGTTTCAGCATGCCAATGGTCTGCTCTATCACATTGGGTGTGGCAGCATGGCTTTCATTGTATGCATGCTGCGCACGTGTGCGTGGGTTGCGCACCGGAGTCCTGAGCCATGTCGTCAGCAGATAGCCCTTGTCATCCAGTAGCCACCCTTTGATTTGCCGTGGTGGCTCAAGTGCAGATGCACAGCAGACTGCCACAGAATGAAGGGAGGAACTCGGGCACTGACCTGTTTGATTCACTGCCTATGGTCACTCACCAGCTAGACGTTGAGGAAGTGGAATCCCTTTCGGTTCTGGTACATGGCAGAGTTGATGTGCGGCGCCCGGAAAGCGATGTGCGTGAAGTCAGTGGTACCCTGTACCATAGGGAAGCCTGCAATCCTAGCAAAGCTGTGTGCTCGCTCCGCCTGCTGGTCTCTGGCAAGATAACAACAACTTGTATTTATATAGCACCTTTAACGTAGTAAAACGTCCCAAGGCGCTTCACAGGAGTATTATAAGACAAAACATTTTCACCCCGAGCCACATAAGGATAAATTAGGGCAGGTGACCAAAAGTTTGGTCAAAGAGGCAGGTTTTAAGGAGCTTCTTTAAAGGAGGAAAGAGATGTAGCGAGGCGGACAGGTTTAGGCAGGGAATTCCAGAGCTTAGGGCCCAGGCAACAGAAGGCACGGCCACCAAAGGATGAGCGATTATAATCAGGGATCCTCAAGAGGGCAGAATTCGAGGAGCGCAGATATCTTGGAGGGTTGTGGGGCTGAAGAAGATTATAGAGATACGAAGGGGCGAGGCCACGGAGGGATTTGAAAACAAGGATGAGAATTTTAAAATTGAGGCGTTGCTTAACTGAGAGCCAATGTAGGTCAGCGAGCACAGGGGTGATGGGCGAATGGGACTTGGTGCGAGTTAGGACATGGGCAGCCGAGTTTTGGATGACCTCAAGTTTATGTAGGGTGGAATGTGGGAGGCCAGCCAGGAGTGCGTTGGAATAGTCAAGTCCAGAGGTAACAAAGGCATGGATGCGGGTTTCAGTAGCGGATGAGCTGAGGCAAGGGCGGAGACGGAGAGAATGAAATTTAGTCAGCTCTCTTTGAATAGAGAGCCTCAGTAACCTCCTTTACACAACAGTGGATGGCAAACTGCAAGATGTTACTAATATCTCCAGCTCCAGCCTGGAAGGAGCCCGACGCATAAAATTTCATAGCCACAGTTACCTTCACAGGCACTGGCAATTCGCTCTTTGCCCTACTCTGAGGTTGTAATTGTGGCTGCAGCAGGAGGCAGATTTCAGTGAGGACATCCTTACTGAAGTGCAGATGCCTCACACATTGTTCCTCGCTGAGGTTCAGGTAGGAGAATTGTTCCCTGAACACCCTGGGCGGATATGGCGTCCTGCTGAGAGCCCTTCTCCCCCTCCTCCTCCTTACTCTTCGAGCAGCTTGTCCTGCTGAGCATGGCCTCTGCTCATTCACCCAGTCATGCACTATTCCAAGGGGAATGCCTACTAGTGTACTCATGTCTGGCAGTAATTGGTCTGTGCAGAAGCCTTGAAGTCAGGAAAAAGCTCTTCAGCACTTGCCATACCACTTCCTGTAGACTTTTGCAATTTGAACGAACAATGGAAAGCACCAAACACTTATAGAATTTTACCAACAGTCAGAAGAAATCAACCAGCAACTAACCTGTATGTAGTTGATGATCCCTTTAAATAGTGCTGGTGAGGGCTTGTTCCTGCTGCTTAATACGTGTTCAGCCATGCAAGGTGAAGGGAGTGCGTTGGCTGGAGAGTTGAGCTCCAAAATGGCACCGCTGGTGTCAAATCAATGTTGCATGCTGATTTGATGTCATGATCTACCTGCTCTGCATACTTCCGGCGGATGTTAGCTGCACATGCTCTAACGCCCTCATCAATATGCCAATTTGTGGCAGAAGTGTGCACGCGTGCATTGGACGCCATTTTGGCACCCAAACTGCACCTGTAGCGTCCAAACAACGGGCGCTACTGATCCAATTTCGTGCCCACTATTTGATACATTTCTGGAAATGGAAGAAATTGTGGAATGAAGGTACGAAGTTGGGTAAAACATGAGGATTTTCAGATAGAGAAAAAGGTGATTATGGTTGATCGCTGAAAAAAGGACATGCTTGTTGGGCCTAATTATCTTCCTAAAAATTATTAGTTTTTACTTCAAAATGATTAATGAAAACTATTCAAAATATACATGAATTGTAAAATTGGAGAACAACAATCTCCACAAACCAACCTGACCATTCTGAATTAAGGAACAATTACAATCTGCAAACCAGAAATTCTTGATAACCATGCGCCTTTAATAACTGACAGCAATCCAGGGCAATCCAGAATGTAGAAAACACTGAAGAATTCCTGGGGATTATTTACTTGGATTAAATAAACAGAACATATCTCCAGTGGCAGGGGATTACTGGTCTTCTTTGGCTCTTGCTGAAGGCTATAACTCGCAGGTGCCCACATTACTCCCGAATGAGGAGTTGTTCTGAAGGAAACAAGGGCATCGGTCACCAGCAAAATACGTTCTATTGTTGGTTAATGTAATATTGTACCTCAAACCCAAGTAGGAGCTATTGACAATTTCCAGATTTATAAACATTAGTAAACTCAATCTACTACTTTAGTTAACAAGGGGCCTGATAGCCAGCTCTATTGTATGAAAATCTGTCACTTTTGACTGAACATTGGCCTCATGCTCGTATTCTCGTACACCCAGCAGTAACCTCGAAACAACATTACTGGATTTACTGAAACTGGCTGCTCTGAAGCTCCATTTTTTTTAACTGGGTGTGATGAATTATGGATTTTACCCGTGTTGCCTCAGCTGAATTTTACAAGTTATAATATATCTGTAATGTTAGATTCATCTTATAGGGGATTAACTCCTAAAGGCTGTTTGGAGCATTCTTCTCAATGTTAGGCCTGCAGCCTGGAACTTGTCTGAGCAGTAGTGATTAGGAATGTTAATTAGTGGACAAAAGGTAGGCTTATTATGTACAATCTCAATCATTTGAGGCTATTGTGGAGTAGATAATACTTTGCAACAGTCATTGTTCCATTCCATTCGAACAGCTTGGGCTTTAGCTACAGCAGATGGTTGGGACCATCCTGCTTACTCATAAAAGGGTAGGCATTAATTCTGGGCTGGAACTGCGATTGACAGCTTAGAAGACTAAGCTCCCCGGCGTCACAGAGCTTTAAAGGACCAGTTCTCTTTCTCTCTCTCTGATCTGTGCCTCTATTTTAAAAGTCCCAACCAGCTTGGCTTTGCGATGCTTAGCCTATAAAGGCAACCCATGTTTATAGAGAATTAGTAAGTTGCATCTCAATTGTTTTTCAGAATTGAAGAGTGTAGGAAATTGATTATTGGCATTGTGCAAACTATATACTGTTCATTTATATATTTTATATAAAATAAACCAGTTGTTACTTTGAAGTTGCACTTGTCTCAATAGAATGCTTTTATGTCCACTTTCTGTAAAGAGAGGAGACACACATGCAATATTACAGTAGCCAATACATGGAGCAAGGCTTCTCTGGTACAATTCCTGGGTCATGCTATTGTTTAACTAGCCATTGGTATTTAAAAATTGCACTCCAGGTTGTTGGGGATGTGAGGTTCACTAAGGGGAGTGACCTGTGATGCTAAACCTGAGAATCAGAAGATCTTCTTGTGGGTCTACTTCTGGGCCTGCCGAAGACGGCCATTCACAGGTCCATGATGAGCATGGCCCACAGGGTGGGTCACTCTGCCTGCCTGCCTCTCTTTCACAGTCTGGTCCGCACCCGGGTGGCCTTGGAGAAGGTACATGTGGTGTCCACCAGTACACTTGGGGACTTCCGCAACCGGTGGGCACCGCAAGGTATTGGGGGGGCTAAATTCAATTAAGCCCGAAAACGGGCACAGGGATCGCAATGCCCTCCCTCAACTGATGAATCAGTACTCCTCCATGTTGAACACCACTTCAAAGAAGAACAGAGTAGCAAGGGCACAGAATGTACTCTGGGTGGGGGACTTCAATGTCCACCACCAAGAGTGGCTCGGTAGCACCACTACTGACCGAGCTGGCCGAGTCTTGAACGACATAACTGCCAGTCTGGACCTGCGACAGGTGGTCGGCCGCACACACTTGCATCACGCAGGTAACCGATGCCCTTTTTGCAAAGGCGCACAATTACATCAACTTCTCCAAGGATCAAGCAAGTATAACCGCATGTGCGGTTGGATTTGCTAATATGGCAGGCTTGCCAAGGGTGCAGGACGTCGTAGACTGCACACATGTGGCCCTTAAGGCACCCCATCACAATCCAACTCTTTTTGTCAACCGCAAGGGCTTCCACTCCCTCAACATGCAGCTGGTGTGTAACCACAGGAAGGACATTTTGCATGTTTGCGCCAAGTACCCTGGCAGTTGCCATGACTCGTTCATCCTGTGGCAGTCTAGTGTGCCTCCACTCTTCAGTCCGCCAAACCAACTTTCCGGGTGGCTACTTGGAGACAAGGGCTTTCCCCTGAAGACGTGGCTAATGATGCCGTTCAGGAGGCCATCCAACGAAGCTGAGGAGCGCTACAACTCCAGCCACATTTCAACCAGATCCATTATCGAGCAAACCATCGGCTTGCTGAAGATGCAATTCAGATGCCTTGATAGATCAGGTGGAGCCCTACAGTATTCAGCAGCCAGGGTCTCCAGAGTCATCGTGGTCTGCTGTGCACTGCACAACATCGCACAACATCGTGGCTTGCAGCTTCTTGAGGAACAAATGGCTCAGCGCATAGCCTCCTCAGATGATGTGGAGATGCCAGTGTTGGACTGGGGTGGACAAATGTGAGAAGTCGCACAACACCAGGTTATAGTCCAACAGCTTTATTTAAAATCACAAGCTTTCGTCACCTGACGAAGGAGCAGCGCTCCGAAAGCTTGTGATTTCAAATAAAGCTGTTGGACTATAACCTGGTGTTGTGCAACTTCTCACACTCCTCAGATGAGAATTAGGATTAGGATGAGGAGGAGGAGGATGAGGATGAGGAGAAGAGCGAGAACGAAGACCTTGCGGCGACACATCAACCAACGGCGGCAGCACACGAGAACATTGCTGGCCGGGATGCAAGGGACGCACTCATCTTGGCCAGATTTGCTTAGGCTGCCCAATCAAACACATTTGGATCGCACCTTTTTACCACACCATCGACAATGGACAAGAACCTGCGGCTTCCTATCACTCTGACCACCACCCTGACAAATCCAAGTCGCCCTAAGCCCTCAATGTGGAACTTCCATTTGTGAAATGACACAGCCCAGAACTTCAACAGTTTGCCATCACTTCATTTTATAACATTCAGTAAAAGATGGCATTTCACAATTAAACACAACAGAACACCCAAGTGACTACCCTTGTGACGACTTGTGCTTTATCTTCCTCTTACACGTGCTCCTACGTGATGCTTCCCCTGTGGCTTCAGCAGATGTGGAGGCCCCTTGCTCACTTTCATGCTGCTCCTGCCTCGACACCTTTGGCGGGCATCATCTGGGGTTGTGAGCCTGTGAGGGCTCGCCAACAGTTTGCTGCTCCTGCAGCTGTGCAGGGGCGGAGATGCCCATCTCAGTTGGATGAGGACTCTGGTGGGGCTCTGACCGAGGGCTCTGCAGTGGCATGGTCGTGTGAGCGCTTGGAGAGGACCCCTCACTTCCTTGTTGTCTGCCACCAACATCCCTTTCATGGGTCAGGCCCACTTCAGAGCTAGCAAGTGGCTTGACAGCACCTTGCTGCACTTCAGGGGGGCCATGAGGACCCATTTCTGCACTGGCAGTCCTACTCCAGAGGACTTCCATGAAGCTCTGGTTTCTCTGCTCAATAGCTGCCCATCGCTCCTCCAGAGATGTCAGTCTATTCTGAACAATGACCATGTTTTCAAGACCCTGGCAACTTAGCTCCTCCATAGCCGTAGCCACCTCTCCTCTACAGTAGCCATCCCCTCCTCTACGGTAGCCATCCTTTCCACGGAGGTTGCCATCCTTTCCGTGGTGATGCGTTCATGCGCCAATGCCTCCACAAAGGCTCTGCTCATGTTAGTGATGGACTCCTCCATCCTCTCCACACTCGCAGTGACCCTGGAGACAAAACCTGCCAGAGACTCCTGCACCTGTTCCTGGCGTTCCAGCACCGCTCTCTTTCTGGATGGACCCGGAGGCACAGGGTCGACATGCAGCTGAGCCGAGCTGGCAGAGTCCTGCGCCCTCCGACGAGGACTCTCCACTGCTGTCCCTGTCTCCACCGTCTGCTGATGCTCACTTGTGAGCTGTGATACACCAGGTGACAACACTACTCTATCTCACGAAGGTCCCACCGAGGTGCGAGTGTCTGCACTAGTGCTGGGTGCACTTAATTCTGGTGACGCTGCGCCCTCAGAGGTTGTAGCTTCCTCTGAGGAGTCTTCTGGCTCAGGCTCTTCCACCTGGACAGTGGGGAGGGGGGCTGTCGATGGTCCTGTGGGGGAGTAAAGGAAAGAGTTAGACATGTGATATAAACGTTGCATGCACATGGAATTGTGCAGATGATCATAAGTCAATCTGTTAGAGCATCAGAATCAATATCAATCACTCATGCAATGTAAATGAGAGAGATGCAAAACTATTCTGTCACCAGCTTGCTCTGATGCGCCCGTCTGTCCATCCCCCACTTGTACATCCTTCTCTGCTCCCACGATCTCTAGGGCCGCCTCCTCAGCGCTGGTGAGCTGGGCTATTGAGGGTGGCCCTCCTCCTATCTTCTCCCTTTCCGTCTTATTGTGGGCTCTCTTTTCCTGCAATGAGGGACACAAGTGGAGTTTGAGTGAGAATGATGGAGTGAGTTTAGAGAATCCATAGCATAGATGCTTAGAAGGACACAAAGATGGAGTGAGGTCCCAAGACCAAGGGCCCTCCCTGTGTGTTGTAAGTTGTTGTCATAGCATCACAGTGACAGGGAGTGTGAGGGCAGCATAGTCGAATTGTTAAGTGAATATGTACATAGAGAGAGAGAGGGAATGGTTAAGGGTGCAAGGGATGTAAGGGTAAAGTGGGATGTGGAGGAGGAGGTTGACAATGCAGAGTGCTGGTGATGAGAGGCGATGGGGAGCAGATTGAGGATAATGGTGATGTCATACTCACTTTTCCTGTGCGGAGAAGGTCATTAAACCTCTTTCTGCACTGCAGCCAGGTTCTGCTGCACATTGATCTTGAACATAAGAACATAAGAAATAGGAGCAGGAGTAGGCCAATTGGCCCCTCGAGCCTGCTCCGCCATTCAATAAGATCATGGCTGATCTGATCCTAACCGCCAATCTACAATTAGGTCAAAAATCGCTAAATTATCCCGCCTGACATCGGAGGCGGGAGCAGGAACCGCCCCGCCCCCAACCCGCCCCCAATGGCAAAATCCAGCCCTCTGTGCGAAGGCAGTGGGAGGAAATCACAGAAGCCGTCAATGCCAACAGCCTTGTCCCCAGAACATGGATCCTGTGCCTGAAAAAGTTTAATGACCTCACTCGAGTGGTCAAGGTGAGTGAATGCATCTTCAAATGCCATATCTCACCAACTGCAAAACTAACCTCATGCACTGCTCAATGCACCACACCCCCATCATTCACCTACCAGCAATCTCTACCTATCACCATTCATACCTCACAATCAAAGCTTCACCTCACCCTCACACACTTACCACTGCTGCAAGCCAAACACCCACACCTCACACCTTGCACACAATGTCAGCTATTCAAACACGACAGTCACATCACCCAAACACATTGCACCACACTCACTGACACACTTCCCTTTCTCTTTAAGGCCAAGGTGGCTCATAACAAACAGGCAGGGGGCAAGCATGGCTGCACAACCTAACCCCCATGGAGGAGACTGTGCTGGAGATCATTGGAGGGGCCGTCACTGAGGTCGTGGTGCTGGGCGAGGCTGAAAGCATTGATGATGATGATATGCTCATACCTAATCCTCCTTCTCGCATCCCACTTCCCCATCATCCCACAAGCTCATCTCACTTACAAGCTGCTGATGATGTATGAATGGACTTCTTGCTTTCCGCCTCCCCTCCCCTCACCACAACCTGACCCTTGTGCCTTTTTCCTTTTTAGATACCCAAGAATTGCCAGCAGCCCAGCCTGTGCAGCAAGAAGTAGAGGAGGAGAGTGATAGAGAAGAAGAGACACCGTCACACGATCTGACACTCCCAGGCACCAGCTCAGAAAATGACTCTGCGCGTACTTTAGAGGGTAGTATAGAGGCGGGATCTGCTCATGGTGAGTCACCGAGCATGAATGGGCTGCAGCCAGGCCAGGGGGAAAGAGTAGTGCAGCTGCCAGCTCCCCGGAGGGCGAGGTCACACACGAGTTCTGCTGCACAGGACTTGGATGAGGAGAAGGGTGATGGGCACGCACACAGAAATGCTTGGTGCAATGGCAGTCCTGCCAGAGAGCCTCTTGTCACTGTCAAGGAGCATGGAGGAGTCCAGCTCCAACATTGCACGGGGCTTTACGTGGAGCTTAGAGTCCATGAATTCCAGGATGGAAGTGATGGGCAACTCCATTAGAGAACTTGTGGACCCAACCATGATGCTGGGTGTGATGGGCGATGTCGCAGCTTCCATTGCAGCACAAGCAGAAGTGACCCAACATCTGAGTGGAAGCTCAGACTTCTGTCGCAAGCTCAGATTGCTGTCACACAAGATCAAACTACTGCCATCGCAGCTGGATTTATGAGTGTGGAAAGGGGCTTGCAGGGTCTCACAGCTGTCCAGCAATTTGTGCTCCAACAGATGGCTAGGAATGCTGAGGCGCCGCACCAGGGGAGTGGCAGTGGCTCTATGGAGCAAGTACCTGCTGTCCTCTCTCATGCTGACTGCATTCATACTCCCACCCCTGCCTCTCCGCCATTGTCCTTACTGCTGCTCGTCAGCCAGCCAGCCCAGACTGTTGCCGCCCATGCCGAGGTGATGCATAAGAACATAAGAAATAGGAGCAGGAGTAGGCCAATTGGCCCCTCGAGCCTGCTCCGCCATTCAATAAGATCATGGCTGATCTGATCCTAACCGCTAATCTACTATCACAGAACCATCTCCTGAACCTAACAGAATTGGACACGAAAATAGGAGCAGAATCAGGTTACATGGCCCCTGAGCCCGCTACGCTACCCACAGGGCCATGACCGATCCGAACCTAGACTCATGTCCAAATTCCTGCCCGCTCCCCGTAACCCTTAATTCCCTTTACTTCTAGGAAACTGTCTATTTCTGTTTTAAATTTATGTAATGATTTAGCTTCTACAGCTTTTTGGGGCAGCATATTCCATGGACCTACCACCCTCTGAGTGAAGTAGTTCCTTCTCATCTCAGTTTTGAAAGAGCAGCCCCTTATTCTAAGACTATGCCCCCTAGTTCTAGTTTCACCCATCATCGGGAACATCCTCCCCGCATCCACCCGATCCAACCCCTTCACAATCTTATATGTTTCAATAAGATCGCCTCTCATTCTTCTGAACTCCAATGAGTAGAGTCCCAATCTACCCAACCTCTCCTCATATGTCCATCCCCTCATCCCCGGGATTAACCGAGTGAACCTTCTTTGTACTGACTCGAGAGCAAGTATGTCCTTTCTTAAGTATGGACACCAAAACTGTATGCTGTATTCCAGGTGCGGTCTCACCAATACCTTGTACAACTGAAGCAATACCTCCCTATTTTTATATTCTATCCCCCTAGCAATGAAAGCCAACATTCCATTGGCCTTCTTAATCACTTGCTGCACCTGCATACTAACCTTTTGAGTTTCGTGCACCAGGACCCCCAGATCCCTTTGTACTTCAGTACTTTCCAGTTTCTTGCCATTTAGATAATAACTTGCTCTACTATTTTTCCTGCCAAAGTGCATAACCTCACACTTTCCAGTATTGTATTCCATCTGCCAAATCTCTGCCCACTTACTTAGCCTCTCTATGTCCCCTTGCAGATTTTTTATGTCCTCCTCACTCACTACTTTCCCTCCCATCTTAGTATCATCTGCAAACTTTGATATGTTACACTCGGTCCCCTCCTCCAAATCATTAATATAGATTGTAAAGATTTGGGGACCCAGCACTGACCCCTGCGGAACACCACTAGTTACTGATTGCCAGTCTGAGAATGAACCATTTATCCCAACTCTCTGCCTTCTGTTAGATAGCCAATCCTCTATCCATGCCAGAATATTACCCCCAATCCCGTGATTTTTTTATCTT
Source organism: Squalus acanthias (assembly GCA_030390025.1). Classification (NCBI taxonomy): domain Eukaryota; kingdom Metazoa; phylum Chordata; class Chondrichthyes; order Squaliformes; family Squalidae; genus Squalus; species Squalus acanthias. The sequence continues at coordinate 529,957 of CM059427.1, read as the reverse complement.
AAGCAATAATCTTTTGTGTGGCACCTTGTCAAATGCCTTTTGGAAGTCTAAATACACCACATCCACTGGTTCCCCTTTATCCACCCTTTGTGTTACTTCCTCAAAGAACTCCAACAAATTTGTCAAACATGACTTCCCCTTCATAAAACCATGTTGACTTTGTCCTATTAAATTATGATTATCCAAATGTCCCGTTACTGTCTCCTTAATAATGGACTCCAAAATTTTACCTACCACAGATGTTAGGCTAACCGGTCTATAGTTTCCAGCCTCCTGTCTACTGCCCTTTTTAAATAAGGGTGTTACATTAGCAGTTTTCCAGTCTGCCGGGATCTTTGCTGAGTCCAGGGAGTTTTGGAAAATTACCAATGCATCCACAATCCCTACCGCCACTTCCCTCAAGACCCTAGGATGTAAGCCATCAGGTCCAGGTGATTTATCCGCCTTGAGTCCCATTATTTTACCGAGTACCACTTCCTTAGTGATTTTGATCATGTTTAGCTCCTCCCCCTCTTTAGCCCCCTGTTTGTCCAGTGTTGGGATATTCTTAGTGTCCTCTACTGTAAAGACTGATACAAAATATTCATTCAGTGTATTTGCCATCTCCATATTTCCCACCATTAATTTCCCGGTCTCATCCTCTAAGGGACCAACATTTACTTTAGCTACCCTTTTTCTTTTTATATAACTATAAAAACTCATACTATCTGTTTTTATATTTTTTGCTAATTTACTTTCATAATCTATCTTCCCTTTCTTAATCAATCTTTTTGTTATTTTTTGCTGTCTTTTAAAGTTTTCCCAATCCTCTATCCTCCCACTAGATTTGGCTACCTTATAAGTCCTTGTTTTTAGTCGAATATTATCCTTAATTTCTTTACTTAGCCATGGATGACTGTCTTTTCTTTTACACCCTTTTCTTCTCAGTGGAATATATATTTTTTGGAAGTTGTAAAATAACTCCTTAAATGTACACCACTGATCATGTATCGTCTTACCCTTTAATCTATTTTCCCAATCCACTCTACTCAATTCCGCTCGCATACCTTCATAGTCTCCTTTATTCAAGCTTAGCACGCTTATTTGAGATCCAACCTTCTCACCCTCTAATTGAATATGGAATTCAACCATGTTATGGTCACTCATTCCAAGGGGATCCTTTACTAGGACATTTTTAATTAATCCTGTCTCGTTACACAGGACCAGATCTAAGGTTGCTTGCCCCCTGGTCGGTTCAGTTACATACTGCTCAAGAAACCCATCCCTAATACACTCAATGAACTCATCTTCAAGGCAGCCCTGCTCAATTTGATTTGTCCAATTAATATGATAGTTAAAATCCCCCATAATTAAAGATGTTCCCTTATTACAAGCCTCAACTATTTCCTGATTGATACTCCGTCCAACAGAGTTGCAACTGTTCGGAGGCCTATAGACTACGCCCACTAGTGTTTTTTTCCCCTTATTATTCCTTATCTCCACCCAAACTGTTTCATTATCCTGATCTTTTGACCCAATATCATTTCTCTGTATTACAGTGATTCCTTCCTTTATTAACATAGCCACCCCACCTCCCCTTCCTTCCTGCCTGTCCTTCCTGATCGTTAAATAACCTGGTATGTTTAATTCCCAGGCATTGTCACCCTGCAGCCATGTTTCTGTAATGGCCCCAAGATCATACCCATATGTAGTTATTTGTGCCATTAACTCATCTATTTTGTTACGAATGCTATGTGCATTCAGATAGAGAACTTTCAAATATGTTTTGTGACACTTAGTTCCTGCTTTTGCCCTTTTTATTACTTTACCTTTTACTCCATACCTTCTGCCCCTTCCTGACACACTCTGGTTTTTAATTTCCCCACTGCTACCTAAGTCTATGACCTTCTCTGTTGTCATTTTTATTATTTGCTCTCTAGGAACCTCCCCCCCACTAGTTAGTTTAAAGCCCTCTCTACAGCCCTAGTTATATGATCCGCCAGGACTCTAGTCCCAGCACTGGCCAAGTGAAGCCCGTCCCAACAGAACAGCTCCCTCCTGCCCCAGTACTGGTGCCAGTGTCCCAGGAAGCAAAACCCATTTCTCCCACACCAGTCTTTGAGCCACTCATTTAACTCTCTAATTTTATTTGTCCTAGCCAAATTCGCTCGTGGCTCAGGTAATAATCCAGAGATTAATACCCTTGAGGTTCTGTTTTTTAATTTGACCCCTAGCTGCTCATACTCCTTTAACAGAACCTGCTTCCTTGTCCTATCTACGTCGTTTGTACCAACATGGACCACGACAACTGGATCCACCCCCTCCCACTGCAAGTTTCTTTCCAGCCCAGAGGAGATGTCCTTAACCCTGGCACCGGGCAGGCAACACAGCCTATGGGACTCTCGCTCTCGGCTGCAGAGAACTCTATCTATCCCCCTAATAATACTATCCCCTACCACTACAACATTTCTATTTACTCCCCCCTCTTGAATGGCCCCCCGTTCCACGGTGCTGTGGCCAGGTTGCTCATCCTCCCTGCAGTCCCTGCTCCCGTCCCTACAGGGAGTAAGAACCTCGAACCTGTTGGACAAGAGCAAGGGCTGCGGCTCCTCCAACACTACCTCCTGGATCCCTGTTCCTGCCTCACTCATAGTCACACCGTCCTGTCCCTGACCATGGGCTACATCTGAATTAATTAACTTCATAGGTGTGACCACCTCCTGAAACACAAAGTCCAGGTACTTCTCCCCCACCCTGATGTGTCGCAGTGTCTGAAGCTCAGACTCCAGCTCATCAATATGGAGCTGGAGTTTCTGTAGCAGCAGACACTTGTCACAGATGTAATCACCGTGAGCCTTAATGGGGTCCACCGGCTCCCACATCTCGCAACAGTAACACATCACCTGCTCCATTCTATGTAATTAATTAAATCTTTTTATTGTTAGTTATGGACACTCTCTGCCCGATTATAGATGCTAGTATCCCCTCTAATTAATTGGATTTAAATTAAATTGATCCCTCTAAATTACACCAGTTAAATGGTTTACCAACAGTCACTCTGCACCAGAAAGGCCTTATTAACTATAACCAACAGAGTTTAAGTTTAAAAAGAGAGAAATACTCACCAACCAATTACTTACCTGCTTTCTGGTGACGTCACACCTCGATTATTTTTACCTCTCTCCCTCCTTCCGAGTTCGGAGACTGGTCCCGCCTTACCTGGTCTCTGGAGCCTTTTAAACCCTTTGCCACCGCCTCGCCTCACACAGGTCCGCCGCCGCACCAGGAACCTGACAAAGATGGAAAAATGAAGGCACACCTCCCTCCCCGAACTCCCTCACTCACCAAACTCGCAGCTTAGCACTCTATTCCAAATCTGCAGTCTACAGCCTGGCCTTCTAGGTCCAGAGCTGCTTGAGGTCGTCCTGCAAGGCCATCTGCAGTCTCCCCCACTGAAAGTCAGCAGCCTTCACCAGCCATGCTGCAGCCTCTGGGGTAGCACTGCATAGAATCAGCAGAATAGGAAAAGGAACACGCAAGACAGATACTAAGGGAATACATAAGGGTGATGAGTTGACTTGGTAATATTATATTGGAATCATTCATTTATAAATTATGTTTGGAATATTTGTTTTGTGGTGGCTTTCATTTCAGCATTGTGCCCAAGTGTGATGTTCCATGACAAAGTGATGGTAAGGTGGGGAGGTGTTGAGCAATGGGATCTGGGGTTTCATTCAGGGGAACCGGAATCTGATGATGCGCTCACAGACAGCCCATCCGGAACAAGGATTTGCAGGCTGCCTCCCGTCTTCCTCCTCCTCCTTTTTCTCCTCTTCCTCTTTCTCCTTCTCCTCCTCCTCCTCCTCCTGAGTTGGTTGTGGAACCCATGGTGGCAAGGCCTGCGCCCTCATGATTGCCGAGTTGTGGAGGATGCAGCAGACCACCACAAATTGGGACACCCGCTCTGGCAAGTACTTGAGAGCTCCTCCCAAACCGTCAAGGTAGTAGAACCATTGCTTGAGCACCCCGATGGTCTGCTCGATGAGGTTCCTTGTGGCAGCATGGCTGTCATTATATGATTGCTGGCCACGAGTGGTGGGGTTGCGAATGGGGTGTCATCAGCCAGGTGTGGAGCGGATAGTCCTTGTCATGGAGCAGCCACTCCCTTCTCTTGGAGTACAGCGCCTCTGTGACCTCCCGGATGCAGCAATGGATGGCGAACTGCGATATATTAGCTCTGTCGCCTGCTCCAGCCTGGAAGGATCCGTTGGCGAAACAATTCAGGGCCACGATCACCTTGAGGGCCTTTGGCAACACAGTCGTCACCCTGCTCTGAGGCTGCAGGTCTGGTTCCAAGAGGTGGCAGAGTTCTGTGACCACCTCCTTGGTGAAGCGGAGCTGCCAGACACACTGCTTCTGGCTTAGGTGCAGGAAGGAGAAGTACTCCCTGAAGACCCTAGGTGGGTAAGGCCTCCTACTGACAGCCTTCCTTCTCCCCCTGCCGCCCGCCCCCCCCCACCCCGACCCCCGCCACCTCCCCTGTGAGCAGCTTGTCTTCTTTGCTGCCTCTGCTCCATTGCCTTGTCATGCTGTAGTGTGAGGGGGACTGGAAGTAGAGGCCCCATGCCTGGGAGCAAGTGGTGTAGTCAGAGCTGTTCCTTTAAGAGCCAACGCCTTCCCAATGTCCAGCAGCACTCCCTGCACACTTTAACAACTTTTTAAATGACTTACACCAAACCACTATTCAAATAAACTATACAGGAACTATTGCAAAAGCAAAAAGCAACTTGCCTCAATGTTGCATTATTTCCCTTTAAGTAGCACTGGTGGGTGGGGGTCTGTCATGCAGCTGAACGCACATTCAGCTGTGCGTGTTTAGGAGAGGGCGTACAGTGGAGCAGCGACGTCAAAAATGGCTGGTTGTGCGTCAAATCAGTGTTACATGCCAATTGACGTCACAATCTGCCTCATTTGATTTCTTCCGGCGCACGTAGGCAACAGCCGCGCTATTACCCTTCTCAAGATGGCGACCAGCGCAGGCCGCGCAGAAAGTCGGTGGAAGCGTGGCACGCGCCATTTTTTCCTTCAAACCAGCCGTAACAGCCGGCGCTAAGGTGCCGAGTTTCGTGGCCACATCGACACCAATAAAAATGTGGTGGTTTAAATTGGGATTTTATTTTATTTTAATTAGATTTTTTGTTTAATTACATTAGTGGTGCCTCCTCAGTTTGAGAGGTCACTTGTGCAGTTGCCTTTCTGTTAGTGACATTGGGGCATTGGTTTATTTAAGATAGACAACTGAAGCTCCACCTTTTCTGCAAACTCACATTGAAATCACAACGTGAATAACATCATCAGAGAAGGTTAAACCTCAGAATGGACAGTGCAGAGCAGCATGGGAAAGGCTTCACCTGTAATCTGTGCTGGTAAGAATATACACGTGGACCTCACTGGTTGAGAGCATGTTTCTGAAGGCACTGCCTCTCCCCACCCACCCAGAGTACCAATGCTCTGCCATTTGTTCTCATCCATCCCGAGTTCACATACTGTGAATACCGGGAACGTTGTGTGATACCAGCAGGCACGAACCGGAGAAAGATATTACGTAGGTGACTGACACCTCGAAAATTTTCAGTTGATCAGAGAGAGCCAGCATGGATTTGTGAAAGGTAGGTCATGCCTGACAAACCTGATTGAATTTTTTGAGGAGGTGACCGAAGTCGTGGACAGGGGACAATCTATGGATGTTATTTAAATGGACTTCCAGAAGGCATTGGTTCATGGTTCCTGTACAGTTTATTTGAGTAGTGGCTTGGTGTAAGACATTTGATAAAGTCCCACATAAGAGATTGTTAACTAAGGTGGCCCATGGAATTGAGGACAAATTATTGACCTGGTTAGGAAATTGGCTGAGCGGCAGGAGACAGGCAGTAGGATAAAGGGTAGGTACTCAAATTGGCAGGATGTGACTCGTGGTGTCCTGCAGGGATCTGTGTTGGGGTCTCAACTATTCACAGTATTTATTAATGACTTGGATGATGGCATAGAAAGTCATATATCCAAATTTGTCGACGACACAGATAGGTGGCATTGGAGGCAGTGTAGATGAAAGCATAAAATGATGGAGGGATATTGATAGATTAAGTGAATGTGCAAAACTATGGCAAATAGATTCCAATGTAAGCAAATGTGAGGTCATCCATTTTGGACCTAAAATGCTAGAACAGGGTACTTTCTAAATGGTGAAAAGCTAAAAACAGTGGCGGTCCAAAGAGACTTGGGGGTCCAGGTACATCGATCATTAAAATATCATGAACAGGTACAAAATAATTTAAAAGGCTAATGGAATGCTGGCCTTTATATCTTGAGGACTAGAATACAAGGGGGTAGAAGTTATGCTGCAGCTGTGCAAAACCCTGTTTAGACTACACCTGGAGTACTGTGGACAGTTCTGGGCACCACACTTTAGAAAGGATATATTGGACAAGATGTAGCAGAGCTCTGTGACCACCTCCTTGGTGAAGCGGAGCCTACGAATACACTGCTCCTGGCTTAGGTGCAGGAAGGAGAAGTACTCCCTGAAGACCCTAGGTGGGTAAGGCCTCCTACTGACAGCCTTCCTTTTCCCCCGGCAGCCCCCCACCCCACCTCCCCTGCGAGCAGCTTGTCTTCTTTGCTACCTCTGCTCCATTGCCCTGTCATGCTGCAGCACGAGGGGGACTGCGAGTAGAGGCCCCATGATTGGGAGCAAGTGGTGTAATCAGAGGTGTTCCTTAAAGAGGCAACACCTTCCCAATGTCCAGCAGCACTCCCTGCTTGACAACTTTTTAAATGTCTTACCACAAGCCACTACTCAAATAAACTGTACAGGAACCATTGCAAAAGCAAAAAGATGTGGCCACGAAACTCGGCACCTTAGCGCCGGCTGTTATGGCCGGTTTGAAGGAAAAAACGGCGCTCGCCACGCTTCCACCGACTTCTGGCGCGGCCTGCGCTGGTTGCCATCTTGAGAAGGGTAATAGCGTGGCTGTTGCCTACGTGCGCCGGAAGAAATCAAATGAGACAGATCGTGACGTCAATTGGCATGTAACACTGATTTGACGCACGACCGGCCATTTTCGACGTCGCTGCTCCACTGTACGCCCTCTCCTAAACACGCACAGCTGAATGTGCGTTCAGTTGCATGACAGACCCCCACCCACCAGTGCTACTTAAAGTCTGAATATGAGGAGAGATTACCCAAATTAGGGTTGTATTCCCTAGAATTTAGAAGGTTAAGGGGTGATCTGATTGAAGTTTTCAAGATATTAAGGGGAACAGATAGAGAGAAACTATTTCCGCTGGTTGGGGATTCTAGGACTAGGGGGCATAGTATAAAAATTAGAGCCAGCCCTTTCAGGAGTAAAATTGGGAACCACTTCTACACACAAAGGGTGGTAGAAGTTTGGAACTCTCTTCTGCAAACGGCAATTGCTCACCACCACCTTCTCAAGGGCAACTAGGGATGGGCAATAAATGCTGGCCTTGCCAGCGATGCCCACATCCCATGAACGAATAAAAAAAAAATTGATGCTAGATCAATTGTTAATTTTAAATTGGAGATTGATAGCTTTTTGTTAATTAAAGGTATTAAGGGATATGGACCAAAGGCGGGTATATGGAGTTAGGTCGCAGATCAGCCATGATCTCATTGAATGGCGGAACAGGCTCGAGGGGCTCAATGGCCTCCTCCTGTTCTTATGTTCCTATATTCTGGGAATGATCTCCTGAAGTTAATAGCGAGTATTGCCACAACAACAACTTGCATTTTTATAGTGCCTTTAACATAGTAAAACGTCCCAAAGTACTTCACAGGAGCATAATCAGACAAAATTTGACACCAAGCCACATAAGGAGATCAGATAACCAAAAGTTTGGTCAAAGAGGTATGTTTTAAGGAGCATCTTAATAAAGGAGAGAGAGGTAGAGAAGTGAAGAGGCTTAGGGAGAGAATTCCACAGCTTAGGACCTAGGCAACTGAAGGCACTGCCACTAATGGTGAGCGATGAAAATCGGAGATGGGCAAGAGTTAATACAGTGCTATATAGAAGGGGTTGTAGAGATCATTTTGTGTGGATTTTTCTCCTCGCCCCGCAGCACCCACCCCCCCGCCCCCGGCCATTGTAATGAGACATGTACTCCTACAAAGACATGAATGAGAGTGCTGTCCACAGTCGATCGGAATGAAATCTTGTGATTTCACAGAGTAGCTTTTGACACCAAACGTACTCTCCCAGGTTGCCTCACGGTCATACCAATATGTGTACAGATTTCTGCCATTAAATGGTTAGGGATTATGAGGCAAATGAATAAGCATTGAGTTGCAATTACACTTTTCTTGATATTTACTGTAAGACTAGGTAACTAGAAACACTTTCTCCCCCTCTATTCAGTAGTGGCACCGATTATCCAGCACTCTATTTAACAGCAATCTTGTTTGATTCGAGTAGCCACAAAGAGAGTAGGGTTTACTGCAAGTAAAAATCTATTTGGATGCTTTGGTATGTGATTCCCATCTCCCTCTTCTTGTGCCCTCTGACGGGATTGTATTATTACAGTTTGATTTATTGCTCCATCACTTATAATTTACCGAATGCAGAAGCAAAGCCAGCTCCTCATACATAGATACATAGATACATAGAAGATAGGAGCAGGAGTAGGCCATCCGGCCCTTCGAGCCTGCTCCGCCATTTAATGAGATCATGGCTGATCCTCCAATTCAGTATCCCGTCCCCGCCTTCTCTCCGTAACCCTTAACCCCTTTTGCCTGTAGAAATATATCTAATTCCCTCTTAAATATATTTAATGAGCTGGCGTACACTGCCCTCTGTGGCAATGAGTTCCACAGGTTCACCACCCTCTGAGTGAAGAAATTCCCCCTCATTTCTGTCCTAAATGGTTTAGCCCTTATCCTTAAATTATGTCCTCTAGTTCTGTTCTCACCCGCCAAGGGAAACATTCCTTCTGCATCTAGTCTGTCTAGACCTGTCAGAATTTTATACACTTCTATGAGGTCCCCTCTCAATCTTCTAAACTCCAGTGTGTACATCCCTAAACTACATAGTCTCTCCTCATAGGTCAATCCCGCCATTCCTGCTATCAGCCTGGTGAATCGCCGCTGCACCCCCTCCATGGCAAGAACATCTTTCCTCAGATGAGGCGACCAAAACTGTACACAGTACTCGAGGTGTGGTCTCACCAGTGCCCTGTACAGCTGCAGCAAGGTATCCCTGTTCCTGTATTCCAACCCTTTTGCTATGAAGGCCAGCATACCGTTTGCCTTCTTGACCGCCTGTTGCACCTGCATGCTCGCCTTCAGTGACTGGTGTACAAGAACACCCAGGTCTCTCTGTACTTCCCCCTCTCCCAATTTATTGCCATTTAAATAATAATTTGCCCTCCCGTTCCTGCACCCAAGGTGGATAACTTCGCACTTGTCCACATTATAGTGCATCTGCCATTTATCCGCCCAATCACCCAGTCTGTCCAAATCGCTCTGGAGCTTCCTGGTCTCCTCCTCTGAGCCCACCCCCCCTCCTAGTTTAGTGTCGTCTGCAAATTTGGAAATGCTGCATCCGACTCCCTGATCCAGGTCATTAATGTAAATTGTGAACAGCTGGGGACCCAGGACAGATCCCTGTGGTACCCCACTTGTTACTGCCTGCCATTCAGAAAATGAGCCGTTTATTCCAACTCTCTGTTTTCTATCTGACAGCCAGTTCTCTATCCACGTCAATACTTTCCCCTTTATCCCATGAGCTTCAATTTTCCATGCTAATCTTTTATGTGGGACCTTATCGAAGGCCTTTTGGAAGTCCAGGTACACCACATCTACTGGCTCTCCCCCATCTATTTTACCAGTTACTCCCTCAAAAAATTCCAATAGATTAGTCAAGCACGATTTACCCTTTGTAAATCCATGTTGACTCTGTCCTATCCTGTCCCCATTTGCTAAGTGCTCCGCTATTTCATCCTTAAATGATGGACTCCAGCATTTTGCCCACAACTGATGTAAGGCTTACAGGTCTGTAATTACCTGCTTTTTCCCTACCCCCCTTTTTGAATAGTGGGGTAACGTTAGCTACCCTCCAATCCATGGGCACTGTTCCCGAGTCTAATGAATTCTGAAAAATCATACTTAGTGCATCCGCTATCTCTAGGGCCACCTCCTTCAGCACCCTAGGATGCATGTTATCAGGCCCTGGGGATTTGTCCGCCTTCAATCCCTTTAGCTTCCTTAACACCATATCCTTAGAGATATTGACTTGCGTCAGTTCCTCCTTTGCAAATGTCCCTATTTTTCCCGATATCCCAGGGAGGTTTTTTGTGTCTTCCTTCGTAAAGACTGACCCAAAGTATGCATTTAGTTGGTCTGCCATTTCTTTATTTCCCGTTATATATTCCCCCGTATCTGACTGCAATGGGCCAACTTTGGTTTTCACCAGTCTTTTCCTCTTGATATACTTATAAAAGCTTTTGGAGTTAGTTTTTATATTTTCCGCCAGCTTGCTTTCGTAAGCTATTTTGCCCCTCTTGATTAAGCCCTTTGTCCTCCTTTGCTCTATCTTAAACTGTTCCCAATCTTCCGCTCTGGCGCTTTTTTTGGCTATTTTATACGCCCTATCTTTGGATTTTATGCTGTCTCTAATTTCCCCTGTTATCCACGGTTGAGTCACCTTTTTAGATTTCCTTTTATGCCAGTTTGGTATAAACAATTTTTGCAATTTTGTCATTCTATCTTTAAATGCTTGCCATTGTTTATCTACCTCCAGTCCTCCCAGGAACGTTGTCCAATCAGACCTACTCAGTTCCCGTCTAATGGCATCATAATTCCCCTTGTTTAAATTCAGGACCTTAGTATCTGAGTCAATTTCTTCGCTCTCCATTTCGAGTGAGAAATCGATCATGTTATGATCGCTCTGACCCAAGGGTCAGTGTCGGGAGCGGAGAGAGCAGCAGCACAGTGAGTATTTAAACTCACAGTATACATTGGTCTAAGTAAGCTTCGGGAAAACAAAAGTCAATAAATAAATAACTAGACAATTAAAAAGTAATATAAGGGTTAAGTCATGGCAGTAGAGCTCGGACCTGTGTCATGCTCCTCCTGTAACATGTGGGAAATCAGGGACGCTTCCTGTGTCCCTGATAACCATGTGTGCGGGAAGTGTGTCCAGCTGCAGCTCATGTGGGACCGCATGACGGCCCTTGAGCTGCGGATGGACTCACTTTGGAGCATCCACGATTCTGAGAGGGTTGTGGATAACACATTTAGTGAGTTGGTCACACCGCAGGTTAAGGCCAGCGTAGATAGTACATGGGTGACCAAAAGGCAGAGCAAGGGCAGGAAGGTAGTGCAGAAATCCCCTGGGGTTGTCTCCCTTAGCAACAGGTTCACCGCCTTAGGTGCTGTTGTCGGGGGGGATGACTCATCGGGGGAAGGCACCAGCAGCCAGGCTCATGGCACCATGACTGGCTCTGTTGCAAAGAAGGGAGGGAAAAAGAGTGGCAGAGCTATTGTAATAGGGGATTCGATTGTAAGGGGAATAGATAGGGGTTTCTGTGGTCGCGACCGAGACTCCAGGATGGTATGTTGCCTCCCTGGTGCAAGGGTCAAGGATGTCTCGGCGCGGGTGCAGAACATTCTGGAGGGGGAGGGGGAACAGCCAGTTGTCGTGATACATGTTGGTATCATCTCCCAAAGGTTCTAGCAGTTGACTTTTGCAGTTACTGAAGTAAGTCAACACCCTTTGTGTTAGAAGGAGATTTTTAAACTGTCACTTTACTCCTCAAATTACCGCCTGAAAACTTCATACATTGCATCACATCTGGTATCTCATTATTCCCTGCATCTTGACAAAAGTTTAAAAATCACACAATAACTACAAGACTTCTAATGTGACCTGCAAATATCTAACATGGTCCTCACCAGCATCCATATTGTGATTTCACATTTTGAAAGGCACAGCTTTTTATAAGTGTGAATATGGACCCAATAAGGATTGTAACTTTAAAATTTTTTTTGACAGCCACCACACAAATTTTAAATTTTCACAGACAGCCAGAACTTTGTAGCAGAGTGGTCTCATTGCAGCTCACCCGACACCAGAGAAAACTGCGTGGACCACTCACAAATCTCAGCTTGTATCAGACTGGAGAGAAGTGTCAGACATTACAGCATTATATATATTAAACATGCTATCGCATTTGCAGTGAATTATAAACACATTGCCATTCACAATATGAAGTGATCAGTTTTCACAGCAGGCTGATACCTGGAATCAGTCAGTAAATCAAGAGTTTCTGAAGGTTGCCTCATGTTTATTAAAATACCATCTTTCACTGGCGGCTTCTCACAGGTTTTGTTTCATAGCTGTACATTAAGAGGGAAACAAAATCACCAATGGTAGAAAGGGACATTAAATCCAAAGTAAGGCCACCATAGACTTTATAATTGGAACATCGTTGAAAGACTGGGGGCATGAAATTGAGTTCAGTAGCGCCCATATTTTGAGTGCTACGAGTGCCGTTAGAGATCCAAAATGGTGTCTGCAGTGCATGCGCACACTTCTGATGCAAAGCGTGCCGGACGCCATCTTGCTAAAGGCGTTAGCGCGCACGGTTAACATCCACCGGAAGTATAGAGAGCAGGTAGATGATGACGTGCAACGCTGTTTTGACACCAGTGAAAGATGGTATTTTGCCAGCGCTGCCATTTTGGAAGTCCATGCTCGAGCCAACGCCCTCTCTTAAGCTCACACAGCTGAACACGCATTAAGTAGCAGGAAGAACCCCACACCAGCGCGGTTTAAAGGGATCATCAACTACTTACAGGTTAGTTATTGGTTGATTTCTTCTGACTGTTGCTACAATTCTACACGTTTTTGGTGCTTTCCATTGTAATTTCAAGTTTCAAAAGTCTACAGGGCAGGTACTGAAGTACTTTTTGCTGACTTCAAGGCTTCTGCACAAACCAGTTGCTCCCAGACATGGGTGGACTAGTAGGGCTTCCTCTTGGAAATGAGCATGACTGGGAGAATGAGCAGAGGCCACGCAGAGCAGGGCAAGCTGCTAGAAGAGGGAGGAGGAGGAGGAGGGGGTGAAGGGCTCTCAGCCGGCATCTATATCCCCCCCAGGGTGTTCAGGGAGCAATTCTCCTACCTGAACCTCAACGACGACCGACATTTGAGATGTTTATGCTTCAGTAAGGAGGTTGTCACTGAAATTTGCCAACTGCTGCAGCCTCAACTCCAACCTCAGAGCAGGGCAAGGACCGCATTGCCAGTGGCTGTGAAGGTGAGTGTGACATTGAACTTTTATGCGCCTGGCTCCTTCCAGGCTGGTGCTGGAGATACTAGGAACATCTCACAGTTTGCAGTCCACTGTTGCATAAGGGAGGTCACTGAGGCTCTCTATTCAAAGAGAGATAAATTAATTTAATTCCCTCTTGCAAGAGACAAGCAGGCAGAGCGAGCATGAGGGTTTGCAAAGGTTTCAGGCTTCCCCATGGTACAGGGTGCCATTGACTACACGCACATTGCTTTACGGGTGCTGCATGTCGACTCTGCCATGTACTGGAACCGAAAGGGATACCACTCCCTCAACAGCTGGTGTGTGACCATAGGCAGCGCATCATGCAGGTCGATGCCCAGTATCCTGGGAGCAGTCATGATACGTTCATTCTGTGGCAGTCCTCTGTGCCAGCTGTATTTCAGCCATCACGCAAACCAAAGGGTGGCTACTGGGTGATAAGGGCTATCTGTTGACGACATGGCTCATGATGCTGGTTCACAACACGTGCACACAAACGCAGTATGCATACAATGAGAGCCATGCTGCCAAAAGAAATGTGGTAGAGCACACCATGGCATGCTGAAGCAACGATTCCGCTGCCTGGACTGCTCTGGAGGAACCCTGAAGTACGCGGCAGAGCAGGGCTCAAGATTCGTGATGGTATGCTGCATGCTGCACAACCTCGCCATTAGAAGAGAGCAGCCCTTGGCACCACCTATCAGGCAAGCTGCTGAGGAGCAGGAGCACAAGCAGAAGGAGGAGGAAGAGTAAGAGGAGGACGTGGAAGAGGAGAAGGTGGAAGGGGGAGGAAGAAGAAGGGAGGCTGCAACCCAGATAGCCCCTTTCTGCCTGGTCTGTACATGAAGAACTAATTCAAGTGCGATACCAGTAACCTCCAACCCAATTCCCCATTAACCAACAGTCCCACACTCCTTACCTTCCCTCTGTCAGTGCCCATCACATCGTCATTTTGGCCACAATGCAATAATAAAATCCAACACAAAATAAACATTCCAAACCAAATTTATCAATGAAATCATGCCATATTGCATATAAAACTTAAACAAATCACCCTTGTGCATTCCCTTAGTGCATGCCTTCTGTGTGCCATTGTCAGTCCTAGTGCTCCTATGAAGTGCTCTCCCAGTGGCTGCATTACGGCTGGTGGAAGGCTACTGAGCTTCAGTGAAGGACATTGCAGATGGCCTTGGAGGATGATCTCAAGCAGCTCTGGGCCTAGAAGGCATGGCTTCAGACTGCACCATCTTGGCATGGATGGCAGCAGTCTGGGCTGGCTGGCTGACAGGCAACAGCAAGGGCATTGGTGGAGTGGCAGTGGTGGGAGGACGAATACTGTCATCCGGAGAGAGGACAGCAGGCTCGTGTTCCATGGAGCCACTGCATTCCCCCAGAGTGGCGCCTCAGCAATCCTAATAATCTGTTGGAGGACAGATTGCTGGACTGCTGTGACAACCTGCAAGCCCCTTTGAACACTGGTATCCGCAGCCATGATGGCAGTACATAAGAACATAAGAAATAGGAGCAGGAGTAGGCCAATCGGCCCCTCGAGCCTGCTCCGCCATTCAATAAGATCATGGCTGATCTGATCCTAACCGCCAATCTACTATCCATCACAGAACCATCTCCTGCATCTAACAGAATTGCACACACGAAATAGGAGCAGAATCAGGCTACACAGTCCCTGGGCCCGCTCCACTACCCACAGGGCCATGACCGATCCGAACCTAGACTCATGTCCAAATTCCTGCCCGCTCCCCGTAACTCTTAATGCCCTTTACTTCTAGGAAACTGTCTATTTCTGTTTTAAATTTATTTAATGATGTAGCTTCTACAGCTTTTTGTGGCAGCATATTCCATGGACCTACCACCCTCTGAGTGAAGTAGTTCCTCCTCATCTCAGTTTTGAAAGAGCAGCCCCTTATTCTAAGACTATGTCCCCTAGTTCTAGTCTCACCCGTCATCGGGAACATCCTCCCCGCATCCACCCGATCCAACCCCTTCACAATCTTATATGTTTCAATAAGATCGCCTCTCATTCTTCTGAACTCCAATGAGTAGAGTCCCAATCTACACAACCTCTCCTCATATGACCACCCCCTCATCCCTGGGATTAACCGAGTGAACCTTTTTTGCACTGCCTCGAGAGCAAGGATGTCTTTCCTTAAGTAAGGACACCAAAACTGTATGCAGTATTCCAGGTGCGGTCTCACCAATACCTTGTACAACTGAAGCAATACCTCCCTATTTTTATATTCTATCCCCCTAGCAATGAAAGCCAACATTCCATTTGCCTTCTTAATCACTTGCTGCACCTGCATACTAACCTTTTGAGTTTCGTGCACCAGGACCCCCAGATCCCTTTGCACTTCAGTACTCTCCAGTTTCTTGCCATTAAGATAATAAATTGCTCTAGGATTTTTCCTGCCAAAGTGCATCACCTCACACTTTCCAGTGTTGTATTCCATCTGCCAAATCTCTGCCCACTTACTTAGCCTGTCTATGTCCCCTTGCAGGTTTTTTATGTCCTCCTCACTCAATACTTTCCCTCCCATCTTAGTATCATCTGCAAATGTTGATATGTTACACTTGGTCCCTTCCTCCAAATCGTTAATATAGATTGTAAAGAGTTGGGGACCCAGCACTGACCCCTGTGGAACACCACTAGTTACTGATTGCCAGTCTGAGAATGAACCATTTATCCCAACTCTTTGCTTTCTGTTAGACAGCCAATCCTCTATCCATGCCAGAATATTACCCCCAATCCCGTGATTTTTTACCTTAAGCAATAATCTTTTGTGTGGCACCTTGTCAAATGCCTTTTGGAAGTCTAAATACACTACGTCCACTGGTTCCCCTTTATCCACTCTATATGTTACTTCCTCAAAGAACTCCAGCAAATTTGTCAAACATGACTTCCCCTTCGTAAAACCATGCTGACTTTGTCCTATTAAATTATGATTATCCAAATGTCCTGTTACTGTTTCCTTAATAATGGACTCCAAAATTTTACCTACCACAGATGTTAGGCTAACCGGTCTATAGTTACCAGCCTTCTGTCTACTGCCCTTTTTAAATAAGGGTGTTACATTAGCAGTTTTCCAGTCTGAGCTTTCATTGCAGCAAGCTGACCTTGCATGACTTCAGTCTGAGCTTCCTCTGCAGCACTCAGACTTTTGCTGGAAGCTGCTTGTGCTGCAATGGAAGCTGAGACATCGGCCATCAGATGGGCAACACGGTGGCATAGTGGGTAGCACTGGTGCCTCACAGCGCCAGGGACCCGGGTTCGAATCTGACCTAGGGTGACTGTCTGTGTGGAGTTTGCACATTCTCCCCGTGTCTGCGTGGGTTTCCTCCGGGTGCTCCGGTTTACTCCCACAGTCCAAAAATGTGCGGGTTAGGTTGATTTGGCTATGATAAATTGACCCTTAGTGTTAGGGGGGGGATTAAATATGTGGGGTTATGGGGATAGGATGGGATATGTTAGGGGGAATTAAATACGTGGGGTTACGGGGGTAGGGTGGGATATGTGTACTGTGGGGATTAAAGCAGGGACAGGGTACTGGATTTGGATGATCAGCCATGATCGTATTGAATGGTGGAGCAGGCTCGACGGGCCGAATGGCCTACTCCTGCTCCTAGATTCTATGTTTCTATGTGTCTATGCTGCATCATGGTTGGGTCCACAAGTGTGTCGATGGAGGTGACCACCCATTCCATGGTGGAAAGGATTGGAATTCAATCCGGAGAAGTGTGAGGCAATGCATTTGGGGAGGGCTAACAAGGCAAGGGAATACACAATAAATGGTAGGATACTGAGAAGTATAGAGGAACAGAGGGACCTTGGAGTGCATGTCCACAGATCCCTGAAGGTTGCAGGACAGGTAGACAAAGTGATTAAGAAGGCATACAGGATGCTTTCCTTTATTAGCCAAGGCATAGAATATAAGAGCAGGAAGGTTATACTTGAACTGTATAAAATACTAGATAGGCCACAGCTAGAGTACGGCATACAGTTCTGGTCAGCACATTACAGGGAAGATGTGATTGCACTAGAGAGGATACAGAGGAGATTTACGAGGATGTTGCCAGGACTGGAGAATTTTAGCTATGAGGAAAGATTGGATAGACTGAGGTTGTTTTCTTTGGAACAGAGGAGGCTGAGAGGAGACATAATTGAGGTGTATAAAATTATGAGGGGCCTAGATAGAGTGGATAGGAAGGACCTATTTCCCTTAACAGAGAGGTCAATAACCAGGAGGAATAGATTTAAAGTAATTGGTAGAAGGATTAGAGATGATTTGAGGAGAACTTTTTTTACCCAGAGGGTGGTGGGGGTCTGGAACTCGCTGCTTGAAAGGGTGGTAGACACAGAAACCCTCATCGCATTTAAAAATTACTTGGATATGCACTTAAAGTGCCGTAACCTACAAGGTTGCGGACCAAGAGCTGGAAAGTGGGATTAGGTTGGATAGATGTTTTTTGGCCAGCACAGACACGATGGGCCGAATGGCCTCCTACTGTGCTGTAAATTTCTATGATTCTATGGGGAAAAATTCGGTTGATTTGCGCCTCCTTTTAGCGCCCTAAGAGAAATTCAGCGGGAGGTTAGCGGCGGCGATAACCGTTAGCGCCCTGCAGCGCTGCGCCTCCGGCGATGATGTCATCGCCATACGCAGCGCCCCGCTCGCGATCTTCCGTAGCGCCTCCTGACTTACCGCCGGACGCTATGTCCAACAGGATTAGGGAGGCCTACCTGCGGCTGGGGCGGTGCAAATTAAAGGGGAGGTACCGGGCGGCCATTTTTGATGTTGTCGTTGCTGTCCCCGGCCTCCTGTGAAGCCCCCCCTGCTGCACCAGCTGGGCCCTGGACCGCGCTGCACTAGGCCCCTCCCCTTTAATAAGGGGAGGAAGGCCTGCAGTACCGCGGCACGTAGCGCCACGATATTCACTCGCAGCACCCCAAGAGGGAGGCGGGGTGCTTCAGTAGCGCCCCGCCTCCCTCTTGGGGCACTACCAGTGAATTTCGGGTGCGGGGGCGCTAATTTTTTCAGGGCACTAAAGGTAGTGTCCCGGCAAAGTAAGCGCCCCAAAGGGGGCGCGACCCAATTTTGCCCCCTATGATTCTATATGGAGATAGGGCAGGAAAGTGGATTTGACGTAGAAGATCATCATGATCTTGTTGAATAGCGGAGCAGGCTCTAAGGGCTAAATTGCTTACTCCTGCTCCTATTTCTTATGTTCTCATGTTCTTAAACTTCTTGCAGCACTGCATCCAGGTCCTTGGGGCTGCACTCTGGGCATTGACCTCCACGGCTATCTGCTCCCACTGCCTTTTCACCATGTTTCTGGTGGATCTCCTGGCCCCCCTGCGGATACTGGACATCTCTCCTTGTTTCCACCTTTTCCACCAAGACCTCCAGTGGAGCTTTGGAAAACCTGGGTGCCTGCTCTCTACCCTGTTCAGCCATTCTTCTCTCATTCCCAGGTCAGATTCAGCTCACAAAAGGACTCCCCAGCACCTGCTCCAACCACAATGCACCTTCCCGGTTAGAGGTGCAGGCTAGCTTTAAGCAGTGCAGGCTAGCTTTACATCGTGCTAGCAAGTAACAATTTTGCACCCACTGCTGTTGCATGCAGCCAATCAACAGGACGGTTAGTGCTGGCTGCATGCAGAAATCATGATAATGAGCAGGCAGCACCAAGAAGCCGTGCTACCTGCATTGCATCAAACGGGTGCAGGGTAATCATGCATTGTGATCCCCATGACCATTTTTGGGGACTATCCAATTTAGCCCCCTGGAACTTTAAAGGGCATACAGAGATAATTGGAATGTTAACATTCTTCTCACATTTCCCAGTTTAATTGGTTCTAGTACAATTAACTGCAATGTCTATTGAGGGGATCAATGATTTGACTAGAAATGGAAGGATTTTGCATCGAATACTGGTTATGATGAATCTTTAATGAAATATCTCAAATTATTGCTACTAATGAGCATTCATCATCAAGAACATGGAATGCACAATATTTAGACTCCTTCTTCGCACCAAGGTTTCTATCTCAATTCCAAATATAGCCAGCGGGTAACTGGTGAATCATTAGTTGCAGCACTAACTGTCTAATTAATAAGGTCTTTCATACTTCTCCCTTGGCTTGTTCTAGTTTACAAATGGGCAATATCAACTAGATATAAACTCCAGTGCAGTATTGAGTAAGAACATAAGAAAATAAGGGGGTGAAATTGAGTGCCTTTGCGCCTCCCGTTAGCGCCCCCGGCGCTGATATCGACTCTCGCCATATTCGGCGGGACTTTTGCGGCGGCGCTATGGTGTTGCGCCCCAATCTCTTTCACCCGGAGATCATGACGTCATCGCCGTGCGCATCGCCCCGGTAGCGCCACGGACCTGAAATTGACTTCCGCCCCCTGCAGCAGCGCCAGTTGAAAACACCGACAGCTGCAGGAGGCGTGCATCGGGCGGCCGGCCGCTTCAGGGGCGATGATTAAAGGCGAGGTGGCCGAGCTAATTGGAAAAAAAACTTACCTTTCCTGTTCCAGTTTTTTTTGCGGGTTCCTGCCCGCAATTGATCAGCCCAGCACTCTGCTTGAATGCTGGGCTGATCTCGTGGGATCGCGGCTGCCTTGGTGGTCCAGGTAGGTACTTTTTAAATTGCAGAACCTGCAGCGATGGAGGGAAGGAGCCTTTGAACATGGCAGTGCTGCTCGGCCCAGTGTGCAGCGCTGCTGAAGTGTCCACCCCGCTCTCCGACGTTAGCGCCATAAGAAGGAAGTGGAACACTTGATTTAGCGCTCCACTTCCCTCCTGGGGCGCTTAAACTCAATTTCACGGTCGCCGGTGCTAATGAGTGCCAGGCGCTGTTAACGCCCCAAATGGTCGATACCGAATTTTTCCCCCTAAGAATTAGGAGCAGGAGTTGGCCTGCTCTGCCATTCAATAGGATCATGGCTGATCTTCGACCTCAACTTCACTTTCCCGCTCGATCCCCATATCCCTTGATTCCCCTAGAGTCCAAAAATCTATCTATCTCAGCCTTGAATATACAGAATACACAGCCCTTTTTGGGTAGAGAATTCCAAAGATTCACAACCCTCTTAGTGAAAGAAATTCCACCTCATCTCAGTCTTAAATGACCGACCCCTTATCCTGAGACTATGTCCCCTAGTTCTAGACTCTCCGGCCAGGGTAAACAACCTCTCAGCATCTACCCTGTCAAGCCCCCTCAGAATCTTATATGTTTCAATGAGATCTCCTCTCAGTTTTCTAAACTTCAGAGAGTATAGGCTCATTCTACTTAATCTCTCATCATAGGACAGCCCTCTCATCCCAGGAATGAATTTAGTGAACCTTTGTTGCACCATCTCCAAGGCAGGTATATCCTTCCTTAGATAAGGAGACCAGAACTGTGCACAGTACTCCAAGTGTGGTCTCACCAAAGCCCTGTACAATTGTAGCAAGACTTCCTTATTCTTGTACTCCAACCCCCTTGCAATAAAGGCCAACATACCATTTGCCTTCCTAATTGCTTGCTGTACCTGCATGCTAACCTTCTGTGTTTCTTGCACGTGGACAGCCAAATCTCTCTGAGTGCTGCACTGTCGAAGGTGCCATCTTTCGGATGAGACATTAAACCGAGACCCCGTCTGCTCTCTCAGGTAGACGTAAAAGATCCCACGGCACTATTTTGAAGAAGAGCAGGGGAGTTATCCTCTGTGTCCTGGCCAATATTTATCCCTCAATCAACATCACTAAAACAGATTATCTGGTCATTATTATATTGCTGTTTGTGTGTGCAAATTGGCTGCCACGTTTCCTGCATTTCAGTAACAACTACACTTAAAAAATACTTTATTGACTGTAAAGCGCATTTTGGGCGTTGTGAGGCCGTTAAAGGCTCTATATAAATGTAAGTCTTTCTTTCATTTAGACCACCTAACTAATGGAATCTTTCAAATTCCCAAATAGACTGGATCTTAGCCAATTGATTAGACTGGCTAAATAGGACAAATTAAAAAAAAAAAGTATTTTGGCAGTCGAGACATTGAAACGAAAACGAAAAGAAGGACTTATATAACACTTATATAGCACCTTTCATGACCACCGGACATTATAAAGGGCTTTACAGTCAATGAAGTACTTTTTGAAGTGTAGTCACTGTTGCAATGCATGAAACATGGCAGCCAATTTGCGCACAGCAAGCTCCCACAAACAGCAATGTGATATTGACCAGATAATCTTTTTTTTAGTGATTGGTTGAAGGATAAATATTGGCCAGGACACCGGGGATAACTCCGCTGCTCTTCTTCAAAATAGTGCCGTGGGATCTTTTACGTCCACCTGAGAGGGCAGATGGGGGCTCGGTTTAACGTCGCATCCAAAAGACGGCACCTCCGACAGTGCAGCACTCCCTCAGTTTAAATTTAAAAGTGTGGAAAGAAATCAATTGTTAGATGCATGACACAGGGCCCAGATCAACTTCAGCTGAATGATTTAAAAGCGAGCCTTAGTGCAAAGTATATGGATGAGAATAAACCACAATGATAAATGTAGCAGGCAAGGCAGACAAGTCACACCAGTTAAACAAAATCACACGTCAAAAGAGCTCTCAGGTGCCCTGAGTGATTCAACAATCAGCCTTGTCTGACCTCAAGAACTCAGTCTCAGACTAATCAATAAAGTCTCACAGCTAAAGCAGACTTGGAATGAAAATGACTTGAGTAGCTCCTGAACAGCAACATAAAAAAGTGAGCCAGGTAACAATGAGAATCAACTAATTTATCTCGTAAGAAAGAAAAGAACTTGGCATTTATATAGTGTCGTTCACAACCTCAGGACATCCCAAAGCTTCACAGCCAATTAATTACTTTTGAAGAGTCGTCACTGCTGCAATGTAGGAAAGTTGTTTTGTGGGACCTTGCTGTGCACATTGAGATAGCTGACCAGATAATCTGTTTTAGTTATGTTGGTTGAGGGATAAATATCAGCCAGGACACCAGGAGAACTCCCCAGCTCTCCTTCGAAATAGTTCCGTGGGATCCTTTACATTCACCCGTTTAACATCTTATCTGACAGACGGCACCTCGAACAGTGCAATGCTCCCTCAGTACTGCACTGAAGTGTCAGATTAGACTCTGAGGGCTTAGAACTATAACCTGCTCAGAATGCTACCACTGAGCCAAGATCATGGTTTTACTGTCCTCACAACACTTCTGTAGTTGTTTTTATCAGAATCCACTGTATTCTGGCCATTTGATTAAAATCCCAATCACTATGCATATATATTATAAAAGATAGCCATTCATCAAATTGTCAATGATCCTGAATAAAATGAGAATTTCTCAATAAAAATGTTGCAGAACAACCTTTAACCTTGCCCAATGAGTTTAGTATACTGTCAAAACCAAACAGAATGTCCAAGATCCAGAGTAGTTTTTCCACACACAGGTCCATGATATGAATGATCCTTCAGCATACAGTCTAATGTCTGTAATGTCTCCTGTTTTACAATGTGAGAGATGGTCACAGCTTTGTATATCGCAGCTGATTTGGTATGATTGATTTCTTTCTCTTATTTGATTTCTTCGCTTATCTCAAGAGCATTTGGTTCAGGAAACACACTTGCATAAATGTACGTGACAATAGAGCAGGGTTTTGGTCAGCGAATAGGTGGTTTAAGATATCTGGGTTTTTAAAACCATTCCCCCTCTTCTGTTTTTTCTTCAGTAAGACGGTAGTTTGCCCTGCACTGACTGGGTGGCATGACATAACTCTGCAGCACATGCTGGATTTTCCAGTCCAACCTTTGTTCAACAGATGCCATTATATGTGATTCTTTACTGGTGCCATGTGAGCTGGTTACGATCTTGCTGGACTGAAGAATAGATTCCCGCTTGATGACATTCCTGTCACTCCATTGTGGTCAAGCAGATAAAGCTCTGGTGAATGTGCAACAGCAGCAAGCACAATAGGTGTTTCTACATTGCTGCTTGAGCTCTAGGACAACTACGCTCAAGTAGAGATCGGCAACTGCTAAGTGCCACCCTCCCCTTTCCACAAAATCACAAGATCATTACATGAGGATTACATATTTTGTCCAGTTTATTCTGTAATTTCTGAGCTGCTTCCTCCGATTTAAAATCATGAGGGGTCTGGACAGAGTAGATAGAGAGAAACTGTTCCCATTGGCGGAAGGGTCGAAAACCAGAGGGCACAGATTTAAGGTGACTGGCAAAAGAACCAAAGGCGACATGAGGAAATTCTTTTTTATGCAGTGAGTGGTTATGATCTGGAATGCACTGCCTGAAAGGGTGGTGGAGGCAGACTCAATCATGGCTTTCAAAAGGGAATTGGATAAGTACCTGAAGGAAAAAGATTTGCAGGGCTACGGGGAAAGGGTGGGGGAGTGGGACTAGCTGAAGTGCTCTTGCAGAGAGCCAGCAAGGGCTCGACGGGCCGAATGGCCTCCTTCTGAGCTGTAACCATTCTATGATTCTATGATTTTATGTTGTTGCCCTACATAGAGTACGGAGGTAAGCAATAACAATGAAACTGTGCTGTAACTATTCTATGATTCTATTCTATGATTCTATGAGGGTGATTTTCCCATTGAAGGCGGGTTTCAGTTGGGTGGGTTCCAAACCTGCCTCCACTGTCAGGTGGGAAAAATTTGCGATTTTCTCCTAATTGGCCAGTTGATTTCAGAGGTGGGGGTTCCCCTGGGCCAATTAGTCTTTTGGGACTGAAACTCGCCTCTGCTGACATCACTTATCCAGCTTCATTTAAGGGCTGCTTGCTGCCTCGGCTCATTCCACTGGTTTCTGGTCAATGGTGCACCACCTCCAAACTTTTATCTCCTTAAAGAATGGCCAGCTCCAAGGCAAGGGCCTCCCCGAGGTTCTCGGATGAGGCGCTGGGTATGCTGGTTGAGGGGGCGAGAGCTAGCAGGGAGGTGCTCTTCCCCTCATCTCTGAGGAAGAGGCTTCCCAAAGAAACCAAGGCTGTGTGGGTCCAGCTGGCAAGGGATATAACCTCCAGATCTGTGTGCAGATTGGGTGATTGTTTCTGTTTATTGATGAAATGCCATCCCTGTGTGAATGTTTTAAAATTAGGTGATGGCAAACTGTTGGCGTGATAGCATATGTTATTTCGGCTTAGGCAGCTCCACATTGTGGGCTCCGCGACACTTGTGTGGTCAGGTTGGTGTTCAGAGTGAAAGGAGGCCAGAGAGTCATGTCAATTGTCTATCATGTGTTAAGAAGGAGCCAAGCACATGTGCCACAATGGGCAACCTATGCAAATCTGGCCACATTGTGGCCTCCTCCTCCTCCTCCTCCTCCTCCTCATCGTCCTCCTCCTCCTCATCATCATCATAGGAGGCTTGGAACTGAGCCACTTGCTCATCAGGAAGCTACAAGCCACGATGCTGTGCGATGTTGTGCAGTGCACAGCAGACCACGACCATTCTGGAGACTCCGGCTGCTGAATACTGCAGGGCTCCACCTGATCTGTCAAGTCATCGGAATCGCATCTTCAACAAGCCAATGGTTTGCTCGATGATGGACCTGGTCAAAGTGTGGCTGGAGTTGTAGCGCTCCTCAGCCTCGTTAGCTGGCCTCCTGATCGGCATCATTAGCCACTTCTTCAGGGGGTAGCCCTGGTCACCAAGGAGCCATCCGTTAAGTTGGTTTGGCAGATTGAAGAGCGGAGGAACACTAGAGTTCCACAGGATGAAAGAGTCATGGCAACTACCACAGAACTTGGCGCAAACATACAAAATCTCCTTGTGTTTACACACCAGCTGTACGTTGAGGGAGTGGAAGCCCTTGCGGTTGACAAAGATAGCTGGGTTGTGATGGGGTGCAGTCTATGACGCCCTGCACCATTGGCAAGCCTGCCATATTTGCAAAGCCAACTGAACGTGCGGTTATACTTGCTTGATCCCTTGAGAAGTGGATGTAATTGAGCGCCTTTGCCAAAAGGGCATCGGTAACCTGCGAGATGCAACTGTGGGCGGCTGACTGGGAGATGCCGCTGATGTCTGCTGATGATCCCTGGAAGGAGTCTGAGGCAAAAAAGTTGAGTGCGGTGGTGACTTTGACAGCCACTGGTAAGGGGTGTCCATCCACTCCCCTGGGCTCCAGGTGTTGGTGCAGCAGTGCGCAGATGTCTCTGACAGCTTCTCGCGAAAGTCTCAGCCTCCTTTGGCACTGCTGCTCACTCATGTTGAGGTAGCTCATCCTCTGTCTGTAAACCCTGAGAGGGGGGTATCTCCTGCAGCGACATGCTTCCATGCGCTGGCGCCTTCTGCCCTGTGCAGCATCAGGTGGGTGAGCAGCGGGTTGGCGCTCCTGCTGCTGTTGCTGCTGAGCTGCCTGGTCCTGCTGCTGCTGTTGCTGCTCCTCATCTGAATCTGAGGTCCATGATGAAAGGAAATAAATGGTTCCCATGCTGCTGGCAGATACCTCCGTTGGGGAAGCGCTCAGTTCAAGCAGGGAGAGGGTCTTCCAAGGAGGTCCCACAGTTGAGAGATAGAAGCTGCAGCACCTCCAACTTCTGTAGGCCTGCTAAAAGTGCTGAAAGACCTGTGGAACAAAAGTTCTGCCACCTGCAACTGCTCCCTGATGAAAGCTCCGTTTTAATGGTGGAGCTGCAGCTGTGAGGAGGCCACTTGTCAACCCGCCAGGATTAGCTGGCATGGTTTAGGAGGGTCGTGCAACATGCACAAAGGGCTTGATTTTGCCATTGGGGGCGGGCTGGGGCGTGTCAGGTGGTTTTCGTGTCAGGACCCCGACTCCGATGTGAAGTGGGAAAAAAGTGCGATTTTGCCCTAATTGGGCACTTGATTTCCAGCGTGTGGAAACCCCTGGCTCAATTGTCTTCTCATACAGAAAGTCGCCTCCGATGACGTCATCAATGCTGCTGGATTTAAGGCCTGCAAGCAGCCTTGCTTCTTCTGGAGACTTTAAACTTTATGCCCATTGTTGTGATCGCTTCATTCAGCAACTATGTCCAGCTGTTGGCCAAAGTGTGCTCCAAGGTTTGATGAGGCCTCCCTCCAAGCTCTGGTGGAGGGAGCAAGATCAAATAAGGAGGTGCTCTTCCCTTCCTCAGGGAGGAAAAAGCCTCCCCAGCAGACTAAAGCTGTGTGGATGCAAATGGCCCAGGAGGTCAACTCAATCTCTATGTGCCGCAGAACCTGGCTGCAGTGCAGGAAGAGGTTTCATGACCTTCTCCGCACAGGAAAAGTGAATATGACTTTCCCATCACCCTCAATCTCATCCCCATCACCTCTTCTCACCAGCACTCTGCTTTGCCAACCTCTTCCTCCACATCCCACTTGACACTGACATCCCTGCACCCTTACCCATTCCCTCTCTCTCTATGATGTGGAGATGCCGGTGTTGGACTGGGGTGGACAAATGTGAGAAGTCGCACAACACCAGGTTATAGTCCAACAGCTTAATTTGAAATCACAAGCTTTCGGAGCGCTGCTCTTGACGAAGGAGCAGCGCTCCGAAAGCTTGTGATTTCAAATAAAGCTGTTGGACTATAACCTGGTGTTGTGTGACTTCTCACATCTCTCTCTCTCTATGGTCACATTCATTTAACTATTTGACCATGCAGCCCTCACACTCCCTATCACTGTGATGCAATGACAACAACAGGGAGGGCCCTTTGCCTCCTTCTAAGCATCTATGCTATGGATTCTCTACACTCACTCCTTCATTCTCACTCAAACTCCACTTGTGTCCCTCATTGCAGGAAAAGAGAGCCCACAATAAGAGGGAAAGAGCGAGGACAGGAGGAGGGCCACCCTCAGTAGCCCAGCTCACCACCTCGGAAGAGGCGGCCCTGGAAATCACCGGTGTTGA
The DNA here is from genome assembly GCA_030390025.1 of Squalus acanthias. Classification (NCBI taxonomy): domain Eukaryota; kingdom Metazoa; phylum Chordata; class Chondrichthyes; order Squaliformes; family Squalidae; genus Squalus; species Squalus acanthias. The sequence goes on along the minus strand of CM059427.1, from coordinate 502,739 downwards.
GGAAGATTCGCAAGTGGGGGAACGGACAGACAGGCGCATCACAGCAAGCTGGTGACAGAATAGTTTGACATCTCTCTCATTGACATTGTATGAGTGACTGATAATGATTCTGATGCTCTAACAGATTGACTTATGATCATCTGCACAATTCAATGTGCATGCAACCTTTACCTCACATCTCTAACTCTTTCCTTTACTCCCCCACAGGACCATCGACAGCCCCCGTCCCCACTGTCCAGGAGGAACAGCCTGAGCTTCAAGACTCCTCAGAGGAAGCTGCAATCTCTGAGGGCATAGCGTCAGCAGAATTCAGCACACCCAGCACCAGCGCAGACACTCACACCACGGTGGGACCTTCGGGAGATAGAGTAGTGTTGTCACCTGGTGTATCACAGCTCACAAGTGAGCATCAGCAGATGGTGGAGACAGGGACAGCAGTGGAGAGTCCTCGTCGGAGGGCGCAGGACTCTGCCAGCTCGGCTCAGCTGCATGTCAATCCTGTGCCTTCGGGTCCATCCAGAAGGAGAGCAGTGCTGGAACTCCAGGAACAGGTGCAGGAGTCTCTGGCAGGTTTTGTCTCCAGGGTCGCTGCGAGTGTGGAGAAATTGGAGGAGTACATCGCGAACATGAGCAGAGTCTTTATGGAGGCATTGGCGCATGAACGCATCACCACGGAAAGGATGGCAACCTCCGTGGAAAGGAGGGCTATGGTAGAGAAGAGGATGGCTACGGCCATGGAGGAGCAAAGCGCCAGAGTGTTGAAAACATGGTAATTGTTCAGAATAGACTGACATCTCTTGAGGAGCGATGGTTAGCTATTGAGCATAGAAACCAGACCTTCATGGAAGTCCTCTGGAGTAGGACTTCCGATGCAGAAATGGGTCCTCATGGCCCCCCTGAAGTGCAGCAAAGTGCTGTCAAGCCACTTGCTAGCTCTGAAGTGGGGCTGACCCATGAGAGGGATGTTGATGGCAGACAACAAGGAAGTGGGGGCTCCTCTCCAAGCGCTCACACGACCATGCCACTGCAAAGCCCTCGGTCAGAGCCCCACTAGAGTCCTCACCCAACTGAGATGGGCGTCTCATCCCCTGCACAGCTGCAGGAGCAGCAGACTGTTGCCGAGCCCTCACAGGTTTGCAACCCCAGAGGACGGCCGCCAAAGGTGTCGAGACAGGAGCAGCAAGAAAGTGAGCAAGGGGCCTCCACATCTGCTGAAGCCACAGGGGAAGCACCACGTAGGAGCACACGTAAGAGGAAGATAATGCGCAAGTAGTCACAAGGGTAGTCACTTGGGTGTTATGTTGTGTTTATTTTTGAAATGCCATCAGTTGCTTGTTGTGATAAAAAATTCTGATGGGAAACTATTGAAATTGTGGCCTGCGTCATTTCGCAAATGGGACTTCCACATTGAGGGCTTAGAGCGACTTGCAATTGTCAGTATGGTGGTCAGAATGATAGCAATCCGCAGTTTCTTGTCCATTGTCGATGATCTAGTAAGAAGGTGCGAGGCAAAAGTGTTTGATTGTGCAGGCTAAGCAAATCTGGCCAACATGAGTGCGTCCCTTGCATCCCGGGCAGCAATGTGGTCGCGCGCTGGCGCCTTCTGGCCTGTGCAGCTTCAGGTGGGTGAGCAGCAGCTTGGCGCTCCTGTTGTTGCTGCTGCTGTTGGTGCTGCTGTTGTTCATGGTTCTGCTGCTGCCACGGCTGGTCTTCATCCGAATCTGATGTCCAGGAGGAAAGGAAATAAATGGTTCCCATGCTTCTGGTATATGCCTCAGTTGAGGAAGCGCTCAGTCAAGGTGGGGAGAGGGTTTTCCCAGGAGGTCACACTGGAGATGGGTGTCAGACTCCAAACTTCCACAACAATGAGTAGGCCTTCTAAAAGTTCCCCCAGACCTGAGACAACAAAGTTCTGCCACCTGCAAATGATCATTGTTGAAAACTCCTTTTTAATGGTGGAGCTGCAGCTGTTAGTAAGCAATCCACTTGTGAGGCCGCCAGGATTAACTGGCGTGTTCCAGAGGAGACGTGCAGGATGGGGGAAAAGTGTTAAAATCAGAAAGGCCTTTCAAAATGGGATTATAGAGGCAATTAACTGGTTGTTAAGGGCCTTAAGGGCCTATCCCGCCTCTTGGAGGCGGGATGGAAACGGGGTCTGAAACCCCGATTCCGGGAAAATTGCTCAGAGGCGGACTCGGAGCCGCCCGCCATTTTTTGCGATTTTAACACCTCACACGCCTCCAAACCAGCCTCCTCGGGCCTGGCAAAATCGAGCCCAAAATGTGGCAAAATAACAAAGGCCTGTCAAAATAGGATTATAGAGGCCCTTAACGACTATTTAAGGGTCTTAACTACCTCTCCCGACTGATGGAGGCGGGACTGAATCGCACCTATCAAACCCGCCTCCGGCAAAATTGCGCGAATGCGGGTTGGAGGCGGGTTCCGAACCCGCCCTCACTTTTTGCGATTTTGCCAACTGTCCCGCCTCCAAACCCACCTCCTCGGGGCTGGGAAAATCGCCCCTTATGATTCCATTTCCTCTCCTAGTTTGGCATCACCTGCAAATTTTACTACTGCATAGTGAATACTCGTAGTTTCCTAACCTTCAACTAGTTTCTTGTCCATTCCCAGGGTTTTATCCTAAATCCCCACAGCTTTGAGTTTAATTAATAGCCTCTCATGTGGAACTTTATCAAAAGCCTTTTGGAAGTCCACGTACACCAGGTCATGAGCCTCATCACAATCCGCTCGGGTTGTTGTCAAAAAATGTGTGCGCCTTTATATAAAGAGGTGTTTGTTTTCTGCATCCCTGACCTCCATTCTTTGAACCTATGAGAAGTTTGGTGCTCAACATCATCAGGATCACAGACATTGGGTTGTCTATTGTTTAGTATTGACAACAGAAGGGCTGTATGCTTGTCATTGACTGCACATTATCAATTTAAAATCGCCTTAGGTTTCAATTCAAGTACCATAGACTAGACCATAAAAAGTCTCTTTTAAAAATTGTTGAACTCAATTGGGTATCTATAATTCATCCTCAGTCTTAAGGCAGGGTTAATTGCCACGCAAAGGCTTTTGTTATTTTTGCACTACAGCACAAGTCTCGCTCCATTTGTGTTGCTGGCTGTATAAGTACATGTGTAGTAATTGGTTCTTTTATCCTGCATGTTGCAATCTGCAACTTTTAGTTAAGGGTGGAACTAACAAGGCCCTACTGTTTTTCTGTGAACCGGTCAGGCTAAACTGAAATATTAAATGAAACACAATTGGTGAAAGTAGGCAAGAATGGCAATAAGCAACAGGCATAAAGAGGAAGGAGGTATTCCCATCAATTTGGCAGACCTTTCTTTGACAGCTCTGCAGCAAGGCTTCCATGTTGCTCAGAGAGTAAATTCGCACACAGTACATAGAAACATACATAGAACAGTACAGCACAGTACAGGCCCTTCGGCCCTCGATGTTGTGCCGAGCATTGTCCGAGACCAAGATCAAGCTATCACACTCCCTATCACTCTGGTGTGCTCCATGTGCTTATCCAATAACCGCTTGAAAGTTCCTAAAGTGTCCGACTCCACTATCACAGCAGGCAGTCCATTCCACACCCCAACCACTCTCTGAGTAAAGAATCTACCTCGGACATCCCTTCTATATCTCCCCCCAAGCACCTTATAGTTATGCCCCCTTGTAACAGCTGCCTCTACCCGAGGAAATAGTCTCTGAACATCCACTCTATCTATCCCCCTCATCATCTTATAAACCTCTATTAAGTCGCCTCTCATCCTCCTCCGCTCTAAAGAGAAAAGCCCCAACTCCCTCAATCTTTCTTCATAAGACCTCCCCCCCAAACCAGGCAGCATCCTGGTAAATCTCCTTTGCACTCTTTCCAATGCTTCCACGTCCTTCCTATAGTGAGGTGACCAGAACTGCACACAATATTCCAAATGTGGTCTCACCAAGGTCCTGTACAGTTGCAGCATAACCTCACGGTTCTTAAACTCAAACCCTCTGTTAATAAACGCCAACACACCATAGGCCTTCTTTACTGCTCTATCCACTTGAGTGGCAACCTTCAGAGATCTGTGGATATGAACCCCCAGATCCCTCTGTTCCTCCACGTTCCTCAGAACCCTGCCGTTGACCCTGTAATCCTTATTCAAATTTGCCCTACCAAAATGAATCACCTCGCACTTATCAGGGTTAAATTCCATCTGCCATTTTTCGGCCCAGCTCTGCATCCTATCAATGTCTCTTTGCAGCCGACAACAGCCCTCCACCTCATCCACTGCTCCACCAATCTTGGTGTCATCAGCAAATTTACTGATCCACCCTTCAGTCCCCTCCTCCAAGTCATTGATAAAAATCACAAACAGCAGAGGACCCAGCACCGACCCCTGTGGCACACCGCTGGTAACTGGTCTCCAGTCCGAAAATGTTCCATCCACCACCACCCTCTGCCTTCTATGAGATAGCCAGTTACTTATCCAATCGGCCAAATTTCCCTCTATCCCACAACTCCTTACTTTCTTCATGAGCCGACCATGGGGAACCTTATCAAACGCCTTACTAAAATCCATGTATACGACATCAACTGCTCTACCTTCATCATATTTGCTGTATAACAAACAGATTTGAAAATGGACTGGAACAAATAATATTAATGTAACATGTGATCAGTCATGTAATGATGTTATTGATTGGACCTTATTTAAAAAGGGCAGTAGACAGAAGGCTGGTAACTATAGACCGGTTAGCCTAACATCTGTGGTAGGTAAAATTTTGGAGTCCATTATTAAGGAAACAGTAACAGGACATTTGGATAATCATAATTTAATAGGACAAAGTCAGCATGGTTTTACGAAGGGGAAGTCATGTTTGACAAATTTGCTGGAGTTCTTTGAGGAAGTAACATATAGAGTGGATAAAGGGGAACCAGTGGACGTAGTGTATTTAGACTTCCAAAAGGCATTTGACAAGGTGCCACACAAAAGATTATTGCTTAAGGTAAAAAATCACGGGATTGGGGGTAATATTCTGGCATGGATAGAGGATTGGCTATCTAACAGAAAGCAAAGAGTTGGGATAAATGGTTCATTCTCAGACTGGCAATCAGTAACTAGTGGTGTTCCACAGGGGTCAGTGCTGGGTCCCCAACTCTTTACAATCTATATTAACGATTTGGAGGAAGGGACCAAGTGTAACATATCAAAATTTGCAGATGATACTAAGATGGGAGGGAAAGTAGTGAGTGAGGAGGACATAAAAAACCTGCAAGGGGACATAGACAGGCTAAGTAAGTGGGCAGAGATTTGGCAGATGGAATACAACACTGGAAAGTGTGAGGTGATGCACTTTGGCAGGAAAAATCCTAGAGCAATTTATTATCTTAATGGCAAGAAACTGGAGAGTACTGAAGTGCAAAGGGATCTGGGGGTCCTGGTGCACAAAACTCAAAAGGTTAGTATGCAGGTGCAGCAAGTGATTAAGAAGGCAAATGGAATGTTGGCTTTCATTGCTAGGGGGATAGAATATAAAAATAGGGAGGTATTGCTTCAGTTGTACAAGGTATTGGTGAGACCGCACCTGGAATACTGCATACAGTTTTGGTGTCCTTACTTAAGGAAAGACATCCTTGCTCTCGAGGCAGTGCAAAAAAGGTTCACTCGGTTAATCCCGGGGATGAGGGGGTGGTCATATGAGGAGAGGTTGGGTAGATTGGGACTCTACTCATTGGAGTTCAGAAGAATGAGAGGCGATCTTATTGAAACATATAAGATTGTGAAGGGGTTGGATCGGGTGGATGCGGGGAGGATGTTCCCGATGACGGGTGAGACGAGAACTAGGGGACATAGTCTTAGAATAAGGGGCTGCTCTTTCAAAACTGAGATGAGGAGGAACTACTTCACTCAGAGGGTGGTAGGTCCATGGAATATGCTGCCACAAAAAGCTGTAGAAGCTACAACATTAATTAAATTTAAAACAGAAATAGACAGTTTCCTAGAAGTAAAGGGCATTAAGGGTTACGGGGAGCGGGCAGGAATTTGGACATGAGTCTAGGTTCGGATCGGTCATGGCCCTGTGGGTAGTGGAGCGGGCCCAGGGACTGTGTAGCCTGATTCTGCTCCTATTTTGTGTGTGCAATTCTGTTAGATGCAGGAGATGGTTCTGTGATAGATAGTAGATTGGCGGTTAGGATCAGATCAGCCATGATCTTATTGAATGGCGGAGCAGGCTCGAGGGGCCGATTGGCCTACTCCTGCTCCTATTTCTTATGTTCTTATGTTCTTATGTTTACAGATTTGGCAATCCTGGTTACAAGACAATTTGCCTAATGACAATGTGCTCTGAACTGTAAATGAATACAGGACAAAGCAGCCCGATTGATTGGCGCCCCATCCACCACCTTAAACATTCACTCCCTCCACCACCGGCGTACTGTGGCTGCAGTGTGTACCATCTACAAGATGCACTGCAGCAACTCGCCAAGGCTTCTTCGGCAGCACCTCCCAAACCCGCGACCTCTTCCACCTAGAAGGACAAGGGCAGCAGGTGCATGGGCACACCACCACCTCCAAGTTCCTCTCCAAGTCACACACCATCCCGACTTAGAAGTGTATCGCCGATTCTTCATCGTCGCTGGGTCAAAATCCTGGAACTCCCTCCCTAACAGCACTGTGGGATTATCATCACCACACGGACTGCAGCGGTTCACAAAGGCGGCTCACCACCACCTTCTCAAGGACAATTAGGGATGGGCAATAAATGCTGCCCTTGCCAGCAGCGCCCACATCCCATAAAACGAATTAAAACATTTTTTTTTTTAAATATGCGATTCAAACATGGGATGAACATTAACTAAGACTAGGCTGAATGAGCACAGCTACAATCGCTACTGCCTGTAACGGCTGGTTAGAGCACTCATAAACACCACCGTTAAGACCCGCACGTAACAAAAGCCACTTAGGAAAGAGATCAGGCGCCTGCTGATGCTGTGGGATTATATCCCAGGAAAAAAATCACAATGGCTAGGAGCGAAGAAAAGGATATAGGGATAGATTTTCACCTTCGACGTCCAGGTGTAAGAGTTTGGTGAGGTGGAAGCAATTACTGTAAATCTAGGCACAAGCTGCTCACAATTTGCCATCCATTTAACTGCACGAACAGAACATCTTGAGCAGCTTGTGCCCGAATTTGCGATAAGCAAACTTCCAACCCACCAAGCTGCTACACCTGGGCGCTGAAGAGGAAAATTTGCCCCATTACTCTACTCTTGTTGGCGTATAGAAATTCAATTGCATATTACATATATAACCAAGATACGATAATTTTTTTTAAAAAACCACTTACAACTACAATATCTTGATTCAGTCCAGATTATAATGAAATGTTATATTTGCAATAAGCATTTACATTTATCCAGTTAAAAAGAACTTATTACAGCAGAGGAAAATAATGACTTTTCACAGATTTTAAAGATTTAATGGACTAAAATAAAAAAGGAAACACTGCAAGTGCTGGAAATCTGAAATGAAAACAGAAAATGCTGGAAATAAACAACAGGTCAGTCAGCATCTATAAACAGGAGAGGCAGGCCATGATGTTTCCATGTGTTCACTTCATTAGAACTAAAGACTGAAGGATAAGCAGGGATTTTAATAGGGTGGAAAAAAATGAGAAAAACAGGGGCAGAAATGTGGGGAAAAAGAGAACCAACAGATATGCCAATCACAGAGGTGGGGTGGGTTAAATGACCTCCAAACTGTTTGATAAAAAACAGAAGATATAAAAGACTATCAGTGAAATCACAACATCATAGAATCTTACAGCATATAAGAAGGCCACTCGGCCCATTATGCCTCTTTGAAAGATCTATCCAATTAGTCCCACTTCCCTGTTCTTTCCCCATAATATTTATCCAATTCCCTTTTGAAAGTTACTGCTGAATCTGTTTCCACCAACCTTACAGGTAGTGCAATCCAGATCATGACAACTCGCTGCATAAAAAAATTTCCTCATCCCCCTGGTTCTTTTGCCAATTATATTAAATCTGTCTCCTCTGGTTACTGACCCTCGTGCCAGTGGAAACAGTTTCTCCCTATCTACTCTATCAAAACCCTTCATGATTTTGACCGCCACTATTAAATCTCCCCTTAACCTTCTCTGCTCTAAGGAGAACAATCCCAGGTTCTTTCGTCTTTCCAGATAACTGAAGTCCTGCATCCCTGGTACCATTCGAGTAAATCTCTTCTGCACGCTGTCCAATGTCTTGACATCCATAATCGTGTGTGTGTGTGTGTGTGTGTGTGTGTGTGTGTGTGTATTTATTCCTCCTATAACATACTGAAATTTGCTGCCTCAGCAATTACATGTTCCTGGTCTGTGGGGATGATGCAGAAATATAATGCAGGCAAAAGATTGTGCAATAGTTGGGGGAAGGGTGAAAAGTCAATGGAAAGGTCAATACCAACACAAGCACAAGATGATCAGGGCAAAAACTAAAGGGGAAAACAGCCAAGCTGCGAATGCAGCAGAAATTAAATTAAAAATTGACTGTTTGATTCACGTAACAATTAAGTTTAAGGTTCTTAAAATTATTAGCTGAGGAAAACTTTCCCTCAATTTTTCACTTGAATAAAGTTACACTCAAATTTCAACTACAATAAAAATTAGCATTGTAGATATGGATTCCCTAGAAATATATCTCTAACATTTTCATGTGAAGTTCAATGCATTTGCTAAAATGATTAATAGAGCTGTTCATTTGTTACAATTATAGCTGAAAACATAATTGTATGTTATTGTACGGCATTGAATTGTATGTTATTGTACGACATTGAATTGTATGTTATTGTATGACATTGAATTGTATGTTATTGTACGTCATTGAATTGTATGTTATTGTATGACATTGAATTGCATGTTATTGTATGACATTGAATTGTATGTTATTGTACGGCATTGAATTGTATGTTATTGTATGACATTGAATTGTATGTTATTGTACGACATTGAATTGTATGTTATTGTATGACATTGAATTGTATGTTATTGTATGACATTGAATTGTATGTTATTGTACGTCATTGAATTGTATGTTATTGTATGACATTGAATTGCATGTTATTGTATGACATTGAATTGTATGTTATTGTATGACATTAAATGTTATGTTATTGTATGACATTAAATGTTATGTTATTGTATGACATTGAATTGCATGTTATTGTATGACATTGAATTGCATGTTATCGTATGTCATTGAATTGCATGTTATTGTATGACATTGAATTGCATGTTATTGTATGACATTGAATTGCATGTTATTGTATGTTATTGTACGACATTGAATTGTATGTTATTGTATGACATTGAATTGCATGTTATTGTATGACATTGAATTGTATGTTATTGTATGACATTGAATTTTATGTTATTGTATGACATTGAATTGTATGTTATTGTATGACATTAAGTGTTATGTTATTGTATGACATTAAGGGGTAGAAATTAGGTCGCGCCCCATTTGGGGCGCAAATATCGTCCGGACGCAAATATTAGCGCCTGGCGCTAATTATCGGCACTGACAGGAAACTTCACTTTTACCGCCCCGGGAGGTGAGTGGAGCGCTAAAGCAGGCGCTGCACACCTCTCTTAAGGCGCAAAGGCCGAGCAGTGAGGCGCTAACTCGGAGCGCTGGCGAAGCTCATGTAATGTCAGTCAGCAATGGAACACACACACAATGGCACGGGCCAGTTCTTAAAGGGGATGGTTAATCTTGCTTTCCATCCACATCCTGTTCATTGCTGCCTTGAATCTTGGCCTGGAGAGACTTGCACATCAAATGTGCTGGAAAGAACAATGGAGAGTACCAGGCAAAGAGCTCAGAGTGCAGCTCCCACAGTCTCTGCTAAATCGATACAAGGAATGGCAAATCAAAATGAACCTGCAAAGTGCTGCTCAGTACCCAAAACTCCTTCACACAATGTTGAATCTCTCCAGAAGTCTCTCCCTCTCTCTCTCAGAATGCGTAGTTCAAAAATGCCACCAACAATAAAAGACAGGAAGAGGCCCCCTTTAAATAGCGCCCCCCCCCAGCCCCACAGCGATTGATAGCGTTCCAGTCTTCCGGTCGTTGGAAGCGCCAGGCGGTAAGGCAGGGGACGCCACTCAATTTCCGCTACGGGGCGCCACAAGGGCGTTGCACCATGGAATGACGTCACAATCTGCGCGCGCAGGTGGTCGCAGCGGTAAGTTTTAGCGCCGCCGCACAATCTCAAGTTAAGTTATCGAGCGGCGCAAACATCGCTGCGCCCGGGCGTTAGCGGCTTTGCGCCCCATTAGCGCCCTCTTAAGGCGCTAACGGGAGGCGCAACCAAGTGAATTTTTACCCCTAAATGTTATGTTATTGTACGGTATTGAATTGTATGTTATTGTATGACATTGAATTGCATGTTATTGTACGTCATTGAATTGTATGTTATTGTATGACATTGAATTGCATGTTATTGTATGACATTGAATTGTATGTTATTGTATGACATTGAATGTTATGTTATTGTACGGTATTGAATTGTATGTTATTGTATGACATTGAATTGTATGTTATTGTATGACATTAAATGTTGTTATTGTTTGACATTAAATGTTATGTTATTGTACGGTATTGAATTGTATGTTATTGTATGACATTGAATTGTATGTTATTGCATGACATTAAATGTTATGTTATTGTATGACATTGAAATGTATGTTATTGTATGACATTGAATGTTATGTTATTGTATGGTATTGAATTGTATGTTATTGTATGACATTGAATTGTATGTTATTGTAAGACATTAAATGTTGTTATTGTATGACATTAAATGTTATGTTATTGTACGGTATTGAATTGTATGTTATTGTATGACATTGAATTGTCATACACCTTGCTAAGGCCATCCCCACGCCTCCACTACTCGCCTTCAAGCAGCCGCCTAACCTCAAAAGTACCATCGTTCGCAGCAAATTACCCAGCTGTCAGGAGAACAGCGACCACGACACCACACAACCCTGCCATGGCAACCTATGCAAGACATGCCAGATCATCAACACAGATACCATCATCACACGTGAGGACACTACCCACCAGGTACATGGTACATACTCATGTGACTCGGCCAACGTTGTCTACCTCATACGTTGCAGGAAAGAATGCACCGCAGCATGGTACATCGGCGAGACCATGCAGACACTGAGACAACGTATGAACGGACACCGCGCAACAATCGCCAGGCAGGATTGTTACCTCCCAGTCGGGGAACACTTCAGCAGTCAAGGACATTCAGCCTCGGATCTGCGGGTTAGCGTTCTCCAAGCTGGCCTTCGAGACACACGACAACGCAAAATCATCGAGCAGAAACTGATAGCCAAGTTCGCACCCATGAGGACGGCCTCAACCGGGATCTCGGTTTCATGTCACGCTACAGGACGTGACTAGAGTTGAGACTAGAGTCCAGACTAGAGTTGTCGTTGTCTTGTTCACAGATGTGATTTCCAGTTTTTTTTAAAAAGTAAAAAGCTTAACTGCAGACTGCAGCATTTGACACGTTGGACCCCCTGTGACCCCACCTCATTGTCTTAGCTGTATTCTGCTGTGTCTTTGATGTAATGCCTCCCTGATGGATTGTATCGCTGCAGACACATTGTTCTCTGTCTATATAGGCTTTGTAACTGATTTGTATTCCCTCACTTTACCTGACGAAGGAGCAGCGCTCCGAAAGCTCGTAATTTCAAATAAAACTGTTGGACTATAACCTGGTGTTGTGCGACTTCTCATTTTTGAATTGTATGTTATTGTATGACATTGAATTGTATGTTATTGTACAACATTAAATGTTATGTTATTGTACGGTATTGAATTGTATGTTATTGTATGACATTGAATTGTATGTTATTGTATGACATTAAATATTATGATATTGTATGACATTGAATTGTATGTTATTGTACGACATTGAATTGTATGTTATTGTACGGCATTGAATTGTATGTTATTGTAAGACATTAAATGTTATGTTATTGTATGACATTGAATTGTATGTTATTGTACGACATTAAATGTTATGTTATTGTACGGCATTGAATTGGTTCTTAAATGTTTCAGTCCACAGAGGGTTTGGACGGTTTAACTTCTCTGCCTGTTCTTGTGCTAATGATCAGACCATGCTGGTATGAGGATCAATAGGAGTCAGACACTGAGATATTAGGCAGCTGCAGAATCCCTCAGGGCCCGACCTTTTCAATAATAAAGGAAGTCAACCTGAGAATACTGCCGGCTTTACCTAATAAACTCTAATTTATGCACACATGGATTCCGTGTCCAACAAGGGTCGGAAGCGCGCTGTAATCTATTAGCGCTAATGACTGTTTTGTGATTATCCAAGTTCTATTTATAGCTTTCAAGCTGTGATATTGAGCTCATTGCTGTAAGCAACATTAATGCAGCACCATTAACAAGCAACTAGCTAACAAGAAAATTTTGAAAATGTTCCGAAGATACAAATTAAGAAGAAATTTGCTTGTTTATAGTAAAAATGTTTGTGTCATGTTAAATTTAGAATATGCACATTTGCTGTGGAAAATAAACATGGAATCTTCCATGTTTAATAATGTCTATAAATCAGATAAGGATTTATGATTACATTCCATTGTTTGTACTCTATTGTTTGATATTGTTATCTTGCATAGATTAATATAACAGAGTTAGTTCTACTCAGATTTCAAAAGGACTCCAGTTAATTCCAAAAACAGTTGAGAAGTACCATAGCTTTATGCTTCTTAACAACAATCAAAAGAACAGTAATAACGGCTTAGTTCTGCAGGAATCCTACAATGCTAGTCAGCCACAGAGGGGGCCTTGGAGTACCGATGTGGGAACCGAATGCTAAATACTAAATCCTTGAAATGTCAAGGATGATTCCACAATGGCTGATAAAATACAATTCTGTTTTTGGGAAGGTGACTGCCTTAAACTGTGCGTCTTTGAGCTCTGACCCACGTGCAACATGAAGTACGAAACAACGCTTTATATCAGATGTACTGCTGCATCATAGACCTTTAGCTGTGAGCACACACCCGAGCACACACCCGATCTCAGACAGATTTACAGCCCCAAATCTTTGTCTGATTTGCTCGAATGTGAGGATACCATCACATCATCCTCCTGCCCAATTAAACCCAGGGCACAAACACAATACTGGTCCATCTGTGATATTTATAACAGGGTGTAATGTTGGAATGCTAGGATTTCATTCATTGGGAAGAATAATGGATGCTGTTATTAACTCATTATTTTCCCCATATTCCCTCTATAAACAGATTATCTGGTCATTATCACATTGCTGTTTGTGGGAGCTTGCTGTGCGCAATTTTGTTTTTTTTTCTTTCTTTCTTTCCTTCCTGTTCCAACTTGTCCATATTTGCCTTCAAATCTACCACTTCCACATAACTGGCTGCTTAACATTCCTCAGAGACCTGCTCAATGCAAATATCTTCTTCTGACCTAAATGTCCCCATCACAGTTTGAGGAGGTTGGAGGGGGGAATATGGGGGGGGAGGGAAAGCGAGGCTGTGGTAGCCCTACCTCCAAATAACATTCTCTGACTGGCTCTCAAGAGCAGTAGAGAACACCAATAGTTAACACAAAGCAACATCAGGAAGTCAGAATGGAGATGCAATCATATTCAAAGGAAAAAACAGGCTGCATTCTAAGTATTGTGTAGTTCAAAGATACATTTTTCATGCTAAAAAAATAGGAACGAAAGCTGAAAAGTACTGGCAGGTGATTTTGGTGAAGTTTTAAAAAGAAAGATTCCCTCCAATTTCCTCACTCCTTCTCACTCTCACCCAAAGCCACTAACTTATACTGGCATCTGATTCTACAGATGCTAGCAACCCTCTGGTACCTCACCCTAACTGGCCCTCCTTCATATGTGAGCCTAGACATGGGGAAAGTGTCAATTTCAACTTCGGTGGGAGTGGGAAACTGGTGGTAGTGAATCGGGTCCCCCGTTATACACCCCGCCCAAATTTACTTGCATTTATATAGCGCCTTTAATGTAGTAAAACATCCCAAGGTACTGTACTTCACATAAGAACATAAGACTTAGGAGCAGGAGCAGGCCATTTGGCCCCTCAAGCCTGCACTGCCATTCAATAAGATCATGGCTGATCTTCGACCTCAACTCCACTTTCCCGCCCGATCTCCATATCCCTTGATTCCCCCAGAGTCCAAAAGTCTATCTTATCTCAGCCTTGAATATACTCAATGATTCAACATCCACAGCCCTTTGGGGTAGATAATTCCAAAGATTCACAACCCTCTGAGTGAAAAAATTCCTCCTCATCTCAGTCTTAAATGGCCAACCCTTATCCTGAGACTATGCCCCCTAGTTCTAGACTCTCCAGCCAGGGGAAACAACCTCTCAGCATCTACCTTGTCAAATCCCCTCAGAATCTTGTATGTTTCAATGAGATCACCTCTCATTCTTCTAAACTCCAGAGAGTATAGGCCCAATCTACTCAATCTCACCTCATAGGACAGCCCTCTCATCCCAGGAATCAATCTAGTGAACCTTCATTGCAACGTCTCGAAGGCAAGTATATCCTTCCTCAGATAAGGAGACCACGGGAGCGTTATCAGTCAAAATTTGGCACTGAGCCACATAAGGAGATATTAGGACAGGTGACCAAAAGCTTGGTCAAAGAGGTAGGTTTTAAGGGGCATCTTAAAGGAGGAGAGAGAGGCAGAGGTTTAGGGAGGCAATTCCAGAGCTTAGTGCCTAGATAGCTGAAGGCAAGGCAACCAATAGAGGGGCAAAGGGAGTGGGGGATGCGTAAGAGGGCAGAATTGGAGGAATGCAGAGTTCGCGAGGGTTGTAGGGTTGGAGGAGGTTACAGAGATAGGGAGGGGCAAGGCCATGGAAGGATTTGAACAGAAGGATGAGAATTTGAAATTAGCGGCAATGCCGGACCAGGAGCCAATGTAGGTCAGCGAGCACAGGGGTGATGAGAGAACGGGACTTGGTGCGAGTCAAGATACCGGCAGCAGAGCTTTGGATGAGCTGAAGTTTACAAAGGGTGGAATGTGGGAGGTTAGCCAGGAGAGCATTGTAGTTGGGTCTGAAGGTGGATGAAGGATTCAGCAGCATTGAAGTCAATGGAAAGGAAAATCGAGCAGGATATATAACAGGCGGCCGATCCACTACTGGTCTTTACTGCCCCCGCTGAAGTTGAAAATGACCCTCAGAGTATTGGTTAGATATTCTACTATCAGACCATCACAGCCACATCTCCTCCTGCTCTCATTCAATATTTGGTTTCCAACACAAGTCACGGAAAGTAATCGAGTGTGGCATTCTGATTTCTCTCTTTAACTCAGGGGCGGCCTCCTGTAACACCACTACCGTTACACTGGTTGAGGTTAACTAACCCACCACTGGGTGGGATTTTGAGCCAGTGACCTCCTGGTCTGTATGGTTACCAAATAATGCAGTTACTGACTAAACCATTAAGGGAGCTCAAAGGACAGATTTCTGAACAAAGATTTTCGAAGCTCTTACTTATGATCATCTTATTGAACGCTGTTCCAAGACATTACTCTAACACAACTGATAGTGAACTTGCATGGCTGCACAATTTCCGAGACCCCAACCAAATTAATCATGTGCTCACATACCAACATTTATGGCTTGCAAATAATTTGCAACGATTACAGTTAAGTGCACGCAAAAACATTCAAAATAAACATTTAAAATTGCAGTGACGTCAGTGATCCCAAAATTATCTCAATTAACATGGCGATGCCGCAAGAATTGTTTTGAAAAGAAAAATAAACCAGAGAAAGCCCACTGACCTTAACCAAATACATGCTTCAAATGTCTATGAAAACTACAGCAGAAGAGGATCGATGGGAATAACTATTAAATAGAACTATTTCCCCAGCATCGGCTCCTCATATATCCTAATTGGAGCATGAGGGGCATTTCCACAGAGAAGATCTTACTGTATTAAAAATAGTGGTGTTGAGGCTGCCGCGAAATACGAATGGAGGCTGAATCCATATGTGGAAAACAAGAAACTTTTATTCACTGCATGGCACACAAAATGGCTGAGAGAGCTGCTCCCAGAATTCCCTGCTAAAAACTCCCAGAATTCTCTGGGTAAAACCTGAGGCCCCGCCCCCTTCTGCCTTAAAGGTAATGTGCCTTAAAGGGGAAGGTGCTGGAAATTTGTCCACAGACGGAAGAGTGGATTATGCCCGTTTTAGGTGGCGATCCGCCACACAGCTCCCCCCAGAATCCGCTTAGGAGGTGTGGACGAGACGGTGCGGCGGTCTGATGGGCCGGCCGGAGCGGCTCTTGTAGGACGCCGGTGGACGTGGAACGGCCGGGTGTGGAGCAGCCGGGTGAACCGGCTTGAGGGCAGGTCGGCCGCGTGGAGGTGGACGAGCTACAGGGACCTGCTCCCCGGGCTCCGAGTGTGCTGGCTTGAGTCGGTCCACCGACACTTTTTTGGTCCTGTCGCCCACTTGCAGGGTGAAAAATTTGTCCCCAGCCTGTAGCACCTTGTAGGGCCCGTCGTACGGGGGTTGAAGGGGTCCGCGGTGGGCGTCGTGCCGGACGAAAACAAACCGTGCCTGGTGCAGGCTTAGTGGGACGTGTGAGGTGGATTCGCCGTGTCGGGCAATGGGCACCGGGGCGAACTGCAGCGCCGGTGAGGCGAAGTCGTGGCGTTGCTGGTCGGCTGACCAGGGTGTCGTGGCGGTGGGCAGGAACTCGCCGGGTACGCGCAGTGGCTGACCGTACACGAGCTCTGCTGCCGATGTGTGGAGGTCTTCTTTAACCGCGGTGCACAGGCCGAGGAGGACCCACGGAAGTCGGTCGGTCCAGGCGCCGTCTTGGAGGCTGGCTCGAAGAGATGCCTTCAAGGATCTGTGGAACCGCTCACACAGTCCGTTGGCTTGGGGGTGGTACGCTGTGGTGCGGTGAATGGTCACCCCGAGATTGCGTGCGACGGCGGTCCAGAGTTCAGAGGTAAATTGCGGACCTCTGTCCGACGTCATGTCGGAGGGGATGCCGAACCGTGCGACCCAGGTGCTGATGAAGGCTCTGGCGATGTTGGCGGTGGTGGTAGAGGTCAGTGGAATTGTCTCGGGCCAGCGTGTGGTGCGGTCAACGATGGTCAGCAAGTGCGTGTGGCCTTGCGACGGTGGCAGGGGCCCGACGATGTCCACGTGGATGTGGTCGAATCTCCGCGAGGGGACGGTAAACTCCTCGAGGGGTGCTTTCGTGTGTTGCTGTACCTTGGCCCGTTGGCAGGCTAGGCAGGAGTTGGCCCAAGTACGCACATCCTTGCGAAGGCCGCGCCAGACAAAGCGGTTGGCTACCAACTTGATGGATGCGTGGGCGCCGGGGTGGGAGAGGTTGTGGAGAATGTCGAATACCCGGCGGCGCCAGGACGCTGGGACGACGGGCCAAGGTTGACATAGGGATATGTCGCACTTGACCGTGACTGCGGTCGGGCCACAGGCGACGTCGGCCAGGCGTAGCCCTGGTAGGTTGGTGGGTGCGGAGAGCAGATCAGGGTCGGTGATCTGGTCTGCTGCGAGTTGAGCGTAGTCGACTGCTAGGTGTGCGGCGTGGATGGCGGGGCAGGAGAGGCAGTCGGCTACCACATTGTCTCGGCCGGAGACGTGTTGGATGTCTGTGGTGAATTCGGACACTGCCGCGAGCTGGCGCTGCTGCCTGGCGGACCAGGGGTCGGTTGTCTTTGCCATTGCGAATGTCAGGGGCTTGTGGTCGACAAACGCAGTGAAGGGGTGGCCCTCAAGCAAAAACCGGAAATGGCGGACCGCCAGGAACAGCGCGAGGAGCTCACGGTCGAAGGTGCTGTACTTGACCTCCGGGGGGCGTAGTTGGCGGCTGAAGAAGGCAAGTGGTTGCCAGGCGCCGTCGACCCACTGCTCATACACGGCGCCGACCGCGTGGTCGGAGGCGTCCGTGGTGAGCGCTACCCTGGCATTGGGCCGTGGGTGCGCGAGCAGGGTGGCATTGGCGAGCGCGGTCTTGGTGGAATCGAAGGCGGCGGACGCGTCTGCCGTCCATTCGACCGCCATCTTGCCGCTCCTGCCCCGGAGGGCTTCATACAGGGGCCTCATGAGGGACGCCGCTTTGGGGATGAAGCGGTTATAGAAATTCACCATCCCGAGGAACTCCTGGAGGCCTTTGATGGTGGTGGGGCGGGGAAATTGTTGGACGGCCTGCACCTTGGTGGGCAGGGGAATGGCCCCAGCATGGGTGATGTGGTGGCCGAGGAAGTCAATCTTGTCCAGGCCGAACAGGCATTTGGCTGGGCTGAGGATGAGCCCGTGGTCGCTGAGGCGCCCGAACAGGATGCGAAGGTGTTCGAGGTGTTCCTGCTTGGAGGAACTGGCTACCAGGATGTCGTCCAGGTAGACGAACAGGAACTTCAGGTCCCGAAGGACCGAGTCCATGAGCCGTTGGAATGCCTGGGCCGTGTTTTTGAGGCCGAAGGGCATCCGCAGGAACTCGAACAAGCCGAAGGGGGTGATTACGGCCGTCTTGGGGACGTCCGCGGGGTGGACGGGGACTTGGTGGTAGCCGCGCACCAGGTCGACGTTGGAAAAGACTGAGCAGCCGGCCAGTCTAGCCGAGAAGTCCTGAATGTGCGGCACGGGGTACCGATCAGGGGTGGTGGCGTCATTGAGGCGGCGGTAATCCCCGCAGGGGCGCCAACCTCCGCCTGGTTTGGGGGTGATGTGGAGTGGGGAGGCCCAGGGACTGTTGGAGCGGCGGATGATGCCGAGCTGTTCCATGGTGGCAAACTCGGTCCGCGCGATCTCCAGTTTGGCCGGGTCCAGCCTGCGGGCGTGGGCGTACACTGGGGGGCCTGTGGTGGGGATGAAGTGTTCCACCCCGTGTTTGGCGGCCTCCGCGGAGAATGTCGGATTGGTAAGGGCCGCGAATTCGGCCAGGAGTGCCGATTAGTCCGTGGCCCGGGCGTGGCACTGTGACGCCATGTCGGCGGGTTGACGGGGGGCCATGGCGCCCAGGATGGGGGACATGGTGTTCATGTCCACGAGGCGGTGACGAGGGATGTCTACCAGTAAGCCGTGGGCACACAGGAAATCTGCGCCGATGAGGGGGGAGAGCACCTTGGCAGTGATGAACTCCCATCGGTAGCGGTGACCAGCGAGGTCGAGGGTGACTGTCCGGGTGCCATACATCCGGATTTCCAAGCCGTTAGCAGCAGCCAGCGCCGGTCCTCGTTCGCCCTTTTGGATGTCGAGGGAGGAGGCCGGGATGATGCTGTGCTGAGCCCCAGTGTCGCACAGGAACCGGCGGCCGGTTTTGTCATCCGTGACGAACAGCAGGGAGCCCGCGTGGCCCACGGCCATCGCGGGGGCTGGAACGGGGGCGGACTTGAAAGAGCAGGGAGGTGTGCACCGTTGTGCCCTGGCGCCGAACCGTGCGTGGTAGTAACAGTGGCCCGGGTTAGTGGGGCGTGAAGGCCCCGTGGGCCTGGTGACAGGCCCTTGTGGCCGTGTGCTGGATGGTGAGGGGCGCGCCCAGGCATTGGCTGCCAGGTCCGGAGTGACGTCGCGGCTGGAGTGAGCGGACAGCAGCTTGTCGGCCTCATCGGCCAGGGCTTCCAGGTTTGTGAGGCCAGACGCCACGATCGCTGGGCGGATGCTGAGAGGGAGCTGGCGGATGAACAGCGTGTGGAAGAGGGATCCGGGTGGGCTCTCGTCGGTGAGGGAGAGCATGTGGGAGAGGAGGTCTGACGGTGAGGCATCACCGAAGCCTGGAAGGTCGAGGACGTGGCAGTTTCGCTGATATGCCGAGGCCGTAAATTTTTTAAGGAGCGCTGTTCTGAGATGTGCGTACTTGCCTTCCTCTGGTGGGTTCTGCAGCGTTGTCCAAACCTTGGAAACTGCGGCGCTACTGAGTGATGTGACGAGATAGTCGTACTTCGTCCCATCTGTGGTGATATTTCGCAGCCGGAAGCGCGATTCAGCTTGGAGAAACCAGGCTTCGGGCTGGTTTTCCCAAAACTCCGGCAGTTTCACGGAAACTGCGTTCGTGTCCACCATTGCAGTGCTCGGAATACGTTCTGAGCGTTGGGGTCACCAATGTTGAGGCTGCCGCGAAACACGAATGGAGGCTGAATCCATATGTGGAAAACAAGAAACTTTTATTCACTGCATGGCACACAAAATGGCTGAGAGAGCTGCTCCCAGAATTCTCTGCTAAAAACTCCCAGAATTCGCTGGGTAAAACCTGAGGCCCCACCCCCTTCTGCCTTAAAGGTAATGTGCCTTAAAGGGGAAGGTGCTGGAAATTTGTCCACAGACGGAAGAGTGGATTATGCCCGTTTTAGGTGGCGATCCGCCACAATGGTAAACTTTCAGTCTTAACCTCTATGGCACATCACTTAGACCCACTAACCATACTTGAAGACTATTGAGAGGAGATCAGTACGTATAGGTTCAGCATACATTTTTCTGGTAGCGTTTTTAAAAAAGAAAATACATATCAACCATCAGTAATGCAGTGGAAGCTTTTATTGTCGAGTCTAGGGGAGGGGAATTAATTTGAGCAGCATGTTAGCCATTGCGGACACTGAGACAGAACACTTATGATTAACCATCTCTTCTTACAAATCAATAGAGTTTAAGAGACTGTAAAATGGAACAGGATATAGATTTTGCAGCATCAGAGGGCGTGGGAGATAAGGGAATAGTCAATAAAACACAGCCTCTTATATTTGACCTGCAAACAACTATTGCCAGAAGCAAACTGATTGTATTGTTCTCCTGGAATTCTAATCCCATATTACAGCCAATATCAGAGCAAACTGTCAGAGCTATACTTAGACTTTTTTTTAAAAGAACGTAAGGACAACTGCCAGACACCCCCTCAGGTTTAGAAGGATGAGGATTTGCTTTATCCACCACATGTCCAAATTAATAATTCATTCCCTTTCACGACTTGTGGATCTATTATTTCACTCACGTACCTTCCCCAACCTTTAGTCAGTAGATCAAGTAAATGGAAGTGGACTCCTCTATGATCAGCCATGATCGCATTGAATGGCGGAGCAGGCTAGAGGGGCCGAATGGCCTACTCCTGCTCCTATCTTCTATGATTCTATGAGCTTGGTCTGTTAATAACATCTGTACAAGACACTGATCCCATCACAACAAATTCATTCTGAGGATATTTCTTCCAAAGATAAATATGTCTGCTGCATTTGGCTTATCTTCTTGCTTGATAATGGCTTAAAAACAAGAAATGACAAATAAATCATTGAACAAAAAGTAATAGAGCATATGAAAAATCCATGTGATACATTAAAACATGCAAGATCTTGGATGTTATATATACACTTGGGTTGTGACCATTTTAATTGGTAAAGCCCCATACTTCTGGGAAATCATGCAGTTCAACAGAAACAATTTTCTGGTTTGCACATTATTTGCAAAGAATTGATGGTCAAAAAAGCCCCCATAAGATCATACAGCTGTGCACTTAAGTAAGAATTCCATGTACTCAGACTCTCCAGGATTTTAACAATTGGGTACATTAAACTTTAGAGCTAGATTTTGAGTCAATGTCAAGCTGGAAGAATCCACATAGTTATTCAGAAAAAGGAAGGATACGACAGGATAGAAATTTATAGCCTCCTGTAAAATTTAGAATGAATTTCCTACCATTGTTTTCAGAGTATATTCTTTTATCTCTCAGCTCTTTCCTGTGCTATAATGTCATTTAACTGGTACCTCTCCATGAACTTCGAATGCACGTGCCTTACACTCTGTAAAAAGGTGCAATTATCTAACAATATTACAAGGTTAACGTTAGAAATTGGAACACTTTCCCATTTCAGATACCGAGTGTTAGCATCAAACAGTTCCATAAATGGGTTAAATGCAGAGTAAAAAATATGCTGCAGAAGAGCACCTCCTACTGCACATGTGTTGTATTTCCATTATCTGTGCTGTATTTCCATTATCGGTGCTGTATATCCATTATCTGTGCTGTATATCCATTATCTGTGCTGTATTTCCATTATCTGTGCTGTATATCCATTATCTGTGTTGTATATCCATTATCTGTGCTGTATTTCCATTATCTGTGCTGTATATCCATTATCTGTGCTGTATTTCCATTATCTGTGCTGTATATCCATTATCTGTGCTGTACGTCCATTATCTGTGTTGTATATCCATTATCTGTGCTGTATTTCCATTATCTGTGCTGTATATCCATTATCTGTGCTGCATTTCTATTATCTGTGTTGTATATCGATTATCTGTGTTGTATTTCCATTATCTGTGCTGCATTTCTATTATCTGTGTTGTATTTCCATTATCTGTGCTGCATTTCCATTATCTGTGTTGCATTTCTATTATCAGTGTTGTATTTCCATTATCTGTGCTGCATTTCTATTATCTGTGTTGTATTTCCATTATCTGTGTTGTATATCCATTATCTGTGCTGTATATCCATTATCTGTGTTGTATTTCCATTATCTGTGTTGTATTTCTATTATCTGTGCTGTATTTCCATTATCTGTGTTGTATATCCATTATCTGTGTTGTATTTCCATTATCTGTGTTGTATATCCATTATCTGTGTTGTATTTTCATTTTCTGTGTTGTATATCCATTATCTGTGTTGTATTTTCATTATCTGTGTTGTATTTCCATTATCTGTGTTGTATTTCCATTATCTGTGTTGTATTTCTATTATCTGTGCTGTATTTCCATTATCTGTGTTGTATATCCATTATCTGTGTTGTATTTCCATTATCTGTGTTGTATATCCATTATCTGTGTTGTATTTTCATTATCTGTGTTGTATATCCATTATCTGTGTTGTATATCCATTATCTGTGTTGTATATCCATTATCTGTGTTGTATTTCCATTATCTGTGTTGTATATCCATTATCTGTGTTGTATTTTCATTATCTGTGTTGTATATCCATTATCTGTGTTGTATATCCATTATCTGTGTTGTATTTCCATTATCTGTGTTGTATTTCCATTATCTGTGTTGTATATCCATTATCTGTGTTGTATTTTCATTATCTGTGTTGTATTTCCATTATCTGTGTTGTATTTCCATTATCTGTGTTGTATTTTCATTATCTGTGTTGTATTTCCATTATCTGTGTTGTATTTTCATTATCTGTGTTGTATTTCCATTATCTGTGTTGTATTTCCATTATCTGTGTTGTATTTCTATTATCTGTGCTGTATTTCCATTATCTGTGTTGTATATCCATTATCTGTGTTGTATTTCCATTATCTGTGTTGTATATCCATTATCTGTGTTGTATTTTCATTATCTGTGTTGTATATCCATTATCTGTGTTGTATATCCATTATCTGTGTTGTATTTCCATTATCTGTGTTGTATTTCCATTATCGGTGTTGTATTTCCATTATCTGTGTTGTATTTCCATTATCTGTGTTGTATTTCCATTATCTGTGTTGTATTTCCATTATCTGTGTTGTATTTCCATTATCTGTGTTGTATTTCTATTATCTGTGCTGTATTTCCATTATCTGTGTTGTATATCCATTATCTGTGTTGTATTTTCATTATCTGTGTTGTATTTCCATTATCTGTGTTGTATTTTCATTATCTGTGTTGTATTTTCATTATCTGTGTTGTATTTCCACTATCTGTGTTGTATATCCATTATCTGTGTTGTATTTTCATTATCTGTATTGTATATCCATTATCTGTGTTGTATTTCCATTATCTGTGTTGTATATCCATTATCTGTGTTGTATTTTCATTATCTGTGTTGTATTTCCATTATCTGTGTTGTATTTCCATTATCTGTGTTGTATTTTCATTATCTGTGTTGTATTTCCATTATCTGTGTTGTATATCCATTATCTGTGTTGTATTTCCATTATCTGTGTTGTATTTCCATTATCTGTGTTGTATTTCTATTATCTGTGCTGTATTTCCATTATCTGTGTTGTATATCCATTATCTGTGTTGTATTTTCATTATCTGTGTTGTATTTCCATTATCTGTGCTGTATTTCCATTATCTGTGTTGTATTTCTATTATCTGTGCTGTATATCCATTATCTGTGCTGCATATCCATTATCTGTGCTGTATTTCTATTATCTGTGCTGTATTTCCATTATCTGTGCTGCATTTCTATTATCTGTGCTGTATTTCCATTATCTGTGTTGTATATCCATTATCTGTGTTGCATTTCTATTATCTGTGTTGTATTTCTATTATCTGTGCTGTATTTCCATTATCTGTGCTGTATTTCCATTATCTGTGCTGTATTTCCATTATCTGTGCTGTATTTCCATTATCTGTGTTGTATTTCTATTATCTGTGCTGTATTTCCATTATCTGTGCTGTATTTCCATTATCTGTGTTGTATTTCTATTATCTGTGCTGTATTTCCATTATCTGTGTTGTATTTCTATTATCTGTGCTGTATTTCTATTATCTGTGCTGTATTTCCATTATCTGTGCTGTATTTCCATTATCTGTGCTGCATTTCTATTATCTGTGCTGTATTTCCATTATCTGTGCTGTATTTCCATTATCTGTGTTGTATTTCTATTATCTGTGCTGTATTTCCATTATCTGTGCTGTATTTCCATTATCTGTGTTGCATTTCTATTATCTGTGCTGTATTTCCATTATCTGTGCTGTATTTCTATTATCTGTGTTGTATTTCTATTATCTGTGCTGTATTTCCATTATCTGTGCTGTATTTCTATTATCTGTGCTGTATTTCTATTATCTGTGCTGTATTTCCATTATCTGTGTTGTATTTCTATTATCTGAGCTGTATTTCCATTATCTGTGCTGTATTTCCATTATCTGTGCTGTATTTCTATTATCTGTGTTGTATTTCTATTATCTGTGCTGTATTTCCATTATCTGTGTTGTATTTCTATTATCTGTGCTGTATTTCCATTATCTGTGCTGTATATCCATTATCTGTGCTGTATTTCTATTATCTGTGCTGCATTTCTATTATCTGTGCTGCATTTCTATTATCTGTGCTGTATTTCCATTATCTGTGCTGTATTTCTATTATCTGTGTTGTATTTCTATTATCTGTGCTGCATTTCTATTATCTGTGCTGTATTTCTATTATCTGTGTTGTATTTCTATTATCTGTGCTGCATTTCTATTATCTGTGTTGTATTTCTATTATCTGTGCTGTATATCCATTATCTGTGCTGCATTTCTATTATCTGTGCTGTATTTCTATTATCTGTGCTGTATTTCTATTATCTGTGCTGTATTTCCATTATCTGTGCTGCATTTCTATTATCTGTGCTGTATTTCTATTATCTGTGCTGTATTTCCATTATCTGTGTTGTATTTCCATTATCTGTGCTGTATATCTATTATCTGTGCTGCATTTCTATTATCTGTGTTGTATTTCCATTATCTGTGCTGCATTTCCATTATCAGCGTTGTATTTCCATTATCAGTGTTGTATTTCCATTATCTGTGCTGTATATCCATTATCTGTGCTGCATTTTTATTATCTGTGTTGTATTTCCATTATCTGTGCTGCACTTCCATCACCTCCACTAGTTATCCTTGTTGCTTCTGACTAAGGATGCCAGCATTTGGAGTGCAAACATGATTAAAGATCACACATATTGTAAATACTGAACATTTAGCAAGCTTTAGTGAAAAGAAAAACTAGTGTGGTATATTACACAACATATCAGAAAGCTGCACTTTAGTTATGGGTTTCCACAGGACATTACTGATAAAGTAGAACTGATCAGCACTTAAACAAACTAACTCCAATCAATCGGAGATCCCAACTCCTCTTAAATGGCTACAGTTTACTGCATCAAATCAGGATCAGGCTTATTCTGTACGGCAGTGCCCATTCGGGACTAAGTTGACCTTTCCCAAACTCAGTCTGTGTAGACTCTGCTAGCCAGAAAAAGGGAGATTTTCAACATGGCACTCTGTACTAGAATTGAAACCATATCCTCGAAAGGACTGTGTGTTCATCTACTCTGCCATTCTGTCTCCCCTCCCAGTCCTAGTATTTTTTCACACCTTTTATTTTAAATTACCCTCATAAGAGTTACTTCTTCCCACCACCCCAAAGAACATTCATTTTTCAAGCAAAACGTTATTGGTTCCAAGTAACAGCATACGTTGCTGCTTTAAGAGTGAGCTGCTTGATATGTTGGTTGTGTGTGTGAGTTCCATTCAGGTCCCTGAAATTTGAGGCCTGTGCCTATGCCCACTATAAGGTACATATGTTTATTATGTGGGGAGCATATGTTAAATCAATCTATACTAAATTCAGATCCATAGTAGCCATTTACTCATTGCATCAAGAAAAGTAGTCATAGAAGCTTCTGAAAATTGTTATTGTGATAATAGCTAAGGAAATTAAAATTTGTTTGGGGGAAAAATTCATCCCCTTAGCACCTCCCATTAGCGCCAGTAGATGGTGCTAATGTGGCGCTAGACCAGTATCACCGGGGCAAGGCAAATTCAGCACGGCATGCCAAATGTGGCCCCCTCGTAGCGCCGCCGGTAAGAGGTATCGCCGGGAATGTCAACGCCAGGTAGATCATGACGTCAGTGAATGTGCAAAGCTCACTGACCACCCAATTTGCAAAGTTGATTCTGCCACTTACCTCACTGCCTGGAGTAAACACAGACAGGGAGAGCTGGTGTGCAGCTCCATGAAGCTGGCTCCAGGGATGTTATTTAAAGGGAACATGAGTAATCACTCGCAGCTGTCAGATTAGTGCAGTTTCAGTGATTTTTTGTTAGTTTCACCACTGCAACAGTTTCATTCAGTAATTTCAAGGTTCTTTTGTATCAGGAGTCTTCTGGCAACTAAAAAGTAGCTACATTTATTCTTCAAAGATTCAAACTGCTACACTTGGTAACATTAATGGGGGCTGTACTGGCATGCCCCCTCGCCCTCCAGGATCTACGGCGGAGGGAGCGTAGGCAGCGAGAAATATGGGAACATGTGCACAGAGAGATGAGGAGGGACATCAGGGTTCTCACCAGGAGGCCTTGCCCTCCGCAGGTATTCCGAGAGCACTTCTCCTACCTTCAATGAAGTGAGGAGCAGTGTATTAGATGGCTCCGCTTCACCAAGGAGGTGGTCACAGAACTCTGCCACCTCCTCCAAACAGACCTCCAGCCTCACACCACGATGATTTAAAGACCAGATCCCCTTTGCTCACCACATCCCCATCATTCCATCCCTCTCGCAGGCCATATCACAGCGCTAAGCTGAAATGACTGACACCACAAAAGAATGGTAAGTGAAGTAATAACTTTATCAAAAAGTAGTGGACACATATTTATACCAAAAATATTTACTTTTCACCCATGTGCAATCCCTTCGTGCCTCTCGTTACTGCTCTAGTGCTCCCACGAAGTGTTGGCCCAGTGGCTGCAGCACGGCTGGTGGAAGGCTGCTGAGTGTCCGTGCGGGAGACTTCAGATGGCCTTGCAGGATGTCCTCGACCAGCTCTAGACCTGGAAGGCCCGGCTGTAGACTGCAACACTTCAGCATGGGCGGCAGCAGTCTGGGCTGGCTGGATGACATACAGCGACAAGGGCAATGGCGGAGTGCCAGTGGTGGGAGCTGGAATGCTGTCATCGTGAGAGAGGACAGCAGCTTCCTGCTCCACTGACCCATTGCCACTCCCCCAGATTGCTGGCCTGCTGCGAAAACTGTGAAAGCCCCGGTCGACGGTGGTAGACCCAGCCACGATGGTAGCAGTCAGAGCTTGCGTGGCATCAAGCGAAGACTGCATGAGAGTGGTCTGAGATTGGTGTCACCAAGCATAGATTCTATTACAGCACTAAGACGTTGCGTTGCTTCCGCCTGCGCTGCAAAGGAAGCTGCCAGATCACCCATCACATGCGAAATCAGGTCTGGGTCACCATATCTCTCTGGGAGTCTACCATCCTTTCCAGACTAGAAAAGATGGGCTCCTTGGTGTGCGCAGAGCCTTGTGCAATATTGGAGATGGACTCCTCCATGCTCCTTACCATTGCCGAGAGGCTCTCGGGCACCCTTGCCATTGTACCTATCATCTCCGTGTGCATGCCCAGCACCCTTCTTCTAAAGGCTTCCCCATCAAGGTCCTCATCTGAGTCCTGTGTAGCAGAAATCACGCGCGAACTCGCCCTCTGGGGTACTGGCTCCCGAGCTACCTTTTCCCCCTGGCCTTCTTGCAGCCCACTCGTCCCCGGTGCATCACCCTGTGCAGATCTCGCTACTATACTAGCCTCTAAAGAATGCGTAGTGCCAGTATCTGGGCTGGTGCCTGCAGGTGAGACATGCAGTGACGCGGTGTGTTCTTCCTCCTCCTCTTCTCCCGCCTCGGTCTCTAGGGTGCCCTCAGGGACAGGCTGCTCAGGTGCTTGCTGATTATCTGAAAGCATAAAGGCTCAAGAGTTGGGTTAAAGTAAGGGGAGGGGGCAGGAAGGGAGAATGGCATGCATACAGCATGATTAGCTGGAAAGTACGAAAGGCTTGTGGGGTGAGGGAGAAGTGGGATGTGAGAAGAAGGAGTAGGGATGAACATACCGTTGTTGTCCCCAAGGGGGTCAACTTTGCCGGTGGCCACGGCGCCCACCACCTGGTGCCCAATAATCTGCAGCACTCTATTGTAAAGTGCAGACAGTGGTTGGGTGTCGGCTTGTCCCCCGCCTGTGTGCTCCTGCTCCCTCCTGTTGTGAGCCACCTTGGCCTGCAAGAGAAAGGAAAGTGTGTGAGTGAGTGTGGAGCAATGTGTTTGGGTGATGTACCTGCCATAGTTGAATAGCTGTCATTGTGTGCAAGGTGTGAGATGTGGGTGAGTGTTGGTAGGTAGAGATTGTTGGTGGGTGAGTGCTGGGGGTGCGATGCTTTGGGCAGTGTGTGCAGATTGTGGTTCAGATGGTGGTATGTAGCATTTGTTGAAGCATTGACTCACCCTGACCACCCGAGTGAGGTCATTAAATTTCTTCCTGCACTGTGTGTGGGTCCTGGGGACCACAGTGCTACCCGAGACCTGCCGCACTACCTCCCTCCACATGGTGTGGGAGACTTGTGGCGAGGGCCTCCTGCCACTTGCTGGGTACAGCACCGCCCTCCGTCTCTCCTCAGTGAAAACCAATGCCTCCAATGCTTCATCAGAGAATCTGCGGGTTCTCTCCCTGGGGCGTGGACCTGCCATGAGTGCACCTGGTTCAGTCCTCTGGCTCCTTCTCCTTGTTCTGTTTCCGCTTGCTGAGGCAGCTGCACAGCCAGTATTGCTGAGAATGAGGTGCTGCAGCATCAATGAAACTCCCCTTTAAGTAGTGAAAAGTACCTGTGGCAATGATGAGTTGCGATTAGACTGCACCCGATATTGGTCCACCCTTTAAGTGTGCTTGGGTTTTAAGACTTGATATAAGACTCCAATCATTTTATTGAGCAGTGAGTATGAATTTTTCGTGCAGTCTAAAGCATTTGCACCTGGCACTAATTCTCCCACTTTTCTACTGACACCGCCCATTCCTTAGCTATAACGAATTTCTAGCCCAAATTTATCTCTATTTTGTATTCCCAGGTTATCCAACTGAGCTCAGCTAGCTCGCTGTGGCCTGCCACAACTACGATTGGGTAAATGAATTCTATGAACAGAAATCAATTCATTATCAGTACAGATTGCATGCCATTTTTAATTAAGTTCAAAGTAAGAATCTATTAACTTGTACAAAGCTATTTGAGGATACAAGGGGGAGGGGGAGAATGTGTGGCATAATTCACTAGCACACTGTTCTTCCACCTCCAGGACCTGGATTTGAATCCAGATCCAGGATTAATGGGTTGAAAGTAATCTCAATCTCTCTCTCTGCACCAGAAGTAAAGATCCTAAGTGAAATGATTATTAGTAGTCTCAACTCATTTCCTGATGTGTGTGATCCCTCAGTATGAACTACTCATGATGTGTCACTAAATTGACATGCTTAGAACTCTCAAGGATGGCTAATGTGGGAAATGGAATAGAATGTTTCAGAGGTTAGAATTAACTACACTGTTGGGTCACTGAAGACACTTTACCCTGTGTGGAGCAGTGTTAATGATAATACTGGATAAAAATGGAGAAAAAAATGTTCCATTCCCTCTCCCTGATATTCCTTACCTTGATAAGCACAACTCAACAAGTACGTTTCATTTCTGCTCCCATTGCTGTTTCATTGATGGAGAAGTTAAGACATCTAATCATACAATGACACAAACAATAACAATTACATGTCAAGGCAGGCCACAAGTTACAATCTTGACCGTTAATTTTTCAAAACTCCCTGGATTCCGCTAAGGTCCCGGCAGACTGGAAAACTGCGAATGTAACACCCTTATTTAAAAAGGGCAGTAGACAGAAGGCTGGTAACTATAGACCGGTTAGCCTAACATCTGTGGTAGGTAAAATTTTGGAGTCCATTATTAAGGAAACAGTAACAGGACATTTGGATAATCATAATTTAATAGGACAAAGTCAGCATGGTTTTACGAAGGGGAAGTCATGTTTGACAAATTTGCTGGAGTTCTTTGAGGAAGTAACATATAGAGTGGATAAAGGGGAACCAGTAGACGTAGTGTATTTAGACTTCCAAAAGGCATTTGACAAGGTGCCACACAAAAGATTATTGCTTAAGGTAAAAAATCACGGGATTGGGGGTAATATTCTGGCATGGATAGAGGATTGGCTGTCTAACAGAAAGCAAAGAGTTGGGATAAATGGTTCATTCTCAGACTGGCAATCGGTAACTAGTGGTGTTCCACAGGGGTCAGTGCTGGGTCCCCAACTCTTTACAATCTATATTAACGATTTGGAGGAAGGGACCAAGTGTAACATATCAAAATTTGCAGATGATACTAAGATGGGAGGGAAAGTAGTGAGTGAGGAGGACATAAAAAACCTGCAAGGGGACATAGACAGGCTAAGTAAGTGGGCAGAGATATGGCAGATGGAATACAACACTGGAAAGTGTGAGGTGATGCACTTTGGCAGGAAAAATCCTAGAGCAATTTATTATCTTAATGGCAAGAAACTGGAGAGTACTGAAGTGCAAAGGGATCTGGGGGTCCTGGTGCATGAAACTCAAAAGGTTAGTATGCAGGTGCAGCAAGTGATTAAGAAGGCAAATGGAATGTTGGCTTTCATTGCTAGGGGGATAGAATATAAAAATAGAGAGGTATTGCTTCAGTTGTACAAGGTATTGGTGAGACCGCACCTGGAATACTGCATACAGTTTTGGTGTCCTTACTTAAGGAAAGACATCCTTGCTCTCGAGGCAGTGCAAAAAAGGTTCACTCGGTTAATCCCAGGGATGAGGGGGTGGTCATATGAGGAGAGGTTGTGTAGATTGGGACTCTACTCATTGGAGTTCAGAAGAATGAGAGGCGATCTTATTGAAACATATAAGATTGTGAAGGGGTTGGATCGGGTGGATGCGGGGAGGATGTTCCCGATGACGGGTGAGACTAGAACTAGGGGACATAGTCTTAGAATAAGGGGCTGCTCTTTCAAAACTGAGATGAGGAGGAACTACTTCACTCAGAGGGTGGTAGGTCCATGGAATATGCTGCCACAAAAAGCTGTAGAAGCTACATCATTAAATAAATTTAAAACAGAAATAGACAGTTTCCTAGAAGTAAAGGGCATTAAGGGTTACGGGGAGCGGGCAGGAATTTGGACATGAGTCTAGGTTCAGATCGGTCATGGCCCTGTGGGTAGTGGAGCGGGCCCAGGGACCGTGTAGCCTGATTCTGCTCCTATTTCGTGTGTGCAATTCTGTTAGATGCAGGAGATGGTTCTGTGATAGTAGATAGTAGATTGGCGGTTAGGATCAGATCAGCCATGATCTTATTGAATGGCGGAGCAGGCTCGAGGGGCCGATTGCCCTACTCCTGCTCCTATTTCTTATGTTCTTATGTTTATGTTCTTATGTTATCTGCTCCAGTGAGGAATTGTTTCAAGTAGTCTTCCATTTATGAGACTGCAATCCTACCTCAACATGCCACGGTAAGATTGGAGGCACAGGACGAAGTAGTTCAGTGTGGGAAATGCAATAATTCAACTAGCTCCAGACTGTGCTATGTGTTTATTTGTAATGATATTGTAGAATAATGTTACATTTTCAAATGCAGTAAGTACAGTATGCACCAACTTAGAAACTATTACTTATTGTTTAGCTAAGTTCATGTGTGTCTATCTGTGAGCAAATTGGCTAGAATTTTCACATTGCAGAGAGTGTGGGTTTGGGAGCGGGTCGCAGTTAAAAGTGCTGAAATTGACCGCGTTGGGAACCCGCCTTCATCCCGTCGACTTCTGCATTTAACTGGAGCATGATTCAAAACGCGCCGCGGACCCGCTCGGGAGAGGCGGATGACCATATTGAAGTACTTAACTGCTCGTTGAGAGACCCTTAAGAGCCTTTTTAACGTGAGGTTTCATCTTTTACTGCTTGTACACGGATTCACGGACCTCAGGAAGCTCGCCTGTGAAGGGGAGGCGGGAGCTCAGTGGCCATTGTGTGAGTTTATTAAGTGACAGCTGGAAAAAGCACATAAATACCCACACCAGGTGATTGCTGCAACCTCGGAAGCCACTCTCACCACATTGGAGGATTGTGCCTCTGATCTCCACTTTACCTGGCATCTATCAGATCAACATGGGTGCTGCTTATGCTGTTTCACCTTGGACCTCAGATTTGGACCAAGGTGAGCCCCAACACCAACAACAGCCACAGCCACAGCCACAACCACAACAGCAGCTTTCTCCTCACTGACCTGATACTCCACAGGGGATCAGCACAGGGGTGCACCACACCAACACAGGGTATATAGGCAGAGGATGAGTTTCCTGGGCATTTTTTTTTTGTTATTCATTCCTTGGATGTGGGTGTCACTGGCAAGGTCAGCATTTATTGCCCATCCCTAATTGCCTTTAACTGAGTGGCTTGCTAGGCAAGCCCATTTCAGAGGGCTATTAAGAGTTAACCACATTGCTGTGGGTCTGGAGTCACTTATAGGCCAGACCAGGTAAGGATGGGTTTTTACGACAATCCGATAGTTCCATGGTCACCATTACTGATACTAGCTTTTTATTCCAGATTTATTTATTTACTGAATTTAAATTCCCCAGCTGCCGTGGTTGGGATTTGAACTCATATCCCCAGATCATTAGTCCAGGCCTCTGGATGACTAGTCCAGTAACATAACCACTATGCTACCGTACCCTGAATAGCAGTGTCAAAGGAGGCTCAGGCTATCGTGCCAGGTCGTCACAGACATTTGTAGCTTGCTGGAAAAAGATCTGCTGCCCAGAGGACCTGTTGGACACACCTTACCAGTGGCTGTCAAAGTCACCAGCACCCTCAACTTCTTCACCTCAGGCTCCTTCCAGGGTTCTGCAGGAGACATTTGCAGGATCTCGAATTCAGCCGTCCACAGATGCATCACCCAAGTGACCGATGCCCTGTTTCACAAGTCAGCCAATTATGTCAACTTTGCCACTGATGGAGCCAGTGTTACTGAGCGGGCGCTCGGCTTTGCGGCTCTGACTGGCTTCCCACAGGTGCAGAGCGTCATCGACTGCACACATCTGACCTTCAAGGCACCCCCTCATCACCCAGGAGTGTTTGTGAACCAGAAGGGCTTCCACACCCTCAATGTGCAGCTCGTCTGCAAACATAAAAATATCATCATGCAGAAACTGATAGCCAAGTTCCGCACTCATGAAGACGGTCTCAATCGGGATCTTGGGTTTATGTCACGATACATGACGTGATCCGGACTCGAGTCGTCGTTAGCTTGTTCACAGATGTGATTCCCAGTAAAAAAGTAAAAATTTTCCCAGTAAAAAAGTAAAACTTTTAAAGCTTTTCGTTTTACATACAGACGGCAGCTTTTGACACGTTAGAACCCCTGCGACTACACCTCATTGTCTCAGTTGTATCTTGCTATGTCTTTGATGTGGTACCTTCCTGGCTGACTTAATTAACTTTATCACACCTCGGCAGATAGTCAGGATGATTTAATTTAGTGGTCTGCAATTGTAAGGTACACATGCTTTGTTTTCTATCTATATATGCTTTGGCGATTCTGTATCTAATTTACTTCACCTGAGGAAGGAGCAATCGATAGCTCCGAAAGCTTGTGATTTCAAATAAAACTGTTGGACTATAACCTGGTGTTGTGCGACCTCTCAATTTTATCTCATAGAAGGCAGAGGGTGGTGGTGGATGGAACATTTTCGGACTGGAGACCAGTTACCAGCGGTGTGCCACAGGGGTCGGTGCTGGGTCCTCTGCTGTTTGTGATTTTTATCAATGACTTGGAGGAGGGGACTGAAGGGTGGATCAGTAAATTTGCTGATGACACCAAGATTGGTGGAGCAGTGGATGAGGTGGAGGGCTGTTGTCGGCTGCAAAGAGACATTGATAGGATGCAGAGCTGGGCCGAAAAATGGCAGATGGAATTTAACCCTGATAAGTGCGAGGTGATTCATTTTGGTAGGGCAAATTTGAATAAGGATTACAGGGTCAACGGCAGGGTTCTGAGGAACGTGGAGGAACAGAGGGATCTGGGGGTTCATATCCACAGATCTCTGAAGGTTGCCACTCAAGTGGATAGAGCAGTAAAGAAGGCCTATGGTGTGTTGGCGTTTATTAACAGAGGGTTTGAGTTTAAGAACCGTGAGGTTATGCTGCAACTGTACAGGACCTTGGTGAGACCACATTTGGAATATTGTGTGCAGTTCTGGTCACCTCACTATAGGAAGGATGTGGAAGCATTGGAAAGAGTGCAAAGGAGATTTACCAGGATGCTGCCTGGTTTGGGGGGGAGGTCTTATGAGGAAAGATTGAGGGAGTTGGGGCTTTTCTCTTTAGAGCGGAGGAGGATGAGAGGCGACTTAATAGAGGTTTATAAGATGATGAGGGGGATAGATAGAGTGGATGTTCAGAGACTATTTCCTCGGGTAGAGGCAGCTGTTACAAGGGGGCATAACTATAAGGTGCTTGGGGGGAGATATAGAAGGGATGTCCGAGGTAGATTCTTTACTCAGAGAGTGGTTGGGGTGTGGAATGGACTGCCTGCTGTGATAGTGGAGTCGGACACTTTAGGAACTTTCAAGCGGTTATTGGATAAGCACATGGAGCACACCAGAGTGATAGGGAGTGTGATAGCTTGATCTTGGTCTCGGACAATGCTCGGCACAACATCGAGGGCCGAAGGGCCTGTACTGTGCTGTACTGTTCTATGTTCTATGTTCTATGTTCTAAGTAATGTCTCACCAATGACTGATACATTACATTACATGTGTAATGCCAGTGTCAGCGTATATTTGTTGCAGTGTGTTATAAATCTGGGTGAAGCCAGTCTGATCATTAAAGTGGTTCTGTCATAGCAACCTGGTTCTGAAAGTTTCCCATCAGCTGCAGTCTCAAGAGTATTGAGCAACATTATAATAACCCTGACCATGAGGCTTTCTCTTTTGGGTTTTTCCTAAATGCTTACACTTTGTGCGAGGTTTTTCCCTTTGGAGGTTCCTGAAAGCATTTCATCATCCCATTGGGAGGCTACTGTCTCTATCTCATCATTCATTGGCATTTTGTGGTGAGAGGTGATGTCAAGTGGTGGAGAACTTCTCTGCATTATTCAAGGCCACAGTAATGGGTCCTTATCAGTGTCTCTAGTGGAAGCAGTGATGATCCATATTATCCATTTTTTGCCTGGATGCAGATTAAATTTTTATAAGCACATTGACATGAATTCTGTGTATAGTTAATGATAATTAATCAACAATAGTTAATTCCCAGAGCATCATGAAGCAATAACATACAATTGTGACATTTCATCACCTAACTATTTCATTTCTATAATAACAACAGAAAACGCTGGAAAAACTCAGCAGGCCAGGCAGCATCCATGGAGAGAGAAACAGAGTTAACGTTTCAGAACTGACGAAAGGTCTTCGACCTGAAACGTTAACTCTGTTTCTCTCTCCATGGATGCTGCCTGGCCTGCTGAGTTTTTCCAGCGTTTTCTGTTGTTATTTTGGATTTCCAGCATCCACAGTATTTTGCTATCGTATTTCATTTCTATGGTGAGTTAGCTATTTTTCATTGTACTAAACAGTAAATTGTGTACAACTTGAAAGTCAGAATCTTAAGAGAAACTTCTGATTCTTCATCTCTCACTGCAGGCTCCAATCTGTGAGGCCTTCTTCCGAGGCTGTTTTCAGACAGTGACCCCCTTGATGTTCTATGTAGGTATGGTTGAAGGCAATCTTATCATGGCAGCTATTTTCATATTATTCAGTCATTCCCATCCTAACTGATGCTTGGCATGACCATGCCCATGCTCCAAGTCATTCATTGTGCACAGAGATATGCATCCTGGACCAAAGTAAAACATAACACAAATTTTTAATCTTCTTCCACCAAAGCATTCTACTTCTGTTTCTCCAAGGCATGGCATCCTCACTAACATTCCTGTTTATTTAGCTAAACTTACCAGTAAACTTGACACTAGAATCATTTGGAATGATCTAGTACCTCCATTCTGGGTAGTTCAAGTCATTGTATGACTTCACCTTAAATGTGATTAAATACCTAATTTTACCCCAATACGTTTACTGCTCTACTAAAAACTACTCTACGCCTCACCCTAGCCCGGAACCAGTGTGCTACAGTACGCCCCAACACTGGAAGCCACAGATGAGACCAAAGAGGAATTCTACTCCAGCCTTGAACAATCCCTGTCCCGAGTCCCAATGGGCGACAAGCTGATCCTTCTTGGCGACTTCAACGCCAGAGTTGGAAAGGACACAGACCTCTGGGGAGGTGTGATCAGCAGAGAGGGGATAGGGAAAGCAAACTCCAACGGTACCCTCCTCCTGACGAAATGCTTAGAACATGGCCTTGTCATAACCAACACCTTGTTCCGTCAGAGAGACAAGTACAAGGCTTCATGGCAACACCCTCGCTCCAAGCACTGGCATCTGCTGGACTACGTCATCGTCCGAGCGAGGGAGCGCAAGGACGTCCGCATCACCCGCGCCATGACAGGAGCTGACGACTGCTGGACAGACCACCGCCTAATCCGCTCTGTCATCTCCATCAACGTAGCCCCAAAACAGCGGCAGCAACAGAAGCAATGCCGCAGGAAAATCAATGCTGGAGCACTCAAAGACTCTGCTAAGAAAGCTCTATTCAGCCTACGCCTCACAACCAACCTGATGACTTCCAGTGATTCAGAGACACAAAGGGCTGGATTTTGAATGACCCATGGAGTCGGGTTTGGAGGCGTGTGGGGGGTTAAAGTAGCAGATTCGGGGGTCCCGACCCCATCCCGACTCCAACACGCCTCCATGCAATTTTGACAAAATCGGTCGCGGGGTTCCCGACTCCGTCCCGCCTCCAAGAGGCGGGAGAGGCCATTAAAGCCCTAAACAATCCCTAAAGTGGCTCAGTAATGCCATTTTGAAGCATTTTAGGTAGTTTAACCCTTTTCCCACGTGAAGCACGCCTGATGGGAAACACTCCAGTGAAACCTGGCGGGAGCACAAGTGGATTGCTGACTCTCAGCTGCAGCTCAACCTTTAAATAGGAGATTTGATCAGCCATCATTTGCAGGTGGCAGGACTTTGTTGTCACAGGTCTGGGGGAACTTTTAGAAGGCATAACCACAGCTCTGGAAGTTTGGAGCCTGACACCCATCTGCAGTGTGACCTCCTGGGAAACCCCTCTCGCCACCCTCATTGAGGGCTTCCTCAACTGAGACATATACCAGAGGCATGGGAGCCATTTATTTCTTTCCCTCCTGGGTATCCAATGAGGATGAACAACAGCCGCGGCACCAGCAGAACCATGAACAACAGTAGCACCAACAGCAGCAGCAACAGCAGGAGCGCCAAGCTGCTGCTCACCCACCTGAAGCTGCACAGGACAGAAGGGGCCAGTGCATGGAAGGCCGTCGGCGCAGGAGATACCCCCCAAACAGGGTCTACTGTAAGGGGTTTTGGCGTGCTTATATCGCAGCCGGTGCTGGTGCGGGGTTAGGCCTTCGTTGCCTAATACTATTGCTTGCTCTGGTCTCCGGCCAGCCTTGTTGCAATAAGCACCTGTGAGTGGTTCGACCCACTCGCCCTTACGGTTCTAACACTGGACTTAGGTGCGAGAGCAGTAATGCAGAGAAAAACTCAAATAGACCCGGTTGAATAGTACGAAATGGAAATCTTTATTGCATAGCGTCCAAAATCATGAAGTACATGTCATAGACGCAAATTAACGAGAGTACAAGTATACATACATTCATAAAGCTTGGTCTATGGTAATGAAGAACGCACGGCACATCGTAAAAAGGGGAACACATTATACTTTATCCTTAATAAAACCACCCTCCCCTATCAATACCTCCACTACATCTAGATTTGTAGGATCGGGAAACATGCTCACCACTCGTGATACTTCGGAGAATTTTAAAGTGAGGCACTCGGCTCGTTTCGCTGCAGCGCCTGACTGTCACGTGTTTGGAGGGGTCTCTGTACCCCACTTGTTTATCTTCGCTGCTGCGGCAAGCAGGTTGGGCTCCCCGTTGTCATGAAGAACTCGACAGCACTCGGGCCCGGCTGTAGAATTCAAAGAAAAGTCTTCCTGTACCGACACCAGTTGTCGGTAGAATTCAAAGAAGAGACTTTGACCGGTTCGTGCAGTAACCTGTAGAGTTCAAGAAATGGGTCGTATATTTTCGGGCACGGTCGGGGTTTACTGACCGCGGTGGCACGTGGATTCTTCTTCTTCTCTTGTCATTTCGTCTTGTCTTGTTGGGCCTTCGGGTCCAAACACCGTTTACCGACTCTCGGGATGGTGCACCCGGTCACTGGCCTTCGTCGGGGCGACTCGTTCCAATTGAGCTCCACCCAACATTCGAATAACCGTCCAGTGTGGCTTAAGTCCAGAGTCAACAGAGTCCAGAGAAAACACAGAAGGCTGCTCGTCCAGCAGAGCGATACCCGAGGATCAGAATAGGAGAATAAAAGTTCAGCCCGAGTCAAGAGTCCGCAGAGATAAGAGAGTGATGGACATTTGTTCACTATAGTTATAGTGCTGTGTTCCCTTATCTCCTGCCCAAATCTTAATGTTTGCCCTTTGTGAAATATTGGCGCTCAAAACTCCCAGCATGGGGTGATTCTTGTCTTTAACGGGTTTCGGTAGCACCTGAGACTGGCCAACTACCCGTTAATGTTTTCCCCATTGTTGGCCCAGCCAGGATCGTATGAATCATCTCCCTGACTGGTTTTGGGGTCCCCGAATACTTGTTTAATCACCCGAGAATGGCTCTCTCATTGTAGAGCCGTGGGGGTATTTGTGTATTGATGTGTCTGGATGGGCCTTCGATTGCCCAGTACAATGGTCCTTACTTGTGCATGGAAAACGATTCCAGCACTCATATCTTTTGCTATTGTCACAAATGCAAACAGGTTGCATCCTGTCTTTATCAGTGCTTATCGAGTATGATCCTGTCTTATATCGAAATGTTTATTCGAACGCCATCTTGTCTGCCCACTGTACTTCTGGAAGCTTCTGCCACGATGCGCGGCGGCCATTTTACAGGCTTCTGTGTCCTTTATATCATGACAGCATTTCATTTAAATAAACTGATCAAACGAATCTGCTTCTATCTTGTTATTTTGAATCGCGATAATTGCAAAACTTTACACTACAGACAGAGGGTCAGCTACCTCAACATGTCTGAGCAGCAGTGCCAAAGGCGGCTCCGACTTTCGCGAGAGGTAGTGGCTGACATCTGCGCAATGCTGCAACAAGACCTGGAGCCCAGAGGACCAGGTGGACGCCCCTTACCAGTGGCCGTCAAAGTCACCACCGCACTCAACTTTTTTGCCTCAGGCTCATTCCAGGGATCAGCAGCAGACATCAGCGGCATCTCCCAGGCGGCCGCACACACCTGCATCATGCAGGTAACCGATGCCCTCTTTGCCATCGCACACAATCACATCCATTTCACCAAGGATCGAGCAAGTGTCACGGCGCGTGCGGTTGGATTAGCTAATCTGGCAGGCTTTCCAAGGGTGCAGGGCATCGTTGACTGCACACATGTGGCCCTTAAGGCACCCCATCGCAATCCAGGTATTTTTGTCAACCGCAAGGGCTTCCACTCCCTCAACATTCAGCTGGTGTGTGACCACAACAAGGAAGTTCTGCATGTTTGTGCCAAGTACCCTGGCAGTTGCCAAGACTCCTTCATACTGCGCCAGTCTAGTGTACTTCCGCTATTCAGTCTGCCAGACCAACTTCACGGATGGCTACTTGGAGACAAGGGCTATCCCCTGAGGATGTGGCTAATGACGCCGTTGAGGAGCCCATCCAACGCAGCTGAGGAGAGCTACAACTCCAGCCACATTTCCACCAGAGCCATAATCGAGCAAACTATCGGTATGCTGAAGATGTGCTTCAGATGCCTGGATAGATCAGGTGGAGTCCTGCAATACTCAGCAGCCAGGGTCTCCAGAATCGTCGTGGTTTGCTGTGCACTTCACAACATG
The DNA here is from genome assembly GCA_030390025.1 of Squalus acanthias. Taxonomy (NCBI): domain Eukaryota; kingdom Metazoa; phylum Chordata; class Chondrichthyes; order Squaliformes; family Squalidae; genus Squalus; species Squalus acanthias. Next base: position 462,062 of record CM059427.1, on the reverse strand, counting down.
GCACAGCGTCGTGGCTTACAGATGCCGGAGGACCAAGTGGCTCCTCACATAGCCTCCTCAGATGAGGAGGAGGAGGTGGAGGAGGAGGAGGAGAGAGAGAGAACGAACAACTTGCAGAGGCCCCTCAACCAGCGGCAGCATTACGCGAGACCATAGCTGCCCGGAATGCAACGAACGCACTCATCTTGGCCAGATTTGCTTAGCCTAGACAAGCAAGCACTTTTGCCTCGCAGCTTCTTACCAGAGCTACGACAATGGCCCAGACCCAGCGGATCCCTAACAATGTGACCACCATACTGACAATTGCAAGTTATCCTCAGGCCTCATTGTGGAAGTCCCATTAGCGAAATGACAGCAGCAGCTGTAGCCATCAGAGTTTTTATTTAAACTTTACACCTGATGGCTTTTTCACAATACACATCAAAATTCACCCAAGTGACTACCCTTGTGACTATTTGTGCAGTTTCTTTTTCATACGCGTGCTCCTATGTGGTGCTTCCCCTGTGGCTTCAGCAGAAGTGGAGGCCTCCTGCTCACTTTGTTGCTGCTCCTGTCTCGACTCCTTTGGCGGGCGTCCTCTGGGGTTGCGAACCTGAGAGGGCTCGGCAACAGTCTGCTGCTCCTGCAGCTGGGCAGGGGTTGAGACGCCGATCTCACTTAGGTGTGAACTCTGGTGGGGCTCTGACCGAAGACCTGTTCCTTGGCATGGAAGTGTGAGCGCTTAGAGATGAGCCCCCACCTCCATGTTGTGTGCCACCAACATCCCTCTCATGGGTCAGGTCCACCTCAGCGCTTGCAAGTGGCTTGAGAGCACCTTGCTGCACATCAGGGGGGCCATGGGGACCCGTATCTGCTCTGGAAGTCCTACTCAGAAGGACTTCCATGAAGGTCTGGTTTCTCTGTTCAATAGATGACCATCGCTCCTCAAGAGATGCCAGTCTATTCTGAACAATGACCATGTTTTCTGCACTCTGGCGACTTATCTCCTCCATAGCCGTAGCCATCCTCTCATCTACTGTAGCTATCCTTTCCACGGAGGTTGCCATCCTTTCCGTGGTGATGCGTTCATGCGCCAATGACTCCACAAAGGCTCTGCTGATGTTCGCTATGGACTCCTCCATTCGCTCCACACTCACAGCGACCCTGGAGACAAAACCTGTCAGAGACTCCTGCATCTGTTCCTGGAGTCCCAGCACCGCTGATCTTATGGATGGACCCAGAGGCAGAGGGTCGACATGCAGCTGAGCCGAGCTAGGAGAGTCCTGCGCCCTCCGACTAGGACTTTCCACTGCTGTCCCTGTCTCCACCATCTGCTGATGCTCACTTGTGAGCTGTGATACACCAGGTGACAACACTACTCTATGTCCCGAGGGTCCCACCGAGGTGTGAGTGTCTGCGCTGGCGCTGGGTGCACTGAATTCTGCTGACGCTGCGCCCTCAGAGGTTGCAGCTTCCTCTGAGGAGTCTGGATGCTCAGGCTGCTCCTCCTGGCTAGTGGGGACGGGTGCTTGCGATGGTCCTGTGGAGGAGTAAAGGAAAGAGTCAGAGATGTGATGCCAAGGTTACATGCACATTGCATATTGCAGATGATCATAAATCCATCTGTTAGAGCTTCACATTCATTATCAGCGACTCATGCAATGTCAGTGAGAGAGATGGAACACTATTCAGTCACCAGCTTGCTCTGATGCACCCGTCTGTCCGTCCCCCACTTGCGTATCCTCCTCTACGCCCACGATCTCCAGGACCGCATCCTCCCAGGGGGTGAGCTGGGCTAATGAGGGTGGCCCTCCTCCTGTCCTGGCTCTTTCCCTTTTATTGTGAGCTCTCTTTTCCTGCAATGAGGGAGACAAGTGGAGTTTGAGTGAGATTGAAGGAGTGAGTGTAGAGAATCCACAGCATAGATGCTTAGAAGGAGACAAAGATGGATTGAGGTGGTGAGAATAAGGGCCCTCCTTGTGTGTTGTAAGATGTTTTCAAAGCATGACAGTGATAGGGAGTGTGAGGGCTGCATAGTCGAATAGTAAGGTGAATGTGACCATAGAGGGAGAGGGAATGGGTAAGGGTGCATGGATGTCAGTGTCAAGTGGGATATGGAGGAAGAGGTTGCTAAAGCTGAGTGCTGGTGAGGAGAGGCAATGGGGATCAGATTGAGGGTGAAGGGTAAGTCATACTCACTTTAGCAGTACGTAGAAGGTCATGAAATCTCTTCCTGCACTGGATCCAGGTTCTGCATGTGAATGATAAGGAGGTGACCTCCTGGGTGATCTGGACCCACACAGCCTTTGTCTGCTGGGGAGGCTTCTTCCTCCCTGAGGAGGGGAAGAGCACCTCCCTGTTGGCTCTTGCTCCATCCACCAAAGCCTGAAGGGCAACGTCATGGAACCTGGGAGCAGCCCTGGGCCGTTGGTGGGCCATTCCTGCTGCAGGTGCCTTTAGATTAGAGGTCCAAAAGCTTGGCAGCCGGCAGAGGAAGCAAGGCTTGCTGCAGACCTTAAATGCAGCAGCAATGATGACGTCATCGGAGGCGACTTTCAGACTGGAATAACTCATTGGCCATGGGTTCCCACATGTTGGAACTGAATTGGTCAATTAAGTTAAAATCGCATCATTCATCCACATTAATCTGGAGTCGGGGGGGCAACACGAAATGTGGGTAACAACACCCCAACCCGACCCCAAGACAAAATCCAGCCCAAAGTGTCCACAGCGCCTGGTCTGCACTCAAGGCCTTCATAATCAGCACCTGTGAAGAGACGCTCGGTCACTCGACCAGGAAACACCAAGACTGGTTCGACGAGAATGACCAGGAGATCCAGGAGCTAATAAAGTGCAAGCGTAAGGCATTCCTGATCTGGAAACAGCAACAGAACTCAAGAGCAAGAAAGCAGCTCTACAGATGCCTGAAGGCCAAGGTCCAACAAAAAACTCGCGACCTAAAGAACAGATGGTGGGTGGAGAAAGCGCAGGAGATCCAGCAGCTAGCCGACAACCACGATGTGCGTGGATTCTTTAGCGCAGTCAAGACCACCTACGGCCCAAGCACCCAAGGTCCTACCCCACTGCGGGCCAAGAACGGAGAGGTACTCATCAAGGGCAGAGAGGCAGTCAGTGCCCGCTGGAAGGAGCACTTCGAAGACTCTTAACCAAGACTCTGTCTTTGACGCGAGTGTCCTCAACTCCATCCCGCAGCATGCTGCCCGCCACCACCTAAGCACAACCCCAGCCCGGCATGAGGTTGAAAAGGCCATCCGACAATTGAAGAGCAATAAGACCTCAGGAGCAGATGGAATCCCCGCCGAGGCGCTAAAACATGGCGGGGAAGCACTATTGGCGTGAATACATGAACTCATTTCTCTTATTTGGAAGGAGGCGAGCATGCCAGGGGATCTCAGAGATGCCGTAATCGTGACCATCTTCAAGAAAGGTGACAAGTCCGATTGCGATAATTACAGAGGAGTTTCCCTGCTGTCTGCCACAGGGAAAGTCATTGCAAGAATCCTCCTCAATCGCCTTCTCCCAGTGGCTGAAGAGCTCCTCCCAGAGTCGCAATGCGGATTCCGCCCACTAAGAGGCACAATGGACATGATCTTCACCGTGCGTCATCTATGAGAGAAATGCAGGGAACAGCACCAACCGCTGTACATGGCCTTCTTTGACCGCACAAAGGCCTTCGACACCATCAACCGTGAAGGATTATGGAGTGTCCTCCTCAAATTCGGCTGCCCTCAAAAGTTTGTCACCATCCTCCGCCTGCTTCACGACGACATGCAAGCCGTGATCCTGACCAACGGATCCACCACAGACCCAATTCACGTACGGACCGGAATCAAGCATGGCTGTGTCATCGCACCAACGCTCTTCTCAATCTTCCTGGCTGCAATGCTCCATCTCACCCTCAGTAAGCTCCCTCTGGAGTGGAGCTAATCTACAGAACAAACAGGAAACTGTTTAACCTCCGTCGTCTCCAGTCCAGATCCAAGGTCGTCCCATCCTCTGTCATCGAATTACAGTATGCAGACGACGCTTGCGTCTGCGCACACTCTGAGGCCGAACTCCAAACCATCGTCAACACCTTCACCGAAGCGTACGAGAGCATGGGCCTTACACTAAACATCCGTAAGACAAAGGTCCTCTACCAACCTGCCCCCGCCACACAGTACTGCTCCCTGATTATCAAAATCCATGATGAAGCCTTGGACAACGTGAACCACATTCCATACCTCGGGAGCCTACTGTCTACAAGGGCAGACGTTGATGACGAAGTCCAACACCGCCTTCAGTGTGCCAGTGCAGCCTTTGGTCGCCTGAGGAAGAGAGTGTTTGAAGACCAGGACCTCAAACCCAGCACCAAGCTCATGGTCTACAGAACAGCAGTGATACCCGCCCTCCTGTATGCTTCAGAGACAAGGACCATGTACAGCAGGCACCTCAAAGCACTGGAGAGGTACCACCAACGCTGCCTCCGCAAGATCCTGCAAATCCATTGGCAGGATAGGCGCACCAATGTCAGTGTTCTCATTCAGGCCAACATCCCCAGCATCAAAGCTTTGACCACGCTCGATCAGCTCCAATGGACGGGCCACATCGTCCGCATGCCCGATACGAGACTCCCAAAACAAGCGCTCTACTCGGAGCTCCGGCACGGCAAGAGAGCCCCAGGTGGGCAGAGGAAACGCTTCAAGGACACCCTCAAAGCCTCCTTGAAAAAGTGCAACATCCCCACCGACACCTGGGAATCCCTGGCCCAAGACCGCACAAAGTGGAGGAGAAGCATCCGGGAAGGCGCCGAACACCTCGAGTCTCTTCTCCGGGAGCAAGCGGAAGCCAAGCACAAACAGCGGAAGGAGTGCATGTCAACCCAAGTACCCCACCCACCCACCCCTTCAACTACCATCTGCCCCACCTGTGACAGCGACTGTAGGTCCCACATTGGATTCATCAGTCACCAGAGAACTCATTTTTAGTGTGGAAGCAAGTCATCCTCGGTTCCGAGGGACTGCCTAAGAAGAAGACTAAAATCTAGAAGTAAATTACCCAAAACCGGAGGGGTAACTATTTCTTAATAGTAAATTTTTATAAAGGGATAATGATTCAGCCTTGCTGATTGATCTTCCACACTTATGCAGGTACTAAAATTGGCATTAATTATTGAAAGAGACAACCTTTCTGTATTTTGCACATTACCATCCATTAATTCACACAGTGAGCAGTGCCGTACATTGCACAACTTCACCATTTAAAAGTCTTTGGTATTCGCAGTGTTCTTTCACTGAAACATGACTTATTGGAGATAGAAAAAAATGCAAGTATATTTAGAGGTCATGTTTTTGACATAACACAGAGCAGTAGCAAAAGGAATTTAATTTGAGCCATGATTTATTATGCAATCAGTTTACACTAACCACATTTATTTTCAGCTTCTCATTATTTTTAATCTTTATTTCAACTTTTATTTTTAAGCTTAATTCCAACCTCTCATTATTTCATCAGCTTAATAAAGTTGGAACTGTTTCTGGCTAAAACATATCAAGTATCTGTCTACAATGTACACTCCCTCACCCGAAATGGGGAACTATTCCTGAACTATGACATGTTTATTTTTATATAATTTGCAAAGCATCCCATCAAGGCATGTCATTGTTAGATGAACAGTTAGATAATAATAACTTCTAAAGGACCAGGAGCATGGAAAATAAGTCTGAAAATGTAAATTGGCACCAAGAGCTAGGTTTTTTTCCGATGGAAACAAGGTCGGCTAATATTAGCTTTGACGAATAGGCTATAGATATTGACGTCAACCGCAAGCAGACAGCTGTTTTTGATTTCCTTTTTGCAACGTTCCTGAATTTGAACTGAACATGAAATTGAAGTGTATTCTTTTGCAAAGTCTAACATTCTGAAACAGTTGGGGGGAGGGCAAGAAGCATTTCACAAAAAAAGCTAATTCTCCTATTACATTACCCAAGCAGTGGAATTAAATGTGTGAAAGGAATCGTTACGTTCACTCCAAATTAGGTAATAATTACGCTTGAAAGTTCAAGGCAAAATATCTGGATAGTAAGGCAATTATAACCACAATAGCAGCCCATTACATTGATTTATGAGGTCAAAGTAAAATAAAGGTTATGTTATTCTGTTATAAAAAATGGAAGCTATGATGCCCCCTTGCATCAGCCAGAACAATTCTATCTCAATTTTACTTCTAACCCATGTAAAACACATGTGGGAAGCTCATTTCCTTTGCTCTCTGTCATGACACCTCTACTGTCAAAAAAGAAAACAGAAAATGGTAAGAGAAAATAAGAAATCTAGATCAAAAACCAAGGTCCATAGTGTATGATCCCTATTGAATGGTAAGAAATCACTGCATTATACAAAACAACACACCATGGAGCACATTCCAAAACAATGGGCTATCTCAGTGGTTGAGATGTTATTTCAACTCTTCATTGTGTCACAGCATTATAACAGATTCCAGACTGGCACTATCCTATAACTAGCACACACAATGTTTATGTCAAAAATGAGAAGTCGCACAACACCAGGTTATAGTCAAACAGATTTATTTAAAATTACAAGCTTTCGGAGCTGTTGCCCCTTCGTCAGGTAGAGTTACAATGAGGGAATCTACAATATTTCACAGTATATAAACACCGAAAGCAATTTGTCTGCAGAGATACAATCTTTCAGGGAGGCCTTACATCAAAGGCACACCAGAGCACAGCCAAGACAATGAGATGGGTTACAGGGGGTCCAACGTGTCAAATCCTGCTGTCTGCAGTTGAGCTTTTAACTTTTTTTCCCCCTTTTTTTTTGGTGTGTGTTTTTCTTTTAAAAACTGGTAAGACAGACAACGATGTCGAGTCACGTTCTGTAGCGTGATATGAACCCCATATCCCTATTGAGGCTGTCCTCATGGGTGCGTAACTTGGCTATCAGTTTCTGCTCGATGATTTTGCGTTGTCGTGTGTCTCGAAGGCCGCCCTGGAGAACGCTAACCCGCAGATCAGAGGCTGAATGTCCTTGACTACTGAAGTGTTCCCCGACTGGGAGGTAACAATCCTGCCTGGCGATTGTTGCGCGTTGCCCGTTCATACGTTGTCTTAGTGTCTGCATGGTCTCGCCGATGTACCATGCTCTGGGGCATCCTTTCCTGCAACGTATCAGGTAGACAACGTTGGCCGAATCACATGAGTATGTACCATGTACCTGGTGGGTAGTGTCCTCACGTGTGATGATGGTATCTGTGTTGATGATCTGGCATGTCTTGCAGAGGTTGCCGTGGCAGGGTTGTGTGGTGTCATGGTCGCTGTTCTCCTGACAGCTGGGTAATTTGCTGCGAACGATGGTACTTTTGAGGTTAGGCGGCTGCTTGAAGGTGAGTAGTGGAGGCGTGGGGATGGCCTTAGCAAGGTGTTCGTCGTCATCGATGACATGTTGAAGGCTGCGAAGAACATGGCGTAGTTTCTCCGCTCTGGGGAAGTACTGGACGACGTAGGGTACTCTGTTGGTTGTGTCCCGTGTTCACCTTCTGAAGAGGTCTATGCGGTTTTTCGCTGTGGCCCGTCGGAACTGTCGATCGACGTGTCGAGCGTCATATCCCGTTCTTACGAGGGCGTCTTTCAGTGTCCGTAGGTGTCCATCGCGTTCCTCCTCGTCTGAGCAGATCCTGTGTATTCGCAGGGCTTGTCCATAGGGGATGGCTTCTTTAACGTGGTTAGGGTGGAAGCTGGAGAAGTGGAGCATCGTGAGGTTGTCCGTGGGCTTGCGGTAGCGTGAAGTCCTTTCAGTGATCCTTCGCCGTGGGTCCAAAGGAAGAAGATGTCGTCGATGTATCTGGTGTACAGCGTTGGTTGGAGGTCCTGTGTAGCGAAGAAGTCTTGCTTGAACTTGTGCATGAAGATGTTGGCGTATTGGGGTGCGAATTTGGTCCCCATGGCTGTTCCGTGTGTTTGGGTAAAAAACTGGTTGTCGAAGGTGAAGACATTGTGGTCAAGGATGAAGCGGATGAGTTGTAGGATGGCGTCTGGAGATTGGCTGTTGTTGGTGTTGAGTACTGAGGCTGTCGCAGCGATGCCGTCATCGTGGGGGATATTGGTGTAGAGTGCCGATACGTCCATCGTGGCGAGGAGTGTTCCTGGTTCAACTGGTCCATGGGTGCTGAGTTTCTGCAAGAAGTCTGTAGTGTCGCGACAGAAGCTGGGGGTTCCCTGTACGATGGGTTTCAGGATGCCCTTGACGTACCCAGAGAGGTTCTCACACAGGGTTCCGTTGCCTGATACGATAGGACATCCGGGTGTGTTGGCTTTGTGTATCTTTGGGAGGCAGTAAAAGTCTCCTACGCGGGGAGTACGTGGGATGAGAGCGCGTAGGATGTTTTGAAGGTCTGGATCGAAGGTCTTGATCAGTCTATTGAGTTGGCGGGTGTGTTCTTTGGTCGGATCTGCGGGTAGCTGTCTGTAGTGTTCCTGGTTGTCCAGTTGTCGGTATGCTTCTTTGCAATAGTCCATTCTGTTCTGTATGACGATGGCTCCTCCTTTGTCCGCTGGTTTGATGACGATGTTGCGGTTGGTCTTGAGAGTGTGGATGGTGTTGTGTTGTGCTCGGGTGACATTCTGGACTGTCTTGTGAGTGCGGCTGATGAATCTGGCGTTGATGCATTTCCTGACAGCTTGAGCATACATGTCAAGCTTAGGGTTGCGACCCTCCGGAGGGGCCCAATTTGACTCTTTCTTCTTTGTGTCGCAAGAGGCGTGGTGTAATGATTGCACCTCTAAGCATCAGCAGCTTAATGAACTTCAAAGTTGTTTCAAAAATCTAAACTGACTCAGTTTGGATCTAATGGAATAAAAGCGACAGTGGCCATGGAATAAAAGGGACAGTGGCAGCATGGATACGAAATTGGCTAAGTGACAGGAAACAGAGAGTAGTGGTGAACGGTTGTTTTTTGGACTGGAGGAAGGTATACCGTGGTGTTCCCCAGGGGTCGGTATTAGGACCACTGCTTTTCTTGATATATATTAATGACTTGGATGTGGGAGTACAGGGCACAATTTCAAAATTTGCAGATGACACAAAACTTGGAAGTATAGTGAACAGTGAGGAGGATAATGATAGACTTCAACAAGACAGAGACAGGCTGGTGGAATGGGCGGACATGTGGCAGATGAAATTTAACGCAGAAAAGTGTGAAGTGATACATTTTGGTCGGAAGAACGAGGAGAGGCAATATAAACTAAAGGGTACAATCCTAAAGGGGGTGCATGAACAGAGAGACCTGGGGGTATACGGCAAAAATCATTGAAAATGGCAAGGCAGGTTGAGAAAGTGGTTAAAAAAGCATATGGGATACTGGGCTTCATAAATAGAGGCATAGGGGTAAAAATTCAGTTGGTTGCGCCTCCCGTTAGCGCCTTAAGAGGGCGCTAATGGGGCGCAAAGCTGCTAACGCCCGGGCGCAGCGATGTTTGCGCCGCTCGGGAACTTAACTAGAGATTGTGCGGCGGCGCTAAACTTTACCGCTGCGACCACCTGCGCGCGCAGATTGTGACGTCATTCCATGGTGCAACGCCCTTGTGGCGTCCCGGAGCGGAAATTGAGTGGCGCCCCCTGCCTTACCGCCTGGCGCATCCAACGACCAGAAGACTGGAACGCTATCAATCGCTGTGGTGCTGGGGGGGCGCTATTTAAAGGGGGCCTCTTCCTGTCTTTTATTGTTGGTGGCATTTTTGAACTACGCATTCTGAGAGAGAGAGGGAGAGACTTCTGGAGAGATTCAACGTTGTGTGAAGGAGTTTTGGGTACTGAGCAGCACTTTGCAGGTTCATTTTGATTTGCCATTCCTTGTATTGATTTAGCAGAGACTGTGGGAGCTGCACTCTGAGCTCTTTGCCTGGTACTCTCCATTGTTCTTTCCAGCACATTTGATGTGCAAGTCTCTCCAGGCCGAGATTCAAGGCTGCAATGAACAGGATGTGGATGGAAAGCAAGATTAACCATCCCCTTTAAGAACTGGCCCGTGCCATTGTGTGTGTGTTCCATTGCTGACTGACATTACATGAGCTTCGCCAGCGCTCTGAGTTAGCGCCTCACTCCTTGGCCTTTGCGCCTTAAGACAGGTGTGCAGCGCCTGCTTTAGCGCTCCACTCACCTCCCGGGGCGGTAAAAGTGAAGTTTCCAGTCAGTGCCGATAATTAGCGCCAGGCGCTAATATTTGCGTCCAGACGATATTTGCGCCCCAAATGGGGCGCGACCTAATTTTTACCCCATAGAGTACAAAAGCAAGGAAGTTATGATGAACCTGTATAAAACACTGATTCGGCCTCAACTGGAGTACTGTGTCCAATTCTGGGCACCGCACATTAGGAAGGATGTGAAGGTCTTAGAGAGGGTGCAGAAAAGATTTACAAGAATAATTTGAGGGATAAGGGACTTCAGTTATGTCAATAGACCGGAGAAGCTGGGGTTGTTCTCTTTAAAGCAGAGAAGGTTGAGAGGAGTTTTGATAGAGGTATTCGAAAACATGAGGGGTCTATTCACACCCAAATATCCTGCCGATCACATTAACATACTCCGAAACATGAAAATAGGCATAAACAAGCGGTAATCAGCATCAACAATCAGGACCTGAGGAAAGCGCCAAACTCACACCATGCATTCCTTCTTTAAGTATGAAAATTAAAGTTTTAAGCCATCTAACTATCATTCATGCACATTAGGCGCAGCATGTTTTAAAACAGGCAACCGTGGAAGCTTTTCAACTTTTAACGTGACTAAATCAAGCATTCCACTTCCTTCTTAGGGCGCTAATGACGGAGAGCGGGCCGGAGACTTCAGCAGCGCTACAGTCTGGGCTGAGCAGCGCTGCCACGTTCAAAGGCTCCTTCCCTCCCTTAAAGGGAAGGGCCATCGCTGCAGGCTCTGCAATTTAAAAAGTACCTCCCTGGACCACCAAGGCAGCCGCAATCCCATGCGAGCAGCCCGGCACTCAAGCAGAGTGCTGGGCTGGTCGATTGTGGGCAGGAACCGCGAAAAAACCTAGAACAGGAAAGGTAAGTTTTTGTTTACTTACCTCGGCCACCTCACCTTTAATCATCACCCCTGAAGAGGAGGGGATTCATGAGCCAGGTGGAGAGCGGATAGCCCTTGTCTCCAACCAGCCAGCCGCAAGCTTGATGTGGTGGCTGGAAGAGTGCTGGAACACCAGACTGGCGCAGGATGAAGGCATCGTGGCTGCTGCCAGGATAGCGGACGTTCACATTGCGGATTCGCTGTCTGTGGTCGCACACCAACTGGACATTAAGTGAGTGGTAGCCTTTATGGTTACGGAAGATCTCAGGATTTTTATGTGGTGCCTGCAATGCCATGTGGGTGCAGTCAATGGCGCCCTGCACCATGGGGAATCCCGCTATCCTGGCAAAGCCACATGCATGTTCGTTCTGCTTCTCTCTGGTGATGGGAAAGGAAATGTCGTCCCTTTTCCTACTGTAGAGAGCCCCTGTGACCTCCTGCATGCAGCGATGGAGGCGAACTGCGAGATGTTACCTATGTCTCCTGTTGCAGATGGGAAGGATCTGCTGGTGAAGCAATTGAGGGCGACGGTGACCTTAACTGCCACTGAGAGAGCCGTCCTGGTCCTGATCTGAGGCTCGATGTCTGGTTGCAGGAGGTGGCAGAGTTCTGAGACCAACTCCTTGCTGAAGCGGAGCCTTCTAATACACTGCTCCTCGCTTAACTGAAGGTAAGAGAAGTGCTCTCGGAAGACCCTCAGAGGGTAAGGCCTCCTGTTGAGAGCCCTGATGGCCCTCCTCCTCCCTCTGGCCACATGTTCCAGTCTTTCTCGCTGCCTGCGCTGCCTCCGCTGTAGATCCTGGAGGGCGAGGTCGACTGCCAGTACAGCCCCCATTAATGTAAGGAAGTGCAGCACTTTGATATTTTGTGAGAATAAATGTAACTAACTTTTGGAAGCCGCAACAGTCCGGAGACTAAACAACCTTTGAATAACTGAATTCAACTCTTGAACTATCTCAAACTGACAAGGAAGCAGTGAAACAGCACTAACCTGAGAGTTGCGACTCATTGATACTGATCTCTTTAAGTAGCGCCCCTGGAGCTGGCATCCGCCTGCTTGATGCCTCCTCTCCCTGTCGCTGTCGCGGCGAGGCACTAAGGCAGGGGGCAATACTCAATTGGGCAGATCGGGCGCCCAGTGAGTGTTGTACACTTGCTGACGTCACGATCTGCTGGAGCTGAAGTCCCCGGCGCTAACTTGTAGCGGCGGCGCTATGGGGAGTTGAATTTGGTGTGTGGCATTGGATTTGCCTCGCCGCGGCGCTACTGCCTCAGCGCCCCGTTAGCGCCCTGCCAGGCGCTAGCTGGAGGTGCTAAGGTACCGAATTTCTCCCCCACTATGTCTCCTGCAGTGGCTAAAATTCTGGGCTTAATTATACACCCATATTGAACCAGCGTAATTGCAGGGAATTCATGTGTATGGCTCTTTAGCCTGGGGGCAGAGCCATTGTAATGAGCCGAGATGCGTTCGGGCACAGAGATCAATAGACGGGTATAAAAGAGTGAGGAAATTCTGGTAGCGTAATTACATGCGTAACACACCTGTGCCAGAATTTCCTTGATCTTTTATACTAGGTATTTGCTATACGCCCTGATTACGTTTCTCTGGGGGCAAATACATTGGAAATTATGGCCGCGATTTTCCGAGGGGAGGCGGGTTAGAGGCGGCTTTGACGTTCGGTGGGTTCCGGTCCTGCTGCTGGTTTCAGCTGCCTTGAAATTACGATTTTTGCTTAAGTGGGCTGATTAAGCCCGTCGTGCGCACTACCCAGCCCAATCAGTGGGTTGGGGTCTGCTGCTCGCCTCTGCTGACGTCTTTCAGCCAGCTGCATTTAAGGGGCCCATGCAGCCTTGTTTTTGATCAATCCTATTCTGCTGCTTCTCGGTGTGGGACATCTGAAAATGACTGCTTCAAGACCAAAGGCATCTCGCAGATTTGATGATGACTCCCTCCATGCTTTTGTGGAGGGAGTGAGAGGGCGCCAAGAGGTACTGTTCCCCTCAAATGGACGGAGGAAGCCTCCTCAGCAAACCAAGGCAGCCTGGCTGCAAATTGCTGAGGAGGTGAGCGCCAGGTCTTTGTGTCACACCTGGGTTCAGTGCAGGAAAAAGTTCAATGACCTGCTACGCACAGCAAAAGTGAGTATAACATCACACTTACCTTCAATCTGCTCCCCATCTCCTCTCATCACCAGCACTCTGCATTGTCAACCTACTCCTGCACATTCCACTTTACCCTTACATCCCTTGCACTCTTAACCATCCCTCCCTCTCTATGTACAGAATCACTCCACTATTCTACTATGCACCCCTCACACTTGCTATCACTGTTATGCAATGACAACAACTAACAACGCACAGGGAGGGCCCTTAATAATGGCACCTCACTCCATCTTTGTCTCCCTCTAAGCATCTATGCTATGGATTCTCTACACTCACTCCAACATTCTCAATCAAACTCCACTTGTGTCCCTCATTGCAGGAAAAGAGAGCCCACAATAAGAGGGAGAGGGACAGGACAGGAGGAGGGCCACCTTCCATTGCCCACTTGACCACCGCTGAGGAGGCTGCTCTCGACATCGTCGGAGGTGCTGAGGATCTAGAAGTGGGGGACGATCAGACGGGTGCAGTAGAGCAAGCTGGTGACAGAATAGATTTGCAGCCCTCTCATTTAAATTGCTTGAGTGACTGATATGGCATCTGATGTTCATTCAGATTGAGTTCTGATCATCTGCACAATTTGATGTGCCTGCTATGTTAATATCACATGTCTAACTCATGCCTTTACTCTCCCACAGGACCATCGAGAGCCCCCCTCCCTACTGTTCAGGAGGAAGAGCCAGATGACTCCTCAGAGGAAGCTGCATCCTCTGAGGGCGCAGCGTCAGCAGAATTGAGCGCACCCAGCACCAGCGCAGAGACGCACACCTCGGTGGGTCATTCGCGAGATAGATTAGTGTTGTCACCTGGTGTATCACAGCTCACAAGTGAGCATCAGCAGATGGTGGAGACAGGGACAGCAGTGGAGAGTTCTCGTCGGAGGCCACAGGGCACTCCTAGCTCTGCTCAGCTGCATGTGGACCCTGTGCCTCTGGGGCCATCCAGAAAGAGAGCGGTGCTGGAACTCCAGGAACAGGAGTCTCTGACAGGTTTTGCATCCACTGTAACTGCGAGTGTGCAGAGAATGGAGGAGTCCATCTCAAACATAAGCAATGCCATGTTGGAGGCAATGGCGCATGAATGTGCCACCATGGAGAGGGTGGCAACCTCCTTGAAGGACATAACTCGCCAGACTCAACAGAGCATGGTGACTCTTCTAAATAGATGGTCTGCTATGGAGGATAGATGGGCAGCTATTGAGGAGAGACACCAGAGGTACATGGACGTCCCCGTTATGAGGACTGTCTGTACAGAGACGGGTCCTCATGGTCCCACTGATGTGCAGCAAGGCACTCTCCAGCTACTTGCTAGCAGAGAAGTGCGGGTGACCCATGAGAGGGATGTTGGTGGTCGACAACAAGGAAGTGTGGGCTCCTCTCCAAGTGCTCACACTCCCATGCCACTACGGAGCCCTCGGTCAGAGCCCCAGATTCCTCACCCAACTGAGATGACCATCTCAGCCCCTGCACAGCCGCAGGAGGAGCAGACTGTTGCCGAGCCCTCCCAGGCTCCCAAACCCAGAGGACGCCCGCCAAAGATGTTGAAGCAGGAGCAGCATGAAAGTGAGCAAGGTGCCTCCACATCTGCTGAAGCCACAGGGGAAGCACCACGTAGAAGCACACGTAAGAGAACGTTAACACACAAATAGTCACAAGGGTAGTCACTTGGGTGTTTTGATGTAATACCAATTTAAGATTATCATCGTCATTTCAATTGTAATAAAGAAATGCGATGGCAAACATTCAGAGTTGGTCGATGTGTGCCCAGAAATGGAAGTGTCACAGTGAGGTGTCAGGGCGCCTTTCATCTGTAATGATGGTGGTGAGAGTGATAGGAACCCACAGTTTCTTGTACAGATGGTGTATGGTGTGTTAAGAAGGTGGCAGCCACATGTGTTTGCTTCGTCAACTTAAGCGAATCTGGCATGGATTAGTGCATCCCTTGCATCACGGGCAGCAATGTGCTCGCGTGCCGATGGAACTGGTGCATCTGCCTCCGCAAGATCTTCCTCCTCCTCCTGATCCTCCTCCTCCTCTGAGGAGGAGGAGGCTGTGCGCTGAGCCACTTGTTCCTCAGGCAGCGGTAAGCCACGCTGCTGTGCGATGTTGTGCAGAGCACAGCAGACCACGATGATTCTGGAGACTATGGCTGGTGAATACTGTAGGCCACCACCTGATCTGTCAAGGCATCTGAATCGCATTTTGAGCAAGCCGATGGTTTGCTCGATGATGGCTCTGGTGGAAATGTGGCTGGTATTGTAGCGCTCCTCAGCTTCGTTTGATGGCCTCCTCAACGGTGTCATTAGCCAAGTCTTCAGGGGATAGCCCTTGTCTCCAAGTAGCCATCTGGAAAGTTGGGTTGGCAGATTGAAAAGCTGAGGCACAGTAGACTGCCGCAGGATGAACGAGTCATGGCAATTGCCAGGGTACTTTGCGCAAACATGCATAATGATCTTCCTGTGGTTACACACCAGCTGGTCGTTAAGGGAGTGGAAGTCCTTGCGGTTGACAAATACAGTTGGATTATGATGGGGTGCCCTAGTGGCCACATGTGTGCAGTCTACGACGCCCTGCACCCTTGGCAAGCCTGCCATATTTGCAAAGCCAACCGCACATGCAGTTACACTTGCTTCATCCGTGGAGAAGTGAATGTAATTGTGCGCCTTTGCAAAGAGGGCATCAGTAACCTGCGTGATGCAAGTGTGTGCGGCCAACTGGGAGATGCCGCTGATGTCTGCTGATGATCCCTGGAAAGACCCTGAAGCAAAAAAATTGAGGGCGGTGGTGACTTCTGGGGAAGGTGGGACTTGTACATGTCGGACGGTTTGCACCTGAACCAGAGCGGGACAAATATCCTTGCGGGGTGGTTTGCTAGCACTGTTGGGGGGGGTTTAAACTAACTTGGCAGGTGGATGGGATACAGAGTGGAGCTACAATAGGGGGTGATGTACAGTCAAATATAGAAAAAAAAACAAGTCAGCTTGGAAGACAGGGCAAACATGTAAGAGCAAGGCTGGAAGGCATCTATTTTAATGCAAGGAGTCTAGCGAATAAGGTGGATGAACTGAAGGTGTTGATAAACACATGGGAGTATGATATTGTTGCTATCACGGAGACATGGTTGAGGGAGGGGCAAGACTGGCAGCTCAATATTCCGGGGTACAGAATCTTCAGGCGAGACAGAGGGGGCGGTATAAGAGGAGGGGGTGTCGCAATATTAATTAATGAATCAATTACTGCCATAAGGAGGGATGATATATTAGCAGGTTCCTCCAATGAGGCTATATGGGTGGAGCTTAAAAACAAAAAGGGGGCAAGCACTTTGCTGGGAGCGTACTATAGGCCCCCAAACAGTAAGGGGGAGATAGAGGAACAGATATGTAGGCACTCAGAGAAATGTGCAAATAATAGGGCAATAATAATGGGGGATTTCAACTTCCCCAATATTAACTGGGATAGTCAGAGTGTGAAAGGCTTAGAGGGTGCGGAATTCTTAAAATGCATCCAGGAGAGCTTTTTGAGCCAGCATGTAGAAAGTCCTACAAGAGAGGGGGCGGTACTGAACCTAATTCTAGGGAATGTGGCCGGCCAAGTGGAAGAAGTGCTAGTAGGTGAGCACTTTGGTGACAGTGACCATAATACGGTGAGATTTAAGGTGGTCATGGAAAAGGACAGGGATGGGCCGGAAATAAAGGTTCTAAATTGGGGGAAGGCCGATTTTAATAGGATAAGGCAGGATCTGGCCAAAATGGACTGGGATCAGCTGCTTGTAGGAAAATCCGCATCGGAGCAATGGGATTCTTTCAGAAGGGAGATTGAGATCATACAATGGCAGCATGTTCCCGTAAAGGTCAAGGGTGGTTCCAAAAACCCCAGGGAACCTTGGATGTCAGGGGATATATGAGAATGGATCAGGAAAAAAAGGAGGGCTTTTGGCAGATACAAAATGCTAAAGGCGGAGGAAGCCCTAGAGGAGTACAAAAAGTGCAGGGGGATACTTAAAAAAGAAATTAGGAGATCAAGGAGGGGCCATGAAATAACACTGGCAAGCAAAATAAAGGAAAATCCTAAGATGTTTTATAAGTATATTAAGGGTAAGAGGATAACTAGGGAAAAAATAGGGCCTATTAGGGACAAAAGTGGCAATCTGTGTGTGGAGCCGGCAGATGTAGGTGGGGTTCTAAATACATTTTTTGCATCTGTTTTCACTATGGAGAAGGACGATGCAGACATAAAATTAGGGCAGGGGGACTGTGATATACTCGAACATTTTAACATCGAGAGGGAGGAGGTATTGGCGGTTTTAGCAGGTCTAAAAATGGATAAATCCCCAGGTCTGGACGAAATGTATCCCAGGCTGCTGTGTGAGGCAAAGGAGGAGATTGCGGGGGCTCTAACACATATATTCAGAACCTCTCCGGCCACAGGGGATGTGCCAGAGGACTGGAGAACCGCTAATGGAGTACCATTATTCAAGAAAGGGAGTAGGGAAAAACCGGGGAACTACAGGCCAGTGAGCCTAACATCAGTGGTAGGAAAATTATTGGAAAAAATTCTGAGGGACAAAATTAGTCGCCACTTGGAGAGGCAAGGATTAATCAGGGTTAGCCAACATGGCTTTGTTAAGGGAAGATCATGTCTGACTAATTTGATTGAATTTTTTGAGGGGGTGACTAGATGTGCGGATGAGGGTAACGCAGTGGATGTGGTATACATGGATTTCAGTAAGGCCTTCGATAAAGTCCCGCACAGGAGACTGGTCAAGAAGGTAAGAGCCCATGGAATCCAGGGTGCCTTGGCACATTGGATACAAAACTGGCTCAGTGGCAGAAGGCAGAGGGTGATGGTCGAAGGTTGTTTTTGTGACTGGAAGCCTGTGGCCAGTGGGGTACCACAGGGATCGGTGCTGGGTCCCTTGCTGTTTGTGGTCTACATTAACGACTTGGATATGAATGTAAAAGGTATGATCAGTAAGTTCGCGGATGATACAAAAATTGGTAGGGTGGTAAATAGCGAGGAGGGTAGCCTCAGTCTGCAGGACGATATAGATGGGTTGGTCAGATGGGCGGAACAGTGGCAAATGGAATTTAATCCGGAAAAGTGCAAGGTGATGCACTTTGGAGGGACTAACAAGGCAAGGGAATACACAATGAATGGTAAGACCCTAGGCAAGACGGAGGGTCAGAGGGATCTTGGTGTGCAAGTACACAGATCCCTGAAGGCGGCGGAACAGGTGGATAAGGTGGTAAAAAAGGCATATGGGATACTTGCATTCATTAGCCGAGGCATAGAATATAAGAGCAAGGAGATTATGATGGAGCTGTATAAAACACTGGTTAGGCCACATCTGGAATACTGTGTGCAGTTCTGGTCGCCACACTACAGGAAGGATGTGATAGCTTTGGAGAGGGTGCAGAGGAGATTCACCAGAATGTTGCCCGGGCTGGAGTGCTTCAGCTATGGGCAGATTGGGTTTGTTTTCCTTGGAGCAGAGGAGGCTGAGGGGGGACATGATTGAGGTGTACAAAATTATGAGGGGCATAGATAGGATGGATACTAAGGAGCTTTTTCCCTTAGTAGAGGGGTCTATAACAAGGGGGCATAGATTCAAGGTAAAGGGCGGGAGGTTTAGAAGGGATTTGAGACAGAACTTTTTCACCCAGAGGGTGGTTGGAGTCTGGAACTCACTGCCTGAAAGGGTTGTGGAGGCAGGAACCCTCACAACATTCAAGAAGCATTTGGATGAGCACTTGAAATGCCATAGCATATAAGGCTACGGACCAAATGCTGGAATATGGGATTAGATTAGACAGGGCTTGATGGCCGGCGCGGACACGATGGCCGAAGGGCCTTTATCCGTGCTGTATAACTCTATGACTCTATGGGGTAAAAATTCACTTGGTTGCGCCTCCCGTTAGCGCCTTAAGAGGGCGCTAATGGGGCGCAAAGCCGCTAACGCCCGGGCGCAGTGATGTTTGCGCCGCTCGAGAACATAACTTGAGATTGTGCGGCGGCGCTAAAACTTACCGCTGCGACCACCTGCGCGCGCAGATTGTGACGTCATTCCATGGTGCAACGCCCTTGTGGCGCCCCGTAGCGGAAATTGAGTGGCGCCCCCTGCCTTACCGCCTGGCGCTTCCAACGACCAGAAGATTGGAACGCTATCAATCGCTGTGGGGCTGGGGGGGGTGCTATTTAAAGGGGGCCTCTTCCTGTCTTTTATTGTTGGTGGCATTTTTGAACTACGCATTCTGAGAGAGAGAGGGAGAGACTTCTGGAGAGATTCAACGTTGTGTGAAGGAGTTTTGGGTACTGAGCAGCACTTTGCAGGTTCATTTTGATTTGCCATTCCTTGTATCGATTTAGCAGAGACTGTGGGAGCTGCACTCTGAGCTCTTTGCCTGGTACTCTCCATTGTTCTTTCCAGCACATTTGATGTGCAAGTCTCTCCAGGCCGAGATTCAAGGCTGCAATGAACAGGATGTGGATGGAAAGCAAGATTAACCATCCCCTTTAAGAACTGGCCCGTGCCATTGTGTGTGTGTTCCATTGCTGACTGACATCACATGAGCTTCGCCAGCGCTCTGAGGTAGCGCCTCACTGCTCGGCCTTTGCACCTTAAGAGAGGTGTGCAGCGCCTGCTTTAGCGCTCCACTCACCTCCCGGGGCGGTAAAAGTGAAGTTTCCTGTAAGTGCCGATAATTAGCGCCAGGCGCTAATATTTGCGTCCGGACGATATTTGCGCCCCAAATGGGGCGCGACCTAATTTCTACCCCTATGACTCTATATGACTCTATGACTTTGACAGCCACTCGTAAGGGGTGTCCACCCGCTCCTCTGGGCTCCAGGTGTTGGTGCAGCATTGCGCAGACGTCAGGAACTACCTCTCGCGAAAGTCTCAGCCTCCTTTTACACTTCTGCTCACTCATGTTGAGGAAGCTCATCCGCGGCCTGTAAACCCTGTGTTGGGGGTATCTCCTGCGGCGAGGTGCAGCCCTGCACTGACGCCCTCTGCCCTGTGCAGCATCAGGTGGCTGAGGAGAAGGTTGGCGCTCCTGTTGTTGATGTGGCTGTTGTGCCTGGTTCTGCTGCTGCTGTGGCTGCTCTTCCTCCGATTCTGAGGACCAGGAGGAGAAGGTATAAATGGTTCCCATTCCGCTGGTATATATGTCAGTTGAGGAACAGATGTTATAAGTGCTCAGCCAATGTGGGGACAGGGTTTTCCAAGGAGGTCACAGTGCATATGGATCTCAGCTTAACCACTTACAAGCTCAATAGACCTGTAAAAAGTGTTCCAAAACCTCAGAAAACAAAGTTCTGTCATCTGAAACTCAGCCATGTTACAGGTCTGCTTTTATGCTGCAGGAGCAGCTGTCAAGAATTCAGGTAGTTGCTGAACCCGGCACAATCAGCTGGCGTGTTTTGCGAATGGCGTGGAACACGCTGAAAATGTCCTAAAATGGGAAGAGCCTGGTAAAATCAGATTATGGAGGCAGTTAACAAGCTGTTAACGGCCTTAAGTGCCTCTCCCTCCGCTCGGTGGCGGGTCTGAGCGGGACTCCCAGACCCGACACTTGGCAAAGTTGCGTGGAGGCGGGTTGACGGTGGGTTCGGAATCCGCCGTCAATCAAAACAAATTTAACCTGTGACCCGCCTCCAAACCCACCCTCTGAGTGCCGGCAAAATCGCGGCCTATATCTCCATTAAACTTACTTCAATATTGCGTAGAATAATGGAATTGATTTTCAGGAGAAAACTTGAGAATTATTTATATAATAATAATCTAAAAAAAAGTCATCAACATGGATTGAAAAGGTCACAATCCTATGTAATCAACTTTTTGGATTAAGTGACATCCCAAGTGGATTGCAGAAAGCCCTGTGGTGTGCTATACTTAGACTTTCTAAATGTCAAATGGCCTTCCTCAGCCATATTATTCTTATAATCTCCTTTGGATAGAATATATCTCTCTCAGCCTTACTTTCTCCCATTTCTCTGATTACTTTGCGGACAGATTCCCACGCAGGCTCGATATAATTCAGAATGTGAGACTGATTACAAGGAGTACTCACACAGAACTGTGAGGGTAAGTAAGAAAAGTCAATTATGTGTGTGGGGGGGAGCGAATTTATCTATTAGTAAAAGTAACTGAGCTACATGGGACGACACATTTGAATTCAATTGCTTCCTGGTTATAAGCATCCTATGAGAAGTTGATTTTGGGCAATTTGAATCTAATTTTTGGTGAGTGTGGGCTCACAGCACAGTTCTGTACCAATGAGATCAAATTAGTCATCTTACTCTGGGAGCCATAAGATGGCTGGTGTGGGAAGTGAAAATGTTTACACTGATACAGTTGGTTCTTCTGAGGTTGGGGTTCAAGCACTTGTTAAGGCAGAACACGTACATGCCAACCGTTAGTGTTTTTGGCGACTGCTCCATGTGTCAGCATTTGCTGAAAAAAAATCATTGCAAAGCAAGCCCTCTCCCCTCATTGTTGCTGCTGCTATTCTCATTCCTGCGTCTCTGCCCACCCCTGAGTCCCCACTCCACAGCTGGCTTCTCTGCTTCTACCCAAGTCAGGCTCCTACCGAATCGCTCTCTCCTCAATGCCACTAATGGCAATGGTCCCAGCCGCTGTATACTGTTGGCAGGAAGTCTCAGGAGAGCAGGATCTCCCACCTGCAGTATAAGACAACTGGAATTGCTGTCTTTGACGCTGAGCAGAGTGGGTAATGGTCCAGTCCGTTTGCAATCAGATTCAGGTAGGTGTCGGGGGTCAGTGGATGAAAATGAAAGGTAGAGGAAGCGGGGAAATGAAGGGAGCGGGAAGGAGGCAAAAGCCAAGAGCAGCACTTAGGGGTGGGGTGGAATGAGAATGCCAGCATTAATACAAGGGAGAACATGAAGATGAACTGCCTCTTCTGGTGCTGCAGGATTTTCTACCCGTGCACTGGTGGGCTCCCTGTTGGTGGTGGACATTCTGCCAAGAGATCAGCGTGCTTACTGAATGAACTCAGATTCCTAGGGAAGTAGGTCAGTGTTGGAGCCGATTTGGAAGGATGGGTGGAAGGTGCGGCCCACCGGAATTCTGCCCCGAAGTAAAGCATTCATCACCACCTTCAGCAGAGAGTGGAAAAGGGAAAATATTACGAAATCCAAATATTTATATAGCTGTGCTCAGTGGGTAGCACTCTCAGCTCTATCTCAGAAGGTTGTGGTTTCCAGTCCCACTCCAGAGACTTGAGCACAAAATTTTTGGCTGACACTCTAGTGCAGTTCTGAGGGAGTGCTACACTGTATTTCGGATGAGACATTAAACTAAGTCCACCTCTCAGGTGGATGTAAAAGATCCCAAGGCACTATTCAAAGAAGAGCAGGGAGTTCTCCCAGTGTCGTGGCCAACATTTATCATCCAAAATCACTAAAACAGATTATCTGGTCATTATCACATTGCTGTTTGTGGGACCTTGCTGTGCGCAATTTGCTGCCATGTTTCCTACGTTACAACATTGACTACACTTCAAAGGTACTTCATTGGCTGTAAAGCACTTTGGAACGTCCTGAGGTTGTGAAAATCGCTAGTTTTTCTTTATATAAATTAACATTTTCAAACTATGAATGTGACTGACAAAATCTGGTACAATGGCCTCACCTTTTATCACTGAGCATTGTAACAGCCATGATTACTACTGTAGCCCTCAAGCCAATACAACTAAAGCTCTAGATTTTGATGAATTTAATAATTCCCCGTGTTGGAATTACAATTCAATTCCAGTACAATATATATAGAACACCAGATGGCAGCGTGCTACTAACAATGAATTTCATCATTGAGGTACCCTACATTTAAAACATTTTTTTTATTCGTTTATGGGATTTGGGCATCGCTGGCAAGGCCAGCATTTATTGCCCATCCCTAGTTGCCCTTGAGAAGGTGGTGGTGAGCCGCCTTCTTGAACCGCTGCAGTCCGTGTGGTGAAGCTACTCCCACAGTGCTGTTAGTGAGGGAGTTCCAGGATTTTGACCCAGCGACGATGAAGGATCGGCGATATACTTCTAAGTCAGGATAGTGTGTGACTAGGAGGGGAACTTGGAGGTGGTGGTGTTCCCATGCGCCTGTTGTCCTTGTCCTTCTAGGTGGAAGAGGTCGCGGGTTTGGGAGGTGCTGCCGAAGAAGCCTTGGCGAGTTGCTGCAGTGCATCTTGTAGATGGTACACACTGCAGCCACGGTTCGCCGGGAGTGAATGTTTAAGGTGGTGGATGGGGTGCCAATCAAGCGGGCTGCTTTGTCCTGGATGGTTTCGAGCTTCTTGAGTGTTGTTGGAGCTGCACTCATCCAGGCAAGTGGAGATTATTCCAGCACACTCCTTACTTGTGCCTTGTAGATGGTGGAAAGACTTTGGGGAGTCAGGAGGTGAGACACTCGCCGCAGAATACCTAGCCTCTGACCTGCTCTTGTTGCCACAGTATTTATGTGGTTGGTCCAGTTAAGTTTCTGGTTAATGGTGACCCCCAGGATGTTGATAGCGGGGGATTCGGCGATGGTAATGCCATTGAATGTCAAGGGGAGGTGGTTAGACTCTCACTTGTTGGAAATATGTGAGAAGTCGCACAACACCAGGTTATAGTCCAACAGCTTTATTTGAAATCACAAGCCTTCGGAGCGCTGCTCCTTCGTCACTTCACCTGACGAAGGAGCAGCGCTCCGAAAGCTTGTGATTTCAAATAAAGCTGTTGGACTATAACCTGGTTTTGTGCGACTTCTCACATTTGTCCACCCCAGTCCAACACCGGCATCTCCACATCATTGTTGGAAATAGTCATTGCCTGGCACTTCTGTGACGCGAATGTTACCTGCCACTTATCAGCCCAAGCCTTAACGTCGTCCAGGTCTTGTTGCATGCGGGCATGGACTGCTTCATTATCTGTGGAGTTGTGAATGGCGCTGAACACTGTGCAGTCATCAGCGAACATCCCCATTTCTGACCTTATGTTGGAGGGAAGGTCATTGATGAAGCAGCTGAAGATAGTTGGGCCTAGGACACTGCCCTGAGGAACTCCTGCAGTGATGTCCTGGAGCTGTGATGATTGATCTTCAACCACCACAACCATCTTCCTTTGTGCTAGTTATGACTCCAGCCAGTGGAGCGTTTTCCCCCTGATGCCCATTGACTTCAGTTTTACTCGGGCTCCTTGATGCCAGACTCAGTCAAAAGCTGCCTTGATATCACCTCACCTCTGGAATTCAGCTCTTTTGTCCATGTTTGGACCAAGGCTGTAATGCGGTCGGGAGCCGGGTGGTCTTGGCGGAACCCAAACTGGGCATCAGTGAGCAGTTTATTGGTGAGTAAGTGCCGCTTCATAGCACTGTCGATGACACCTTCCATCACTTTGTTGATGATTGAGAGTAGACTGATGGGGTGGTAATTGGCCGGGTTGGATTTGTCCTGCTTTTTGTGGATAGGACATACCTGGGCAGTTTTCCACATTGTTGGATAGATGCCAGTGTTGTAGCTGTACTGGAACAGCTTGGCTAGAGGCGCGGCTAGTTCTGGAGCACAAATCTTCAGCACAATAGCTGGGATGTTGTCGGGGCCCATAGCCTTTGCTGTATCCAGTGCGCTCAGCCGTTTCTTGATATCACGTGGAGTGAATCGAATTGGCTGAAGACTGGCTTCTGTGATGGTGGGGACCTCGGGAGTAGGCCGATATGGATCATCCACTCGGCACTTCTGGCTGAAGTTGGTTGCAAATGCTTCAGCCTTGTCTTTTGCACTCACGTGCTGGGCTCCACCATCATTGAGGATGGGGATATTCTTGGAGCCTCCTCCTCCCGCTAGTTGTTTAATGGTCCACCACCATTCACGACTGGGTGTGGCAGGATTGCAGAGCTTTGATCTGATCCATTGATTGTGGGATCGCTTAGCCCTGTCTATAGCATGCTGCTTCCGCTTTTTAGCATGCATGTAGTCCTGTGTTGCAGCTTCCCCAGGTTGGCACCTCATTTTTAGGTATGCCTGGTGCTGCTCCTGGCATGCTCTTCTACACTCGTTGTTGAACCAGGGTTGGTCCCCTGGCTTGGTGGTAATGGTAGAGTGAGGGATATGCCGGGCCATGAGGTTACAGATTGTGGTGGAATACAATTCTGCTGCTACTGATGGCCCACAGCGCCTCATGGATGCCCAGTTTTGAGCAGCTAGACCTGTTCTGAATCTATCCCATTTTGCACGCTGGTAGTGCCACACAACACGATGGAGGGTGTTCTCAGTGTGAAGACGGGACTTCGTCTCCACAATGACTGTGCGGTGGTCACTGTTGCCAATGCTGTCATGGACAGATGCATCTGCGACAGGTAGATTGGTGAGGACGAGGTCAAGTAGGTTTTTCCCTCATGCTGGTTCACTCACCACCTGTCGCAGGCCCAGACTGGCAGTTATATCCTTCAGGACTCGGCCAGCTCGGTCAGTAGTGGTACTACCGAGCCACTCTTGATGATGGACATTGAAGTCCCCCACCCAGTGTACATTCTGTGCCCTTCCAAGTGGTGTTCAACATGGAGGAGTACTGATTCATCAGCTGAGGGAGGGCGGTAGGTGGTAATCAGCAGGAGGTTTCCTTGCCCATGCTTGACCTGAAGCCATGAGACTTCATGGGGTCCGGAGTCAATGTTGAGGACTCCCAGGGCCACTCCTTCCCGACGGTGTACCACTGTGCCACCACCCCTGGTGGGTCTGTCCTGCCAATGGGACAGGACATACCCAGGGATGGTGATGGAGGAGTTTGGGACATTGGCTGAAAGGTATGTGTCTGTGAGTATGACTATGTCAGGCTGTTGCTTGACTAATCTGTGGGACAGCTCTCCCAATTTTGGCACAAGTCCCCAGATGTTGGTGAGGAGGACTTTGCAGGGTCGACTGGGTTGGTTGTGCCGTTGCCGTGTCCGTAGCCGGTGCTGAGGTCGATGCCGGGTGGTCCGTCCGGTTTCATTCTTATTATTTTGTTTCGTAGCGGTTAGTTACAACTGAGTGACTTGCTAGGCCATTTCAGAGGGCAGTTAAGAGTCAACGACATTACTGTGGGTCTGGAGTCACATATAGGCCAGACCAGGTAAGGACGGCAGATTTCCTTCCCTAAAGGACATTAGTGAAGCAGATGGGTTTTTATGACAATCCGATAGTTTCATGGTCACCATTACAGATACTAGCTTTTTATTCCAGATTTATTTAATTAACTGAATTTAAATACCCCAGCTGCCGTGGTGAGATTTGAACTCACGTTTCTGGATCATTAGTACAGGCCTCTGGATTACTGTGGTGTTTCTCTTAAGTGAGGATTGTTTCAATAAGTAGACATAGAAACATAGAAACATAGAAGATAGGAGCAGGAGTAGGCCATTCGGCCCCTCGAGCCTGCTCCGCCATTCGATGAGATCATGGCTGATCATCTAAACTCAGTACCCTGTACCTGCCTTCTCCCCATATCCCTTGATACCTTTAGCTTTAAGAAATATATCTAACTCATCCTTGAATATATTTAATGACTTCGCCTCAACTACCTTCTGTGGTAGAGAATTCCACAGGTTCACCACTCTCTGGGTGAAGAAATTCTTCCTAATTTCTGTCCTAAATGGTTTACCCGCTATCCGTAGATTATGACCCCTGGTTCTGGACTCTCCGACCATCGGGAACATTCTTCCTACATCTAGTTTGTCCAGACCTGTCAGAATTTTATATGTTTCGATGAGATCCCCTCTCATTCTTCTATACTCCAGTGAGTATAAGCCCAATCGACCCAATCTCTCCTCATATGTCATTCCTGCCATCCCAGGTATCAGCCTTGTGAATCTTCGCTGAACTCCTTCCATGGCAAGAACATCCTTCCTCAGATAAGGCGACCAAAACTGCACACAGTACTCAAGGTGTGGTCTCACCAAGGCCCTGTACAACTGCAGCAGGACATCCCTGTTCCTATACTCAAACCCTTTCGCTATGAAGGCCAACATACCATTGGCCTTCTTCACCGCCTGCTGCACCTGCATGCTTACTTTCAGCGACTGGTGCACAAGGACACCCAGGTCTCGTTGCACTTCCCCTTCTCCCAATCTATTGCCATTCAGATAATAGTCTGCCTTTCTGTTTTTGACACCAAAGTGGATAACCTCGCACTTATCCACGTTATATTGCATCTGCCACGCTTCTGCCCACTCACCCAACCTGTCCAGATCATCCTGGAGTTTCTCGCTATCCTCCTCGCTGCACACACTCCCACCCAGCTTTGTGTCATCTGCAAACTTGGAGATATTACACTTAATTCCCTTATCTAGATCATTAATGTATATTGTGAATAGCTGGGGTCCAAGGACCGATCCCTGCGGTACCCCACTAGTCACTGCTTGCCACTCAGAAAAAGACCCATTAATTCCTACTCTCTGCTTTCTGTCCGCCAATCAGTTCTCTATCCAAGTCAATACCTTGCCCCCAATCCCATGTGCCTTAACTTTACCCACTAATCTCTTATGCGGGACCTTATCGAAAGCCTTTTGAAAGTCCAAATACACCACATCTACTGGTTCTCCCTTATCTATTTTCCCAGTTACATCCTCAAAAAATTCCAGTAGATTAGTCAAGCACAATTTACCTTTTGTAAATCCATGTTGACTTTGTCCGATCCTGTCACTGTTTTTCAAATGCTCAGCTATTACATCCTTTATAATGGACTCTAGCATTTTCCCCACTACCGATGTCAGGCTTACCGGTCTGTAATTCCCCGCTTTCTCTCTAACACCCTTTTTGAATAGTGGGGTAACATTAGCTACCCTCCAATCCATGGGTACAGTTCCAGATTCCATCGAATGTTGGAAGATGATCAGCAATGCATCTACTATTTCTAGGGCCACTTCCTTAAGTACCCTAGGATGCAGATTATCAGGCCCTGGGGATTTATCGGCCTTCAATACCGTCAATTTCCCTAACACCATTTCCCTGCAAATACTGATTTCTTTCAGTTCCTCCCTTTCATCAGACCGTATGTTCTCCAACATCTCTGGGAGGTTATTTGTGTCCTCCTTTGTGAAGACAGAACCAAAATATGCATTTAATTGGGCTGCCATTTCTTTGTTCCCCATTATAACTTCCCCCGCTTCTGACTGCAAGGGACCTACACTTGATTTCACTAATCTTTTTGTCTTCACATATCTATAAAAGCTCTTACAGTCAGTTTTTATGTTCCCAGCAAGCTTACTTTCATATTCTATTTTCCCCTTCTTAATTAATCCCTTTGTCCTCCTTTGTTGAATCCTAAACTGCTCCCAATCCTCAGGGCTACCGCTTTTTCTGGCCAATTTATATGCCCTCTCCTTGGATCTTATGCTATCCCTAATTTCCCTTGTTAGCCACGGTTGAGTCACCCTTTTTGTTTTATTCTTATGCCACACTGGGATGTACAAATTCTGTAGTTCATCCATGCAGTCTTTGAATGTTTGCCTTTGCCTATCCACCGTCAACCCCTTGAGTGACATTCCCCAATCAATCCTACCCAATTCGCGCCTCATACCATCGTAGTTTCCTTTATTTAAATTCAGGACCCTAGTCTCTGATTCAACTACTTCACTCTCCATCCTAATGAAGAATTCTATCATATTATGATCACTCTGACCCAAGGGGCCTCGTACAACAAGATTGCTAATTAATCCTTTCTCGTTGCATAATACCCAGTCTAAGATGGCCTGATCTCTGGTTGGTTCCTCGACATATTGTTCCAGAAAACCATCTCGTAAACATTCTAGGAATTCCTCCTCCACAGTATTTTTACTAATTTGGTTAGCCCAATCTATATGTAAATTAAAGTCACCCATGATGACTGCTGTGCCCTTACTGCATGCTTCTCTAATTTCCCTTTTAATGCCGTCCCCAACCTCCGTATTACTGTTTGGAGGTCTATATACCACTCCCACTAACGTTTTCTGCCCCTTGTTATTTCTCAGTTCTACCCATACAGATTCCGCATCATCAGAGCTAATATCCTTCCTTTCAATTGTGTTAATCCCCTCTTTAACCAGCAATGCTACCCCACCTCCCTTTCTTTTTTGCCTATCTTTCCTAAATATTGAATAACCCTGGATGTTGAGTTCCCAACCTTGGCCACCCTGGAGCCATGTTTCTGTAATCCCAATCAAATCGTATTCATTTACCTCTATTTGCGCAGCTAATTCATCCACCTTGTTCCGAATGCTCCTTGCATTAAGACACAAAGCCTTCAGGCTTTTTTTTTAACGCTCTCAGACCTATATAAATTATTATTTACTGTGACCATGTTTGATTTAAACCGTTGAGTTCTTTGCCTTCTACTTTTGTTTTTCTCCTTCCTGTCTTTTGCTTTTATCCTTATTTCCCTTTCCTCTGTCTCCCTGCTCAGGTTCCCAACCCCCTGCCACTTTAGTTTAAACCCTCCCCAACAGCACTAGCAAACACTCCCCCTAGGACATCGGTCCTGGCCCTGCCCAGGTGCAGACCATCCCGTTTGTACTGGTACAAGTTAAATAATTTACTTATAAATAAAAATACAATAATGATGAAACCCAAAACTGGAATTCATCCAAGAAAGTTCTGAAGAAAATACAGGAAAGTAGCAATATTAGCAGAAAAAATAATAACTGGACCATGAAGGCAAAGGAAGTCCCTGTTTCATACCAGTCTGTGTGGAGTTTGTTCATCTGAACTGGGACAACGATGAATGGAATACAATTGCCCTCAGTGCGCCTGGATTAGAGCTGGGAAATCAGTTGGCATTCCCATTGCAGATTACTATCCAGGGATCCCTTCTGGAAATACGTATGAATTCAGGACAATATGGGGCTTAGTTGTGCAGGCCTGACTAACTTGCTGAGACTCACAGTCAAGGTTCATGTAAATAATGGCCATTTTTGTGAGTAGCAGGGAGGAACCCTAAGGAGTTAATGGCTTCAGGAGAGGAAATGAAATGAGGAGAAAACATTTGGAGTATCTTTTTTTTTACACTGCCCTGAGGAACTCCTGCAATGATGTCCTGGAGCAGAGATGATTTTTTTTTATTCGTTGTGGAATGTGGGCATCGCTGGCAAGACCAGCATTTATTGACCATACCTAATTGCTCTTGAGAAGGTGGTGGTGAGCCGCCTTCTTGAACTGTTGCAGCGATGGTAATGCCATTGAATGTCAAGGGGAGGTGGTTAGACTCTCGCTTGTTGGAAATAGTCATTGCCTGGCACTTCTGTGGCGCGAATGTTACCTGCCACTTATCAGCCCAAACCTGAACGTCGTCCAGGTCTTGTTGCATGCGGGCATGGACTGCTTCATTATCTGTGGAGTTGTGAATGGCGCTGAACACTGTGC
Organism: Squalus acanthias; assembly: GCA_030390025.1. Taxonomy (NCBI): domain Eukaryota; kingdom Metazoa; phylum Chordata; class Chondrichthyes; order Squaliformes; family Squalidae; genus Squalus; species Squalus acanthias. The sequence goes on along the minus strand of CM059427.1, from coordinate 431,458 downwards.
AGTCATCAGCGAACATCCCCATTTCTGACCTTATGTTGGAGGGAAGGTCATTGATGAAGCAGCTGAAGATGGTTGGGCCTAGGACACTGCCCTGAGGAACTTCTGCAGTGATGTCCTGGGGCAGAGATGATTGACCTCCAACAACCACAACCATCTTCCTTTGTGATAGGTATGACTCCAGCCAGTGGAGAGTTTTCCCCCTGATTCCCATTGACTTCAATTTTACTCGGGCTCCTTGATACCACACTCGGTCAAATGCTGCTTTAATGTCAAGGGCAGTCACTCTCACCTCACCTCTGGAATTCAATGTTGAGGACTCCCAGAGCCACTCCCTTCCGACTGTATACCACTGTGCCGCCACCTCTGGTGGGTCTGTCCTGCCGGTGGGACAGGACATACCCAGGGATGGTGATGCGTTTAGAACATTGGCTGAAAGGTATGATTCTGTGAGTATGAATATGTCAGCTGTGGCTTAACTAGTCTGTGGGACAGCTTTCCCAATTTTGGCACAAGTCCCCAGATGCTAGTGAGGAGGACTGGGCTGGGTGTGCCATTGTCATGTCCGAAGCCGGTGCCTAGATTGTTGCTGGGTGGTCCGTCCGGTTTTATTCTTATTATTGTTTCTCGTAGCGGTTTGTTACAACTGAGTGGCTTGCTAGGCCATTTCAGAGGGCAGTTAAGAGTCAACCACATTGCTGTGGGTCTGGAGTCACATATAGGCCAGACCAGGTAAGGACAGCAGATTTCCTTCTCTAAAGGACAATAGTGAACCAGATGGGGTCAGTTCATGAGTTGCATTGTTAATGATTGAGAGGCGGGGCGGGATTTTTGGCAGAACTTACAACAAACAGCAAACAGTCTATTTTACAGCAAACAAACAAAGTCTATTTACAGAGTCTATTTAAAAAGAGTCTACGAACTGCAGCAAACAGAACTCACAACCAAAAATGCAGCAACTTCTCCCGATGAAAGCAGGGTGATTTCTCCAGCAAAATGCAGTGAGTGAATGATAGTTACATAATACAATGTGCGTAAAATCAATCCCAGTCACTGACAGCAGTGTGGTCTCCTGGCGTGATTGACGGGGGAATTATCCAATCATCTCCATTCTGGACGGGAATAGCGGTGTCACTATATGCGGTCAAAAACATTTGTTAGAAAAACAAATTAGGCCCTTATTTTCCGACCCCCACGGGTGTGTGCGAGCTGTGTACACACCCGTAGGAACCTCACAAATGCCGGCTTCAGGCATGCGAATCCTCTTCACAGATCATCTGCCTGCCCGGGAGAAGGGCCTCTGCGGCTGGAGAGTTCCGCTTTCTGCAGAACTTCCGCCCGCTGAAAACCCTTAAAAATGTTATGCCTGGTAAAAGCAGACATAAGGCCTGCTTTTACCAGCATAAGAGTTTAAAAAAGTTAAAAAATATATTTTTTTCACTCATTTATAATTTAAAAATACTTTTAAAAAAGGTAAGTTTATTTTTAGCCCCGTAATAAGCTTTAATTATTTTTTTCAAAAAATTAAATTTTTGTTTAAAATATTTAATTTAATGTAATTTTAACTCATTTTAAAAACATGATGGTTTTTTAAAAATGTATTTAATGTTTTGATGTCTTTTTTCAGTGATCCCCATTCATACTTTTGACAGGTCTATCTTGCGAACAGGAACGGAAGTGTCCGGACCTCAGGACCCCTCGGGTAAGGGCGTAGATTTTTTCCTGATAGGAGGCATCCGCACGCAGGAAGCCTCCTATCGGAAATTATGGGCCAATGTAATGGCTGAACATATGCAAGCTATTGTAATATTTTTGTAATAACTGTCCTAACACTGGCACGTGTAGTTCTTTGAGCAGCTTTGTCACTGGATTTCAGAACTGTCAAGCGTGGTGGTACCACCTGCTGAAAGGAAGTGTGCAATTGTGTACATCTGCCTCTGCCCATGCTGCTAATGATGTTACAGGTCTGACCAATGGGACATAGTCAGTAGGGTTTATCAATCTTGAATTCCTCAATCCCGGTCATTACAGTGGTCCTGAAATCCACAGCCTAAAACTTCGGGGATTGTGGGATTGCTGAAATCCCTGGGTCACAGTAGTTGTTTGCATGAATGAAGCTATGTCAGCTGCTGAGGCCCTAAGCTCTGGAATTCCCTCACTAAACCTCTCCGCCTCTCTCTCCTCCTTTAAGATGCTCCTTAAAACTTACCTCTTTGACCAAGCTTTTGGTCACCTGTCCTAAGATCTCCTTATGTGGCTCGGTGTCAAATTTTGTTTGATAATACTCCTGTGATCCAACTGAGGACATTTTACTAAGTTAAATGCAACTTGTTGCTGTATTATACACCTCTGGGTTATAATGTCTTGCTCATGGCTTAGAGCTTCACTCTCCAGGAGTGCATATCGGGAGCTCAGGTGCAGAAGTTGGCCTGCCCTCTTCGTAGCCCACGCAGGAAATTGTGAATCTGGCATGATGCCCACCGATGGTTAACTGCTTGATTTATGCCACTGTTGTGCAAAGCTTTGTGCCAGGAGCACAAATCTACCTCCATGATCCACAATTAGCATCTGAACCCCTGTTGTTGCCATGGACTTCAGAAAAGTCTTTGGTGCAGAAGGCCACATCAATAAAAGAATGGCCAAAGGGACAAACATCAACATATCAGTCAGCAACATTTGTAAGAAGGCTAAAAACCTGATGTTTTCTCATTATGTTGAGTGAACCGATAATTGAAATGTCAAAGGAATAGATAAAATGTCACTGTATCCTGAGTAGCTGAATGTTTTTCTTCAGACTTTGGATTTGTACATCTATTTGAATTTATAAGATTCAAATCGTCCCAAATATACAGGAGGAAGGCGTTCAGTAATCTGCTGCATGAACAGCTGAGCATGCAATTACTTTGTATAGCTCCGCTTCCAATAGTACCCGACTAGTCAGGAACTGAATACCATTTAAGCTGTTAAATTGAAGTTCGCAGAGACGGGGATTCAAGCCTGCAATTGCTGACTGTAATGCAAGCAGTTGTGACCCGACTGGTAAAATCATTTTGAGTGAAAGACTGTAAATCAGGCCGCAGTAGATGAGAAGCTCCTTCATCGCACCAGTAAAACTGCCCTGTCAGTGTTCATGCCAGATTCTAATGCTGTGATACTGGATGCTGTGACAACAAGGCTCTAAGAAGCATATGTTTAATGGAGTATGGGACTTGCTTCAGTGATTTGGAGAAGCCATTTGCAGCTTGAGAAATTCTTCCTCCACAACATTGGTGTTTTTTGCTTGATGGAGAAAAAGAGCCGTGGCCCATTTTAATGAAGACGACCACACTTTTAAATTTATATTTTCAATTTTAATCCTTTCTTGCAGGAAAATGGTCAGGGACATGTAAGTATGCAAATTAACATTTGTTGCTCTCTTCACACACTTTATAAATGGAATATAAAAATCCATTCTCGCTATCCTTTTATTTTTGCTTCAACTCTTTCAGATTTTCACTTTGCTTTAATTCCCATTCGTGACCATTCTAATTGAATATTTAATAGTTAACACAATGCCTTGGAATGCCTCAACTTTCTCCTTTAACCATGTATTTTTATATTTCTGGCGCTCTTCACATCGTGCAGCGTTACCCTGTTTCCCATGGATTGTTGGAATACCACACTGTCAACAGTCTTTCGGCTACTAATAGTTTCCAGATTTATCGCACTGTAAGTTTAAATTAAAATCTCCTGCATTTTGACAGTGGATATGTAATTAAAGTAAACAGCAGGTTCTTATATTGAGTACTTTAAATATGTGACATTTGTTGCGATTCTTGGGTATTTTTAGAACCGCAGAAACCTTCTGAGATCACTAAAGTTTTGTTCTACTGTGTAATTTTAGCAACTGTGAGCACAGTTTGCCATTTAGTCTCATGCAGTTGATAATAAGAGAGTCTGCCGAGTACCTTGGGCCATTAGATTTTTGTTACAAGAGATCAAATTTTCATTACTTTAAATTTAAATATTAAAAAAGGTGTGGGGGGGGGGGGGACATTTTTATTAACATTTAAAAGGTTTTGAAATCTTCCTTTACTTTTAGACAGGGACTGATAGGGAAAAGCCAGATTGCTTCTTTGAAGTAAATAAATGATGTCCCCCTCCAGCAGCTCCGATCATTTCTTACAGCCCCTTTCTTTTTAGAAAGGTGTTGATTCTCAGGCAGGATCATTTACAAGCATAAACGGTATCGATAAGAAAATACTTGGACAGTAAATTAAATGCGGAAACAATTTTTATTTTCTGCTCATTTTTCTTAAAGGACACTCATGAAGTTTAGATGACCACAATGCGGCGGAAGGAGCCGACAGTGGCCACAATGGCGCCCCAGTCATTGAATCTCCTGTATTCACCGGGTCTCATGAAGTACTGGCGGCCTCTGTAGTTGGGATGTTCATAGAAGGTCCAGTAACCGTCCATCACATGGCTGGAGTGAATGTCATGATGGTGGAAACGATCGTAGACAGATGGACAGTCATCCATGAATTCCATCATCTGTCCTCCAAAGTCAGGCCTCTCATGAACCTTTATTTTGTATGAAGCCCCGCTTGTCTGAGAGATAAAACATTTTATTTATTATTTAATATAAGCCTAATACAAATTCATCCACAGTTATTTGAGTTTATTACCCTTGAATCTAACATATCCTTTCAACATAAATGACACATTGATGATCACCAAAAGATAACTCTCATCAGTGAAGTGAGGGGACATCAACAGGCGTTAAGGGGACATTGAATTTGATTCTACTGTAACTTCTAAATTGCACGGGTGGAGAACGAATGTATTTATTTTTGTTATTTTGTTCCCCATTTTCTCTTCCATTCTTTTTCTTCTGCATTCTCTAAGGCACTGGGGTATGGCTCTTTAGACAATGATCATCCTTCAAAACCTCAACCAAATGGTGAGAAATTCATGTGTGAGCCGAGTCACTGAATACCAACAGATTAGAGGGACCATCACAGTTGAGCGGGATCCTGTAATTGTCCTATGTTCACACAACTACTCTGCTTTGTTTGTACATTTTGGTATGAAGAATAAAGAGGCTACAAACTCCTTGGAAAATAAGGCTGGGATTTTGCTCACCTTGGCAGGTCAGGGGCGGGCGACGTCGGTGACGGGTCCCGACCCCGCTCCTGGCTCCATCCCGCTGACTGAAATGAATTTCCCTTGATTGAGCTTGTTAAGCCCAACCAGTGCGTTTCCCGGTCCCGCCCCTGACCTGCCAAGGTGAGCAAAATCCCAGCCTTATTTTCCAAGGAGTTTGTAGCCTCTTTATTCTTCATACCAAAATGTACAAACAAAGCAGAGTAGTTGTGTGAACATAGGACAATTACAGATTTCCCGGTCCAATTAGAGGAAGCGGGTCTGGTGACGTAATTTCATGACGTGTCATCAGCCGGTTTCCTTAAAGGGACCATGGCCAACTTTATTTTGACAATTGTGCTGTCAGTGTTCTACAGCATTGAGGTGCTGCAAGCACTGACAACCACTGCACAGAGGTGCAGGGCTGCACCCAGGTTCTCTCATGACTCCCTCCTTAAGCTTATGGAGGGAGTCAGAGCACGCAGGGAGGTCCTCTTCCCTTTCCATGGGCAGAAGAGACCTCCCCAGGAGACCAACACAGCCTGGTTGCACATTGCACAGGAGGGCACAAGCAGGGATGTCATCAGGAGGACCAGGCTGCAGTGGCGCAAACCTTTCAATGATCTCAGTAGATCATGAAAGATCCTGCTGTGCCTCTCATCACATCTCCATCACTCTGCCTTCCCTACCCTACTCCTGCACATCCTTACTCACACCAACTTACCTTGCACCTCCACCCGTCCCTCTCTATCTACATTATCACATCTCCACCCCTCACACTCACCCTCATCCTAGTCCAATCATACCAACTAACAACACACAAGGGTAGGCATTTGGGTGTTTTATGCAATGTTCATGTAAAGTTTCTGTTAATGTGTTGTCAAACATTGAAATCTTTATTTTCAACGCTTTGCGTTCTTGGACAGATTTGTGTGCACCTTTGGAAGTGGCTTAGTGAGTTGCAGTGAATGGTGAGACATAACAGTACCCCCCGCAATGGTGATGAGTGTGAAAGGAATGGCTTGGACATTGTAGGGATGCTTTATGGTGCTGGTGTGGGGTGGTGCCAACCTGGCACATCATGTGGCAGCCAGGGTGTACAGCGTCAAGTAAAGTAAATCTGGCCATGATGAGGCCATCCCTGGCCTCCCGGGCAGCAATGTGCTCAGGAGCTGATGCCCTGTGTCCTGTACAGCATCAGTTGATTGCGAGAAGGCTGGTGGTGTTGTTGGTGCTGCTGGTGTGCCTGGTGTTGCTGATGTTGGGGCTGATCATGGTTGGATTCTGAGGACCAAGGTGAGACAGTATAAAGGGCATCCATGCTGATGGAATAGATGGCAGGTGAAGTAGAGATGACAGAAGCGATCTGTCAATGGTGAGATAGTTCTTCCAAAAAGGTGATACTGGATGGAGAGTGGAAAGTGGAAAGCCTGCAGAATCTGTGCTGGAAATGGACTGAGAAACAGCTTGTGGCTGAGGTAAGTGAAGATCTGTCAGGTGGGAGCTTTTACTGTACATTTGGAGCTGTCAAGTAATCAGCTGGAGCAATGGCCACTGAACTCACGTCTCAGGTTGACAGATGTGGTCCCCAAACAGCGTGGTTCCCGTGGCCACGAAGTTAAAGTGAAAAGGTAAGTTAAAAAAGCCTGTTAATGATCTGTCAACAAAGCAATAATAAGCTTAATTGGGTCGCCTGCCACTGCCTGTCGGGTCTGCTCAGCGCTGACAGACCCAACATTGGGAAAGGCGCGTGGCAGCGGGTTGACAGCGGGGTCCCGATCCCATCTGCTAACCCCCTGGAAAATTCCCCCCTAAGTGTCTGAATGGGGTAGAGGAGCAGAGGGATCTGGCGGTACAGATACACAAATCACTAAAAGTTGCGACACAGGTTAATAAAAAAAGCAAAACACTGGGGTTCATTTCTGGATGGATGGAATTGAAAAGCAGAGAAGTTATGTTAAACTTTTATAGATCCTTGGTTAGATCACTCTTGGAGTACTGTGAACGGTTCTAGTCTCCATATTATAAAAAGGGCATTGAGGCACTGGAGAAGGTGCAAAGATTTACTAGAATGATACTTATCACGAGAGATTGAACAGACTGGGACTCTTTTCTCCAGAAAAGACAAGACTGAGGGATGACCTGATGAGTCTCTAAGATTATGAAATGGTGTTATAGTTTAGACATAGAGAAGATGTTTCCACTTGTGGGCGAGACCAGAACTCGGGGCCTGCTATATAAGATAGTCACTAATAGAAACATAGAAACATAGAAAATAGGTACAGGAGTAGACCATTCGGTCCTTCGAGCCTGCACCGCCATTCAATGCGTTCATGGCTGAACATGCTACCTCAGTACCCCATTCCTGCTTTCTCGCCATACCCCTTGATCCCCCTAGTTGTGAGTGTTATATCTAACTCCCTTTTGAATATATTTAGCGAACTGGCCTCAACAACCTTCTGTGGAAGAGAATTCCATAGATTCACCACTCTCTGGGTGAAGAAGTTCCTCCTCAGCTCAGTCTTAAATGGCTTCCCCTTAATCCTTAGACTGTGACCCCTGGTTCTAGTTTTCCCTAACATTGGGAACATTCTGCCTGCATCTAATTTGTCTAAACCAGTCAGGATTTTAAATGTCTCGGTAAGATCCCCCCTCATTCTTCTGAACTCCAGAGGATACAAGTTCAGTTGACCCAATCTTTCTTGATATGTCAGTCCGGCCATCCCAGGAATCAATCTAGTGAACCTTCGCTGCACTCCCTCAATAGCAAGAATGTCCTTCCTTAAGTTAATAAATCCAACAGGGAATTCAGGTAAAACTTCTTTACCCAGAGAGTGGTTAGAATGTGGAACGTGTTACCACAAGGAGTAGTTGAGGTGAATAGCATCGATGCATTTAAGGGGAAGACAGATAAGCAGATGAGGGAGAAAGGAATAGAAGGGTAGTGTTGATGGGGTGAGATGATGAAGGCTGGGTGGAGGCTCGTGTGGAGCACAAACACCAACATGGACCTGTTGGGCCGAATGGGCTGTTTATGCGCTGTAAATACTTTGTAATACTTTTTGTCATTTATCCAATTCCATTTTCAAAGTTACTATTGAATCTGCTTCCACCATCCTTTCAGGCAGTGCATTCCAGATCACAACAACTCGCTGCGTAAAAAAAATTCTCCTCAACACCCCTCTGGTTCTTATGCTAATTATCTTAAATCTGTGTTCCCTGGTTACCGACCCACCCGCCAGTGGAAACACTTTCTCCTTAGTTACACTATCAAAACCCCTCATAATTTTGAACTCCTCAATTAAATCTCCCCTTAACCTTCTCTGCTTTAAGGAGAACAATCCCAAGATCTCTAGTCTCTGAATAAATGAAGTCATTCATCCCTGGTATAATTCTGGTAAATCTCCTCTGCACCCTCTTCAAAGCTTTGACATCCTTCTTAAAGTTCGGTGCCCAGAATTGGACACAATTCTGAAGCTGAGGCCTAATCAGTAACTTTTAAAGATTTAGCATAACAACCTTGCTTGAATTAAACCAGTGATTTTGCTGGTAAAGCTTGCTGGACTATCATGGATGGGTGGGCTTAAATGACGTTTTAAGAATATAGGGTATACTTCCCCCTGTTCCTCTGTTCATTAATGTGTGCAAACAAATCAGGTTAAGTATGAATGGGGTTCCTTGTTCTATGCTTTTTTAGTCATATTAATGATGAAAAGTTAACAGTCCTGTATGTTTCTTGTCCACTGTATAGATTAACATTTATCTTTTGTCAATAAAGTAAAAGGTATATGAATGATAATGAAATATTATGGACTTAAACTATAAAGATGTACACTAATTTCAAATAATAATCATATTGGGTTACTTACATAGCTATACGTGCGACATGACCTGATGTTATCATTGAATCCCATCCAGCGCTGGTAGTCAGGATATTCTCCCTTGGTCAGAACATACTGGTATCCCATGTAATTGGGTCTCTCATACACCACCCACCAGTCACTCTCAACACGGATGGAGTTACAGCGGCTGAAGTAAGAGTGCAGGTCAGCACAGTCAGTACTGCACTCGTAGTGCCGACCCTGGAAGTTCCTGTCCTCGTAGAAGGTGATCTGCAGTATTAGAAAAATGTTAGCTATGCTGAAGCATAACTGATTTTAACAAAACAAAATATAATAGAAAACGAATCATTTTTACCTTAACCATTTTGATGACACTTCCAGAGCTATAGTTGTGTGCCAGGAGTTAGAGCTGATGGCTTTTTATAGATCCAACCTTTGTTATTTCATTGAAGAATTCCAAAACATTTTCCAAGTCAGCAGATTCTTTCTTCCCTGACATGTCTTGTACTCTTTGTTGGCACTCACTTGATGTATTGATGCATGAAGTATAGACCAAGTTTCAGGTCTTTGTTCAGTAGATTTACCGTGGCACGTTAGAAACACAATGCATTTTCAATTTGAAAATAACGTATTGAGGATTCTTAAGTGTTAGGAATAATTAGAAAATAGTTTGTTTAAAAAGATTAAATGAAGTGTAAAAACCAGGTCCCTTTTATCAAAATCAGAACACTTTTAATTTATAAGTATGTCAAAGCAAGTATACTCCGTATTTTTTGTAATATTGCACAATGAATCATGTTCCAGCAGCAAACAGTGTGTTACATGGAATTTTACGGCACAGAAACAGGCCATTCGCCTCAACTGGTCTATGCCGACATTTATGCTCCACACGAGTCTCCTCCCACCCTTCTTCATCTCACCCTGTCAACATATCCTTCTGTTCCTTTCTCCTTCATGTACCTATCCAGCTTCCCCTTAAATGCATCTATGCTATTCGCCTCAACCACTCCACATTCTCACCACTCTCTGAGTAAAGAAGTTTCTCCTGAATTCCTTATAGGATTTATTCGTGACTATCTTATATTTATGGCCCCTAGTTTTGGAGTGGAAACATCTTCTCTACTTCTACCCTATCAAACTCCTTCATAATTTTAAAGATCTGTATCAGGTCTACTCTTTTCTAGAGAAGAGAATCCCAACTGATTCAGTCTTTCCTGAGAGTTGTTCCCTCTCAGTTCTGGTATCATCCTTGTCAATCTTTTTTGCACTTCCTCCAGTGCTATGAAAAGTTCAGCAAAAAGAGGTGCAGATTGCACAGTTCATGTTCACTTTCCCTGTATATCAACAATATAGTTTCCATCAATGGAGAAAATCTATCTTTAAAATTTGCAAGATATATTAATTATGATAATCTCCCGTAACTCAAAAAGCTAGTCCATGTACCAAACTCATCTAGAAGGGGCAAAGCTTGAAACACTTGATCTGGGATTGCAGAGGGAGCCTTTCTAGATGAGCATGTAGTGGGGTGGAAGCCATCATGTCTAAATCCATTCTAGAGGTTAGTGTTGTGCCTCGTGTCCTTTGATATTTCGTGGAACTGTAGTTGGTTCCAATAGGTTTAGTTCTGTCATACGTTTAATTGCTTGTGAGTAATTCAACGAACCAACCCTAAAATCTGGATTAATTTTTGCCAAGCCAAGGACAAAAACTATGCAATGGAAAAATGGGTGAAAAGCCGCTCAACAGACAGAGATCATTCCACACAAAATATTTCAAAATATGCCTGTATATTTGTAAAATAATCTTGTAAAGGGTGCACACTAGTTGTTCACAAAGCTTACTTCCTGTTTTTACAATCTTTGGTCGCACTTTTGTGTCAACATTTAGCACTGTAAATTGCTTTGTCAACATTTCACATTCAATTCTGCTACATCAACTGTCACGATGATATAGTTGCAGGATATGGCCACTGGGTGGCTCTGTAGAGTGAGTTTTTGAAGTCTCTCTCGCAACTCAGTTGCCACCTTGCATATAAAAATATATCAATTGACTGTGGGAAATGCCATAGATAATTTACTAGTATGATTTAAAAAATGTTGACTATTCCTTCCTTATTTATCAATTTAGCATGTTTCATTCAGATGTTGAAATATTTCTTGTGCCTAAACATGTTTTATAACTGCCAAAATAAATCAACACTTTCAGGGGTAAATTTTTAACTTTGTACGATAACGTATAATGGGCTGCAATGGAAATAAAATTCTGGAGACATTTTTTTTATTAATTCACGGGATGTGGGCGTCACTGGCAAGGCCAGCATTTATTGCCCATCCCTAATTGCCCTTGAGAAGGTGGTGGTGAGATGCCTTCTTGAACCGCTGCTGTTAGGGAGGAAGTTCCAGGATTTTGACCCAGTGACAATGAAGGATCGGCGATATATTTCCAAGTCAGGATGGTGTGTGACTTGGAGGGGAACTTGGAGGTGATGGTGTTCCCATGCGCCGGCTGCCCTTGTCCTTCTAGGTGGTAGACATCGTGGGTTTGGGAGGTGCTGCTGAAAAAGCCTTGGCGAGTTGCTGCAGTGCATCTTGTAGATGGTACACACTGCAGCCATGGTACGCCGATGGTGGAGGGAGTGAATGTTTAAGGTGGTGGATGGGGTGCCAATCAAGCAGGCTGCTTTGTCCTGGATGGTGTCGAGCTTCTTGAGTGTTGTTGGAGCTGCACTCATCCAGGCAAGTGGAGAGTATTCCATCACACTCCTGACTTGTGCCTTGTAGATGGTGGAAAGGCTTTGGGGAGTCAGGAGGTGAGTCACTCACCACAGAATACCCAACTCTGACCTGCTCTTGTAGCCACAGTATTTATGTGGAGAGATGTAAAATGGACTGCCAATTTGCTGTCACCCATTTTACATTATCGCACAAAGTCAAGATTACCCCCTCAGATTTTGAAATTTAAATTTGAACTTGTTACAATTAATATAAAAATAAATCACCAAGCCAGCACCATTGGGTGATTTTCCCATCATTAAATCATTAATTAAATGTTCAGTATAAAACGGTTTGCTACAATTTCTCACCAAAGTGAATTACAAATTGAAATATCGAAGTTGATTGAAATGTCACGAAAAAGATTGCTTTCCCTTCATTTCTCCTTCTGTATTCATGAGTGTGACATTTATTTGAATGTATGAATGATTATTAAAGTTGCTTTGAAGCACAATGATCAAGACTTTCATTATACAAAGTCTTAGGGGGAGAAATTCGGTTGGTTAGCGCCTCCCCTTAGCGCCTCCCCTGATTGAGTCTCCGTTTTCATTGTTGTGTGCTGCATGCTGCACAACCTCGCCATTCTGAGGACCCAGCCATTGCAGGTCCACCTCAGGAGGAGGAAGAGGGAGAGGAGGAGGAGAAGGCGGAGGAGTAGGATGAAGAGGAGGAGGAGCAGCAACAACGTAGGAGGGAGCCACTCAATGTTGCTTCTGCAAGGGCCGTTCGTGATCGCCTCATTACCAATAAATGAGATAGCACATGGCATTTCCGCAGAACAACCATATCATTACAGCCAGCTCGCAGCCCCGAAGCTCAAATGAGAAACATCACAAAATCTGCTATGTTGAAATAAACATTTATTATTCTGTACGTCTCTCTCTTATCAAACACAACCAATAATAAACAAGCACAACAATTTATGAACAAACACATTTTAGTTAGTGAGCCTTCTTCAATGATTTCCCTCCTCTTCGCACTTCCCCTCTCCCAACCCTCCTGCTCCTCCGTAATGTGGCCCCAGTGGCTGCAGCAAGGCTGGTGGAAGGCTGCTGAATCTCAGAGCCAGAGACTGAGATGGCCTTGCAGGATGCCCTTGACCAGCTCTGGGCGTGGAGGGCCCGGCTGTAGACTGCACCAACTCAGCAGTCTGGGCTGGCTGTGTTACAGGCTGTGGCAAGTGCAATGACGGAGTGGCAGTGGTGGGAGCAGGAATGCTGTCATCCTGAGAGAGGACAGCACCTTCCTGCTCGACCGACACACTGCCACTCCCCCGGGGCAGAACCACAGCATCCGGAGCAAACTGCTTGAGCACAGATTGCTGGCCTGCTGCAGCACCGTGAGATCCCCGGTGGACAGTGGTCAACCCAGCTATGATGGCAGCAGCCAGCGCTTGTGTGGCATCAATCTGAGACTGCATAAGAGCAGACTGAGAATGGATGGCACCAACCAAGAACTCAATTTCAGCACTAAGCCGTTGCGTTGCCTCGGCCTGTGCTGCAATAGATGCTACCACCTCACTCATTACACGCGGCATGGGGTCTGGATCCCCACACTCTCCCTGCAAGTCAACCATCCTCTACAAAGAGGCAAGGATGGGTTCAAGGGTTTGCGCACAGATGACAGCTGTGCTGGTGGACTTCTCCACGCTCCTAGCCAGTGCATCCATGCTCTCGGGCACCCTTGCCATTGCACCTATGAGCTCAGTATGCATGCTCATCGCCTGTGTGTTCATTGCTGTGACATCGAGGTCCTCATCCGAGTCCTGTGCAGCAGAGCTTGTGCATGCACTCACCCTCCGGGGAGATGGCCCCTGAGCTTCCCTTCCCCCCATGGCGTTGCTGCAGCCCGCTGGGTCCTGGAGCTTCACTCACATCAGAGCCAAATCCTCTGCTAAGGATGCTGAGGTTCTGCCCCGGGGGAGTGGCAGTGTGTCGGTCGAGCAGGAAGGTGCTGTCCTCTCTTAGGATGACAGCATTCCTGCTCCCACCACTGCCACTCTGCCATTGCACTTGCCACAGCCTGTAACCCAGCCATCCCAGACTGCTGCCGTCCATTCTGAGGTGGTGCAGTCTGCAGCCGGGCTATGATAAATTGACCCTTAGTGTTAGGGGGGATTAAATATGTGGGGTATGGGGATAGGATGGGATATGTTAGGGGGAATTAAATACGTGGGGTTACGGGGGTAGGGTGGGATATGTGTACTGTGGGGATTAAAGCAGGGACAGGGTACTGGATTTGGATGATCAGCCATGATCGTATTGAATGGCGGAGCAGGCTCGACGGGCCGAATGGCCTACTCCTGCTCCTAGATTCTATGTTTCTATGTTTCTATCCAGGCACAGAGCTGGTCAAGGGCATCCTGCAAGGCCATCTGTAGTCTCTGGCTCCCAGACTCAGCAGCCTTCCGCCAACCTTGCTGTAGCCACCGGGGCCACATTACGGAAGAGCAGTAGGGTTGGGAGGGGGGAAGTGCGAAGGGGAGGGAGATCTTTGAGGAAGGCCCACTAACTAAAATTTTTACACCAAATGGGGGAATGTTTGTACTAAAGTTGGATGTGTTTGTAAATATATTGTTCACTTTGTTAAGAATTATTTTGATGTGCTAACAACCAGTTGAGTTTGTTAATAAATTGTTGTGTTTGCTTATTATTGGTTGTGTTTAATAAGACAGAGTTGTGCAGAATAATAAATGTTTATTTCAACGTTACAAATTTCCTCATGTTTCTCATTGGAATTTTGGCTGGTCATAGTGGCTGCGGGATGGCTGTAATGATGTGGTTGTTGAGCCCAAATGCCATCTTCTCTCTCACTCATCTGAAGCGCTGTGTTTTGAGGCACTCACGACCGGCCCTAGTAGAAGCAACATTGAGAGCCTCCCTCGCACGTTGTTGCTGCTCCCCCTCCTCTTCATCCTCTTCCTCCGCCTCCTCCTCCTCCTCTCCCTCTTCCTCCTCCTGAGCCAGTCCACCAATCCCTGGTGGCAATGGCTGGGCCCTCAGAATGGCGAGGTTGTGCAGCATGCAGCACACAACAATGAAAACCGATACTCAGTCAGGGAAGTACTGCAGGGCTCCTCCAGAGTGGTCAAGACACCGGAACCGTTGCTTCAGCACGGCGATCGTCTGTTCGATGAGGTTCCCAGTGGCGCTATGGCTCTCATTATAGGCGAGCTCAGCAGGAGTGTTGGGGTTACGGAGCGGTGTCATCAGCCAGGTGCAGAGTGGATAACACTTGTCCCCGAGCAGCCAGCCGCAAACTTGATGCGGTGGTTGGAACAGTTCTGGGACACCAGTCTGGCACAGGATGAATGCATCGTGGCTGCTGCCAGGATAGCGGGCATTGACGGCGAGGATGCGCTGTCTGTGGTCACACAACAATTGGACGTTCAGAGAGTGGTAGCCTTTGCGGTTGCGGAAAACCTCTGCATTTTGATGAGGTGCCTGCAATGCCACGTGCGCGCAGTCAATTGCGCCCTGAACCATGGGGAAGCCCGCTATCCTTGCAAAGCCACATGAGCGTTCATCTCGAGCCATCTTTTGTTTCTTAACTTGTCCCATTACCATCTCCTTTTGACTTGCACCATCTCTTAATCTCTCTTAATGTCTCTTAATCTCTCCTGCCTTCCATCCTATCACAGACCTTCCCTTTTGTTCTTTCCTCCCCTCCCCCTTTCCCTGCCCCTACACTTGCTTAAAAACCTGTTCCATCTCCAGCTTTTTCCAGTTCTGACGAAGGGTCATCGACCTGAAACGTTAACTCTGTTTCTCTCTCCACAGATGCTGCCTGACCTGCTGAGTATTTCCAGCATTTTCTGTTTTTATTTGAGCGTTCATGCTGTTTGTCTTGGGTCATGGGGAATGAGATGTACTCCTTTCTCCTTCTGTACAGAGCGTCTGTGAGCTCCCGGATGCAGCAATGGACAGCGAACTGGGAGATGTTCGCAATATCCCCTGTTGAAGCCTGAAAGCAGCCGCTGGTGTAGAAATTGAGAGCCACTGTCACCTTCACTGCCACCGACAGACGTGCTGGTCCTGAGCTGAAGCTGGAGCTCTGGTTGCAGGAGGTGGCAGAGCTCTGTGACCACCTCCTTTCTGAAGCGGAGCCTTCTAAAACACTGCTCCTCGGACAGATGGATATATGAGAACAGCTCCCGGAATACCCTGGGAGGGTAAGGTCTCCTGTACAGAGGCCTGTTGGCCCTCCTCCCTCTGACCACGTTTTCCACTCTCTCTCTCCGCCTCCGCTGCCTCTGACAGTGAAGCTGGAGGATGAGGCCCCGTGCCAGTACAGCCCCCATTAACTCTTCTAAATGTGGTAGTACTAAAGATTACAGAAATGGGAACCTGATAAGTGTTGATGACGCCCAAAATTCCTTCAAGTTGGACACTGTTAAATCTATCATAACGCCTTTCTCCCTCTCTCAACCTGCGTAGGCAGAATTGATTGCCGACAGGAAAAAACAGGAAGTGCATGTCTTTAATATCTTCACTGTTCTCCTCCCTCAGCCTCTAATCCAAACGACTTCTCATCTCGGTGATTTCAACCTCCATCTCAATTCATCATGCTCTCTCTCCTCCGAGTTCACTAGCCTCCTATCCTCCCTTAATCTCTCCCTCCATGTAAACTCCTCAACCCAGATTCACGACCTTGCCATCTCTCGTGGCCTCACTACTCCCATCGTGTCAATTGCAGATAAGGCCATCTCTGACCATTTCCTCGTATCGCTCTCCACCCACATCCCCCTTCCATCCACTCCCCCAACTCTACTTCCTTCTGTGTCCGCCCCTGGAAAAAACTCTCTCCCAACTCTCTTACAACTGCACTTATTGAATCCCAACTGTCCAGCCTCTGCCCCTCCATTCACCATGACATTTCTGCAGCTACCGATCTGCTCAACTACACCCTCATCACCATCTTTGATGCCCTAGTCCCTACTAAAACAATTACCCTCTCTCACCTTGGCCGTTCCCCCTGGTACGGCTCTCATCTTCACTCCCTTAAGTCCAAGGGACGCAGACTCGAACGGATATGGCGGACAACTGGTTTAGCCATTCACCACCAGATCTGACTGGCCCACATAAAGCACTATCGGGCCCTGCTCTCGTCTGCCAAAATTGCTCACTATTCCAGAATCATTCTGAAATGCAAAGATAAACCCCGGCTCCTATTCTCTACTGCTAACCGTCTTCTTAAACCCCTCTCCCCTGTCTCCTCCACCCTCATCTCTGATAATAAGTGTGAGGAGCTCATGGACTTCTTTGTCTCTAAGATTGAGACCATCCGTTCAGCTGCCTCTGCCACTTCCCTTCCTTCCCCTAGCCCACTGGGCCAAACTTCCTCTAAAGTTTCCCCCTGCCCTAGCCCTGAACTCACATCTTTCTCCAGTTTCTCTCCGATCTCCCCATATGACCTCTCTGCGCTCATCTTGTCCATGAGACCCACCTCCTGCTCCCTCGACCCGATTCCCACCAAACTGCTGACCACCCAACTTCCTTTTCTGGCTCCCATATTTGCTGATATTTATAACGGTTCTCTCTCCTCAGGTACTGTCCCCCTCTCCCTCAAATCTGCCGTCATCACCCCTCTCCTCCGTCCTTGCAAACTACCGCCCCATCTCCAACCTCCCTTTCCTCTCCAAAGTCCTTGAACGTGTTGTCGCCTCTCAAATCCGTGCCCATCTTTCCCGCAATTCCATGTTTGAATCCCTCCAATCAGGTTTCCGCCCTTGCCACAGTACCGAAACAGCTCTCATCAAAATCACAAATGACATCCTTTGTGACTGTGACAAAGGTAAACTATCTGTCCTCGTCCTTCTTGACATGTCTGCAGCCTTTGACACGGTTGACCACTCCATCCTTCTCCACCGTCATCCAGCTGGATGGGACTGCGCTTGCCTGGTTCCATTCTTAGCTATCTACTCGTACACTAAACATCCGTAAGACAAAGGTCCTCTACCAACCTGCCCCCGCCACACAGCACTGCCCCCCGATTATCAAAATCCACAACAAGGCCTTGGACAACGTGGACCACTTTCCATACCTCGGGAGCCTACTGTCAACAAGGGCAGAAGTCGACGACGAACTCCAACACCGCCTTCAGTGTGCCAGTGCAGCCTTCGGTCGCCTGAGGAAGAGAGTGTTTGAAGACAAGGACCTCAAACCCGGCACTAAGCTCATGGTCTACAGAGCAGCAGTGATACCCGCCCTGCTGTATGCCTCAGAGACATGGATCATGTACAGCAGGCACCTCAAAGCACTGGAGAGGTACCACCAACGCTGCCTCCGCAAGATCCTGCATATCCATTGGCAGGATAGGCGCACCAACGTCAGTGTTCTTGCTCAGGCCAACATCCCCAGCATCGAAGCTTTGACCACGCTCGATCAGCTCCGATGGACGGGTCACATTGTCCGCATGCCTGATACGAGACTCCCAAAACAAGCGCTCTACTCGGAGCTCCGGCACGGCAAGAGAGTCCCAGGTGGGCAGAGGAAACGCTTCAAGGACACCCTCAAAGCCTCCTTGAAAAAGTGCAACATCCCCACCGACACCTGGGAATCCCTGGCCCAAGACCGCACAAAGTGGAGGAGAAGCATCCGGGAAGGCGCCGAACACCTCGAGTCTCTTCGCCGGGAGCAAGCAGAAGCCAAGCGCAGGCAGCGCAAGGAGCGTGCGTCAACCCAAGCACCCCACCCACCCGTCCCTTCAACCACCGTCTGCCCCACCTGTGACAGGGACTGTAGGTCCCGCATTGGACTCATCAGTCACCTGAGAACTCATTTTTAATGTAGAAGCAAGTCATCCTCGGTTCCGAGGGACTGCCTCAGAAGAAGAAGAAGGATGGGACTGCGCTTGCCTGGTTCCATTCTTAGCTATCTACTCGTAGCCAGGGAATCACCTGCAAAGGCTTCTCTTCCCGCTCCCGCATCGTTACCTCTGGTGTCCCTCAAGGATCTATCCTTGGGCCCCTCCTATTTCTCATCTACATGTTGCCCCTTGGCGACATCATCTGAAAACACAGCGTCAGTTTCCACATGAACGCTGACGACACCCAGCTCTACCTCACTGTCTCTTCTCTCGACCCCTCCACGGTCTCTAAATTGTCAGACTGC
Source organism: Squalus acanthias (assembly GCA_030390025.1). NCBI lineage: Eukaryota > Metazoa > Chordata > Chondrichthyes > Squaliformes > Squalidae > Squalus > Squalus acanthias. The sequence goes on along the minus strand of CM059427.1, from coordinate 412,612 downwards.
TTGTCCGACATACAGTTCTGGATGAGCAAAATTTTTCTCCAATTCAATATTGGGAAGATTGAAACCATTGTTTTCGGTCCCCGCCACAAACTCCGTTCCCTAGCCACTGACTCCATCCCTCTCCCTAACATCTGTCTGAGGCTGAACCACACTGTTCGCAACCTTGGTGTCATATTTGACCCTGAAATGAGCTTCCGACCACATATCCGCAGCGTAACAAAGACCGCCTATGTCCACTTCCGTAACATCGCCCGTCTCTGCCCTTGCCTCAGCTCACCCGCTGCTGAAACCCTCATCCATGCCTTTGTTACCTCTAGACTTGACTATTCCAACGCACTCCTGGCTGGCTTCCCACATTCTACCCTACGTAAACTTGAGGTCATCCAAAACTCGGCTGCCCGTGTCCTAACTCGCACCAAGTCCCATTCACCCATCTCCCCTGTGCTCGCTGACCTACATTGACTCCCGGTTGAGCAGCGCCTCGATTTCAAAATTCTCATCCTTGTTTTCAAATCCCTCCATGGCCTTGCCCCTCCCTATCTCTGTAATCTCCTTCAGCCCCACAACTCCCCAAGATATCTGCGCTCCTCTAATTCTGCTCTCTTGAGCATCACTGATTATAATCGCTCAACCATTGGTGGCCGTGCCTTCTGTTGCCTAGGCCCTAAGCACTGGAATTCCCTGCCTAAACCTCTCTGCCTCTCTACCTCTCTTTCCTCCTTTAAGACGCTCCTTAAAACCTACCTTTTTGACCAAGCTTTTGGTCACCTGCCCTAATTTATCCTTATGTGGCTCGGTGTGAAAATGTTTTGTCTTATAATACTCCTGTGAAGCGCCTTGGGAAGTTTTACTACGTTAAAGGCGCTATATAAATACAAGTTATTGTTGTTGTTGTTTAAATAGCGCTTCCCCAGCTCCCAGCCGACTGCAAACCGTCCCCCTCTACCTGTCGTTCCTAACGGCAGGCGCTGAGGCAGGGGGCGAGAATCAATTTCCGGTCCGGGGCGCTACTGGCGCAATGCATGCTTGGATGACGTCACGATCTCTGGGCTCAGGAGATCGTGGTGGTCGTGCTTTGCGCCACCGCAAACCACCAGTTGAATTTCGCGGGCGGTGCTAAAATCGGCGCGCATGGGCGGTAAGTCATTAGTGCCCTGTTAGCGCCCCCCGGAGGCACTAACGGGAGGCGCTAACCAACCGAATTTTTCCCCCTATATTTTGTATCAACATGAATTAGTTTGGCTTCCCATTAACACTAAACTTGGTGAAGCTGCTTAACTGCATCCTTTTTTCCTGCGCAGTACAAGACCACCTCAGTCAGGCTAGTGTCACATAGCTCCGGCTTTGCACCATCGGTTGGGCCGCCTGGAAATTATTTAATATAATTTTTAAATGTTTTAATAGTCCTGCCAGCTCTCTGTTAACATTAAACTTTAATGGGCAGTTCAACACCGCCAAGCAGAGTTCCACGGAAGAAAGGGAACTTGAATTTATACAATATCTTTCACAACCTCAGGATGTCCCAAAGCTCTTCACAGCCCATGAAATACTTTTGAAGTCTGGTCACTGTTATTTTGTAAGCAAACATGGCAGCCAATTTGCACACAGCAAGGTCCCACAAACGGCAATGAGGTAAATAACCAGATAATCTGTTTTTAGTGGTGTTGGTTGAGAGATAAATGTTGACCAGGACACCGGGAGAACTGTCCTGCTTATCTTCGAATAGAACCATGGGATCGTTTATATCCACCTGAGAGGGCAGACGCCATATCTGAAGGACAGCACATTGAACTGTACAGTACTCACTCAGTGCTGCACTGAAGTACCTGACTATGGTGTAATATGGAGCCAGCATTATAACTTATGTCTGTTGGCTTTGCATTGCAGGTTCCGGTGTTAAGTTGGTATCTGTGATATAACAGCATCCTAACATTTACATGTTTCTTCACTGAGCTAATATGAATATTTATCACTCTTTCCTCTTTCCGATTTTATCTATGAGATATTGCAGAGTTTTATTCTCACCTAGGCAAAATTTGTAAACCAAGTTTGAAGGCAACAGTAATACGATTATTATATCACAAAAACTAGCTGCATGTAAATGATAAGATAAGATCATTAAAATATATGCTTTCCAGAGCAATTAGGAATTTCACTGTTTAAGACATTCTTCAAGCAGTTTTGCAAATATTATTTTTTGCATGAAAAATGGAATTGGAGCTGCTTCAGCGATCAAAGTCTTTCAGATTCCTTGTAAAAATAAGTCTGTTCCATTGATCCATGAAATGAATTGGTTTAACATTCCTGGCCTATCGTACCATGCATGTTCCAATCCATGCCAGCCCAGACAGGAGCAGAGTTTTGAAAGCACGGACAGTCTTTATTGTTCTTATGCCAGTACAATGTAAGAACTGACATTCTGATGTCTGATCAAGCCAGAGCTACTGGCATTCACTTTGAAGATGAGGTGTGGTTTTGTCACATCTTTAAAGACCACGCTGTGCAGAAATGTTCATTGACTTTAGTACATGAGTGGATGCATCCTTAAAGGTTAAGAAGATATGTAGTAAGCCCCCTTGGTAGCTCAGTTGGTAAGTACTCTGCCCAATGTGGTATTGACCAACACTGTTGAGGAAGTTTTCAGATTCAATCTCAGGTCTAAGCTAATCTTAGTCAAGGCAACAGTTTATGACCAAAGTTTGCCTCAGAACCCTTGGACGAGCAAATAGGATAAATTAGCCTATGTTCCTGCTCCTGATTACTATCTAGTGAATCCCACCGGAAAGTGTACAGATTAAAAAAAAGGATCAGGCTGGGCGGTAACTTCCTCCCCAACCCCAGGGAGGAGGACTGTGACAAAATACAGGAAGACATTCATTAACTTGCAGAATGGGTGTGCAATTGGCAAATGAACTCCAAAAGGATAGGTGTGAGGTATTACATTTTGGTAGGAAGAATAAGGAAGCCACATACTACTTGGAAAATAAGGCCAGAATTTTCCGTGGTGTCAGTGGGTGGAGTCGGTGGTGGGTTGGGTGGGGAAGTGTTTTTTTTGACAGCGGGTCAGAAACCCGCTGTCAACCCGCCACAACGCACCTTTCCCAATTTGTCGATCTGTCAGTGCTGAGCAGACATGGGCCGGATTTTGCTCACCTCGGCGGGTCTGGGTGGGCGATGTCGGTGGCGGGTCGCGGCCCCGCTGCTGGCTCTAGCCTGCTGTCTAAAATGAATTTACATTGATTGGGTTTGTTAAGCCCGCCCAGTGTAATTCCCGGCCCAATTAGAGGAAGCGTTTCTGGTGACGTCATTCATGACACGTCATCAGCTGGTTTCCTTAAAGGGACCATGGCCAACTTTCTTTTGACATTTGTGCTGTCAGTATTCTACAGCATTGAGGTGCTGCAAACACCGACAATCACTGCACAGAGGCAGAGGGCTGCACCCAGGCTCTCCCATGACTCCCTCCATATGCTTATGGAGGGAGTCAGAGCACGCAGGGAGGTCCTCTTCCGATGGGCGGAAGACACTTTCCCAGGAGACCAAAACAGCTTGGCTGCACATTGCACAGGAGGTCACAAGCAGGGATGCGTTCAGGAGAACCTGGGTGCAGTAGCACTAACATTTCAATGATCTCATTTGATCACGAAACGTCAGTACAAAGTCACACTCAACCTCATCCTGCTGTGCCTCTCATTACATCCTCATCACTCTGCCTTCCCTACCCTAGTCCTGCACATCCTTACTCACACCAACTTACCTTGCACCTCCACCCATCCCTCTCTATCTACATCATCACAGCCCCATCTCACTAGCCATCCCTCACACTCACCCGCATCCTAGTAAAATCATACCAACTAACAACACACAAGGGTAACCACTTGGGTGTTGTATGCAATGTATATGTAAAGTTTCTGTTCATGTGCTGTCAAACATTGAAATCTTTATTTTCAGCACTTTGCAGTCTTGGACAGATTTGTGTGCACCTTTGGAAGTGGCTTAGTGAGTTGCAGTGAATGGTGAGACATAACAGTACCCTCTGCAATGGTGATGAGTGTGAAAGGAATGGCTTGGGCATTGTAGGGATGCTTTATGGTGCTGGTGTGGGTGGTGCCAACCTGGCGCATCAAGTGGCAGCCAGGGTGTACAGCGTAAAGTTATCTGGCCATGATGAGGCCATCCCTGGCCTCCCGGGCAGCAATATGCTCGGGTGCTGATGCCCTCTGTCCTGTGCAGCATCAGGTGATTGCAGAGAAGGTTGGTGGTGTTGTTGTTGATGCTGCTGGTGTTGGGGCTCATCGTGGTCCGATTCTGAGGACCAAAGTGAGACAGTATAAACGGCACCCATGCTGATGGAATTGATGGCAGGTGAAGTAGAGATGACAGAAGCGATCTGTCAATGGTGAGAGAGGTAATGAGGTGAGACTGAATGGAGACTTGTGGAAAGACTTGCAGCATTCTGAATCTGCAGTGGAAATGCTGTGAGGAGCCGCTTGTGGCTGAGTAAAGCGATGATCTGTCAGGTGGGAGCTTATACTTTACATTTGAAGCTGTCGAGTAATCAGCTGGAGCAATGGCCACTGAACTCCTGCCTCAGGTTGACGGATGTGGTCACCGAACAGTGTGTTTCCAGTGGCCATGAAGTTAAAGTTAAAAAGAAAGGTAAAAAAGCCTGTTAAGGGTTTGGTAAGTACATTATAACGAGTTTAATTGGGTCACCCGCCGCTGCATGTCAGGTCTGCTCAGCGCTGACAGACCTGACATTGGGAAAGGTGCATTGCGGTGGGTTGACAGTGGGTTCCCGACCCGCAGTCAAAAAAAAACACTTTCCCACCCGACCTGCCACCGATCCCGCCTGCTGACACCCCGGAAAATTGCAGCCTAAGTGTCTAAATGGGGTAGAGGAGCCGAGGGATCTGGGGGTACAGATACACAGGTCACTAAAAGTAGCGACACAGGTTAATAAGGCCATAAAAAAAGCAAACAAAACACTGGGGTCATTTCAAAGGGATAGAATTGAAAAGCAGATAACTTATGTTAAACTTGCGTAGAACCTTGGTTAGACCACATTTGGAGCACTGTGAACAGTTCTCATCTCCATATTATTAAAGGATATAGAGGTGCTGGACAGGGTGCAAAATAGATTTACCAGGATGATACCAGAACTGAGAGGTTATACCTATCAGGAAGATTGAACAGGCTGGAGCTTTCTCTAGAAAAGAGAAGACTGGCGGGTGACCTAGTAGAGGTCTTTAAGATTATGAAAGGGTTCGATAGGGTAGACGTAGAAAAGATGTTTCCACTTGTGAGGAAGACCAGAACTAGGGGCCATGAATATAAGATAGTCACTAACAAATCCAATAGGGAATTCAGGAGAAATTTCTTTACCCAGAGAGTGGTTAGAATGTGGAACTCACTACCACATGGAGTAGTTGAGGTGAATAGCATAGATGCATTTAAGGGGAAGCTAGATAAACACATGAGGGAGAAAGGAATGGAAGGATATGGTGATGGGTTAGATGAAGAAGGGTGTGGAGCATAAACACTGGCATGGACCTGTTGGACCGAATGCCCTGTTTCTGTGCTGTAAAAATTATGCAATACTAGGTAATGAAAGGAAACTGTGGGGTAGATTTTGACTTTCTGTGTAAGTGTAAAATAGGTGATAGCCAATCGGCAGCCTGTTTTGCATCTCTGTAAAATGAGCTGCAGATTTGTTATCACCTGCTTTACACTATGGCACAAAGTTAAAATCTACCCCATACCCCCATGTGTCATAGCCATATCACTGAAGTCAGTTTTCATTTTGAAACTCTCTTGGATTGAGATTGTGACTTATTGAGATAATTTGCAACTCCCTAACATGACGAGGTTGGAAAGCTTGAACCTCAGTTTCTGCAGTAGCCTTTTTCTGTACTCAAGATGTTTGTAGGCGATCCAAACACCTTCCGCGTGGCAGGAGTGGAATTCATTGCAGTGGAAATAATGATAAGCGGATGAGCAATCATTGCTGAATTCCATCACATATACTGAAAAGGGAGCTGTATCATTAATCCTTATTTGATATGGATGACTGGTGCTTAACATGAACGTAACTAAGTACCGGTTTGAGATCTAATTGCTTTTCTACTAAATGTTTAAAGAAAAATGTGAATGGTATTTAGTAAATAATAACTACACGAAATAGTTTTAATCGAAAGGACAAGGTATAATTGTCCTACAATATGAATAAGTTGCTGTGATCTGAAAAAACACATAGTTACAAAGTAAAAATAAATCCTGCATCAAATCATTTGATGTGATCTGAATTAGACTGGGGCCTAGAAATTCGGGGGTTTAACGCCACCCGTTATCACCATAATCGGGTGAAAAAATGGCGGCGGGTCCTGCGACAGCTGCCATTTTGGGATGGCTGGCAGCGCTGCCGATAGAAGAGATCGCTGAAATGGTTGAAATTAATCAGATCGTGACGTCAGTCAGTGTGCAACACTTACCAGCATGCCTTAACAACGACTAGCTGAGCAAGTGTTGAGAAGCAGAAAAGAGGCACCAGCAATGATATTCAAAGGGATCATCAGCAATCACTTGCACCTGACCTGTTTATGCAATTTGACTGGCTCTGTGCTACTTTCTGCAACTCCACCAGCTTTATTAACTTCTTTCAAGGTTCTAGGGTAACAGGGAGTGTTAACTTATTTTTTAAAGGCTTCTGCTCACAACACTTGCTCACAGTCATGGGGGCCGTACTGGCAGTCGACCTCGTGCTCCAGGATCTTCAGCAAAGGGAGCGGAGGCAGCGAAGAAAAGGAGAAGATGCGCACAGAGGGAGGAGGAGGAGGCCCAGGAGGGCTTTCAACAGGAAGCCTTGCCCACCTAGGGTTTTCAGAGAGCACTTCTCTTACATCTACTTAAGTGAGGAGCAGTGGATTAGGAGGCGACGCTTCATCAAGGAGGTGGTCACAGAACTCTGTCACTTCCTGCAACCAAACCTGCAGCCTCAGACCAGGGCGACCACGGCTCTCGCAGTGGCAGTCAAGGTCACCGTGGCCCTCAATTTCTTCACCAGTCTGCAGCATGAGACATCACTAACATCTTACAGTTCGCCGCCCATTGCTGCATCCGCGAGGTCACTGAGGCTCTCGACAACCAGGAGAAGGGACTACGTTGTCTTCTCTTTGAGCAGAGAGAAGCAGGACGAGTTGCATGTGGCTTTGCCAGGATAGTGGACTTCCCCATGGTGCAGGGCGCCATCAATTGCACACACATGGCTTTTTGGGCGCCACATAACAATCCTGAGATTTTCCGTAACCTCAAAGGCTACCACTCACTAAATAAGCAGGTGGTGTGTGACCACACCCAGCGATTCCTCAATGTCAGTGCCCGCTATCCTGGCAACAGCCATGATGCCTTCACCTTGCGTCAGTCAGGTGTGCCAGCAATCTTCCATCCACCACAGCCGACTCGAGGGAGGCTGCTCGGAGACAAGGGTTATCCGCTGTCCACCTGGCTCATGACTCCCCTCCGGAGTCCCAACACTTGTGCCCGGCACTCATATAATGAGAGCCATGTTTCCACCAGGAACATCATCGAGCAGACCATCGGGCTACTGAAGCAATGGTTCCGCTGCCTTGACCGTTCGGGAGGAGCCCTCCAGTACTCGGCAGAGTGGGTGTGCCTTTTCGTGGTGGTCTGCTGCCTGCTTCACAACTTGGCCATCATGAGGGTGCAGCCCTTGTCACCAGAGATTACAAGCCCACCTCAGGAAGAGGACAAGGGAGAGGAGGAGGAGGAAGAGGAAGGAGGGAGGGAGGAGGTAGGCAGCCAATCACCCATCCAGATGGGCTGTCTATGGATGGCACATCAGACTCCGATTCCACTGAATGAACCCCCCGATCCCCTTTGCTCACTACATCCCCATCATATTATCCCTGTGTCATGGAATATCACAGCGTCCTCCTGGGCACAAAGCTGAAATGAGAGACACCACAAAAACAAAATTAATAAATTTATCAAAAATCAGCGAACACAAATTTACAGGAAAAATATTAACGAATCACCCTTAGTGCCTGTTGTTCGTGTGCCTTTTCCTACTCAAGTGCTCCTACAAAGTGCTCCCCCAGTGGCTGCAGCATGGCTGGTGGAAGACTGCTGAGTTTCCATGCAGGAGACTTCAGATGATCTTGCAGGATGACCTCAAGCAGCTGTGGACCTAGAAGGCCCGACTGTAGACTGCACCACCTCGGCATGGGCGGTAGCAGTCTGGGCTGGCTGGCTGACAGCCACAAGGGCAATGGCGGAGTGGCAGTGATGGGAACAGGAATGCTGTCATCCTGAGAGAGAAATGAGAAGTCGCACAACACCAGTTTATAGTCCAACAGATTTATTTAAAATTATAAGCTTTCGGAGCTGTCGCCCCTTCCTCAGGTAGAGTTACTGTGAGACAATCTACCAGAATTCACAGAATATAAACACAGAGAAAATGCAGAGATTCAATCTTTCCCTACATCAAAGACACACTAAGAGCACAGCCAAGACAATGAGATGTGTCCCAGGGGGTCCAACGTGTCAAAACACCTGCTGGTTGCATATCATTTCCATTTGGGTTTGTTTCTTGTGTTTGTTTCTTGTGTTTGTTTTTTTAAAAAGCTGGAAAGACCTGAGAGAGGACAGCAGGTTCCAGCTCCACTGACCCACTGCCACTCCCCTGGGGCAGCACCTCAGCATTCCTAGTAATCTTTTGGAGGTCAGATTGCTGGGCTACTGCGACACCCTGCAAGCCCCGGTCGACACTCATAAGCCCAGCCACGATGGCAACAGTCAGAGCTTGGGTGCCTTCAAGCTGAGACTGCATGAGAGCAGTGTGAGTTTCGACGGCACCAAGCAGAAACTGCATGAGAGCAGTCTGCGCTTCCGCTGCAGCACTAAGACATTGGGTTGCTTCCGCCTGTGCTGCAATAGCAGCTGCGACATTACTCATCATGCGCATCATCACGACACAGTCTCTTTGGGAGTGTACCATCATTTCCAGGCTGGAAATCCTGGGCTGCAAGTTCTGTGCAGAGCCCTGTGCAATGTTGGAGGTGGACTCCTCCACACTCCTTGACATTACCGAGATGCTCTCTGGCAGGCTTGCCATTGCACCTATCAATTCGGTATGCATACCCATCACCCTTCTTCTGAAGGCTGCCCCATCGAGGTCCTCATCTTGAGTCCTGTGCAGCAGAACTCACGTGCAAACCTGTCCTCCGGGGAATTGGCCCCCGAGCTTCCTACTTGTGCCTGATGCCTCACCCTGTGCAGATCCTGCTACTACACCAGCCTCTAAAGCACGCAAAGTGCAATATCTGAGCTGGTGGCTGCGAGTGACAGATGCAGTGACGCGGTGTCTTCTTCCTACTCTTCTTCTGCTTCGCTCTCTTCCATGACCTCAGTGACAGGCTGTTCGGGTGCTTGTTGATTATCTGAAAGCAGAAAGGCACAAGAGTCAGGTTATGGTGAGTGGAGCGGGGGGGAAAGCCAGATATGCATGCATGCATGAGTAACTTGAAAGTAAGAAGAGATTGGGGGATGAGGGGGAAGTGGGATGTGAGAAGAAGGATTAGGAATGAACACTTCATTGTTGTCCCCAAGGGGTTCAACCTCGCCGGTTGCCAGGGCCTCTACTACATGCCACCCAATGAACTGGAGAACTCACGCCTTGAGCTGGCTGAAGTCCTGCATTTCAGCCTGCCCCCCACCTGTCTGTAGCTGCTCCCAGCAATTATGTGCCAGCTTGGCCTGCTAGAGAAAGAGAAGCATGTGAGTGAGTTTAGTGCAATGTGTTTGGGTGATGTGCCTGCCATAGTTGAATAGCTGTCAGTGTGTGCAAGGTGTGAGATGTGGGTGTGAGTGTTACAGCAGTGGTATGGTTGTGAGGGTGAAGTGAAGCTATGTTTGTGAAGTGTGAGTGGTAATAGATAGAGATTGTTGGTAGGCAAGTGCTGGGGGTGTGATGCATTGAGTAGTGTGTGAGGCTTGTGGTGGAGATGGTGGTATGTGGCATTTGCTGAAGCCTTCACTCACCTTGACCACCCGTGTGAGGTCTTTAAAATTCTTCCTGCACTGTACAGCGGACCTTGGCATCACAGTACTTGCCATTACATGATTGGCTATCTCCTGCGACATGGTACGGGAGGTGTACAGCAAGGGCTTCTTGTCACTTTGGTGGTAGAGTACAGCCCACCTCCTCTCCACAGCCACAATGAGTACCTCCAGAGCTTCGTTGGAGAACCTCCTGACTCTCTCCCTGTTATCACACTCTGCCACTTCCACTTCCAGTTCTGCTTCCACTTCTGCTTGGGGTTGCAACTGCCCTGAGAATGCACCTCCTCTTTAAGTAGCGGAAAAAGCCTGTGGCACACATGACTGTGAATTAGACTGGCCCTGATATTGGTCCACCTGTTAAGCCAATGAACAGCAGTTTTAGCGCTGAAATCTTGACTATAATCATGTTAATGAGGAGTGAGCACGAATTTTGCGTGCTACCTAGACCATTTTGAGGTGGCGCAGCTTAACATCGTTTGGCCTTAACACTGCCCGTTTCATGTCTGCATCCAATTTCTAGGCCAATATGTTCCAAACAGTAATAGGACTCTGTTATTTCATGTTATTCCCTCTCTCCTGTAATTGGGTTAAGTGGAAAGAATTTGGGTAGTTTCAACCCTGTGGGCTTGAGCACTAAATTGACAGCTTCAGAGAGGCTCCAAGGATGGTCGGTGTGGGAGACAGAGATGTCAGATTGGTGCAATAGGCAATGTTCTTCTGAGGTGAATTTATGCTGTTGGTGTAGAGTACAGCGGAATATAAGGAGACACTGTCAACACAGAGGGAGCTACAGCAAGAGTAAGAAGAGTAAGAGCAGTCATTATGGTACTCAGTAGCAACTCTGAAAGATATTACAACACATGATTTGAGGGAATAATAAAAGGCCTGTTTTTTAAAAGCTAAAAGTAGTAAGATAAATTACATTTTAAATCAGAGACAATGGGGGAAAAATTCAGTTGGTTGCACCTCCCGTTAGCGCCTTAAGAGGGCGAAATTAACTAGACATTTTGTGGCGGCGCTAAACACTACCGCCACGATCTTCTGCGCCGGCAGATCGTGACGTCAGTCGAGTGCGCAACGCCCCGGTAGCGCCCCGGAGCGGATATTGAGTGGCGCCCCCTGCCTTACCGCCTGCCACTAGCAACGACAGGTTGAGGGGAGCGTTTTGCAGTCAGGAAGGGACTGGGGGAGTGCTATTTAAAGGTGACCGCTTCCTGCCTTTTTTAGTTGGTGTCATTTTTGCACCATACATTCTGAGAGAGAGAGAGAGAGAGAGACTTCTGGAGAGATTCAACGCTGTGTGAAGGAGTTTTGGGTACTGAGCAGCACTTTGCAGGTTCATTTTGATTTGCCCTTCCTTGCATCTATTTAGAAGAGACTGTGGGAGCTGCACTCTGAGCTCTTTCCCTGGTACTCTCCATTGTTCTTTCCAGCAGATTTGATGTACAGGTCTCGCCAGGCCGTGATTCAAGGCTGCAATGAGCAGGATGTGGATGGAGAGCAAGATCAACCCTCCCCTTTAAGAACTGGCTGGTGCCATTGTGTCTGTGTTCCATTGCTGACTGACATCACATGAGTTTCACCAGCGCTCTGAGGTAGCGCCTCGCTCCTCAGCCTTTGCGCCTTAAGACAGGTGTGAAGCGCCTGATTTAGTGCTCCAATCACCTCCAGGGGCGATAAAAGTCAAGTTTGCAGTCGGAGGCGATAATTAGCGCCAGGTGCTAATGTTTGCGCCCGGCCGATAATTGCGCCCCAAATGGGGTGATACTGAACTTTTCCCCCAATGAAGCCTTTTTTTGTGCAGAATACCTTTCCAGAACAAAATACATATAAGTTTGAATCCAGTCAGTATTTAAAGGGATTTAAATGCATTTTGTAGTGTATATTAAGCATTCACGAATGTAAATGATGAAGTTTTCTAGAATCATAGAATTTTACAGCACAGAAGGAGGCAATTCACCCATCGTGACTGTGCCAGCTCTTTGAAAGAGCTATCCAATTAATCCCACTCTCCCGCTCTTTCCCCGCAGCCCTGCGATTTTCTCACCTTCAAGTATTTATCCAATCCCCCCTTTTGAAAGTTACTATTGAATCTGCTTCCACCGCCCTTTCAGGTAATGCATTCTATGTAAAGTAAGTAGTGATTTTAAAAACATATTTACCAAAGAAGAATTTTGTGGAAAAGACACAGAAACTAAGTGAAATTAAATGACATATTTATTTACGAATGATGATACTTTACACAGAGAAAGGCTTCCAATTTCTGAGACTGTTTAGAATTCTCTAATACAGCCTGAAAGACCCGATAGTTGAGTTACTAATATAACCGGTGAGGATATTAACAAATGTGGCTGAATTTCCCATTTTTTAATTCATTTTTAAATTATATTTTCAATCTTTTACATTTACAGATTTAGATTTCATGAAGCCATTCTACATTTTCATGACGTGTTTATGGGAGGAGTACATTCCTAGTTTAAGGTTTCTTGGCACAGCTGGGCTGGGAGAAGTGCATGGTAAGGGTTAAAACAGTTGGTTTATTCTGGGTCCTTGGTCCATCTATGTTGGAGAACAAAGGATCCTGCTTACTAGTGATGCTGTTTATTAGAGACACCGTCTATCGGTGGACCTCTGCCAGCTTAATCCGCCTCTTGTGCTATTTGTCTTTCTCACTTTAGAACGTAGTTTAGGTGTTGGGGCGAGTGGGATCATTTTATGGACAGCTAAGTGAAATTGTTCACTTAACATCCCATGATCTAAGTTTTTTATTTACAAGAGCCTCCAGTATGTTTGAAACTTTTATTTTAATTACTTAACAAAATAGCTCTTGACATTTGCGTCATTTGACTATCGGCCTTTCAGCTGCATGCCTTTTTGATAATTTTGCAATTTATATATAATGTAGAAAGACAATTTTAAATGAAAGTGAATAAATGCCTTTTGCCCACTGTGGAGTACTGTGAACTAGAGTCAAAAGACCTGGTCACAAGACACCAGTGAGATATCTAACTTTGAAATATTTTCACTCACCCAACAGAATACAAGGTCCCCTGCCCTACTACCTCTGAGTTGCACATCAGTGCACCCTGTGGCAGCTTCACTTACGATGTACTGTAATACAGCAGAGCTTTTTAAAGATCACAGTGCATTGTACATTAGTCCATTGATGTGTGTCAGATGCAAAGCCCTGGAGAACTAATCTCAGCAGCCTGCTCAACAGTGACCCCGGATAGGAATGAATTGTCTGCCAACCCAATCAGACCTGTATTATGGACTTGGTATGGAAGAAAATAGCAAAGTCAAAGAGAATAATATATAAAATGGGAGGGGCTGGAGGAATAATGAAAAGCAATAAACAACAATTAAATGATGTTTATGATCAATCTCTTAGGTATTTCATAAAACTTAACTGTTACGTTGATTTACCATCTATGAAATAAATTTGTTGTTGCGAGCAGCTATATTACTATAATTTTCTATTGTATAATCTTTCCTTTTCAGATGTTAGTTCAGAATAAGCATATATTTTGATGTTCGACAAAAGGAAATGATTTGAATCACTTTATTAGAATTTTGTACAGTTATGTTGATGGAAACAACATCAGAAATCCCTCATACGCCTGAAAGACCCGATAGTTGAACAAGATCCGCCCCAGTCACTGAATCTCCTGTATTCACCGGGTCTCATGAAGTACTGGCGGCCTCTGTAGTTGGGATGTTCATAGAAGTTCCAGTAACCGTCCATCACATGGCAGGAGTGAATGTCACGGTAGCGGAAACGATCGTAGACAGATGGACAGTCATCCATGAATTCCATCATCTGTCCTCCAAAGTCAGGCCTCTCGTAAATCTTCATTCTGTAGTTTCCACCTCGATACTGTAATATTAAAGTATTTGATGAGTTATAAGATCTTTTTCTTTTATGCAATGGGAAAATAATTTTTATCAATTGCTCACTGTACCATAAAATAGTTGGGGGGGAAAATTCAGTTGGTTGCGCCTCCCGTTAGCGCCTTAAGAGGGCGCTAATGGGGCGCAAAGCATCTAGCGCACAGGCGCGGCGATGTTTGCGCCGCTCGCGAAATTAACTAGACATTTTGCGGCGGCGCTAAACACTACCGCCACGATATCCTGCGCCGGCAGATCGTGACGTCAGTCGAGTGCGCAATGTCCCGGTATCGCCCCGGAGTGGATATTGAGTGGCGCCCCCTGCCTTACCGCCTGACGCTAGCAACGACAGGTTGAGGGGAGCGTTTTGCAGTCAGGAAGGGACTGGGGGAGCGCTATTTAAAGGCGACCGCTTCCTGCCTTTTATTGTTGGTGCCATTTTTGAACCACGCATTCTGAGAGAGAGAGAGAGAGACTTCTGGAGAGATTCAACGCTGTGTGAAGGAGTTTTGGGTACTGAGCAGCACTTTGCAGGTTCATTTTGATTTGCCATTCCTTGTATCGATTTAGAAGAGACTGTGGGGGCTGCACTCTGAGCTCTTTCCCTGGTACTCTCCATTGTTCTTTCCAGCAGATTTGATGTGCAGGTCTCTCCAGGCCGAGATTCAAGGCTGCAATGAGCAGGATGTGGATGGAAAGCAAGATCAACCATCCCCTTTAAGAACTGGCCCGTGCCATTGTGTGTGTGTTCCATTGCTGACTGACATCACATGAGCTTCGCCAGCGCTCTGAGGTAGCGCCTCACTCCTCGGCCTTTGCGCCTTAAGACAGGTGTGAAGCGCCTGATTTAGCGCTCCAATCACCTCCAGGGGCGATAAAAGTCAAGTTTGCAGTCGGTAGCGATAATTAGCGCCAGGCACTAATGTTTGTGCCCGGCCGATAATTGCGCACCAAATGGGGCGATACTGAATTTCTCCCCCTTGATCTTTTGAGTACTATGGGGAAAAATTCGGTATCGACCATTTTGGGGCGCTAACATCGCCTGGGAACTAACTTTAGTGCCAGCGACGGCAAAATTGAGTTTTAGTACCCCAAGAGGGAAGTGGAGCGCTAAATCAAGCGCTACTCACTTCTCTTTGGGCGCTACCTTCAGAGCGCTAATCAAGTTCCGACGCTGTCAATTAGAAAGTTGTCAGACAGACTGGCGCCTTCCAGTTCTTAAAGGGGAGGTTTTATCATGCCTCACTCTGATCATTGCTGCTTGTGAATTAGGTCTGCAAGGAGCTGCAAGCCTTCAGTCAAAGAAGTCATGGCTGATCAGAGGCCCAGGGAGAGAGCTCGCCGGTTCAGCGACCACACTTTGAGGTTCTGGTAGCGGATGTGGAACACCGACAGGCAGTGCTCTTCCCGGACACTGGCAGGAGGCTATTGCCGCAGGACTTTAGGAGGATGTGGAGGGAGGTCACCCAGGACGTGTCAGCCAGAAGTGTGGTCCACAGAACTCTCACCCAGTGCTGGAAGAAATGCAACGACCTCACTCGGGCGGTCAGGGTGAGTACATACTTCAAAAACCTCTACATGTCACCATCTCAACCTCACTCTGTGCACACACTGTATAAACCGCCACATCCCCAACACTCACCCACCATCTATACCCACCTACTAAAAGTCACATCCACATCTCACGCCTTGCATACATTAACAGCTATTCAACTATGGTAGGCACATATGCCAAACACATAGCTGCACACTCACTCACACGCTTTCCTTTTTCTTGGAAGCCAAGCTTGTTCACAACAGGAGGGAGCAGCTACGAACGGGAGGAGGTGAGGCGGACCTGCACCCCCTTACAGACCTGGAGGAGCACATGCGCAGCATCATTGGGGCCCAGGTTGTGGGCGCTGTGGCTGTCGGAGACGCGACCCCCTTGGGGACAACAACGGTATGTTCATCACGTCTCCCTCTTCTCTCATACCACTTCCCCCTCACACCACAAGCCTTTCCCACTTTCCATCCAAGTATACTGTCTTCATTCCTTGCTCCCTTCCTGTCCCCCTCCCCTGACCTTTACCCCACTCTTGTGCCTTTATGCTTTCAGATAATCAGCCACCAGATGACCAACCTGTCCCTCAGCCTCCCAGTGGCAGTGATGCGGGAGAGGAGGAGGAAGAACAAGCCAGAGCCTCACTGCCTGTGTCTCCCGAGGGCGAGAGGTCCGATAATGGGGCGACGCGGCCGCTGGAGGGGAGCCTAGTAGATGGGTCTGATGTGGGTGAAGCTCTAGGACCCAGCGGGCTGCAGCAATGCCACGGGGAAAGGGAAGCTCGGGGGCCATCTCCCTGGAGGGTGAGTACGCGTGCAAGTTCTGCTGCACAGGACTCAGATGAAGACGTCGATGTGGAGGCGTTGACCAGACGGGCGATGGGCATGCACACCGAGCTCATAAGAACAAAAGAACATAAGAAATAGGAGCAGGAGTAGGCCATTTGGCCCTTCGAGCCTGCTCCGCCATTCAATAAGATCATGGCTGATCTTCTACCTCATCTCCACAAATAGTTCAGTTCGATAAGAAAGAGTTGTGTTTGTTAATGGACGGCGAACTGCGAAATCTTTGCAATATCCCCTGTTGAAGCCTGGAAGGAGCCGCTGGCGTAGAAATTGAGAGCGACTGTGACCTTAACTGCCATTGAGAGAGACGTCCTGGTCCTGAGCTGAGGCTGGAGTCTGGCTGCAGGAGGTGGCAGAGCTCTGTGACCACCTCCTTGCTGAAGCGGAGCCTTCTAAGGCACTGCTCCTCTGAGAGATGAATGTAGGAGAAGTGCTCTCGGAAAACCCTGGGAGAGTAAGGCCTCCTGTTGCGAGGTCTGTGGGCCCTCCTTCTACCTCTGGCCAAATTTGGCAATCTCTGTCTCTGCATCCGCTGCCTCTGACGTAGTTGCCGGAGGGCAAGGTGGAGCGCCAGTACAGCCCCCATAAATGAGAAAAGAGGACGTAGAAATGTTCAGGGCAATACAAGTGAAGAAACTGTTAGAGCAGCAACAAAGCAAAAATGGAGAAAATGTGAACGCAGCCAAAACGCTATCTGACAAGCCAGCAATGAATCTGACCTCCCAATGAACCGGTAAGTAATCCCTTTAAATAGCGCCCCGGGAGCGACAAACCCAGGTATCGACGCCTGCTATTTCTGTCGTTCTCAGCGCCAGGCAGTAAGTCAGGGGAAGTGACTGAATTTCGCATCCGGGGCGCTAACGGGGTGTTGCACACTCATTGAAATCACGGTCTGAGCGGCGCTAGATTGCCAGGCACTAAGTGTTAGCGCCGTTGCTAAATGCCGACTGAATTTCACTGGAGGCGTTGGAATCGCCGCGCCTGGGCAATAAGCTGAATAAGCTGTTAGCGCCCCACCTGGGTGCTAACAGGAGACGCTAAGGTACCGAATTTCTAGCCCTAAGTGTTTTTCAGCTTTTAAAATAGCATTCTTCCCATGAGATGGAAAACTAAGATTTTTTTTTGGAACTTCTAACAGATGCTTGATGGTGTGTTAAGAGCATTCCAATCCAAAGGATCTTCCTTATTTTGGGAAAAACATTTAAGAAAAAAATAGATATTTTTGAGTATGAATCTGCAATGCAGTCTAATTAATATGAATGGAACATTAGAATAAGAAATACAGAAACATTTAAATAAGCCAACTCATGTGTATTAGTGATAGTTTTAACTTAATTTTTTAAAGTTGTTATCAAGAATATTTGATAGATTTTATATAGCGTTCAGTAAACTTACGTATGGGTAGGTGTGACATGACCCGATGCTGTCATTGAATCCCATCCAGCGCTGGTAGTCAGGATATTCTCCCCTGCTCAGAGCATACTGGTATCCCATGTAATTGGGTCTCTCATACACCACCCACCAGTCACTCTCAACACGGATGGAGTTACAGCGGCTGAAGTAAGGGGACAGGTCAGCACAGTCAGTACTGCACTCGTAGTGCCGACCCTGGAAGTTCCTGTCCTCGTAAAAGATGATCTGTGGGGAAAAATAATGTTTGATAAGTAAGCAAGCCTCAGCATTTTGAAGGTAATTACTAAAACTGCTAGCATATACTGAGATAAAAATCTACCTTTCCCATTTTAAGATTGTGTAGAGTCAAGAGCAACACTATTTTGAGGCCTACAGAATCGGCGACCTTTTATACACACCAGAAAATGCACTGTAGGAAAATCTTTATCAGTTAAATGGCTACACTGAATTGTTCCCAGCATGCACTTCACTCTGTAAAGGAGTGCCATTCATGATTTTGAACTGGTGCTACTTTTTTTGTAATCTCTTTGTAACTTCTAGGCTTTTTGTACAAAAAGAACTTCGCTTCTAAGTGATTTACTACAATGAGCTTTCTGGAATCCTCCAAACTGAGCAATAGCAGCCTCAGCGAAAACATCCTGGGATATGACAGAACCCTTTTCACCAAAGGTTTCTATGTGGACAGTGCGGGCTGCAAAATGAATAACGTGGGTGCTGAAATGCCAGTATTTCTCCATTTTTTACTCATGTCCACTCTTCTTTTGCTCAATGGATCAAAGGCAGGAATTTCAGTCTCTGATTACTTTAACTACTGATTGTTTTTGCCAGTTGGCCTCTACTTTAACTGGCGATGATTTTGATTTTATATTCCTGAAAAGGAGCAAAGTGATTTTAAAAGCATTCACATTGTGTGTGATTCAGAGTAATTCATAGACAAATTTTATATCAATTCACCCTGAGGAAAGAAGGGAAGAGGCTCGAGTGGAGCATAATCGCCGGCATGGACTGGTTGGGCCGAATGGCCTGTTTCTGTGCCGTATATCCTCTGCAATCTTAAGAGTTGGATGCACCTGTTCTTTATTATAATGTCTGGAGGTAGAGTTTCCGCTTTGGGCGCAATCGGGAAATTGCGCCCAAAATGTGCTTGAAATTGCATTGGTTAGATTACGCTTCAAGTTCCTGCTCAAATTCATTTGCATAATCACAAACGTAAAATCTTCCACGAAGCAGTACAATCGGACAGCGTTATAGAATATAAACTTTTGTTTTCCTTTAAAAAGTATTCCTTGATATTTAAGAGTGGTAACCTGTTGTAGTTTCATTAATACAGCTGAAACCGAGTTTATCACCAAAAATATGCATTTTTGTTAAGTGTGTCCGATCCTCCACCTGTGAGTAACCTGATTTAAATAAAAATGACTTAGAAAGAATTATGTTGAACCATTAAACAGTTTCATTGGTGTACACTAGTCAGTTTCTAAATGAATTCAATATTTTTTGATATGAAAAGACTTTTGAAATGTGCGCGTGTGCTGACGAACATTAGCACAATTCGAAGAGCCTCACCACGTGCAGAACCCGTCTCTAACCTACCTTCTTAGGTCTGCAGAGTGCCAATATCTGAGCTGGTGGCTGGGAGCGACAGATCGAGTGACGGTGTTTCTTCTTCACCATCACTCTCCTCTATCTCTTTCACCACTGTTTGGCCAGATTGGATTTCTTGGCTCTCTGAAATGAGAAAGGCACAAGGTTAGGGTTGTGGTGAAGGGTGTGTGGAGGGGGGCGGGCGTGGGGGGGGGGCGGGGTTTCGGGGGGAAGCAAGATATGCATGCTTGCACCATCTAAAGCTTTTAAGTCAGAAGAGATTGTGGGATGAAGGGGAAGTGGGATGTGAGAAGGAGGATTAGGTATGAGGATACCGTCATCTTCAATGGCCATGGCCTCAGTCACAGCCACTCCAATTATGCCGAGCACCATCTCCTCGAGTGAACTCAGGATATGGAGGTGCGCATGTCCCCCTCCTGTTAGCTGCCATTGTCTACAATTGTGTGCCACCTTGCCCTGCAAGAGAGAAGGAAGTGTGTCAGTGAATATGGTTCACTGTTTGGTTGATGTGGCTGTCATGATTGAATAGCTGGCAGTGTGTGCAAGCTGTGAGATGTGCGTGTGAGGTTTGTAGCAGTGGTAAGTGGTGAGGGTGAGATGGAGCATATGAATGTGAGGTTTGAGTTGTGATTGATAGAGATTGTTGGTAGGTGAGTGAAAGCGGAATGGTGAATTGAGCAATGTGTGAGGCTAGTTGTGCAGTTGCTGGGATATGGCATTTGAAGCTGCATTCACTGACCTTGACCACTCGTGTGAGGTCACTGAACTTCTTCCGGCACTGCATCCAGGCAACACTGTTGGCATTGACCTCAGTGGCTATCTGCTCTCACTGCCTTTGCAGTGTCTGTTGGGAGGGCTTCCTGGAGCCCTGTGGAAACAGAAACTCTCTTCTCCTCTCCACCTCCTGTACTAAGGTCTCCAGTGCGGCCTCATAGAGTCATAGTCACAGAAGGAGGCCATTCGGCCCATCGAGTCCGTGCCGATTCTCTGCAGAACAATCCAGTCAGTCCCATTCCCCTGCTCTATCCCCGTAGCCCTGCAAGTTTATTTCCCTCAAGTGTCTATCCAGTCTCCCCTTGAAAACATTGAGTGTCTCCGCTTCAACCACGTCCGTCGGCAGCGAATTCCAGGTCATCACCACTCGCTGTGTAAAAATGTTTTTCCTCACGTCCCCCTGTATCTCTTGCCCAAAACTTAAATCTGTGTCCCCTCAGCCTTGTACCATTAATTAGTGGGAACAGCCTTTCCCCGTCTAGCCTATGCAAACCCGTCATAATCCTGTGCACCTCTATCAAATCACCCCTGAACCTCCTTTGCACTAATGAAAACAAATCCAGCTTCTCCAACCTGTCCTTGTAGCTAAGATCTCCCATCCCCGGAACCATTCTGGTAAATCTCATCTGCAGCCTCTCACAAGGGCCTTCACATCCTTCCAAAAGTGTGGTGACCAGAACTGGACTCAATACTCCAGTTGTGGCCTAACCAGCGCTTTATAAATATTCAGCATAACTTCTCTACTTTTGTACTCAATACCTCTATTTATGAAGCCCAAGATCCCATATGCTTTGTTAACCACTTTCTCAATATGTCCTGCCACCTTCAGAGACCTATGCGCATTAATTCCCAGGTCCCTCTGTCCCTGCACACTCTTTAAAACTGTGCCATTAAGTGTATATTGCCTCTCCCTGCTCCTTCTGCCAAAATGCATCACCTCACCCTTCTCTGTATTAAATTCCATCTGCCACTTGTCTGCCCATTCTGCTAGCCTTTCTATGTCCTGTTGCAGTCGATTGATGTCATCATCACTGTTTACCACACCCCCAAGTTTGGTGTCATCGGCAAATTTAGAAATTCTACTCTGTATTCCAATATCCAGGACATTTATATATATATCAAAAAAAGCAGTGGCTCCAGCACTGACCCTTGAGGAACAACACTGTCTACCATCCTCCAGTCTGAAAAACAGCCATTTGCCACAACTCGCTGTTTTCTGTCCTTAAGCCAATTCCTTATCCAAGCTGCCACTGACCCACCTATTCCACGAGCCTCAATTTTGTTAACCAGCCTTCTATGTGGTACTTTGTCAAACGCCTTCCGAAAATCCATGCAGACAACATCCATTGCATTCCCTTCATCAATCCTCTGTGTTACTTCATCAAAAAATTCAATTAGATTAGTCAAACACGATCTTCCTTTTACAAACCCGTGTTGGCTTTCCTTAATTAGCTTAAATCTCTCCAAATGCCCGTTAATTTTTTCCTTGATTATTGTTTCTAAAACTTTACCCACCACTGATGTTAAACTGACCGGCCTGTAGTTACTGGGATTGTCCTTACACCCTTTCTTGAAGAATGGTGTCACATTTGCCACTTTCTAATCCTCAGGCACCTCCCCCACATCTAGGGAAGATTGGAAAATTATGGCAAGCCCTTCCGCTATCTCCTCCCCCAATTCTCTTAGCAACCTGGGATGCAAGCCATCTGGACCAGGCGACTTGTCCACTATAAGCATAGCCAGCCTTTCTAGTACATCCTGTCTATCAATTTTCACCCCATCCACTCCACTTATGAGGAAAGATTGAGGGAGTTGGGGCTTTTCTCTTTAGAGCGAAGGAGGATGAGAGGCGACTTAATAGAGGTTTATAAGATGATGAGGGGGATAGATAGAGTGGATGTTCAGAGACTATTTCCTCGGGTAGAGGCAGCTGTTACAAGGGGGCATAACTATAAGGTGCATGGGGGGAGATATAGAAGGGATGTCCGAGGTAGATTCTTTACTCAGAGAGTGGTTGGTGTGTGGAATGGACTGCCTGCTGTGATAGTGGAGTCGGACACTTTAGGAACTTTCAAGCGGTTATTGGATAAGCACATGGAGCACACCAGAGTGATAGGGAGTGTGATAGCTTGATCTTGGTTTCGGACAATGCTCGGCACAACATCGAGGGCCGAAGGGCCTGTACTGTGCTGTACTGTTCTATGTTCTATGTTCTATCTACTTTTTTCACTTCTACCGATATTTTGTCAGCATCCACCTCCTTAGTAATAACCGATACAAAGTACTCATTGAGTATTCTAGCCTTGCCCTGCGCATCTAAGCATATATCACCTTCTTTTTCTCTAATAGGCCCCACCCCGCCTCTTACTACCCGCTTACTGTTTACATGCTGGTAGAAGATTTTTGGGTTCCCTTTTATGTTAACCGCCATTCTACTCTCATATTTTCTCTTTGCCAATCTGATTTTCATCTTCACATCCCCTCTCAACTTATTCTATTTGGTCTGGTTCTCCCTTGAAGAATTCACCTGACATGCATCATACACCCTCTTTTTTTGTTTCATCATCTTCTCTATCTCCCTCGTCATCCAAGGAGCCCTTGCTTTGGTTCCCTTACCCTTCCCTCTTGTTGGAATGTACCTAGCCTGTAGTTGGAACATCTCCTCCTTAAAGATCACCCATTATTCCGTTACAGTTTTTCCTGTCAGTCTTTGGTTCCATTTTACCCTGGCTAGATCCTTTCACATCCCATTGAAGTTAGCCCTATTCCAGTTTAGAAGTTCCACTCTAGATTGTTCCTTGCTCCTCTCCATTGATAATCTAACTCTTATGATATGATGATCACTCGTACCCAAGTGTTCTCCCACAGACACTTGGTCGACCTGGCCCGCCTCATTCCCCAAAACCAGATCCAGCAATGCCTCCTTCCTAGTTGGGCCAAGAACATATTGGTCAAGGAAATTCTCCTGAACACATTTCAGAAATTCCTCCCCCTCCTTTCCCTTTACCCTAGCATTATCCCAATCGATATTTGGATAATTAAAGTCCCCCAAAATCACCACGCTATAGCTCTTGCATATCTCTGCAATTTCCCTGCAGATTTGCTCCTCTACCTCCCTCTCACTATTTGGAGACCTATAGAATACCCCCAATAGCGTGATCATACCCTTTTTGCTCCTCAACTCTAACCAAATGGATTCTGTCCTTGTCCCCTCAAGAACATCCTCCCTTTCCAACATTACAATGTCTTCTTTAATCAGCACTGCTACCCCACCGCCCTTTTTTTCTTCCCTATCTTTTCTGAACACCTTGTCCCCTTGAATATTAAGTGCCCAGTCCTCACCATTTTTAAGCCACGTTTCTGTTATTGCCACAACATCATATTGCCACACAGCTAATTGTGCTTGTAGCTCGCCAACCTTATTCATCACACTTTGTGCGTTTACGTACATGCATTCTAAACCTATTTTTGAATTTTTCGTAGTCTTTCTTAGTCTGCACCAATCTAATATGGTACTACTACCGCCTCTAGTACTATCTTCCCTAGTACTATCCAACACACTCGCTCTTTTATGCACCTTATTCCTCTTTTCTACTCCTTTTTGCTGGTACCCATCTCGCGTCTGAGAACCTTGGAGCTCTCCTTCTGGCCTGTTGTTCCATTGCTGAATGTTTCCCAGTTGAAACTGCCTTCTGGAATGACTTCCAGCACCTTTTTTCGTCAAACTGTACCTCCCCTTTAAAAGGTGCAGGCTGGCTTTACGTAGTGCAGTCTAGCGTTAATTGGTGCTAGCCTCACACGAACTTGGGTCCTTGCTGAGCGTGCAGCCACTCAGCAGCGTGTTTAGCGCTGGGCTGCATGCCACTATCATTTACATTAGCAGGCAGCACCGAGTTGGCGTGCCTGTGCCCATTTTCGGGGCTATCAAATTTTTAGCCCAATATTGATAATTTAAGCATTTATTTTTTAGTTTTGATTTCTGCTGTCTCACTGACAAAACAAAAGACTTTCACCACTACAGGTTACATATGAAATTATACACTATGCTATGCCGAGTATGGTAAATTCTCCACTGTGCAAACCGAGCAGCCCTTTTGTGCTTGAAGAAGACAATGACAAATAGAATGTCGACAATTTGAAAGCTGTTACATCAGTTTTAAAGTGAATTCTGTTTTGTCATTTGCATGCCAAAGGCTTTTGACTACATCGCAGGTCGAGTGAGTATATAAAAAGAACAAACACTGCAACATCTGACATCACTTGCAACGAGCTATTCCTCTGAAGCAGCTGCAAAATGGGAAAGGTAGGTCTCATTTTCCAAACCATTGCCCCCCCCGGCATGCAGATCTAGGTATTGAATTTGGACACGACAAGGGCACACCCAGCCCAGTCGACCCTACAAAATCCTCCTCATTAGCATATGGGGACTTGTGTCAAAATTGCGAGAGCTGTCCCACTGGTCAAGCAACAGCCTGATGTAGTCATACCCACAGAATCATACCTATCAGCCAACGTCCCCGACTCCTCCATCACCATGCCTGGGTATGTCCTGTCCCACTGGCAGGATAGACCCAGTAAAGGTGGCAGCACACAGTCCGGTATACAGTTGGGAGGGAGTGGCCCTGGGAGTCCTCAACGTTTATTCTGGACCCCATGAAGTTTCATGGTATCAGGTCAAACATGGGCAAGGAAACCTCCTGCTGATTACTTCCTACCGCCCTCCCTCAGCTGATGAATCAGTACCACTCCATGTTGAACACCACTTGGAGGAAGCACGGAGAGTAGCAAGGGCACAGAATGTACTCTGGGTGGGTGACTTCAATTTCAACGACCAAGAGTTGCTCAGTAGCAGAACTATTGACTGAGCTGGCCGAGTCCTGAAGGACATAACTGGCAGACTGGGCTTGCGGCAGATGGTGAGAGAACTAACGTGAGGGAAAAACTTACTTGACCTCGTCCTCACCAATCTACCTGTCGCAGATGCATCTGTCCATGACAGCATTGGTAGGAGAGACCACCGCACAGTCCTTGTGGAGACCAAGTCCAGTCTTCACATTGAGGGCACCCTCCATCGTGTTGTGTGTCACTACCACCGTGCTAAATGGGATAGATTCAGAATAGATCTAGTAGCTCAAAACTGGGCATCCATGAGGCTCTGTGGGCCATCAGCAGCAGCAGAATTGTATTCCACCACAGTCTGTAACCTCATGGCCCGGCATATCCATCATTATCATCAAGCTAGCAGACCAACCCTGGTTCAATGAGGAGTGCAGAAGAGCATGCAAGGAACAGCACCAGATGTACCTAAAAATGAGGTGCCAACCTGGGGAAGTTGCAACACAGGACTACATGCATGCTAAACAGCAGAAGCAGCATGCAATAGACAAAGCCAATTGATCCCATAACCAACTGGTCAGATCAAAGATCTGTAGTCCTGCCAAATCCAGTCGTGAATGGTGGTGGACAATTAAACAACTAATGGGAGAGGAGGCTACATGAATATCCCCATCCTCAATGATGGCAGAGCCCAGCATGAGTGCAAAAGACAGGGCTGAAGCATTCACAACCATCTTCAGCCAGAATTGCCGAGTGGATGAACCATCTTGGCCTCCTCCTGAGGTCCCCACCATCACAGAAGCCAGTCTTCAGCCCATTCAATTCACTCGATGTGATATCAAGAAACGGCTGAGCGCACTGGATACAGAAAAGGCTCTGGGTCCCAAAAACATCCTGGCTATAGTGCTGAAGACTTGTGCTGCAGAACTAGCCATAATTCTAGCCAAGCTGTTTCAGTACAACTACAACCCTGGCATCTACCCGACAAAGTGGAAAATTGCCCAGGTATGTCCTGTCCACAAAAAGCAGGACAAATCTAATCCGGCCAATTACCGCCCCATCAGTTTACTCTCAATCATCAGCAAAGTGATGGAAGGTGTTGTCGAGAGTGCTATCAAAGGGCACTTACTCACCAATAATCTGATCACCGTTGCTCAGTTTGGGTTCTGCCAGGACCACTCACCTCCAGACCTCATTATAGCCTTGGTCTAAACATGGACAAAAGAGCTGAATTCCAGAGGGGAGGTGAGAGTGACTGCCCTTGATATCAATGCAGCATTTGACCGAGTGTGGCATCAAGGAGCCCTAGTAAAACTGAAGTCAATAGGCATCGAGGGAAAACTCTCCACTGGCTGGAGTCATAACTAGCACAAAGGAAGACGGTTATGGTCATTGGAGGCTAATCATTTCCTCTCCAGGACATCGCTGCAGGAGTTCCTCAGTGCAGTGTCCTAGGGCCAACCATCTTCAGCTGCTTCATCAATGATCTTCCCTCCATCATAAGTTCAGAAGTGGGGATGTTTGCTAATGATTGCACAGTGTTCAGTTCCATCTCCAATTCCTCCGATGATGAAGCAGTCTGTGCCCGTAGGCAGCAAGACCCGGACAACATCCAGGTTTGGGCTGATAAGTGGCAAGTAACATTCACGCCACACAAGTGCCAGGCAATGACCATTACCAACAAGAGAGAGTCTAACCCTCTCCCCTTGACATTCAATGGCATTCCCATTGTCAAATCCCCCCCATCAACATCCTAGGGGTCACCATTGACCAGAAATGTAACTGGACCAGCCACATAAATACTATGGCTACAAGAGCAGATCAGAGACTGGATATTCTGCAGCAAGTGACTCACCTTCTGACTCCCCAAAGTCTTTGCGCCACCTACAAGGCACAAGTCAGGAGTGTGATGGAATACTCTCCACTTGCCTGGATGAGTGCAGCTCCAACAACACTCAAGAAGCTCGACACCATCCAGGACAAAGCAGCCCGCTTGATTGGCACCCCATCCACCACCTCAAACATTCACTCCCTCCACCTCCGGCGTACCGTAGCTGCAGTGTGTACCATCTACAAGATGCACTGTAGCAACTCGCCAAGGCTTCTTCGACAGTACATCCCAAGCCCATGACCTCTACCACCTAGAAGGACAAGGGCAGCAGGCGCATGGGAACACCATCACCTGCAAGTTCCCCTCCAAGTCACACACCATCCTGACTTAGAAGTATATCGCCATTCCTTCATTGTCACTTAGTCAGAATCCTGGAACTCCCTACCTAACAGCACTGTGGGAGTACCTTCACCACATGGACTGCAGCGGTTCAAGAATGTGGCTCACCACCACCTTCTCAATGGCAATTAGGGATGGGCAATAAATGCTGGCCTCACCAGTGATGCACACATCCCATGAATGGATATTTTAAAAAATGTTTATGCTAGCTTGCACAATGGGAGAACTTATCCACATTACCTGTTTCAGATCACCTTCTACGAAGAAAGAAACTTCCAGGGTCGGCACTATGAGTGCACTGGTGACTGTGCTGACCTACACTCTTACTTCAGCCACTGTAACTCCATTCGTATTGAGAGCGGCTGCTGGGTGGTGTATGAGAGACCCAATTACATGGGATACCAGTATGTTCTGAGCAGGGGAGAATATCCTGACTACCAGCGCTGGATGGGATTCAATGACAACATCAGATCATGTCACGTGTATACTTACGTAAGTTCCTAGAGCTATGACTAGATTCTATTAATGACTGTACTCCAAATATGTAAGTATAATTTTATGGAACTGAAAAATTGGACGAAGAACGATAATGCAATCTTTGATGCCCACCACTCTCCTGTGCTGTGGGCATTAATGCCCTTATTATTGGGTGATGAGGGCTATTCAGTGCCTTATGTGCACTATACAGTACAATGTACCTGGGAGTGCTTAAAACACAAATGGCCTATGCATGTGTTGCACTCAAGGCTCAGTAGATCTCCAAAATTTGTGTGAGTAGTGCCCCATGACATGCCTGGAATATCTGAGGAGCGTGCCAGGTGCTGAGTGCTCATTTCAGACGGGTGCTGGAAGGGAGGCTCATTCCCTCATTGTATGTATTTCCTCTTAAATGGGACTCATGCTGTCTCAATTACTAGCCGTCTCTGCTGTATTTCTTTGATTCAAACGGAAAGTACTTTTGCAATGTAGCTGTTAGATACAAAGAAGCTGTATACAGGTAGCTTCGTAAACTTGCCATGCATCTGCGTTTTCTGCTTCTTTCCCCAGGGATTAGTTCACACTAGGATATCTCTGTGGGTATCTGTCTATAGTTGCAGGATTTGAAAGAGAAAGCTGAGGGTTCAGTGGAGGAATGTCAGACAGGTGTGTTTGCTATAACAACAGAAAATGCTGGAAACACTCAGCAGGTCAGGCAGCATCGAGGAGAGAGAAACAGAGTCAACATTTAGAGTCGGGGACCCTTTGCTAGTTAGGCACTCAGTTTGGCGACACCCTTATGCCATCACCTTCTGCATGGAGCCAGGCAATAGTACATAGACATATCTGATGACCATGGCCAATGGAGATTATAAGCCCTGATAGAGACAGTCAGACAGTTGTGCATACTTCTTCAACCAGTCGTAGAAAACAATAGTTCTATCATTGGCTGTCCATGTAACAAGTGCCTTGAACAGGTGTGCTGCTGGATCTTACTTACGAACGTGCAGTACACAGTTGCATCATGCAGATTTGTCTACCCACACTACAATACATCTATTTCCCCATGGAAAACTCTCATCAACAAGAGCAACCCATAAACTTTGCCAGTCTGGCTGGATTCCCCAAAGTGCATGTGGCCACGTGGACCTCTACCGCCAATGCCCCTCCCCTCTCCTGAATAGAAAGGAGTTTCACTCCAGCAGTGTGCAGTTGGCCTGTGGTCATTGGTACAGACCATGGCGTGAATATCCACTACCCCCTTGCCACCCGGACCATTCTTGCCAGTGCCCACGGGCTTTCATCAATGCAACTTCATTTCTGAAATCGACTGTATTCAGCACTATCCCAAACAAATTTTGCAGGTACATAAAAATTCTATTTTGAACAAATTTTATTCACCTTAATAGAGTGTGGTGTAGGTACGTAGCAGTTTGATACAACTGAGTGGTTTGCTTGGATACTTCAGAGGGCAGTTAAGAGTCAATCACATTGGTGTGGGACTGGAGTCACATATAAGCCAGACTGAGTAAGAACTGAAGGTTCCTCTTCTGATAGACACCTGTGCACTTTTACAACAATCCATCACTTTAACTGATAGCAGTATTTTATTTCCAGATTTTTTAAAACTGAATTCTAATTGTCAAACTGTCATGGTGGGATTTGAACCCACATTCTCTGGATTATTAGATCAGTAGCATAACCACTGCACTACCGTACCCTGATAGAATGCAAACCAAGTTTGTGCAACCAGTCTTCATAATTTAACCCTTTAAGCCCTAGTACCCTCTCCAAGGTCAATATATTCTTCCTGAGCTTTGGTGCCCAAAAGTGAACGCAGTTCTCCAGATGAGGTCTGACCAAGGCTCTGTATAATTGAAGCAGAACTTCCTCCCCTTTGAATTGCAGGCTCCTTGAGATACAGACTAACATTCCATGAGCCTTTTTGATTACTTTGTGCGCCTGTGCACTAGGTTTAGGTCATTTCTGTCCATGGACAGCTAACTTCCTTTGCTCCTCCACAGTTCATAGTTTATTGTCATTAAGAAAATATTCCGACATCTCTTTCTTGTATCCAAAGCGAATGATCTCCCACTTCCCTGCAATGAACTCCATCTGCTGCTGTTTTGCCCATTCACTTAATCTGTCTATGAGCCTTTGTAACTTGTTGCTGCCATCCACGCAACCTTCTTGAGGTCAGCAGATTTCTTTCCTAGGTTTTGTGGATGGCTGGTCCACCGCTTCGATCCACACAGTTCTCACAGTATTTATTACTGGAGGATGGTCCTCAGCTCTAAAAAAGACCACCCTTCATTGCAGAAGCGTCTGCAGTAGCGCCACTGAAGCACTTCCATTAAATAGAGCTCTTTGACCTCTTTATCTTGTTTCAGACATTTCAGCATCTATTCAGTAGCAAGAAAACTTTAAGAGCTGCTGTTTGCTGGGAGTATTTCACTGATATTTAAAACTGGAGCATTATCTGGTGAGATCAGCAGATACAGCACCTCATATGGATCACAGACATCGCTCAGACTCCTGATTTCCCAGTGCACGAGAACTACATCATCAGCCCCCATATTTGTATCAATCTGACTGTTTAAATGTATTTTTCCAATTTGCAGTGACAATTATTTACATTTAAATTTACAATGAATTATTACAGGTATTGCAGGTACAGTGGCTATTGTAACAAATAAAGTAGATGGGGAGGGGGTAATCTTCAACTTACGGCAGGGGCGTAAAACTGGTGTTGTGAGTTGGGCGCCCATTATAGAAACGGCCCAATGGAAAGGAAAAGCGGATAGTTTGTATAACTGGTAGCCAACACACAATGCCAGTTTAACGCTCCAACGGTAAGTTGCAAATTACACCCCATGGCTTCAATTTCTTTGCTCCATTTTCAAGTGGTTCATCAAATTAATGAATTCCATATCTTTTTTGTTAACACAGCCTAGGGGAGGCTCCTACAGAATGAGGATTTACGAGAGGCCTGACTTTGGAGGACAGATGATGGAATTCATGGATGACTGTCCATCTGTCTACGATCGTTTCCGCTACCGTGACATTCACTCCTGCCATGTGATGGACGGTTACTGGGCCTTCTATGAACATCCCAACTACATGGGAAGGCAGTACTTCATGAGACCCGGTGAATACAGGAGATTCAGTGACTGGGGCGGCCACAGCTCAACTGTTGGCTCCTTCCGCCGTATCATGGATTTCTAAAATACGAATAATCAATCTTGCTTTGCTGCAGAGGTCCTATGATTAAAAATTAAAAACATGTGCTTATAATCTATCCCTGTGTTTAATGCGTCTATTTAAGGTTTGATACAGACAGGTGAAAGGAGCTGACAATTTAGTGAAATGTTACTATGTGTGGGAGTTGGAGATATCACTGACACAGTACAGGTGCTCTTCTCAAGTGTGGTTAGGTCAAAGACCAAAAAATATAATTGAAACAAGTTTCCCTTTCTTCATAAGAGATCTTGACTGAGAATGGCAAAAAGGGAAAGACTGAGTTAGAATGTTACAAAGGGATTAGAACTAGAGTCTTCCTTGGGACTCTAATGTTTTATTCCTGTAGGAGTGATCAAAGTGATAATTCAGTGCTCTCTGGTAGCCTAACAAACAGAAATGGAGATTACTCTAGCTATCACTAACGGGCTACTGCCCTTCTCATGTCAGTCTATAAGACATGGAATAAATCCTCTATGGGCACATGCAAAATTCCAAACATTTCGGACCTTTCACCAAGGATTGCCAGAAATTTAGAAATACTAATCCAACTAATTCAAGTTTGGTCCCTATGGCATTGTCTGTTATTTTCAATGGAACTGAAGGCTGGGAATTCTTCCAAAGGGAGATTCCTGAAATGATGGAAGAGAAAACCATTCACCAAAAAACTGAATATAAAGAGAGTGGAGAGAGGGAGGGGGAGAACGGAAAATACAGAAACAAGGAGAAAAAGTAGTGGACACAAACTTGAAGAAAAATGAAAAGAGCAAGACATTTTTGAAAAACTGACGGTCACAGACACTGTGTAGTGTTCCTCCAATACATTTTGCTATGGAGCAGTAGGATGCAGGTTCAATCCAGCAAATCCCTGTCCACTGATTTCTTCCTGTCTCAACAGTGCTGGCTTTTGAAGATGGTAATCCAGCTATGTATCTCACAGATATAGAAAGATGGAAAATTGGCACGAAGTTCAATGTCCAATGGTCTCGCTCACTTCCTGAATGGATTGTACATGTTCAGCTCTCAATCTTATTTGAGTAGAGAAAGCGGTTAGTACCAGGATTATTACTTTTAAATACATATTTTAGGACCTATTGGGCCAGAAATTCTGTTCGGAGGCTTCCCGCGGGTGGAAGCCCCCAACCTGCAGAAAAGATCCGCGCCGACCTTAATGCTCTGGGCCGGCGTAGAGTTCCGTTTTTATCCTGAGCACTCCCAGGCAGTGTCTGACGTCATGGCACCCAGGAGCGCAGCGTGCTCGGAGCCTAGGGCGTCGAGGGTAGGGGAGACCCGCCCTCAGAAGTTGTATTAGCATAGGCCACACCCCCGATTTTTTTCAGCTGATCCGAAGTTTTGGAAACCGGAATTAGATGCAGAACAGCATGGTAAGTAGATTTTTTTGTAGTTTTCTGAATCTTTTGCTAACTTTTAGAAACTTTTAAAGACTTTTACATGGATTGGAAGAATCTTAAATAGTTTTAAAGAGATTAGAAGCAAAGTTAAGAGTTTTAAAAGCCCTGAAAGCATTTTTTTCATTCATTTTAATTAATCAGCAAAGTGAAATGGCAGGAATGAGCACAATTCACATCATTAAGAGAGCTCAGACATCAGCACACTCCTGAATGAGGTTGAGGCGAAGCGCCTGCGGATCCTTGGGAATGAGAAGTCCAGGGCGCCGTGGAAAGGACAGATGACAGCTTGGTCAGAAGTTGCCCAGGCTGTCAGCGCAAACTTCACCGTTCCACGGACAGCGGAACAATGCCGCAAGAAATTTAATGATTTATTGCGATCTGTCAAGGTTTGTACAGTTATTAGAAAAGTCAACTGTAATATTTCTTTAAATTTAACTGAACTAGTTTTAAAAAGATGTTCAATGCATGTGTCTAGTCAAGTGACTTCATTATCCAGGCAACTGAGCTTGCCATAAAATTTTATGATGCGGAGATGCCGGTGTTGGACTGGGGTGGACAAAAGTGAGAAGTCGCACAACACCAGGTTATAGTCCAACAGTTTTATTTGAAATCACAAGCTTTCGGAGCGGCTGCTCCTTCGTCAGGTGAAGTGAAGAAATACAAATGGGCACAGCATATATAGACAGAGAACAATGCCTGTGCAGAGAACAATGCCAGACGACTACAGTTAATCTTTCTGACTGCCCTTTATCACACCTCGGCAGAGAGACAATCACGGCAATCAAATCCAACCAGGTCAGTCAGGAAGACATTACATCAAAGACGATAGCAAAATACAACAAAGACAATGAGGTGGGGTCACAGGGGGTCTAATGTGGCAGAGGCTGCAGTCTGTATGGAAAACCAAAAACCAAAAACTTTAAACTTTTTACTTTTTTTACTGGAAATCACATCTGTGAACAAGCCAACGACAACTCGAGTCTGGATGACTCTATGTCAGGTGGGGTTACATGTAGCGTGACATGAACCCAAGATCCCGGTTGAGGCCGTCCTCATGGGTGCGTAACTTGGCTATCAGTTTCTGCTCGATGATTTTGCGTTGTCGTGTGTCTCAAAGGCTTCCTTGGAGAACGCTTACCTGAAGATCCGAGGCTGAATGTCCTTGACTGCTGAAGTGTTCCCCGACTGGGAGGTAACACTCCTGCCTGGCGATTGTTGCGCGGTGTCCGTTCATACATTGTCGCAGTGTCTGCATGGTCTCGTCGATGTACCATGCTCTGGGGCATCCTTTCCTGCAACATATGAGGTAGACAACATTGGCCGCCTAACCTCAAAAGTACCATAGTTCGCAGCAAATTACCCAGCTTTCAGGAGAACAGCGACCATGACACCACACAACCCTGCCACGGCAACCTCTGCAAGACATGCCAGATCATCAACACAGATACCATCATCACACGTGAGGACACTACCCACCAGGTACATGGTACATACTCATGTGACTCAGTCAGAAAGATTAACTGTAGTCGTCTGGCATTGTTCTCTGCACAGGCATTGTTCTCTGTCTATATATGCTGTGCCCATTTGTATTTCTTCACTTCACCTGACGAAGGAGCAGCCGCTCCGAAAGCTTGTGATTTCAAATAAAACTGTTGGACTATAACCTGGTGTTGTGCGACTTCTCATAAATTTTTATGGCTTTGGGGCCAGCTCAGGGTCCTCCATTGTGCTCTTATCTTGATTCCACAGGTTTGAGTTGTAAAATTTCAATTAGTGAGTGAAAAAAAAACCCTGTCTGCAAAGCAGGTTGTGTCCATGTTTCAAATGCAGGTGGGTGGACTCTGCAGAAAAAGCTGCAGTTTCATGACGTTTCATATTTTCTGTTTTCATTTTAGAGTAAAACTGTTCACAACGCCAGAGAACGTGCACTGACTGGCGGTGGTGTTGTCATGCTAAGGGATTTATCCGAACATGAGGAAAGGGTCGAGCAGCTGTTTGGAATTAGTAGCAGTTGCACCTTGGCTGCTGCAGAATCAGACATTGGTATACGGAAACATGAGTTGTTCTGGCCAGCTATATGTTTAAAAATGTTAGGTGTGTGTTGAATATCAGCTTCTGTGATGTGGCAGATCATGCTTTACCTTTGCAAATGTTTACTGTTTCCTTTCCACAGGTGGACAGCATACTTCTCACACACGGGATGAACAGTGCGTTGAGTCTGCGGCCGCAGAGGGCATTGGGGAAGGGGTTGCAGATGCAGTGGGAGCAGTAAGTGAGGTGGAGGAGGAGGAGGAATTTGCGCTTTGTCAACTAGTGGAAGAGGAGGGTATCGACCCTGGGTGGCTGCACAGTACCTCTCCATCTCCTGGCCCCTCTGGCTCTGTGAGAGGCACAGATGACTGTCGTTCCACAGACAGACACCAGCCTGATACTGCGGAGCAGGTGGGAGAAGTAGAAAGACATTCAACAGTACAGAATGACATAGAAGCTCAGGTGCAACAAATTGAAGGGTTGAGGCAATCGATGTGTACTCTTAATGAGAAGAAAGTTGACTCTCTTGCCTCCATCAGGCAGGGAATTGATGATCTTGGTAAAGATGTTAACATGTCACTTAATGAGATAGTATTGCAGTTGCAAAAACCAGATGTTAATATGGCACTTAATCAGATAGTATTGCAGTTGCAAAAACAAGATCATGTTAATATGGCGCTTAATCAAATAAATGAGTTTCTCGTTTGACTCTTGCAGTTGCTTGAACCACTTTCTGCTGCCATTACTTTGACTCCCGCAAAACCGCCCTTACCTGCTCCCAGCGCAGAAACAGTACAGGCCCACAAGACAGCAGCTCCGCCAGTCCTGATGCAAGCAAACGTTGCCTTGCAGCAGCAGCAGCAGCAGCAACCCTGTCAGGAGGCAATTGCTGAAGGGCAAGAGATGGCACACAGGGGCCTTTCAATTGGCAGCAGAGGGCTCCAGTCACGGGGAAGGGGAAAGCGCAGGAGACAGTAGGGTTTCACCTTTTGCACAATGCACCTCCTTTGACCCTCAGGCACAGATGTGAGGGGGCTAATTGTTCAATTGTTCAATGTTTCGTTTTAGTTAAATGTTAAATGTTGTCGTTGCTTTTTTTATTGAAATATATTTTTGTGACTGAAAGTGTGTGTAACCTTTTCGTTTAAAAAGTACAGCCTGTAGTCACTTTAAAAAAAATTTCAACTTTTTTATTTGCAAAAATATTTAAAATTACAACTGTTTGAAATTTAGAAAATAGCTAGTTTCCATCTTGAATGTCTTTATTGCACTAAGAAACCAAAAAAGTCACTTTAAACTGTTTACAAATTTTATTCTAAACAATTATGTTTGCGAATGTTTGAAAAGTAGAAAATAGCTAGTTAACATTTAAAAGTTATAAACTATGTACATCAAAACTGAACCTCAAAAGTCTTTGATGCTGCAATAAAAGTTCACTGTTTCACTTTAAATTGTGTCTGTTCCTTTCTTTGCCTTGCTGGGGGAGGGGGAGGTACAAGGTGACACTATCATCACCCCGTGAAGGTGTTGGCTACTAGCAGTTCCCGAGCAGCCTTACTTTCGGCAGCACTTGGCTCGTCCCCATCAGGCCTGGCCACAGGCACATCGGCATCGTCCATGTCCTCCGTTTCAGCAGGGAGCTCCTCTGCAGGGTTAAGGGTCAGTCCTTCCTGCAGGGCAAAGTTATGCAAAGCACAACAGACTACCACAATCTTTGCCACTTTCAGAGGAGAATACTGCAAGGTCCCCCCTGACCTGTCCAGGCACCAGAAGCGTGATTTCAGAACTCCGATTGTCCTCTCCGCCACTTGCCGTGTGGACACGTGTGCCTGGTTGTATCTCTCCTGAGCCTCATTATTGGTCTTGCGGTAGGGAGTCATCAGCCATGGTCTTAGCGGGTCGCCCTTGTCGCCCAATATCCATGCGGATCCTGGAGGCAATGTGCTGAGGGTGCCATATAAGGCCGAGTTACGGAGGACGAAGGAGTCATGATTACTTCCCCGGTGCTCTGCATTCATGTTTAGGATCCTGATGTGCGCATCACAGACTATCATGATATTCAATGAATGAAACCCCTTCCTGTTGATGTATGTCACAGGTGTATCCAGTGGTGCCTTCAATGCAACATGGGTTCCATCGATGGCCCCAATCACTTTGGGGAATCCAGCAATGGTATAAAATGCAAGGGCCATCTCCTTTTGATGGCGAGTGGACAAGTCAAAGTCTATGAACTCTGAAGCCCCACGGAAAATGGCATCTGTGACCTGGTGAATGCAGGCCCTCGCAGCACTCTGGGAGATGTTGGTAATGTTAGTTGTGCCTGCCTGAAATGACCCACTTGCAAAGAAGTTCAATGCTGTGGTTACCTTCATGTTCACTGACAAGGCAGTGCGGGTCTTCGAGTGTGTTTGAAGGTCCTCCTTTAACATGTCACATAGTCGGCCGATTGTCTCTTTACTGAAGCGCAGCCTCCTCACACACAACTCCTCCGACAGCATCTCAGAATACAACCTCTCCCTGTACACTCTCTGGGGTGGGTAGTAGTTCCTCCTGATCAGGAGACGGTGATGGTTCCTCAGTCTTCTTTCTTGTTCCCTGGCGTTTCCAATTCTCTGAAGCACAATCGCACCGAGGATCAGGGCAGCATCCTCAAAGGGCATGTTTCTCCCTCACAGGCTTCCTCTTTAAACAGATGAAGTACTTGTAAGGAAAAAATGGAAAGAGTTGTAAAAGTAATTTTAATAAAGTGAGTGGCTGGAAAATCACGTCGGGCTACGGTGGGAAAGGTGCGGTATCGGATTGGGAACACGTCATACCCGCCTGATGAATATCACGGCCCGAGATGATTTTCTAAGAACTTTAACATTTTCACAAAGTCATACATACATACAATTTTTAAAGGAATATAATTGATATTTTCTGTCATAATTTTTAAAAACTTTAGTAAATGTTAAATAATTCATTTTTAAACAGTCATTTTCA
Organism: Squalus acanthias; assembly: GCA_030390025.1. Classification (NCBI taxonomy): domain Eukaryota; kingdom Metazoa; phylum Chordata; class Chondrichthyes; order Squaliformes; family Squalidae; genus Squalus; species Squalus acanthias. Next base: position 375,259 of record CM059427.1, on the reverse strand, counting down.
CATTTAAGAAAAAAAACTAATTCAATTAGGCCTTGCACACAGCAAGAGTTGCTCTTTATAACTACACTACTCAAAACATGATCCAAAACTGTTTTTAACAAATTATTAAAGTTGATAAACATTTACCTCAGGCTTTCTGCAAATAACTTTGCTAACTTTCACAAATAATGTTCCATTTACAAGCCCCACTGCTGAAACAGTTCTTCTTCCTGGAGCTTCTCCTGGTAGAATGCAGGCTGTACGTCTGCTTTTCTAGGCACAGACTGCTTCCGACTTACCTGGACTGAAGCAACTGGCAAAAAAACAGAACTTTCAGCCGGTAGCGCTGCCTATCCGGCGCAGGCGTTTGATCTGTCAAGCCCTTTCTTCACAGAACAGAAATCCCGGTTTCCAGCGCATGCGCAGTGCATGCCTAAAACTGGCAATTCCGTTGGCCCGACGGGTAAGTACACAGTGCGTACACACCCGTGGGGAACGGAATTTCTGCCCCATTATGTTGTCAGAATTTCTCAATCACTTAACGATATTCATTTTCTGCTTTTGTGTATGTAATTTCAAAATGTCATTATATGCTGGTGAAATGCTGAACTGTAAATACTGGGGTAGAAATTGGTATGCGTGCGCTCATTTTTTGGCGTAAAACGGGCGCAAAACATACCAATTTAGCAGTGGGACGGCCTGTGCTGAATTGACTCAGGCATTGGTCCCACTGCCAAATTTGTGGGGATTTTTTTATGTGGGCCGGGTCTATTCCACTTCGATCATTGGTTACATTCACTGAAGGGGTGCTGGTTTCAAGATGTTCTGATAATCCTTCAGACAAACTGCGCGCAAACCATAATATTGGGTTAAATCTGCTGATCGGGCAGCCTGTTTCCCACACACTGACTTGCTGCATCTTCAGGAAGTCCTTCATGAGCAGTTTGAGATCACAATCCTCCTGAAACTTGTATCACGTTCCCCAAGGCTTGCAGGTGGAAGGTCACAGTTCTGGAGTCCATCCTTGTAAACAAACTGAGGGAAGAATTGCTCTGGTAACTCAATGTATTATCTCAATAAACATGATCTTCGTGAATGCATTTACAAAGTTGCTACACAGAGCAACCCAAGCACTTCTTCCCTTACTGTCTCACAGGCTGTGAATAAAATTAAAATTCCAACACTTGAAGTTGCCATGTAATCCTGGAAGAGAAGAGATGTGGGTATATTGAGTGAAATAAAATTAAAATCTACTTCCAAGCAGCAATGTTAGCTGGTGACATTTTGTTGAATCCCTAATTGTGTGTTGTTGATTGTTCACTTTAAACAGTCCCAATGGGCAGATAATCAGAAACAGATTGTTATAAATAAGCCAGGAAGTGGAGATGCCGGTGTTGGACTGGGGTGGACAAATGTGAGAAATCGCACAACACCAGGTTATAGTCCAACAGCTTTATTTGAAATCACAAGCTTTCGGAGCGCTGCTCCTTCGTCAGGTGAAGGAGCAGCGCTCCGAAAGCTTGTGATTTCAAATAAAGCTGTTGGAATATAACCTGGTATTGTGCAACTTCTCACATTTATTATAAATAACAGATTGGAAGGAATGACCCCACCTTCCATTATCTCTCAGGTTCCATGAAGCCATTTCCATCATGCTCAAAATAATGGCAGCGGTGAGAAAAAGAGACTGAAATTCAACCGCACTGTTCAGAATTAACAGTGACACGTGTGAAAGGAGATCACTTACTCCATGCTACCTGATTCACGAGAATCACTGAATTCAGTCAGGTGTCTTGCTGCTGCAGCGGAAGAAAGTGTGGGATTTTGTGATTCTTCCTCTTTCTCCGGGTCAAGATCTGCAGCATGACAGAGGCTGGTACTGACTGTCCAAAAGAAAATGATGTTCAACATGTACCATAAAAGTGTGAACATAACCACCTAAAGCAAATGATAACAAACAATAGGTCACAAGAGAGAAGTTTCTTTTTGTATTTGTGAAGGAATAAGCCATATAACCTATTCAGAAAAACCACTATCTCATGAAAGAATTCTGGCCTTATTAAAACATGAAAAACTGGGTTTGGAAATTTAGAAACCTAACTATGAAATAGCTACGAAAGCATTCTGGCTATTGAGATAAGATAGTTGTTGACACTGAATCAATAACCTTATTGAAACAGAAGGTTAAAGGGTCCCGACAGGCTGACCTTTGGGAACAAAACAATGGTTCACCCTGGATAAGGTGTTCTAATTTGCACCTCGTAAAGAAGCACAAACATCTGCCTTTGAAAAAATGACATCAAGTAAAAAACACACCTGACGACACACCGTTTTTTATGCTAAACTTAGAACACCTAGAGAGGAGAGATAATTCTGTAATGCTACCAGCTGAGGTGACTGTAAGAATTGTAGGGGTCAGTAGAAAAATGACTAGAGATAATTAGCTTACATCAGCAGAAAACCTTAAAGGAAATACCACTGGAAAAGGGTATAAATATTGAACTCTCAAATGGGATAACAGACTCGCTTTAATCGGGCAAAGCGATTCTCAGCTCCAGAGGTGGCTCTGTAAGTCTCCAACTCTTTGTACCTCGGGGATCAAAGGTATTTGATTTTGGTGGATATCCTGAATAGAACTTTAAGAACTGTAAAACTGTAGCAAAGTTAAGATTTGAAAGTAAGGTTCTCTGATAATAGAATTGTAAGTTTTCTCTTTTTGGAACTGTTAATGTTGCGATTGACTCACCAACTGTCAATTACATGTCGGTTCTTTAATAAATCTATATATTTTTAGAATTGTCTCACATAAGACTTCTGTATCAAACTCGCAAACTCAATCTCTGTACACTCTTTGGTGAGGAGTTGCAGAATTCTGAGGGAGTTTTCCGGACTCTTATAATATCCAGAACGTTACAGTCTAGCTAAACTTATTAAAAGTGTTATCTGGAGGATGGTAACATTTTCAGGTTGTTCTTTTCCTTTAGGGAGAGATAGTCCGGACCTTTAGACCCAATTAAGCATCTTTAGGATTCGGCTACCTCAAACTTTAGTTGAAAGTGAACATCTGAGAAATACGCCTGATCCGGGGTAGCCCTAAAGGGGCTAGGACTAGTAATTATCCCTTCATATTCATCTGGCCACAGAACGGTTCAGCAGAGTCTATGGGACATTGCCTATTTTCTGTCAAATCTAACTCACTTCTTATGGCTTCTGATACTGATGTGTGGCTTGCTGCAAACTTCCCAACCACATAAACACTCCAGTGTTCCAGTGAAAATACAGCTCCTCTCAAAAATAGAGCTTTATCATTTAAATGTGAAACACCCACGACATACAAAACCTTAGGAGTTGAGTAGCTGCTTCTTTAAGGCTCATTTGTTATTTAAAATAAAACAATCTCACTTGTTGAACTGCTACCTGAAATAATCCTGCATTTTTAAAATTCGTTTTATGGGATGTGGGCGTCCATCCCTAATTGCCCTTGAGAAGATGGTGGTGAGCCGCCATCTTGAACCGCTGCAGTCCGTGTGGTGAAGGTACTCCCACAGTGCTGTTAGGTAGGAAGTTCCAGGATTTTTACCCAGCGACGATGAAGGATTGGTGATATACTTCTAAGTCAGGATAGTGTGTGACTTGGAGGGGAACTTGGAGGTGGTGGTGTTCCCATGCGTCTGCTGCCCTTGTCCTTCTAGGTGAAAGAGGTTGCGGGTTTAGGAGGTGCTGCTATAGATATGTGAAGAGAAAAAGATTGGTGAAGTCAAGCGTAGGTCCCTTGCAGTCAGAATCAGGGGAATTTATAATGGGGAACAAAGAAATGGCAGACCAATTAAATACATACTTTGGTTCTGTCTTCACAAAGGAGGACACAAATAACCTCCCAGAGATGTCGGGGAACATAGGGTCTAATGAGAGGGAAGAACTGAATGAAATCAGTATTTGTAGGGAAATGGTATTAGGGAAATTGATGGGATTGAAGGCCGATAAATCCCCAGGGCCTGATAATCTACATCCTAGGGTACTTAAGGAAGTGGCCCTAGAAATAGTAGATGCATTGCTGATCATCTTCCAAAATTCTATAGACTCTGGAACAGTTCCCATGGATTGGAGGGTAGCTAATGTAACCCCACTATTTAAAAAAGGTGGGAGAGAGTAAACGTGGAAATTATAGACCGGTAAGCCTGACATTGGTAGTGGGGAAAATGCTAGAGTCCATTATAAAAGATGTAATAGCAGAGCACTTGGAAAACAGTGACAGGATCGGAGAAAGTCAACATGGATTTACAAAAGGTAAATCATGCTTGACTAATCTACTGGAATTTTTTGAGGATGTAACTGGTAGAATAGATAAGGGAGAACCAGTGGATGTGGTGTATTTGGACTTTCAGAAGGCTTCCGATAAGGTCCCGCATAAGAGATTGGCGTGCAAAGTTAAAGCACATGGGATTGGGGGTAAGGTACTAACTTGGATAGAGAACTGGTTGGCAGACAGGAAGCAAAGAGTTGGAATAAACGGGTCTTTTTCCGAGTGGCAGGCAGTGACTAGTGGGGTACCTCAGGGATCGGTGCTAAGACCCCAGTTATTCACAATGTATATTAATGATCTAGACGAGGGAACTAGATGTAATATCTCCAAGTTTACAGACGACACAAAGCTGGGTGGGCGTGTGTGTTGTGAGGAGGATGCAGAGAAACTCCAGTATGATTTGGACAGGTTGGGTGATTGGGCAGATGCATGGCAGATGCAGTATAATGTGGATAAATGCGAGGTTATCCCCTTTGGTGGCAAAAACAGGAAGGCAGATTATTATCTGAATGGCAATAGATTGGAAAAAGGGGAAGTGCAACGAGATCTGGGAGTCCTTGTGCACCAGTCGCTGAAGGTAAGCATGCACGTGCAGCAGGCGGTTAAGAAGGCAAATGGTATGTTGGCCTTCATAGCGAGAGGATTCAAGTACAGGAGCAAGGATGTCTTGCTGCAGTTGTACAGGGCCTTGGTGAGACCACACCTTGAGTATTGTGTGCAGTTTTGGTCGCCTTATCTGAGGAAGGATGTTCTTGCCATGGAGGGAGTGCAGCGAAGATTCACCAGACTGATACCTGGGATGGCAGGAATGACGTATGAAGAGAGTTTGGGATGTTTGGGCTTGTATTCGCGAGAGTTTAGAAGAATGAGAGGGGATCTCATTGAAACTTATAAAATTCTAACAGGACTAGACAGACTAGATGCAGGAAGGATGTTCCCGATGGTGGGGGAGTCCAGAACCAGGGGTCACAGTCTAAGGATAAGGGGTAAGCCATTTAGGACTGAGATGAGGAGGAATTTCTTCACCCAGAGAGTGGTGAACCTGTGGAATTCTCTGCCACAGAAGGCAGTTGAGGCCAATTCATTAAATATATTCAAGAAGGAGTTAGATATATTTCTTAAGGCTAAAGGGATCAAGGGGTATGGGTAGAAAGCAGGGACAGGGTACTGAATTTGGATGATCAGCCATGATCTCATTAAATGGCGGAGCAGGCTCGAGGGGCCGAATGGCCTACTCATGCTCCTATCTTCTATGTTTCTATGTTTCTACGTTGGCGAGTTGCTGCAGTGCATCTTGTAGATGGTACACACAGCAGCCATGGTATGCCGGTCGTGGACGGAGTGAATGTTTAAGGTGGTAGATGGGGTGCCAATCAAGCGGGCTGCTTTGTCCTGTATGGTGTCGAGCTTCTTGAGTGTTGTTGGAGCTGCACTCATCCAGGCAAGTGGAGAGTATTCCATCACACTCCTTACTTGTGCCTTGTAGATGGTAGAAAGGCTTTGGGGAGTCAGGAGGTGAGACACTCGCTGCAGAATACCTGACCTGCTCTTGTTGCCATAGTATTTATGTGGCTGGTCCAGTTAAGTTTCTGGTCAATGGTGACCCCCAGGATGTTGATGGTGGGGGATTCGGTGATGTTAATGCCATTGAATGTCAAGGGGCGATGGTTAGACTCTCGCTTGTTGGAGATAGTAATTGCCTGGCACTTCTGTGGCGCGAATGTTACCTGCCATTTATCAGCCCAAGCCTGAATGTCGTCCAGGTCTTGTTGCATGTGGGCATGGTCTGCTTCATTATCTGAGGAGTTGCGAATGGCACTGAACACTGTGCAGTCATCAGTAAAAAACCCCATTTCTGACCTTATGTTGGAGGGTAGGTCATTGATGAAGCAGCTGAAGATGGTTGGGCCTAGGACATTGCCCTGAGGAACTCCTGCAGCGATGTCCTGGGATTGACCTTCAATCATCACAACCATCTTCCTTTGTGCTAGGTATGACTCCAGCCTGAGGAGAGTTTTCCCCCCGATTCCCATTGACTTCATAGAAACATAGAAACAAAGAAGAATAGGAGCAGGAGTAGGCCATTCGGCCCTTCGAGCCTGCTCCGCCATTCAATATGATCATGGCTGATAATCTATCTCAATACCATATTCCTGCTCTCTCCCCATACCTCTTGATGCCTTTTGCGTCTAGAAATCTATCTATCTCCTTCTTAAATATATTCAGTGACTTGGCCTCCACAGTCTTCTGTGGTAGAGAATTCCACAGGTTCACCACCCTCTGAGTGAAGAAATTTCTCATCTCAGTCCTAAATGTCCTACCCCGTATCCTGAGTCTGTGACCCCTCGTTCTAGACCCCCCAGCCAGGGGAAACATCTTCCCTGCATCCAGTCTGTCTAGCCCTGTCAGAATTTTATACGATTCAATGAGATCCCCTCTCATTCTTCTAAACTCTAGTGAATACAGGCCTAGTCGACCCAATCTCTCCTCATATGACAATCCTGTCATCCCAGGAATCAGTCTGGTGAACCTTCGCTGCACTCCCGCTATGGCAAGTATATCCTTTCTTAGGTAATGTAGGGTGTTTTTGCATGCCCCGTGTTTCTATGACACCCCCTTGATTCGACTCGTGCATTAAAAACTCCCCGGTTTGGGTTGTTTCCCTTGGACGGCAGGAGCTTTTGCCAATAGTCCCTGCCTAGCCCGTCGATTAGCAGGTAATCCCACACAGAGAGAGAGACCAAGGCCAAATAGGTCGTCTCCTATGCCCGATGTGCAGCGTCCCCAGCGGGATTACTGTGTAACCCGGCCGTAGCCGGATGCCACCCGGTTGGTCTTCCGAATTATATTGCGAACCACAAGCTCCACAACCCCCAAGTTCGGACCCAAGGAGTTACTATGGATAGATTATAATTGACTCAGATGAAACGAAACGGTTCAGGTTGGTCAAAGATTGATTCCTTTTATTACACTCACAAAACGACAACCCCTACTCCTCGCGAGTAGGTGACTGTGGACACTAGCTTATAAGCCTTAGACTAAAATACCCACCCTGTCGGTTACGCCGAACCAACCCCCTTCCCAGATTCTAAGTCTAGATAATGGAAAAACCCTTCTAACTAAATCCCTCTCCCGGTTCGGTCAAAACCCACACTTGGAAGCCTCCTCACACACACACACGTATTAGCCTGCGTCTTGCACGCTTGCAGTTCCTCAGCAGCCAAACACGCGGGCGGTCCTGTGGATTTCTAGAGGTGTATTCTGGATATAATTACCAGTCCTTGTCGTTGATTCACGCGGTCCGGGTCCGTTCGACTCCAGAGACAAAATCGTGCCTAACAGAGGCATGCGATGAGGCCTAGAGAGTTACGTTCAGGCGGTACGGCGAGGCACTCACTTCGGGCGTTCCTGGAGAGTTGATGGACGCGTAGCTATATGGAGAACACTGTTCCAGATGGTAGAGAAAAAAAGTAAGCCCGAATCCCCCAAAGTTCAGCATGTTCATACCTTGTATAATACACAAAACTGGCTGGGCGATTCCTGGTTACCATGGTCGCAGAGACGCTAGTTGGTCTTCTTGGTGACGTCTCTGTCTTGGATTGGTCATCTTGATGAAAACAATGGTAGGCCATTACTGTAGATGAGCAGTTCTCGAAGTGCTAACTGTTTGTTAAGTTCTTGACTGCTCCTTCATTGAATGAGTCCAGCGGTGTTACTTTTGGCCTGCAAACCTCATTGTCCATCCAGACATCCCGGTTCCACGGACAAGGAGTGTTTTTCCACAAATCACACAAGTTCGAATATGAAAAGGCCCCTGCCTTTCATGACGTCATAGAATCATAGAAGATAGGAGCAGGAGTAGGCCATTTGGCCCCTCTAGCCTGCTCCGCCATTCAATGCGATCATGGCTGATCATCCAAATTAAGTACCTTTTCCCTGCTTTCTCCCCATATCCCTTGATCCCTTTAGCCTTAAGAAATATATCCAACTCCTTCTTGAATCTATTTAATGAATTGGCCTCTACTGCCTTCTGTCGCAGAGAATTCCACAGGTTCACCACTCTCTGGGGTGAAGAAATTCCTCCTCATTTCTGTCCTAAATGGCTTACCTCTTATCCTTAGACTGTGACCCCTGGTTCTGGACCCCCCGACCATCGGGAACATCCTTCCTGCATCTAGTTTGTCCTGTCCTGTCAGAATTTTATAAGTTTCAATGAGATCCCCTCTCATTCTTCTAAACTCCAGTGAGTATAAGCCCAATCGACCCAATCTCTCTTCATACGTCATTCCTGCCATCCCAGGTATCAGCCTGGTGAATCTTCGCTGAACTCCTTCAATGGCAAGAACATCCTTCCTCAGATAAGGTGACCAAAACTGCACACAGTACTCAAGGTGTGGTCTCACCAAGGCCCTGTACAACTGCAGCAAGACATCCTTGTTCCTGTACTCAAACCCTCTCGCTATGAAGGCCAACATACAATTTGCCTTCTTAACCGCCAGCTGCACCTGCATGCTTACCTTCAGCAACTGGTGCACAAGGACACCCAGGTCTCGTGCACTTCCCCTTCTCCCAATCTATTGCCATTCAGATAATAATCTGCCTTTCTGTTTTTGACACCAAAGTGAATAACCTCGCATTTATCCACGTTATATTGCATCTGCCACGCTTCTGCCCAGTCACCCAACCTGTCCAAATCATCCTGGAGTTTCTCAGCATCCTCCTCGCAGCACACACGCCCACCCAGTTTTGTGTCGTCTGCAAACTTGGAGATATTACATCTAGTTCCCTTGTCTAGATGATTAATATATATTGTGAATAGCTGAGGTCCAAGGACCGATCCCTGCGGTACCCCACTAGTCACTGCCTGCCACTCGGAAAAAGACCCGTTTATTGCAACTCTTTGCTTTCTGTCTGCCAACCAGTTCTCTATCCAAGTCAATACCTTGCCCCCAATCCCATGTGCCTTAACTTTACATGCCAATCTCTTATGCGGGACCTTATCAAAAGCCTTTTGGAAGTCCAAATACACCACATCTACTGGTTCTCCGTTATCTATTTTACCAGTTACATCCTCAAAAAATTCCAGTAGATTAGTCAAGCATGATTTACCTTTTGTAAATCCATGTTGACTTTGTCCGATCCTGTCACTGTTTTTCAAGTGCTCAGCTATTACATCCTTTATAATGGACTCTAGCATTTTCCCTACTACCGATGTCAGGCTTACCGGTCTGTAATTCCCCGTTTTCTCTCTAACACCCTTTTTGAATAGTGGGGTAATATTAGCTACCCTCCAATCCATGGGTACTGTTCCAGATTCCATCGAATATTGGAAGATGATCAGCAATGCATCTACTATTTCTAGGGCCACTTCCTTAAGTACCCTAGGATGTAGATTATCAGGCCCTGGGGATTTATCGGTCTTCAATCCCTTCAATTTCCCTAATTCCATTTCCCTACAAATACTGATTTCTTTCAGTTCCTCCCTTTCATCAGACCCTATGTTCCCCAACATCTCTGGGAGGTTATTTGTGTCCTCCTTTGTGAAGACATATCCAAAATATGTATTTAATTGGTCTGACATTTCTTTGTTTCCCATTATAAGTTCCCCTGATTCTGACTGCAAGGGACCTATGCTTGATTTCACTAATCTTTTTCTCTTCACATATCTATAAAAGCTTTTACAGTCAGTTTTTATGTTCCCTGCAAGCTTACTCTCGTATTCTATTTTCCCCATCTTAATTAATCCCTTTGTCCTCCTTTGTTGAATTTTAAACTGTTCCCAATCCACAGGGTTACTGCTTTTTCTGGCCAATTTATATGTCCTCTCCTTGGATCTTATGCTATCCCTAATTTACCTTGTTAGCCACGGTTGAGTCACCCTTTTTGTTTTATTCTTATGCGAAACTGGGATGAACAAATTCTGTAGTTCATCCATGCGGTCTTTGAATGTTTGCCATTGCCTATCCACCATCAACCCTTTGAGTGACATTCCCCAATCAATCCTACCCAACTCGCACCTCATACCATCGTAGTTTCCTTTATTTAAATCCAGGACCCTAGTCTCTGAGTCAACTACTTCACTCTCCATCCTAATGAAGAATTCTATCATATTATGATCGCTCCGACCCAAGGGGCCTCGCACAACAAGATTGCTAATTAATCCTTTCTCATTGTATAATACCCAATCTAAGATGGCCTGATCTCTGGTTGGTTCCTCGACATATTGGTCCTGGAAACCATCCCGTAAACACTCCAGGAATTCCTCCTCCATAGTATTGTTACTAATTTGGTTAGCCCAATCTATATGTAGATTAAAGTCACCCATGATGACTGCTGTGCCCTTATTGCACGCTTCTCTAATTTCCCTTTTAATGCCATCCCCATCCTCCGCATTACTGTTTGGAGGTCTATATATCACTCCCACTAACTTTTTCTGCCCCTTGTTATTTCTCAGTTGAACCCATACAGATTCCACATCATCAGAGCTAATATCCTTCCTTTCAATTGTGTTAATCCCCTCTTTAACCAGCAATGCTACCCCACCTCCCTTTCCTTTTTGCTTTTCTTTCCTGAATATTGAGTACCCCTGGATATTGAGTTCCCAGCCTTGGCCACCCTGGAGCCATGTTTCGGTAATCCCAATCAAATCATATTCGTTTACCTCTATTTGCGCAGTTAATTCATCCACCTTGTTCCGAATGCTCCTTGCATTAAGACACAAAGCCTTCAGGCTTGTTTTTTTAATGCTCTTAGACCTATTAGAATTAGTATTTACTGTGGCCATGTTTGATTTAAACCGTTGTTTTCTCTGACTGCAACTTTTGTTTTTCTCCTTCCTATCTTTTGCTTTTATCCTTGTTTCCCTTTCCTCTGTCTCCCTGCTCAGGTTCTCAACCCCCTGCCATTTTGTTTAAACCCTCCCCCAGTGCACTAGCAAACACTCCCCCTAGGACATCGGTCCCGGTCCTGCCCAGGTGTAGACCATCCGGTTTGTACTGGTCCCACCTCCCCCAGAACCGGTTCCAATGCCCCAGGAATTTGAATCCCTCTCCCTTGCACCATTCCTCTAGCCACATATTCATTTGAAATATCCTTCTATTTCTACTCTGACTAGCATGTGGCACTGGTAGCAATCCTGAGATTACTACCTTTGAGGTCCTATTTTTTAATTTACCTCCTAACTCCCCATATTCTGCTTTTAGGACCTCATCCCATTTTTTTCCTATATCGTTGGTACCTATATGCACCACAACAACTGGCTGTTCACCCTCCCCTTCCAAAATGCTCTGTAGCCGCTCTGAGACATCCTTGACCCTTGCACCAGGGAGGCAACATACCATCCTGGAGTCTCATTTGCGGCCGCAGAAACGCCTATCTATTCCCCTTACAATAGAATCCCCTATCATGATAGCTCTCCCATTCTTTTTCCTACCATCCTGTGCAGCAGAACCACCTATGGTGCTCGGAAGTTGGCTGCTGCTGTCTTCCCCTGATAAGCCATCTCCCGCAACAATATCCAAAGTAGTATATCTGTTTGAGAGGGGGATGGCCACAGGGGACCCCTGCACTACCTGCCTGTGCCTATTACTCTGCCTGGTGGTCACCCATTCCCTTCCTGCCTGTACACCCTTTACCTGCGGTGTGACCAACTCCCTAAACGTGCTATCCACAATGTCCTCAGCATCGTGAATGCTCCAGTATGCATCCATCCGCAGCTCCAGCGCCGCAATGCGGTCTGTCAGTAGTTGCAGCTTGATACACCTCCCGCACACATGGTTGTCAGGGACACAGGAAGTGTCCCTGATTTCCTACATAGTGCAGGAAGAGCATGTCACAGCACCGAGCTGTCCTGCCATGACTTACCCTTTAATTAATTAATTAATTAATTTTAATTAAATTAAAATTAAATGGATCCCACCAATTACACTGGAATTAAGTGATATACTCAAGGGCCCTTACTTAACAGTAGTCCCGCTACACAAAGAGACCGTAGAAACCACAACATTTCAGTTTAGAAAAATTGAGCAAGAAAACACTCACCAACCAATCACTTACCTGCTTTTTGGTGATGTCACACTACGAATACTTTTTGCTTCCCTCTCCCGGAACCTGGATTTTTAAGCCACCTCGGGGCTCACCTTAAGTACCGCCGCTCACCGCCTCTGTTCCCTCGCAGGTCCGCCACCTCTGCCGCCTCGCCGCATTGAGACTGGTCCCATGGCAACCCAAAAGACAGACAGTTCCTGCTATCTTCACAGAAACCAAAAGTAAGTCCTTTTTTTCTAAAGTGGAGAAGTCCAAGCTCCATTCTGGAATACAGCCCATGTGCGTCTCCATTTTAAAAGAGTACATATCCATTTTAAAAGTCCAAAAATCCTTTAGGCCCATGCACCCACTGATGTGGTACCGGCTAAACCCGACAGTAAGGAGACCAAAACTGCTAACAGTACTCCAGGTGTGGTTTCACCAAGGCCCTGTATAACTGTAGTAACCATGATGTGGAGATGCCGGTGTTGGACTGGGGTGGACAAATGTGAGAAGTTGCACAACACCAGGTTATAGTCCAACAGCTTTATTTGAAATCACAAGCTTTCGGAGCGCTGCTCCTTCGTCAGGTGAAGTGAAGAGATGCATATAGGCACAGCATATATAGTCAGAGAACACTGCCAGATGATTACAGTTAATCTTTCCAACTGCCCTTTATCACACCTCGGCAGAGAGATAATCACGGCAATCAAAGGTGTGGATGGTGTCCAAACAGGTCAGTCAGGAAAACATTACATCAAAGACAATGAGGTGGGGTCACAAGGGGTCAAATGTGGCAGAATCTGGGGTCTGTATGGAAAACAAAAAACTTTTTTTGCTGGAAATCACAGCAGGTCCGGGCGCATCTGTGTAGAGAGAACAAGCCAACGACGACTCGAATCTGGATGACTCTACGTCAGGTGGGGTTACATGTAGCGTGACATGAACCCAAGATCCCGGTTGAGGCCGTCCTCATGGGTGCGGGACTTGGCTATCAGTTTCTGCTCGACGATTTTGCGTTGTCGTGTGACTCGAAGGCCGCCTTTGGGTAAGCGTTCTCCAAGGAGGCCTTCGAGACACACGACAACGCAAAATCGTCGAGCAGAAACTGACAGCCAAGTTCCATACCCATGAGGATGGCCTCAACCGGGATCTTGGGTTCATGTCACGCTACATGTAACCCCACCTGACGCAGAGTCATCCAGACTCGAGTTGTCATTGGCTTGTTCTCTCTACACAGATGCGGCCGGACCTGCTGTGATTTCCAGCAAAAAAAGTTTTTTGTTTTCCATACAGACCCCAGCATCTGCCACATTTGACCCCTTGTGACCCCACCTCATTGTCTTTGATGTAATGTTTTCCTGACTGACCTGTTTGGACACCATCCACACCTTTGATTGCCGTGATTATCTCTCTGCCGAGGTGTGATAAAGGGCAGTTAGAAAGATTAACTGTAATCATCTGGCAGTGTTCTCTGACTAGATATGCTGTGCCTATATGCATTTCTTCACTTCACCTGATGAAGGAGCAGCGCTCCGAAAGCTTGTGATTTCAAATAAAGCTGTTGGACTATAACCTGGTGTTGTGCGACTTCTCACATTCAACTGTAGTAAGACATCCTTGCTCCTGTACTCAAATCCTCTTGCAATGAAGGTCAACATAGCATTTGCCTTCCTAACTGCTTGCTGCACCTGCATGTTTGCTATCAGTGACTGGTGTACAAGGACACCCAGGTGCCTTTGTACATCAGCATTTCCCAATCTATCACCATTTAAATAATACTCTGCCTTTCTGTTTTTCCAACCGAAGTGGATAACTTCACATTTATCCTGCATCTGCCATGTATTTGCCAACTCACTCAACTTTTCTAAATCGCCTTGAAGCCTCTTTGCATCCTCCTCACAACTCACAATCCCACCAAGTTTCGTGTCGTCAGCAAACTTGGAAATATTATATTTGGTTCCCTCATCCAAATCATTGATATATATTGTGAATAGCTGGGGCCCAAGCACTGATCCCTGCGATACCCCACCTGTCACCGCCTGCCACACAGAAAAAGAACCATTTATTCCTACTCTCTGTTTCCTGTCTTTTAACCAATTTTTAATTCATGCCAGTATATTACCCCCAATCCCATGTGCTTTAATTTTGCACACTAACCTCTTATGTGGGACTTTATGAAAGGCCTTCTGAAAATCCAAATACACCACATCCACTGGTTCTCCCTTATCTATTCTACCAGTTACATCCTCAAAAAACTCCAGTAGGTTTGTCAAACATGATTTCCCTTTCATAAATTCATGTTGCCTTTGTTTAATCCTGTTGATATTTTCTAAGTGTCCTGTGTCCAGATCAGTGCGGCGGCGGAGGCGGCGGACCTGTGAGGGAGCGGAGGAGAGTGAAGTACAAAAGGTAAGCCCGAGGTGGCAGTGAGGCCCAGAGCAGCGCGGCGGCGGAGGCGGTGGACCTGTTGAGTGCTTTTATAGTGCAGGTCGCAGTGGTTGCTGGGTAAGTGATTAATTTTTACCTATATATAAGTTGGGCGGTTCCGAAACCCGAGACACTACACTTGTAGTGTCCCCCACCCTTCCACCTCCTCTAACCTAAAGGGGGTGAGTGAATATCAGGTAAGCTCTTTCTTGTTCTAGTTTAATCCGCAAGTTAGCTAGAGGGGATGGCAGGGGAGGCAGTGAAATGTTCCTCCTGCAGAATGTTTGAGGTGAGGGACGCCGTCGGTGTCCCTGCTGATTACACCTGTGGGAAGTGCACCCATCTCCAGCTCCTCGAAAACCGTGTTAGGGAACTGGAGCTGGAGCTGGATGAACTTCGGATCATTCAGGAGGCAGAGGAGGTCATAGATAGAAGCTTCAGGGATGTAGTTACTCCAAAGAATGAAGATAGATGGGTGACGGTGAGAGGGGCTAGGAGGAAGCAGTCAGTGCAGGGATCCTCTGTGGTCGTTCCCCTCAGTAACAAGTATACCGCTTTGGATACTGTTGAGGGGGACGACCTACCAGTGGTAAGCCACGGTGACCGGATCTCCGGCGCTGAGTCCGTCCCTGTGGCTCAGAAGGGAAGTGGGGAGAGCAGGAGAGCAATAGTTATTGGGGACTCAATAGTCAGAGGGACAGATAGAAGGTTCTGTGGCAGCAAAAGAGACTCACGGATGGTATGTTGCCTCCCGGGTGCCAGGGTCCGTGACGTCTCGGACCGTGTTTTCAGAATCCTCAAGGGGGAGGGGGAACAATCACAAGTCGTGGTACACATCGGTACCAACGACATAGGTAGGAGAAGGGACGGGGATTTAAAACAGGAATTTAGGGAGCTAGGTTGGAAGCTGAGAGCCAGTACAAACCATGTTGTAATCTCTGGTTTGTTGCCGGTGCCACGTGCTAGTGAGTTGAGGAACAGGGAGAGAGTGCAGATAAACACGTGGCTGCAGGGATGGTGTAGCGGGGAGGGTTTCAGTTATGTGGATAATTGGAGCACATTCTGGGGAAGGTGGGACCTGTACAAACAGGACGGTTTGCACCTGAACCAGAGGGGCACCAATATCCTGGGAGGGAAATTTGCTACGGCTCTTCGGGGGGGTTTAAACTAATTTGTCAGGGGGATGGGAAAAAGGCCTGTAGTCCAGGAGCCAGTGGTGAGTGTAGGGAGGTACTGAGGAGGGTATCAAGGTCGCAGGAATGTACCGGCAGACAGGAAGGTGGCTTGAAGTGTGTCTACTTCAATGCAAGGAGCATCCGGAATAAGGTAGGAGAACTTGGAGCGTGGATTGGTACTTGGGACTACGATGTGGTGGCCATTACGGAGACATGGTTAGAACAGGGACAGGAATGGTTGTTGGACGTTCCGGGGTATAGATGTTTCAGTAAGAGTAGGGAAGGTGGTAAGAAAGGTGGAGGAGTAGCATTGTTAATCAAGGATAGTTTAACAGCAGCAGAAAGGCAGTTCGAGGGGGATCTGCCATCTGAGGTAATATGGGCTGAAGTTAGAAATAGGAAAGGAGCGGTCATGTTGTTAGTTTTCTACAGGCCCCCAAATAGTAATAGAGATGTGGAGGAAGAAATTGCAAAGCAGATTATGAATAGGTGTGGAGGTCACAGAGTTGTTGTCATGGGTGACTTCAACTTTCCAAATATTGATTGGAACCTTTATAGGTCAAACAGTTCGGATGGGATAGTTTTTGCACAGTGTGTGCAGGAGGGTTTCCTGACACAATATGTGGATAGGCCAACAAGAGGTGGGGCCACATTGGATTTGGTACTGGGTAATGAACCGGGCCAAATGTTTGATTTGTATGTGGGAGACCACTTTGGAGATAGTGACCACAATTCGGTGACTTTCACTATTGCAATGGAGAGGGATAGGGCCATACGGCAGGGCAGGGTTTATAATTGGGGGAGGGGTAATTATGATGCGATTAGGCAAGAATTAGGGAGCATAAGATGGGAACAGAAACTATCAGGGAAAGGCACAAACGAAAAGTGGAGCTTTTTCATGGAGCAATTACTGCATGTCCTTGATAGGTATGTCCCTGTCAGGCAGGGAGGAAATGGCCGAGTGAGAGAACCATGGTTCACAAAAGAGGTTGAATGTCTAGTCAAGAGGAAAAAGGAAGCGTATGTAAGGATGAGAAAACAAGGTTCAGTTGGGTCGATTGAGGGGTACAAGGTAGCAAGGAATGAGCTAAAAAAAGAGCTTAGGAGAGCTAGGAGGGGGCATGAGAAGTCCTTGGCGGGTCGGATCAAGGAAAACCCCAAGGCTTTTTACTCTTATGTGAGAAATAAAAGAATGACCAGGGTGAGGGTAGGGCCGGTCAAGGACAGTAGTGGGAACTTGTGCATGGAGTCAGAAGAGATAGGAGAGGTGATGAATGAATACTTTTCGTCAGTGTTCACCGAGGAGAGGGGCCATATTTTTGAGGATGAGAGTGCGATAAAGGTGGATAGGCTGGAGGAGGTAGATGTTCTGAGGGAAGATGTTTTAGCAATTTTGAAGAACCTGAGGGTCGATAAGTCCCCTGGGCCAGATGGGATATATCCTAGGATTCTTTGGGAGGCAAGGGAGGAGATTGCAGAGCCTTTGGCTTTGATCTTTGGGTCCTCACTGTCCACGGGGATGGTGCCAGAGGACTGGAGAGTGGCGAATGTTGTTCCTCTCTTCAAGAAAGGAAATAGGAATGACCCTGGTAATTATAGGCCGGTTAGTCTTACTTCGGTGGTTGGTAAGGTAATGGAAAAGGTCCTGAGGGATAGGTTTTATGACCATTTGGAAAGATGCAACTTAATCCGGGATAGTCAACACGGATTCGTGAAGGGTAAGTCTTGCCTAACAAATTTGATTGAATTCTTTGAGGAGGTAACTAAATGTGTAGATGAAGGTAGAGCAGTTGATGTCGTATACATGGATTTTAGTAAGGCGTTTGATAAGGTTCCCCATGGTCGTCTCATGAAGAAAGTAAGGAGTTGTGGGATAGAGGGAAATTTGGCCGATTGGATAAGTAACTGGCTATCTCATAGAAGGCAGAGGGTGGTGGTGGATGAAAATTTTTCGGACTGGAGACCAGTTACCAGCGGTGTGCCACAGGGGTCGGTGCTGGGTCCTCTGCTGTTTGTGATTTTTATCAATGACTTGGAGGAGGGGACTGAAGGGTGGATCAGTAAATTTGCTGATGACACCAAGATTGGTGGAGTAGTGGATGAGGTGGAGGGCTGTTGTAGGCTGCAAAGAGACATTGATAGGATACAGATCTGGGCCGAAAAATGGCAGATGGAATTTAACCCTGATAAGTGCGAGGTGATTCATTTTGGTAGGGCAAATTTGAATAAGGATTACAGGGTCAACGGCAGGGTTCTGAGGAACGTGGAGGAACAGAGGGATCTGGGGGTTCATATCCACAGATCTCTGAAGGTTGCCACTCAAGTGGATAGAGCAGTAAAGAAGGCCTATAGTGTGTTAGCATTTATTAACAGAGGGTTTGAGTTTAAGAACCGTGAGGTTATGCTGCAACTGTACAGGACCTTGGTGAGACCACATTTGGAATATTGTGTGCAGTTCTGGTCACCTCACTATAGGAAGGACGTGGAAGCATTGGAAAGAGTGCAAAGGAGATTTACCAGGATGCTGCCTGGTTTGGGGGGGAGATCTTATGAGGAAAGATTGAGGGAGCTAGGGCTTTTCTCTTTAGAGTGGAGGAGGATGAGAGGCGAATTAATAGAGGTTTATAAGATGATGAGGGGGATAGATAGAGTGGATGTTCAGAGACTATTTCCTCGGGTGGATGTAGCTGTTACAAGGGGGCATAACTATAAAGTGCATGGGGGGAGATATAGAAGGGATGTCCGAGGTAGATTCTTTACTCAGAGAGTGGTTGGGGTGTGGAATGGACTGCCTGCTGTGATAGTGGAGTCGGACACTTTAGGAACTTTCAAGTGGTTATTGGATAAGCACATGGAGCACACCAGAATGATAGGGAGTGGGATAGCTTGATCTTGGTTTCGGACAATGCTCGGCACAACATCGAGGGCCGAAGGGCCTGTACTGTGCTGTACTGTTCTATGTTCTATGTTCTATGTTATCACATCCTTTATAATAGACTCTAACATTTTCCCTACTACTTATTAGATTTTACTAGGGCTCCTTGATGCCACACTTGGTCAAATGCTGCCTTGATGTCAAGGGCAGTCACTCTCACCTCACCTCTGGAATTTAGCTCTTTTGTCCATGTTTGGACCAAGGCTGTAATGAGGTCGGGAGCTGAGTGGTCATGGCGGAACCCAAACTGGGCATCAGTGAGCAGTTTATTGGTGAGTAAGTGCCGCTTGATTGCACTGTCGATGACACCTTCCATCACTTTGCTAATGATTGAGAGTAGACTGATGGAGCAGTAATTGACCGGATTGGATTTGTCCTGCTTTTTGTGGTCAGGACAAACCTGGGCAGTTTTCCACATTGTTGGATAGATGCCAGTGTTATAGCTGTGCTGGAAGAGCTTGGCTAGAGGCGTGGCTAGTTCTAGAGCACAAGTCTTCAGCACAATTGCCGGGATGTTGTCAGGGTCCATAGCCTTTGCTGTATCCAGTGCGCTCAGCCGTTTCTTGATATCACGTGGAGTGAATCGAGTTGGCTGAAGAATGGCTTCTGTGATGGTGGGGACCTCAGGAGGAGGCAGATATGGATCATACACACGGCACTTCTAGCTGAAGATGGTTGCAAACGCTACAGCCTTGTCTTTTGCACTCACGTGCTGGGCTCCACCATCATTGAGGACAGGGATATTCATGGAGCCTCCTCCTCCCGTTAGTTGTTTAATGGTCCACCACCATTCACGACTGGATGTGGGATTGCTTAGCTCTGTCTGTAGCATGCTGCTTCCGCTGTTTAGCATGCATGTAGTCTTGTGTTGCAGCTTCCCCAGGTTGGCACCTCATTTTTAGCTACGCCTGGTGCTGTTCCTGGCATGCTCTTCTGCACTCCTTATTGAACCAGGGTTGGCCCCCTGGCTTGATGGTAATGGTAGAGTAAGGGATATGCCGGGCCATGAGGTTACAGATTGTGGTGAAATACAATTCTGCTGCTGATGATGGCCCACAGCGCCTCATTGTTGTCCATTCCTTCTTGATTTGGAATAAAAAGCAGTGGACTGGGTATTTAATTTTATTAATGGCATCTGCTATGAGAATGAGGGCTGATTTTCTTCTACTTAATTTACTAACTGAAACAATTTTTGATGAACCAGCCATTTAATCGCTAACTCTTGTTGTTACACACTCTTAGCAGTTTCTCCATTTTGACCCTCTTCCCCAAAATAAACCCATGGTAACAATCACTCTCTTCAGTCAGAATAGCAAGGGAAATCCAAGTCATGAATAGCTTACAAAATGCTTTCCAAACAAATTGTTGAGACTGAAGTGTATCAGTAGTAATATGGATTTTAATATATTTTTGACTGCAATTCCATCACTAAGTTAATTATGCTGTCTTAAAACAAAATCTTCATTCCAATCATTTCCACCTATTTTGAAATGGATCTTTCTCCTGTGGTGTTAAATGACTTCCACTGATTTTCACACTGATACAAACAAATTAATTTCATTGTGGGTTTTTTGTGCATGGAATACCAACACTGAGGTATCTTTCCATCTTTCAAAGTTCATATCTCTTTTATGTAACCTCTGCCAATTTATTTTTCCATAAAGTTGAATAGACTATGATATAAAGTAGAATTTGTGAACGGTACAGGAATAAACACATTTCTATTTGATATTGTGCTGAAAATTGACCAATATTGTAATATGTATCATATATTACCAATTTAATATTTGAATGGAAATAAAAACTTAAAAATAATAAGCACTTGGCTAGAAGATCATACTACTGTCATGACTTTTACTCGATGAATAATACAAGTTAACAAATAATTTGTGACTCACTGTAAACACATTGTGCTATGTCCCTAGATTTGTAAGCAATATAGAAATAAATTAATAATACTTTCATGAGGCATCTGTAATAAAGTTGCACACAATCTAGAAGCTATCATAGAATATGTGATGGAAGCCGAGCAATGTAATAGCACTTTGTGTTTGTATATAACTGACGTAGATTTGTCATAATGAATATGTTGGGGGCATCAAAAGGAGATATTTAGTATGTTCAATCTCAAAGAATGATTGTAATTTGCTGCAGTATTATTCTGTGGTACTCCCTCTCCAAATCCCTTTAATTCTCTGGACAGTTAAAAGCCTGCTTAAGGTCAATTTTTCCCATCAAGCTTCTGGTTACCACACCAATCCAAAGTGAAGCACTTTCACATGTTTTTCCACATTAAAGTCCATTCAACCTCATGCAATAAAATGCAATTTTTTTAAGGTTATAAGTTTAAGACAAATTGTTTGAAAATACACGAGCCATTCAGTAACTGTATAGGCAGCTGAACCTTCCACTCACTGCAATTAGAATGTTTGACAATACAAAGATGCCCAAAATGCAGTGTGGAAAAGCAATGAACTTAGACCTTTGCAACAAAAGATGGAAGGTGTCAGGGACAATTCTGCTTACACAGGTCTACAGTGATTTCACTAACAATGTGTTTTGCTACTTTGCTCTTTCAGAGGGCAGTATAAATAGCCCAGCTCCATTGTCCCTCATCACAGTCACTGAATCACAGAGCAAAATGGGGAAGGTAAGAAGTTTTTACTGAGCAATATTCTGATGTTATTTTATTACTGCTTTGCAGAAATATTACCTGAAGTAATTATTTTTCTCTAGATCACCTTTTACGAGGACAGGAACTTCCAGGGTCAGCACTACGAGTGCAGTACTGACTGTGATGACCTGCAGTCTTACTTCAGCCGCTGTAACTCCATCCGTGTTGATAGTGACTGGTGGGTGCTGTATGAGAGACCCAATTACATGGGATACCAGTACGTTCTGAACAGGGGAGAATATCCTGACTACCAGCGCTGGATGGGATTCAATGACAGCATCAGGTCATGTCGCACTTACCCATATGTAAGTTTTACACTTGTTTTATTTATTCAGTTTTCATTGTTCTTTCCAACACTGATGTAACTATTAAGCACTTTAACTTTTACTCCTACAGTGGTTGATTTTTCATTGAACACTGCGGTAATTAATATTTAAAATATTGCACAGGCTGAGATATTCCTGTCAATGTAATTCTTCACCCACTAAAGAAATATTCACCATGTCACTCACCACTGGACGTCCATGAAAAGTAGCTTCCACAACTCATTGAGGCATATTAAAATACACCCTTTGTAAAGGGCTTTGTTAAATATAAATAACAATCAATCAATGCTTGACTTCCATTTCAATTGATTAAGTACAAGTAGCTGGAAAGGGCACAAGTGGAATGTTCGATATTTTCCCGTCATGAAGATGACTCATGAATTCACCACTGATAACTAATTAGAACCACTTTACCAAATGCAAACAAACAAGATATCCCATAATACTTCACACCCATTGAGCATCTTGTGCATCAAGTAATAATTGAAAACATACTAAAAACTATAAAGATAAATTACCTGTAAACTTCTGGCTAGTTTTATAACTGTGATAAATCTTTTGTCCATTTTGGGGCTTAAGATATTGACTGACATGATTCTCTTACCATTCCAGTCCAGCAGTAACTCCTACAGAATGAAGATTTACGAGAGGCCTGACTTTGGAGGACAGATGACGGAATTCATGGATGACTGTCCATCTGTCTACGATCGTTTCCACAACCGTGACATTCACTCCTGCCATGTGATGGACGGTTACTGGACCTTCTATGAACAGCCCAACTACAGAGGCCGCCAGTACTTCATGAGACCCGGTGAATACAGGAGATTCAGTGACTGGGGCAGCAGTTGTCCATCCGTTGGCTCCTTCCGTCGTATGATGCATTTCTAAAATTTCACTGTGCTGCTTTAATTTGTTCAAACAAATGGTTAAATCAAGCCGAAGGAATAAATAATTGAGATTTTATTGAGCCTTTGTCTCTTCTGATCTTTATTTGTCGGTTCTGTCGTAGATACTGTAATTATAGGATATTTACAGTCTATTACCATATCCAGCCTAATCCCACTTTCCAGCTCTTGTTCCGTAGCCCCGTAGGCTGCGGCACTTCAAGTGCATATCCAAGTACTTTTTAAATGCGATGAGGGATTCTGTCTCTACCACCATTTTAGGCAGTGAGTTCCAAACCTCCACCACCCTCTGGGTGAAAAAAGGTTCTCCTCAACTCCCCGCTAATCCTCCTACCAATTACTTCAAATTTATGCGCCCTGGTTATTGACCTCTCTGCTAAGGGAAATAGGTGCTCGCTATTCACTCTATCCAGACCCTGACGCAAGAAAACTACTTGGCACTTGGTCTAAGCATTAAACAAAGCTTTAATCAACTGTTTTACGACATGGAGGTCTGGTTGTGTCCTTCATGAGTTCCTGTTAAGTATGTCCCGCGCAAGCTAGGCCCGTGCCCGAGTATTTATTTTCTCCCTGGACAGCGCCACCAGCAGGCCGGCCAGTATTATTTCATAAGTCATTTCCACATGAATGACAAGATTCATGTCAGGCCCCTCATAATTTTATACACCTCAATTAAGTCTCCCCTCAGCCTCCTCTGTTCCAAAGCAAACAACCCCTGCCTATCCAATCTTTCCACATAGCTAAAATTCTCCAATCCTGGCAACATCCTCGTAAATCTCCTCTAGTGCAATCACATCTTTCCTGTAATGCGGTGACCTGAACTGTATGCAGTATTCTAGCTGTGGCCGAATTAGTGTTTTATACAGTTCTAGCATAACCTCTCTGATCTTATATTCTATGCCTCGGCTAATAAAGGAAAGTATCCTGTATGCCTTCTTAACCACCTTATCTACCTGTCCTGTTACCTTCAGGGATCTGTGGACATGCACTCCAAGTTCCCTCTGTTCCATACACTTCACAGTATCCTACCATTTAATGTGTATTCCCTTGCCTTATTAGCTTTCCCCAAATGTATTACCTCACATGTCACCGGATTGAATTTCATTCACCTCTTTTCTGCCCACCTGACCAGTCCATTGATATTAACCTGCAGTCTACAGCTTTCTTCCTCACTATCAACCACACGGCCAATTTTTGTATCATCTGCAAACTTCTTAATCATCCCCCCTACATTGAAGTCTAAATCATTGATATATACCAGAAAAAGCAAGGGACATAGTACTGAACCCTGCAGATCTCCACTGGAAACAGCTTTCCAGTCTCAAAAACACCCATCGACCATTACCCTTTGCTTCCTGCCACTGAGCCAATTTTGGATCCAACTTGTCACTTTACCTTGGATCCCATGGGCTTTTACTTTTCTGACCAGTCTGCCATGTGGGACCTTGTCAAAAGCCTTGCTAAAATCCATGTAGACTACATTGAACGCACTACCCTCATCGACCGTCCTTGTTACCTCCTCAAAAAATTCAATCAAGTTAGTCAGACATGACCCTTAACAAATCCATGCAGACTGGCCTTGATTAATCCCGCAGCATGCTACCCGCCAACATCTCAGCACAAGCCCAGCCCGGCATGAGGTTGAAAAGGCCATCCGACAACTGAAGAACAACAAAGCCTCAGGAGCAGATGCAATCCCTGCCAAGGCACTAAAGCATGGCAGAGAAGCACTACTGGCACGAATTCATGAACTCATTTCTCTTATCTGGTAGGAGGGGAGGATGCCAGGGGATCTCAGAGATGCCGTAATTGTGACCATCTTCAAGCAAGGTGACAAGTCCGATTGCGGTAATTACAGAGGAGCTTCCCTGCTGTCTGCCACAAGGAAAGTCATCGCAAGAATCCTCCTCAATCGCCTTCTCCCAGTGGCCGAAGAACTCCTCCCAGAGTCGCAATGCGGATTCCGCACACTAAGGGGTACAATGGACATCATCTTCACCGCGTGTCAATTACAAGAGAAATGTAGGGAACAGCACCAACTGCTGTACATGGTCTTCTTTGATCTCACAAAGGCCGTCGACACTCTCAACCGTGAGGGATTATGGAGTGTCCTCCTCAAATTTGGCTGCCCTCAAAAGTTTGTCACCATCCTCCGCCTGCTTCACAACGACATGCAAGCTGTGATCCTGACCAATGGTTCCACCACAGACACAATTCATGTACGGACCGGGGTCAAGCAAGGCTGTGCCATCGCAACAACATTGTTCTTGATCTTCCTTGCTGCAATGCTCCATCTCACCCTCAATAAGTTCCATGCTGGAGTTGACCTAATTTGTAGAACAAACGAGAAACTGTTCAACCTCCATTGCCTCCAGTCCAGATCCAAGGTCGCCCCATCATCTTTCGTGGAATTACAGTAAGCAGACGACGCTTGCGTCTGCGCTCACTCGGAGGTCGAACTCCAAACCATCATCAACACCTTCACCAAAGCATACGAAAGCATGGACCTTACACTAAACAACCATAAGACAAAGGTCCTCTACCAACCTACCCCTGCCACACAGTACTGCCCCCCGATTATCAAAATCCACGACAAGGCCTTGGACAACGTGGATTACTTTCCATACCTCGGGAGCCTACTGTCAACAAGGGCAGACATCAATGCCGAAGTCCAACACCTCCTTCAGTGTGCCAGTGCAGCCTTCGGTCGCCTGAGGAAGAGAGTGCTTGAAGACCAGGACCTCAAATCCGGCACTAAGATCATGGTCTACAGAGTAGCAGTGATACCCGCCCTGCTGTATGCCTCAGAGACATGGACCATGTACAGCAGGCATCTCAAAGCACTGGAGAGGTACCACCAACGCTGCCTCCGCAAGATTCTGCAAATCCATTGGCAGGATAGGCACACCAACGTCAGTGTTCTCGCTCAGGCCAACATCCCCAGCATCAAAGCTTTGACCACGCACGATCAGCTCTGATGGACGGGTCACATCGTCCGCATGCTCGAAACGAGACTCCCAAAATAAACACTTTACTTGAAGCTCCAAAACGGCAAGAGAGCCCCAGGTGGGCAGAGGAAACGCTTCAAGGACACACTCAAAGCTTCCTTGAAAAAGTGCAACATCCCCACTGACACCTGGGAATCCCTGGCCCAATATCGCACAAAGTGGAGGAGAAGCATCCGGGAAGGCGCTGAACACTATGAGTCTCTTCGCCGGGAGCAAGCGGAAGCCAAGCGCAGGCAGCGCAAGGAGCGAACGTCAACAAATGCACCCCACCCACCCACCCCTTCAACCACCGTCTGCCCCACCTGTGACAGAGACTGTAGGTCCCGCATTGGACTCATCAGTCACCTGAGAACTCATTTTTAATGTGGAAGCAAGTCATCCTCGGTTCCGAGGGACTGCCGAAGAGAAAAAGAATCCGTGCCTTTCTAATTGCCGATTAATACCGTCCCTCAGAATTTTTTCCAATAATTTGCCCACCACCGAGTTTAGGCTGCCTGGCCTGTAAGCTCTCGGACTATCCCTTTCTCCCTTTTTAAACAACGGTACGTTAGCAGTGTTCCAGTACTCCAGCACCATGCCTATAGACAGAGAAAATTGGAAAATGATGGTCAGAGCCTCCGCTATTTCCTCCCTTGCTTCTCTTAACAGCCTGGGATACATTTCATCCGGGCCTGGCGATTTATCTACTTTCAAAGATGCTAAACCATTTAATATTTCCTCTCTCACTATGGTTATCTCATCTAATATTTCACACTCCTCCTCCTTAACTACAATGTCTGCATCGTCTCTCTCTATTGTGAAGACAGACGCAAAGTATTCATTAAGGACCATACCCACGTCATCCGCCTCAACACACAGGTTATCTTTTTGGTCTCTCATCGGCCCTACTCTTTCTTCAGTTATCCTCTTGCTCTTTAAGTATTTATAAAACATCTTTAGGTTTTCTTTGATTTTACTTGCCAATATTTTTTCATGCCCTCTCTTTGCTTTCCTAAATTCCATTTTAATTTCACCCCGGCACTTTCTGTACTCCTCTAGGCTTTCTGCAGTATTTAGCTCTTGGTATCTGACAAAAGCTTTCCTTTTTTGTCTTATTCTACCCTGTATGGCCCTTGACACCCAGGGGGCTCCAGATTTGGGAGTTCCACCCAAATGTTAAACATTCATACACAAGGGAGAAATAAAATATTCCAGATTAGTGAATAACATACTAATTGAGTGATGACCCGTTACAGCAGGGGTCTCCAAAATTTTGGTCTTCCCAGACATGTATCATTGATCTTTTGGCCACCTGGAAAGATTAAATCCATGTTCCCAGTAATTTGCATATAGCTCACATTGCTGATAGTGATAGAGCTTGGCGTTGTGATTTTGCATTTAGTCACCAATGAGACAACAGTGAGAGAAACAGTTGTTTCCAAACCTCCCGGTGCAGAACATTGAAACAGGGGCAATCAGTGGAACATAGATATTAGTAGGACAGCTTCACAGGCTAGACTATAGGCCTCAGGAAGCACATGTGGCCCAGGAACTGCTGTTTGGACATCACTGATTTACAACCTCTAATCAAATTCAGAAAATAGTCACAGTATAAAATACTACGTTACCTAAAGTTAACCATTCCTCTTGATATATCATGGAATTTTGACTGTAAGACAAAAGTGAAAGAAGAATATAACCACTGACCCTGAATATATATTTTTATTCATACTAGAGTTCACAAATCCCTTAACCTGAGGGCAAAAACATACCTATTTGCTAAAATGATAAGGTGACATACAACACACGCAGGGGTCAATGACAGTGATGTGCAATGACTGTGCTGACAATGTCCTCTCCCTGTCTCTGTGAAAGCCTCCAGACTCCACTGTGCACTTCTTCTGATGTCATGGCTGCGACCTGTCACTCACGATATGGGAACTGCAGATGCTAACCCATATTCAAGCACTCAGCGGAACAATGCAGTTGCCAACCAGTGCCTATATCTTTCAGTTCTTTCTGTTCACTCACTTTCCATCCTTTTTCTGTATATGTTTTCCACTCATGCCTCTGTTGTGTCTCTGTGACAGTTCTTGATAAACACTGAAATGCCATCATTCTAGCTGTTTTCAGAAACTGTTTTCAGATGCAAGAGGGTCGCTAACCAGAGGACACAGATTTAACGTAATTGGCAAAAGAACCAGAGGCAAGATGAGGAGAATTTTTCTTTACGCAGTGAGTTATTGTGATCTGAAATGCGCTGCCTGAAAGGTCGGTGGAAGCAGATTCAATATAACTTTCAAAAGGGAATTGGATAAATGCTTGAAGAGGAAACATTTGCAGGGCTATGGGGAATGGGCAGGGGAGTGGGAGTAATTGGATAGTTGACGTCAGAAGAACTGCACAAGTGGAGTCTAGAGGCTTTCACAGAGAGAGGGAGAGGACATTGTCAGCACAATCATTGAACATCATTGTCATTGACCCCTGAATGTGCTGTATGTTACCTTATCATTTTATCACTGGATGGCCTCCTTCAGTGCTGTATCATTCTATGATTCTATTCTAATTCTCAACCGAGGATGCTTTGAAAAAATTCACTAATCGGCCAATGCAACGATGATAAAATTCAAGAGTTCTTCAGATAAACAACTGGGGGGCAATCTTTGCCGAATACTTTAGGTGCTAACGAGATGCCCAAGACGGGGTCTTAAGTTGAAATGCTGGTTTAGCCACATTTAGTGCAAGACGTCATCCTGGTAAAGGAGTTGAAGCAGCACTAGGAACGGCCGCCCAGCATTTTGGTGGCAAGCACTTCAAATGATGGCCGCTCCTAACAGTGACCAGCTGTTTGGGAGTATACAAGGCGTTGATGTCGATTTCAAGCACTACGTAAAGGGATACTTACCATTTCATGATCACTGCACGATGTGAAGAGGACCTCTGAAACTCATCGAGAGACTTTCTGGGACACTTTATCAAGACGTCACCAATACTCGTGCAACATTTATTCCAGAAATCCTCTGAGGACTTCAGCTAATAAGAGTGAGTGCTGTGCTACTCCACTTTAATGGACAACTGATAGGAGTCACCAGGAGAAAGGGAGTGCATGTTCCTGGGCATCTTGCTAGGGCTCCCCTTGGTCTGGAGGAAGAATGGGAGGAGGAGATGAGGCCAGGCAGAGCAGCACCAGTTGCTCCAGGAGAGGGAAGGTGGACTCCTTCCCCCCTGCAGATACAGGAGATCCCTCCTCCTCTGGACCTCCTCTACCAGGATTTCCAGTGCCGCATTCGAGAAACTGTGCGTCCTCTCCCTAAGTCCCTGAGCCATCCTGCAACGTGCCGCTGTGTGCCAATCAGAGCACTCCATACCTTTAGTGGAAGTGGGTGCGAGGAGCCCACATATACTGCTCAACGAAAATTGCATCTAATCAATACTTGAGTGCTAAACCTGCAGGTGTCTGTTTCGCACCTCCAGGCAAATTCAAGTTATGGTAATCAGCAATTAGGATCAAAATTGTGTGCTAACTCCAGACATTCAAACAGGTGCGTCTTTAGTGCCTGTTTTCACACTTGGGCCTTTTGATGGGTAATGAAAATCTTCTTTTTTTAAAATTTCTTCAAAGGCATAGCTCCTTCATGGCTCTTGCGGGTCCAAACAATAACTACCACCAATTACTTTTCATGGATGTCCCTTCGTCTACATCATCTCATGCCTAATTATCGCCTCTGCCACTATCCTATAACTACCAATGTTAAAGCTTTTTCCAAGAAGCCCAGTTTTATTTTTAACCTCAAGCACTTTTTTCTTTTCAATAACTGTTTCCTGAAGCAAAATTTGATCCAAAGCTTGTTGTTTGATAGTCAATATATCTCTCCTCTCCAGCCTCAATCTGCTAATCCATTTCAATTCTTTTTTCACTGTGTTTTATCACAGGAATATAGGAGTATGCAGAACCAGAAAAGACTAGTGAAGCTCATCTGGCCAAAGCCAGTGTCGAGAGAATATCATATCCCACAATGCCTCTCATACCCTGCTAGCAAATTCTTCACCAGATACTTATCCAACTCTCTCTTAAATCATTCATCACTGCCTCCCTCTGCAGTCAATGACGTGTGAGCACTAGCCACTCCCTAAACTGTTTTTTCACCCACCCTCTTCTAAGTTTTGGGCTCTGACCTCTTGTTCTGAAGTCTGTGAAATGTTAAAACATCTTGAAGTTTATCTCATCTATACCATTTTGAATCTTCAATACTTCAGTAAGATCTCCCTAAGCCTTCTTTACTCCTGTGTAAACATTCCTAGCTAATGCAGCCTCTCCTTATAACTCAGGTGCCTAAGTGCAGATATCAATTTAGTTACCCTCTGCTGCACCCTCTCCAAAGCTGGGCTAGCTTTTTCATAATATGGTGACCGGAATTGAACCCATGATTCCAGGTGAGACCAAACCAGCACTCTGTAAAAACCCAGAATCACTTCCTGAGATGTTGGCTCTATTCCTCTGGCTATTCAGCTCCCCAGTCTATCCAGATCCTATTGTCTGTTTATTGTTGCCACTCGCTGTGCTGACGACTTCAGCAATCTATCCGCCAGTATATTTAAATCACTCTCGTTTGTTGTGCTGGAGACTAATATCATTTAACTTGTATTGCTAGCGTTTATTATTCTTTTATAGTCTCATGACTTTGCATTGGTTTACATTAAATGATATTTTCCATTCTTCAACTCAACTCCTCAAGCTATCCAGGTCCTTCTGTATTTCATCAGCCTATTCCCTCTTGTTTGCACTCCCTCCCAGCCTGGGATCACCTGCAAATTCAGGGAGTTTTGTTTATGTCCTCACTTTCAAGTCATGTATTTACATTGTAAACAGCAATGGCCCCACTAGTTATCTCATTTCATGGCAATCTAACTTCACATGCAATGACCCTTTGCTTCCTCTGCTTCAGCCAATTCTTGGTCCATTTCTGAAGCACCCATCTATGCCAAGCTTTCCAACCTGATAGACCAATCTCCTATGTGGCACTGTATCAAAAGCTTTGCTGAAATTGAAATAACTAACATCCACTGGGTCGCTCCTGTCACATGGTTTGTTATTTCCTCAAAGAAGTTCATGAGTTTATTCAGATATGATTTACCTCCAATAAAGCCATGCTAGCTCCCTGCTAAAATTCTATATTGCTCCAGGTTGCTCATCATTTGTTTCTTCAAGACGTCGCCCAATACTTTCATTACAATGGACGTCAGGCTGACTGGCCTATAGTTCCCTGGTTTATCTCTTGCCCCTTTTTATACAGTGGCATCATGTTCCCTTTTCTCCAATCCTTGGGCAAAGTGCTTGTTTCCAGGGATTCTCTAAAGATGCCTTCTAGATCTGTTCAATTCTATTCGTGTCATGGTGGGATTTGAACCCACATTCTCTGGATTATTAGATCAGTAGCATAACCACTGCACTACCGTACACTGATGGAATACAAACCAAGTTTGTCCAACCTGTCTTTATAATTTAACCCTTTAAGCCCTAGTACCCTCTCCAAGGTCAATATATTCTTCCTGAGCTTTGGTGCCCAAAACTGAACGCAGTTCTCCAGATGAGGTCTGACCAAGGCTCTGTATAATTGAAGCAGAACTTCCTCCCCTTTGAATTGCAGCCTCCTTGAGATACAGACTAACATTCCATGAGCCTTTTTGATTACTTTGTGCACCTGTGCACTAGGTTTTGGTGATTTGTGTACATGGACAGCTAACTTCCTTTGCTCCTCCACAGTTCATAGTTTATTGATATTCAGAAAATATCGTGACATCTCTTTCTTGTATCCAAAGCGAATGATCTCGCACTTCACTGCAACGAACTCCATCTGCTGCTCTTTTGCCCATTCACTTACTCTGTTTATGAGCCTTTGTAACTTTTTGCTACCATCCACGCAACCTTCCTGAAATCAACAGATTTCTTTCCTAGGTTTTCTGGATGGCTGGTCCACCACTTCGATCCACACAGTTCTCACGTTATTTTTTACTGGAAGACGGCCCTCAGCTCCAAAAAAGACCACCTTTCATTGCAGAAGCTTCTGCAGTAGCGCTGTGAAGGAATGAGCCATACCTATTCAGAAAAATACACCATTCTATGAAATCTTCTGACTTTATTTAAACATGACATACTGGGTTTGAAAATCTAAAAGCCTCAGCGACACAAAGCTGTAAACAGCATACAAGCTTTTGAGATAAGAATCAGTTGTTGACACTGAAACAATAGCCCTATTGAAGCAGCAGGTTGGAGGTTCCTCTAAGTCTGTAGCATTGGAAAACAGACAACCAATATACCCAGTTAAATTGTTTTAAACCAACACTTTGTAAACAGGCACATGAAAGAGCACAATGGTATAATGTTAAGGTATCATAAACCAACAGTTTGGGAAACAGAAACACAGAACATTAAAGAAACATATGCCTTCATAAATATGACATCAAATGAAAGACAGGAGACATAAGTCTGTAATACAACCAACTGAGGTGGCTAGGTGGACAATGGTGCATCTGGTTGAAGTGTTTTTAATTTACATGTTGTAAAAAGAAACAAACAGAAGACTTTCATAAATATGACATCAATAGATGCACCAAGCAATCACATTGTTTATGTGTTGAACTTAGAACACTTAGGAGACACGAAGTCGGCTTGCAACCAGCTGAGGTGACTTAAGAATTGCATAGAAGACCTTTGTAAAAAAGACATCAAATAGAACCACTGCTGTCACATTGTTTTTATGATAAGTTTTGATAAGTTTTGAACACCTAAAGGAGGAGACATAATTCTTAATGCAACAGCTGAACTGACTGTAAGAATAGCAGGAGTCAACAGAAGGATGACTAAAGATAGTTAGCTTACATCAGCAGAAAACTTCAAAGGAAATACCACTGAAAAAAGGGTATAAAATATAGAACTTTCAAATAGGAAGACAGAATTCACTGGAAGGGGCAAGCGATTCTCAGCTTCAGAGACAGGCTCTGTAAGCCTGCAACTCTTTGAGTTTCGGGTAATCAAAGGTATTTGATTTTGGTGGATATCCTGGATTAAGAATAAGTAGAAATGTGAAAATGTAACAAAGGTAAGATTTGAGAATAAGGATCTCTGAGAATGAGAATTGTAAGCTATTTGTTTTTAGAACTGTTAAAGTTGCGATTGAATCACCAACTGTAAACTGCATCTCGGTTCTTTAATAAATCTATATATTTTTAGAATTGTCTCACATAGTACTTCTGTATCAAACTCACAAACTCAATCTCTGTACACTCTTTGGTGAGGAGTTGCAGAATACTGGCGGAGTTTTCCGGACCCTCATAATATCTGGAAGGTTACAGTCTAGTTAAACTTATTAAAAGTGCTATCTGGTGGGTCGTAACATCTTCAGGTCGTTCCTTTCCTTTAGGGAGAGATAGTCTGGACCTTTAGACCCAATTAAGCGTCTTCTAGGATTTGGCTATCTCTAACTTTAGTTGAAGGTGAATGTCTGGGGAATACGCCTGATCCGGGGTGGCCCGAAAGGGGCTAGGTCTAGTAATAATCCCTTCAGCGCCACTGAAGCACTTTCATTAAATAGAGCTCTTCGACCTCTTTATCTTGTTTCAGACATTTCAGCATCTATTCAGTAGCAAGAAAACCTTAAGAGCTGCTATTTGCTGGGAGTATTGCACTGATATTTAAAACGGGAGCATTATCTGGTGAGATCAGCACACACAGCACCTGATATGGATCACAGACATCGCTCAGACTCCTGATTTCCCAGTGCACGGAAACTACATCATCAGCCCCCATATTTATATCAATCTGACTGTTTAAATGTATTTTTCCAATGCGCAGTGACAATTATTTACATTTAAATTTACAATGAATTATTACAGGTATTGCAGGTACAGTGGCTATTGTAACAAATAAAGTAGATGGGGAGGGGGTAATCTTCAACTTACGGCAGGGGTGTAAAACTGGTGTTGTGAGTTGGGCGCCCATTATAGAAACGGCCCAATGGAAAGGAAAAGCGGATAGTTTGTATAACTGGTAGCCAACACACAATGCCAGTTTAACGCTCCAGCGGTAAGTTGCAAATTACGCCCCATGGCTTCAATTTTTTGGCTCCATTTTCAAGTGGTACAAAAAAATTAATGAATCCATATCTTTTTTGTTAACACAGCCTAGGGGAGGCTCCTACAGAATGAGGATTTACGAGAGGCCTGACTTTGGAGGACAGATGATGGAATTCATGGATGACTGTCCATCTGTCTACGATCGTTTCCGCTACCGTGACATTCACTCCTGCCATGTGATGGACAGTTACTGGGCCTTCTATGAACATCCCAACTACATGGGAAGGCAGTACTTCATGAGACCCGGTGAATACAGGAGATTCAGTGACTGGGGCGGCCACAGCTCAACTGTTGGCTCCTTCCGCCGTATCATGGATTTCTGAAACACAGATAGTCAATCTTGCTTTGCTGCAGAGGTCCTATGATTAAAAATTAAATAAATGTGCTTATAATCTATCCCTGTGTTTAATGCGTCTATTTAAGGTTTGATACAGACAGGTGAAAGGAGCTGACAATTTAGTGAAATGTTACTATGTGTGGGAGTTGGAGATATCACTGACACAGTACAGGTGCTCTTCTCAAGTGTGGTTAGGTCAAAGACCAAAAAATATAATTGAAACAAGTTTCCCTTTCTTCATAAGAGATCTTGGCTGAGAATGGCAAAAAGGGAAAGACTGAGTTAGAATGTTACAAAGGGATTAGAACTAGAGTCTTCCTTGGGACTCTAATGTTTTATTCCTGTAGGAGTGATCAAAGCGATAATTCAGAGCTCTCTGGTAGCCTAACAAACAGAAATGGAGATTACTCTAGCTATCACTAACGGGCTACTGCCCTTCTCATGACAGTCTATAAGACATGGAATAAATCCTCTATGGGCACATGCAAAATTCCAAACATTTCAGATCTTTCACCAAGGATTGCCAGAAATTTAGAAATACTAATCCAACTAATTCAAGTTTGGTCCCTATGGCATTGTCTGTTATTTTCAATGGAACTGAAGGCTGGGAATTCTTCCAAAGGGAGATTCCAGAAATTATATAAGAGAAAACCATTTACCAAAAAACTGAATATAAAGAGAGTGGAGAGAGGGAGGGGGAAGAAAGGAAAATACAGAAAGAAGGAGAAAAATAATTAGACACAAACTTGAAGAAAAATGAAATGAGCAAGACATTTTTGAAAACTGACGGTCACAGACACTGTGTAGTGTTCCTCCAATACATTTTGCTATGGAGCAGTAGGATGCAGGTTCAATCCAGCAAATCCCTGTCCAGTGATTTCTTCCTGTCTCAACAGTGCAGGCTTTTGAAGATGGTAATCCAACTATGTATCTCACAGATATAGAAAGATGGAAAATTGGCACGAAGTTCAATGTCCAATGGTCTCGCTCACTTCCTAAATGGAATGTACATGTTCAGCTCTCAATTTCATTTGAGAAGAGAAAGGGGGTAGTACCAGGATTATTACTGTTAAATACATATTTTAGGACCTATTATGTTATCAGAATTCCTCAATGGCTTAACGATATTCATTTTCTGCTTTTGCGTATGTAATTTCAAAATGTCATTATATGCTGGTGAAATGCTGAACTGTAAATACTGGGGTAGAAATTGGTATGCGTGCGCTCATTTTTTCGGCATAAAGCAGGAGCAAAACATACCAATGTAGCAGTGGGACGGCCTGTGCTGAATTGACTCAGGCATTGGTCCCACTGCCAAATTTGTGTGAATGTTTTTAGGTGGGCCGGGTCTATTCCACTTCGATCATTGGTTACATTCACTGAAGGGGTGCTGGTTTCAAGATGTTCTGATAATCCTTCAGACAAACTGCGCGCAAAACATAATATTGGGTTAAATCTGCTGATCGGGCAGCCTGTTCCCACACACTGACTTGCTGCATCTTCAGGAAGTCCTTCATGAGCAGTTTGAGATCACAATCCTCCTGAAACTTGTAACACGTTCCCCAAGGCTTGCAGGTGGAAGGTCACAGTTCTGGAGTCCATCCTTGTAAACAAACTGAGGGAAGAATTGCTCTGGTAACTCAATGTAGTATCTCAATAAACATGGGGGGAGAAATTCGGTATCGCCCCATTTGGGGTGCAATTATCAGCTGGGCGCAAAGATTAGCGCCTGTCGCTAATTATCGGCACCGACTGCAAACTTGACTTTTGTCGCCCCTGGAGGTGATTGCAGCGCTATATCAGGTGCTTCACACCTGTCTTAAGGTGCAAAGGCCGAGGAGCGAGGCGCTACCTCAGAGCGCTGGCGAAGCTCATGTAATGTCAGTTAGCAATGGAACACACACACAATGGCACGGGCCAGTTCTTAAAGGGGATGGTTAATCTTGCTTTCCATCCACATCCTGCTCATTGCAGCCTTGAATCTCGGCCTGGAGAGACCTGCACATCAAATGTGCTGGAAAGAACAATGGAGAGTACCAGGCAAAGCGCTCAGAGTGCAGCCCCCACAGTCTCTGCTAAATCGATACAAGGAATGGCAAATCAAAATGAACCTGCAAAGTACTGCTCAGTACCCAAAACTCCTTCAAACAATGTTGAATCTCTCCAGAAGTCTCTCCCTCTCTCTCTCAGAATGCGTAGTTCAAAAATGGCACCAACAATAAAAGGCAGGAAGCGGTCACATTTAAATAGCGCTCCCCCTTTCCCTTCATGACTGCAGAACGCTCCCCTCAACCTGTCGTTGCTAGTGTCAGGCGGTAAGGCCGGGGGCGCAACTCAATATCCGCTCCGGGGCGATACCGGAATGTTGCGCACTCGAGTGACGTCATGATCTGCCGGCGCAGGAGATCGTGGCGGTAGTGTTTAGCGCCGCCGCAAAATGTCTAGTTAATTTCGCGAGCGGCGCAAACTTCGCCGCGCCTGGGCGCTAGATGCTTTGCGCCCCATTAGCGCCCTCTTAAGGCGCTAACGGGAGGCGCAACCAACTGCATTTTTCCCCCATGATCTTTTTGAATGCATTTACAAAGTTGCTACACAGAGCAACCCAAGCACTTCTTCCCTTACTGTCTAACAGGCTGCGAATAAAATTAAAATTCCAACACTTGAAGTTGCCATGTAATCCTGGAAGAGAAGAGATGTGGGTATATTGGCTGAAATAAAATTAAAATCTGCTTCCAAGCAGCAATGTTAGCTGGTGACATTTTGTTTAATCCCTAATTGCGTGTTGTTGATTGTTCACTTTAAACAGTCCCAATGGGCAGATGATCAGAAACAGATTGTTACCGAATGCCTATTATAAATAACAGATTGGAAGGAATGACCCCACCTTCCATTATCTCTCAGGTTCCATGAAGCCATTTCCATCGTGCTCAAAATAATGGCAGCGGTGAGAACAAGAGACTGAAATTCAACCGCACTGTTCAGAATTAACAGTGACACGTGTGAAAGGAGATCACTTACTCCATGCTACCTGATTCACGAGAATCACTGAATTCAGTCAGGTGTCTTGCTGCTGCAGCGGAAGAAAGTGTGGGATTTTGTTATTCTTCCTCTTTCTCCGGGTCAAGATCTGCAGCATGACAGAGGCCGGTACTGACTGTCCAAAAGAAAATGATGTTCAACATGTACCATAAAAGTGTGAACATAACCACCTAAAGCAAATGATAACAAACAATAGGTCACAAGAGAGAAGTTTCTTTTTGTATTTGTGAAGGAATAAGCCATATAACCTATTCAGAAAAAAACACTATCTCATGAAAGAATTCTGGCCTTATTAAAACATGAAAAACTGGGTTTGGAAATTTAGAAACCTAACTATGAAATAGCTACGAAAGCATTCTGGCTATTGAGATAAGATAGTTGTTGACACTGAATCAATAACCTTATTGAAACAGAAGGTTAAAGGGTCCCGACAGGCTGACTTGTGGGAACGAAACAATGGTTCACCCTGGATAAGGTGTTCTAATTTGCACCTCGTAAAGAAGCATAAACATCTGCCTTTGTAAAAATGACATCAAGTAAAAAACACACTTGCCGACACACCGTTTTTTATGCTAAACTTAGAACACCTAGAGAGGAGAGATAATTCTGTAATGCTACCAGCTGAGGTGACTGTAAGAATTGCAGGGGTCAGTAGAAAAATGACTAGAGATAATTAGCTTACATCAGCAGAAAACCTTAAAGGAAATACCACTGGAAAAGGGTATAAATATTGAACTCTCAAATGGGATAACAGACTCGCTTTAATCGGGCAAAGCGATTCTCAGCTCCAGAGGTGGCTCTGTAAGTCTCCAACTCTTTGTACCTCGGGGATCAAAGGTATTTGATTTTGGTGGATATCCTGAATAGAACTTTAAGAACTGTAAAACTGTAGCAAAGTTAAGATTTGAAAGTAAGGTTCTCTGATAATAGAATTGTAAGTTTTCTCTTTTTAGAACTGTTAATGTTGCGATTGACTCACCAACTGTAAATTACATGTCGGTTCTTTAATAAATCTATATATTTTTAGAATTGTCTCACATAAGACTTCTGTATCAAACTCGCAAACTCAATCTCTGTACACTCTTTGGTGAGGAGTTGCAGAATTCTGAGGGAGTTTTCCGGACTCTTATAATATCCAGAACGTTACAGTCTAGCTAAACTTATTAAAAGTGTTATCTGGAGGATGGTAACATTTTCAGATTGTTCCTTTCCTTTAGGGAGAGATAGTCCGGACCTTTGGACCCAATTAAGCATCTTTAGGATTCGGCTACCTCAAACTTTAATCTGAGAAATATGCCTGATTCGGGGTAGCCCTAAAGGGGCTAGGACTAGTAATTATCCCTTCATATTCATCTGGCCACAGAACGGTTCAGCAGAGTCTATGGGACATTGCCTATTTTCTGTCAAACTCTCTTCTTATGGCTTCTGATACTGACGTGTGGCTTGCTGCAAACTTCCCAACCACATAAACACTCGTCATGTTCCAGTGAAAATACACCTCCTCTCATAAATAGAGCTTTATCATTGAAATGTGAAACACCCACGACATACAAAACCTTAGGAGTTGAGTAGCTGCTTCTTTTATGCTAATTTTTTATATAAAATAAAACAATCTCTCTTTGTTGAACTGCTACCTGAAATAATCCTGCATTTTAAAAAATTCGTTTTATGGGATGTGGGCGTCCATCCCTAATTGCCCTTGAGAAGGTGGTGGTGAGCTGCCTCCTTGAGCCGCTGCAGTCCGTGTGGTGAAGGTACTCCCACAGTGCTGTTAGGGAGGGAGTTCCAGGATTTTGACACAG
Source organism: Squalus acanthias (assembly GCA_030390025.1). Lineage (NCBI taxonomy): Eukaryota > Metazoa > Chordata > Chondrichthyes > Squaliformes > Squalidae > Squalus > Squalus acanthias. Next base: position 336,209 of record CM059427.1, on the reverse strand, counting down.
CGACGATGAAGAACCTGCGATATAATTCTGAGTCAGGATGGTGTGTAACTTGGAGGTGAACTTGGAGGTGGTGGTGTTCCCATGCGCCTGCTGCCCTTGTCCTTCTTGGCGGTAGAGGTCACGGGTTTGGGAAGTGCTGACGAAGAAGCCTTGGCGAGTTGCTGCAGTGCATCTTGTAGATGGTACACACTGCAGCCACGGTACGCCGGTAGTGGTGGGAGTGAATGTTTAAGGTGGCAGATAGGGTGCCAATCAAGCGGGCTGCTTTGTCCTGTATGGTGTCGAGCTTCTTGAGTGTTGTTGGAGCTGCACTCATCCAGGCAAGTGGAGAGTATTCCATCACACTCCTTACTTGTGCCTTGTAGATGGTAGAAAGGCTTTGGGGAGTCAGGAGGTGAGACACTCGCCGCAGAATACCTAGCCTCTGACCTGCTCTTGTCACCACAGTATTTATGTGGCTGGTCCAGTTAAGTTTCTGGTCAATGGTGACCCCCAGGATGTTGATGGTGGGGGATTCGGTGATGTTAATGCCGTTGAATGTCAAGGGGCAGTGGTTAGACTCTCGCTTGTTGGAGATAGTAATTGCCTGGCACTTCTGTGGCGCAAATGTTACCTGCCATTTATCAGCCCAAGCCTGAACGTCGTCCAGGTCTTGTTGCATGCGGGCATGGTCTGCTTCATTATCTGAGGAGTTGCGAATGGCACTGAACACTGTGCAGTCATCAGTGAAAATCCCCATTTCTGACCTTATGTTGGAGGGAAGGTCATTGATGAAGCAGCTGAAGATGGTTGGGCCGAGGACATTGCCCTGAGGAACTCCTGCAGCGATGTCCTGGGATTGACCTTCAATCATCACAACCATCTTCCTTTGTGCTAGGTATGACTCCAGCCTGAGGAGAATTTTCCCCCCGATTCCTATTGACTTCATAGAAACATAGAAACAAAGAAAAATAGGAGCAGGAGTAGGCCATTCGGCCTTTCGAGCCTGCTCTGCCATTCAATCTGATCATGGCTGATAATCTATCTCAATATCATATTCCTGCTCTCTCCCCATACCCCTTGACGCCTTTTGCATCTAGAAATCTACCTATCTCCTTCTTAAATATATTCAGTGACATGGCCTCCACAGCCTTCTGTGGTAGATAATTCCACAGGTTCACCACCCTCTGAGTGAAGAAATTTCTCCTCATCTCAGTCCTAAATGTCCTACCCCGTATCCTGAGTCTGTGACCCCTCGTTCTAGACCTCCCAGCCAAGGGAAACATCTTCCCTGCATCCAGTCTGTCTAGCCCTGTCAGAATTTTATATGTTTCAATGAGATCCCCTCTCATTCTTCTAAACTCTAGTGAATACAGGCCTAGTCGACCCAATCTCTCCTCATACGACAGTCCTGCCATCCCAGGAATCAGTATGCTGAACCTTCGCTGCACTCCCTCTGTGGCAAGTATATCCTTTCTTAGGTAAGGAGACCAAAACTGCACACAGTACTCCAGGTGTGGTCTCACCAAGGCCCTGTATAACTGTAGTAAGACATCCTTGCTCCTGTACTCAAATTCTCTTGCAACGAAGGTCAACATACCATTTGCCTTCCTAACTGCTTGCTGCACCTGCATGTTTGCTTTGAGTGACTGGTGTACACGGACACCCAGGGCCCTTTGTACATCAACATTTCCCAATCTATCACCATATAAATGATACTCTGCCTTTCTGTTTTTCCTACCGAAGTGGATAACTTCACATTTATCCACGTTATATTGCATCTGCCATGTATTTGCCCACTCACTCAACTTGTTTAAATCGCCTTGAAGCCTCTTTGCATCCTGCTCACAATTCACAATCCCACCTAGTTTCGTGTCATCAGCAAACTTGGAAATATTACATTTGGTTCCCTCATTCAAATCATTGATATATATTGTGAATAGCTGGGGCCGAAGCACTGATCTCTGCGGTACCCCACTTGTCACCGCCTGCCACACTGAAAAAGAACCATTTATTCATACTCTCTGTTTCCTGTCTGTTAACCAATTTTTAATCCATGTCAGTATATTACCCCCAATCCCATGTGCTTTAATTTTGCACACTAACCTCTTACGTGGGACTTTGTCAAAGGCCTTCTGAAAATCCAAATACACCACATCCACTGGTTCTCCCTTGTCTATTCTACCAGTTACATCCTCAAAAAACTCCAGTAGGTTTGTCAAACACAATTTCCCTTTCATAAATCCATGTTGCCTTTGTTTAATCCCGTTGTTATTTTCTAAGTGTCCTGTTATCACATCCCTTATAATAGACTCTAGCATTTTCCCTACTACTGATGTAGGTTTTACTAGGGCTCCTTGATGCCACACTTGGTCAAATGCTGCCTTGATGTCAAGGGCAGTCACACTCACCTCACCTCTGGAATTCAGCTCCTTTTGTCCATGTTTGGACCAAGGCTGTAATGAAGTTAGGAGCCGAGTGGTCATGGCGGAACCCAAACTGGGCATCAGTGAGCAGGTTATTGGTGAGTAAGTGCCGCTTGATAGCACTGTCGATGACACCTTCCATCACTTTGCTAATGATTGAGAGTAGACTGATGGGGCAGTAATTGGCCGGATTGGATTTGTCCTGCTTTTTGTGGACAGGACATACCTGGGCAGTTTTCCACATTGTCAGATAGATGCCAGTGTTATAGCTATACAGGAACAGCTTGGCTAGAGGCGTGGCTAGTTCTAGAGCACAAGTCTTCAGCACAATTGCCGGGATGTTGTCAGGTCCCATAGCCTTTGCTGTATCCAGTGCGCTCAGCCGTTTCTTGATATCACGTGGAGTGAATCGAATTGGCTGAAGAATGGCTTCTGTGATGGTGGGGACCTCAGGAGGAGGCAGATATGGATCATACACACGGCACTTCTAGCTGAAGATGGTTGCAAACGCTTCAGCCTTGTCTTTTGCACTCATGTGCTGGGCTCCACCATCATTGAGGACGGGGATATTCCTACCGTGCAGGACTGCAGAATTTTGATCTGATCCGTTGATTGTGGGATAGCTTAGCTCTGTCTATAGCATGCTGCTTCCACTTTTTAGCATGCATGTAGTCCTGCGTTGCAGCTTCCCCAAGTTGGCACCTCATTTTTAGGTACGCTTGGTGCTGCTCCTGGTATGCTCTTCTACACTCCTTATTGAACCAGGGTTGGCCCCCTGGCTTGACGGTAATGGTAGAGTGAGGGATATGCCGGGCCATGAGGTTACAGATTGTGATGGAATACAATTCTGCTCCTGATGATGGCCCACAGCGCCTCATTGTTGTCCATTCCTTCTTGATTTGGAATAAAAAGCAGTGGACTGGGTATTTAATTTTATTAATGGCATCTGCTATGAGAATGAGGGCTGATTTTCTTCTACTTAATTTACTAACTGAAACAATTTTTGATGAACCAGCCATTTAATCGCTAACTCTTGTTGTTACACACTCTTAGCAGTTTCTCCATTTTGACCCTCTTCCCCAAAATAAACCCATGGTAACAATCACTCTCTTCAGTCAGAATAGCAAGGGAAATCCAAGTCATGAATAGCTTACAAAATGCTTTCCAAACAAATTGTTGAGACTGAAGTGTATCAGTAGTAATATGGATTTTAATATATTTTTGACTGCAATTCCATCACTAAGTTAATTATGTTGTCTTAAAACAAAATCTTCATTCCAATCATTTCCACCTATTTTGAAATGGATCTTTCTCCTGTGATGTTAAATAACTTCCACTGATTTTCACACTGTTCGATGTCATTCCTTTGTTAAATGTACAGAAAGCTTCCATCTAACACTCTTACTCATATTATCCAGTATTAAATATTTTGACGCTTTCAGTATGACAGATTTTTTACAGTCTGCAGTTTAATTGACAAGCATCCTTTGTCACGACTGTCATAAATAAAGGAACCATATGTAGTTTAACTCTCTTTTTATAATTTATCCCTCATTGTAACTTTCTCTAATAGTCAGCTGTACCAGAGATGTTGTTATGGCTTGTAGGCATCCCAAGTTCATGTCAGGAAACACACCCACTGCAAAATATATGGGAGAAGCAACAGGCTCTGATGAAACATTATTGTATTAATTGAATCTAGAGACGCACTGATGATCTCTTATGGAAGCTCCATTCTGACCACAGTGAGCTGCCCTCCTTGAAATGAAGGATCAGGGTCCTCATTTCTGGGCTTATTACTAAATTGATATAATATCCACATGACCTCAAAGTCACATCACCATTTGTAGGAATACCTATAGGGATTACGAACTGTGCAGATACCAAGAAGCTAGTGTCACTGCAGCAATTGACTAAAGAGAAGTGTTGACAACTCCCACCAGAGGAGCGCTAATCATTGGCTGTTAACTGAGCTACCTGATTCCAGTTTATGTCAAAGCCTCAGGTGAGAACACCAGATATGAAAACATTATGAAATGGTGCGCTTTTAAATGAATTTAGTCTGCAATGCACAATTCTCTATCAAGCTCTTTGAAACAAACAAATTAATTTCATTGTGGGTTTCTTGTGCATGGAATACCAACACTGAGGTATCTTTCCATCTTTCAAAGTTCATATCTCTTTTACATAACCTCTGCCAATTTATTTTTCCATAAAGTTGAAAAGTCTATAATATAAAGTAGAATTTGTGAACGGTACAGGAATAAACACATTTCTATTTGATATTGTGCTGAAAATTGACCAATATTGTAATATGTATCATATACATAGATACATAGATACATAGAAGATAGGAGCAGGAGTAGGCCATCCGGCCCTTCGAGCCTGCTCCGCCATTTAATGAGATCATGGCTGATCCTCCAATTCAGTATCCCGTCCCCGCCTTCTCTCCGTATCCCTTAACCCCTTTTGCCTGTAGAAATATATCTAATTCCCTCTTAAATATATTTAATGAGCTGGCGTACACTGCCCTCTGTGGCAATGAGTTCCACAGGTTCACCACCCTCTGAGTGAAGAAATTCCCCCTCATTTCTGTCCTAAATGGTTTAGCCCTTATCCTTAAATTATGTCCTCTAGTTCTGTTCTCACCCGCCAAGGGAAACATTCCTTCTGCATCTAGTCTGTCTAGACCTGTCAGAATTTTATACACTTCTATGAGGTCCCCTCTCAATCTTCTAAACTCCAGTGTGCGCATCCCTAAACTACATAGTCTCTCCTCATAGGTCAATCCCGCCATTCCTGGTATCAGCCTGGTGAATCGCCGCTGCACCCCCTCCATGGCAAGAACATCTTTCCTCAGATGAGGCGACCAAAACTGTACACAGTACTCGAGGTGTGGTCTCACCAGTGCCCTGTACAGCTGCAGCAAGGTATCCCTGTTCCTGTATTCCAACCCTTTTGCTATGAAGGCCAGCATACCGTTTGCCTTCTTGACCGCCTGTTGCACCTGCATGCTCGCCTTCAGTGACTGGTGTACAAGAACACCCAGGTCTCTCTGTACTTCCCCCTCTCCCAATTTATTGCCATTTAAATAATAATTTGCCCTCCCGTTCCTGCACCCAAGGTGGATAACTTCGCACTTGTCCACATTATAGTGCATCTGCCATTTATCCGCCCAATCACCCAGTCTGTCCAAATCGCTCTGGAGCTTCCTGGTCTCCTCCTCTGAGCCCACCCCCCCTCCTAGTTTAGTGTCGTCTGCAAATTTGGAAATGCTGCATCCGACTCCCTGATCCAGGTCATTAATGTAAATTGTGAACAGCTGGGGACCCAGGACAGATCCCTGTGGTACCCCACTTGTTACTGCCTGCCATTCAGAAAATGAGCCGTTTATTCCAACTCTCTGTTTTCTATCTGACAGCCAGTTCTCTATCCACGTCAATACTTTCCCCTTTATCCCATGAGCTTCAATTTTCCATGCTAATCTTTTATGTGGGACCTTATCGAAGGCCTTTTGGAAGTCCAGGTACACCACACCTACTGGCTCTCCCCCATCTATTTTACCAGTTACTCCCTCAAAAAATTCCAATAGATTAGTCAAGCACGATTTACCCTTTGTAAATCCATGTTGACTCTGTCCTATCCTGTCCCCATTTGCTAAGTGCTCCGCTATTTCATCCTTAATGATGGACTCCAGCATTTTGCCCACAACTGATGTAAGGCTTACAGGTCTGTAATTACCTGCTTTTTCCCTACCCCCCTTTTTGAATAGTGGGGTAACGTTAGCTACCCTCCAATCCATGGGCACTGTTCCCGAGTCTAATGAATTCTGAAAAATCATACTTAGTGCATCCGCTATCTCTAGGGCCACCTCCTTCAGTACCCTAGGATGCATGTTATCAGGCCCTGGGAATTTGTCCGCCTTCAATCCCTTTAGCTTCCTTAACACCATATCCTTAGTGATATTGATTTGCGTCAGTTCCTCCTTTGCCAATGTCCCTATTTTTCCCGATATCCCAGGGAGGTTTTTTGTGTCTTCCTTCGTAAAGACTGACCCAAAGTATGCATTTAGTTGGTCTGCCATTTCCTTATTTCCCGTTATATATTCCCCCGTATCTGACTGCAATGGACCAACTTTGGTTTTCACCAGTCTTTTCCTCTTGATATACTTATAAAAGCTTTTGGAGTTAGTTTTTATATTTTCCGCCAGCTTGCTTTCGTAAGCTATTTTGCCCCTCTTGATTAAGCCCTTTGTCCTCCTTTGCTCTATCTTAAACTGTTCCCAATCTTCCGCTCTGGCGCTTTTTTTGGCTATTTTATACGCCCTATCTTTGGATTTTATGCTGTCTCTAATTTCCCCTGTTATCCACGGTTGAGTCACCTTTTTAGATTTCCTTTTATGCCAGATTTAATATTTGAATGGAAATAAAAACTTAAAAATAATAAGCACTTGGCTAGAAGATCATACTACTGTCATGACTTTTACTCGATGAATAATACTAGTTAACAAATAATTTGTGACTCACTGTAAACACATTGTGCTATGTCCCTAGATTTGTAAGCAATATAGAAATAAATTAATAATATTTTCACGAGGCATGTGTAATAAAGTTGCACACAATCTAGAAGCTATCATAGAATATGTGATGGAAGCTGAGCAATGTAATAGCACTTTGTGTTTGTATATAACTGACGTAGATTTGTCATAATGAATATGTTGGGGGCATCAAAAGGAGATATTTAGTATGTTCAATCTCAAAGAATGATTGTAATTTGCTGCAGTATTATTCTGTGGTACTCCCTCTCCAAATCCCTTTAATTCTCTGGACAGTTAAAAGCCTGCTTAAGGTCAATTTTTCCCATCAAGCTTCTGGTTACCGCACCAATCCAAAGTGAAGCACTTTCACATGTTTTTCCACATTAAAGTCCTGATATGTTGCAATCATTCCATTCAACCTCATGCAATAAAATGCAATTTTTTTAAGGTTATGAGTTTAAGACAAATTGTTTGAAAATACACGAGCCATTCAGTAACTGTATAGGCAGCTGAACCTTCCACTCACTGCAATTAGAATGTTTGACAATACAAAGATGCCCAAAATGCAGTGTGGAAGAGCAATGAACTTAGACCTTTGCAACAAAAGATGGAAGGTGTCAGGGACAATTCTGCTTACATAGGTCTACAGTGATTTCACTAACAATGTGTTTTGCTACTTTGCTCTTTCAGAGGGCAGTATAAATAGCCCAGCTCCATTGTCCCTCATCACAGTCACTGAATCACAGAGCAAAATGGGGAAGGTAAGAAGTTTTTACTGAGCAATATTCTGATGTTATTTTATTACTGCTTTGCAGAAATATTACCTGAAGTATTTATTTTTCTCTAGATCACCTTTTACGAGGACAGGAACTTCCAGGGTCAGCACTACGAGTGCAGTACTGACTGTGATGACCTGCAGTCTTACTTCAGCCGCTGTAACTCCATCCGTGTTGATAGTGACTGGTGGGTGCTGTATGAGAGACCCAATTACATGGGATACCAGTACGTTCTGAACAGGGGAGAATATCCTGACTACCAGCGCTGGATGGGATTCAATGACAGCATCAGGTCATGTCGCACTTACCCATATGTAAGTTTTACACTTGTTTTATTTATTCAGTTTTCATTGTTCTTTCTAACACTGATGTAACTATTAAGTACTTCAACTTTTAATACCATAGTGGTTGATTTTTCATTCAACACTGCGGTAATTAATATTTAAAATATTGCACAGGCTGAGATATTCCTGTCAATGTAATTCTTCACCCACTAAAGAAATATTCACCATGTCACTCACCACTGGACGTCCATAAAAAGTAGCTTCCATAACTCATTGAGGCATATTAAAATACACCCTTTGTAAAGGGCTTTGTTAAATATAAATAACAATCAATCAATGCTTGACTTCCATTTCAATTGATTAAGTACAAGTAGCTGGAAAGGGCACAAGTGGAATGTTCGATATTTCCCGTCATGAAGATGACTCATGAATTCACCACTGATAACTAATTAGAACCACTTTACCAAATGCAAACAAACAAGATATCCCATAATACTTCCCACCCATTGAGCATCTTGTGCATCAAGTAATAATTGAAAACATACTAAAAACTATAAAGATAAATTACCTGTAAACTTCTGGCTAGTTTTATAACTGTGATAAATCTTTTGTCCATTTTGGGGCTTAAGATATTGACTGACATGATTCTCTTACCATTCCAGTCCAGCAGTAACTCCTACAGAATGAAGATTTACGAGAGGCCTGACTTTGGAGGACAGATGACGGAATTCATGGATGACTGTCCATCTGTCTACGATCGTTTCCGCTACCGTGACATTCACTCCTGCCATGTGATGGACGGTTACTGGACCTTCTATGAACAGCCCAACTACAGAGGCCGCCAGTACTTCATGAGACCCGGTGAATACAGGAGATTCAGTGACTGGGGCAGCAGTTGTCCATCCGTTGGCTCCTTCCGTCGTATGATGCATTTCTAAAATTTCACTGTGCTGCTTTAATTTGTTCAAACAAATGGTTAAATCAAGCCGAAGGAATAAATAATTGAGATTTTATTGATCCTTTGTCTCTTCTGATCTTTATTTGTCGGTTCTGTCGTAGATACTGTAATTATAGAATATTTACAGTATATTACCATATCCAGCCTAATCCCACTTTCCAGCTCTTGTTCCGTAGCCCCGTAGGCTACGGCACTTCAAGTGCATATCCAAGTACTTTTTAAATGCGATGAGGGTTTCTGCCTCTACCACCCTTTTAGTTAGTGAGTTCCAAACCCCCACCACCCTCTGGGTGATAAAAAGTTCTCCTCAACTGCCCGCTAATCCTCCGACCAATTACTTCAAATTTATGCGCCCTGGTTATTGACCTCTCTGCTAAGGGAAATAGGACCTCCCTATCCACTCTATCTCCGCTCCTCATAATTGTATACATCTCAATTAAGTCTCCCCTCAGCCTCCTCTGTTCAAAAGCAAACAACCCCTGCCTATCCAATCTTTCCTCATAGCTAAGATTCTCCAATCCTGGTAACATCCTCGTAAATCTCCTCTAGTGCAATCACATCTTTCCTGTAATGTGGTGACCAGAACTGTACACTTACTCTAGTTGTGGCCTAATTTGTGTTTTATACAGTTCTAGCAAAACCTCCCTGCTTTTATATTCTATGCCTTGGCTAATAAAGGAAAGTATCCTGTATGCCTTCTTAACCACCTTATCTACTTGTCCTGTTACCTTCAGGGATCTGTGGACATGCACTCCAAGGTTCCTTTGTTCCTCTACACTTCTCAGTATCCTACCATTTATTGTGTATTCCCTTGCCTTGTTAGCTTTCCCCAAATGTATTACCTCACACTTCTCCGGAGTGAATTTCATTTGCCTCTTTTCTGCCCACCTGACCATGCCATTGATATTAACCTGCAGTCTACAGCTTTCTTCCTCACTATCAACCACATGGCCAATTTTTGTATCATCTGCAAACTTCTTAATCATTCCCCCTACATTGAAGTCTAAATCATTGATATATACCACAAAAAGCAAGGGACCTAGTATTGAGCCCTGCAGAACCTCACTGGAAACAACCTTCCAGTCACAAAAACACCCATCGACCATTACCCTTTGCTTCCTCCCACTGAGCCAATTTTGGATCCAACTTGTCACTTTCCCTTGGATCCCATGGGCTTTTACTTTTCTGACCAGTCTGCCATGTGGGACCTTGTCAAAAGCCTTGCTAAAATCCATGTAGACTACATTGAACGCACTACCCACATCGACCCTCCTTGTTACCTCCTCAAAAAATTCAATCAAGTTAGTCAGACATGACCCTTAACAAATCCATGCAGACTGGCCTTGATTAATCCCGCAGCATGCTACCCGCCACCATCTCAGCACAAGCCCAGCCCGGCATGAGGTTGAAAAGGCCATCCGACAACTGAAGAACAACAAGGCCTCAGGAGCAGATGAAATCCCTGCCGAGGCACTAAAGCATGGCGGAGAAGTACTACTGGCGCGAATTCATGAACTCATTTCTCTTTTCTGGAAGGAGGAGAGGATGCCAGGGGATCTCAGGGACGCTGTAATTGTGACCATCTTCAAGAAATGTTACAAGCCCGATTGAGGTAATTACAGAGGAGTTTCCCTGCTGTCTGCCACAGGGAAAGTCATCGCAAGAATCCTCCTCCATCGCCTTCTCCCAGTGGCCGAGGAACTCCTCCCAGAGTCGCAATGCAGATTCCGCCCACTAAGGGGCACAATGGACATGATCTTCACTGCGCGTCAATTACAAGAGAAATGCAGGGAACAGCACCAACCACTGTACATGGCCTTCTTTGATCTCACAAAGGCCTTCAACACTGTCAACCGTGAGGGATTATGGACTGTCCTCCTGAAATTCGGCTGCCCTCAAAAGTTTGTCACCATCCTCCGCTTGCTTCATGACGACATGCATGCTGTGATCCTGACCAACGGTTCCACCACAGACCCAATTCATGTACCTACCGGGGTCAAGCAAGGCTGTGTCATCGCACCAACGCTCTTCTTGATCTTCCTTGCTGTATTGCTCCATCTCACTCTCAATAAGATCCCCGCTGGAGTGGAGTTAATTTACAGAACAAACGGGAAACTGTTCAACCTCCGTCGCCTCCAGTCCAGATCCAAGGTCGTCCCATCCTCTGTCGTTGAATTACAGTAAGCAGACGACGCTTGCATCTGCGCTCACTCGGAGGTCGAACTCCAAACCATCGTCAACACCTTCACAGAAGCGTACGAGAGCATGGGCCTTACACTAAACATCCGTAAGACAAAGGTCCTCTACCAACCTGCCCTCGCCACACAGTACTGACCCCCGATTATCAAAATCCATGACAAGGCCTTGGACAACGTGGACCACTTTCCATATCTCGGGAGCCTACTGTCAACAAGGGCAGACGTCGATGGCAAAGTCCAACAACACATTCAGTGTGGAAGTGCAGCCTTCGGTGGACTGAGGAAAAGAGTGTTTGAAGACCAGGACCTCAAATCCGGCACTAAGCTCATGGTCTACAGAGCAGCAGTGATACAAGCCCTGCTGTATGCCTCAGAGACATGGACCATGTACAGCAGGCACCTCAAAGCACTGGACAGGTATCACCAACGCTGCCTCCGCAAGATCCTGCAAACCCATTGGCAGGTAAGGCGCAACAATGTCAGTGTTCTCGCTCAGGCCAACATCCCCAGCATCGAAGCTTTGACCACGCTCGATCAGCTCCGATGGATGGGCCACATCGTCCGCATGCCCAATACGAGACTCCCAAAAATGACACTCTTCTCGAAGCTCCAACACGGCAAGAGAGCCCTAGGTGGGCAGAGGAAACGCTCCAAGGACACCCTCAAAGCGTCCTTGAAAAAGTGCAAAATCCCCACTGACACCTGGGAATCCCTGGCCCAAGCCCGCACAAAGTGGAGTAGAGTCATCCGGGAAGGTGCCAAATACCTTATGTCTCTTCGCCGGAAGCAAGTGGAAGCCAAGCGCAAGCAGCGCAAGGAGTGCACGTCAACAAATGCACCTCACCCACCCACCCCTTCAACTTCCGTCTGCCCCACATGTGACAGAGACTGTAGGTCCCGCATTGGACTCATCAGTCACCTGAGACCTCATTTTTATTGTGGCAGCAAGTCATCCTCGGTTCCGAGGGACTGCCGAAGAGAAAAAGAATCTGTGCCTTTCTAGATGCCAATTAATACCGTCTCTCAGAATTTTTTCTAATAACTTGCCCACCACCGAGTTTAGGCTGACTGGCCTGTAAGCTCTCGGCCTATCCCTTTCTCCCTTTTTAAACAACGGTACGTTAGCAGTGTTCCAGTACTCCAGCACCATGCCTATAGCCAGAGAAAATTGGAAAATGATGGTCAGAGCCTCCGCTATTTCCTCCCTTGCTTCTCTTAACAGCCTGGGATACATTTCATCCGGGCCTGGCGATTTATCTACTTTCAAAGATGCTTCACCATTTAATATTTCCTCTCTCACTATGTTTATCTCATCTAATATTTCACACTCCTCCTCCTTAACTACAATGTCTGCATCGTCTCTCTCTATTGTGAAGACAGACGCAAAGTATTCATTAAGAACCATACCCACGTCATCCGCCTCAACACACAGGTTATCTTTTTGGTCTCTCATCGGCCCTACTCTTTCTTCAGTTATCCTCTTGCTCTTTAAGTATTTATAAAACATCTTTAGGTTTTCTTTGATTTTACTTGCCAATATTTTTTCATGCTCTCTCTTTGCTTTCCTAAATTCCATTTTAATTTCACCCCGGCACTTTCTGTACTCCTCTAGGCTTTCTGCAGTATTTAGCTCTTGGTATCTGACAAAAGCTTTCCTTTTTTGTCTTATTCTACCCTGTATGGCCCTTGACACCCAGGGGGCTCCAGATTTGGGAGTTCCACCCAAATGTTAAACATTCATACACAAAGGAGAAATAAAATATTCCAGATTAGTGAATAACATACTAATTGAGTGATGACCCGTTACAGCAGGGGTCTCCAAAATTTTGGTCTTCCCAGACATGTATCATGGATCTTTTGGCCTCCTGGAAAGATTAAATCCATGTTCCCAGTAATTTGCATACAGCTCACATTGCTGATAGTGATAGAGCTTGGCATTGTGATTTTGCATTTAGTCACCAATGAGACAATAGTGAGAGAAACAGTTGTTTCCAAACCTCCCGGTGCAGAACATTGAAACAGGGGCAATCAGTGGAACATAGATATTAGGTAGGACAGCTTCACAGGCTAGACTATAGGCCTCAGGAAGCACATGTGGCCCAGGAACTGCTGTTTGGACATCCCTGATTTACAACCTCTAATCAAATTCAGAAAATAGTCACAGTATAAAATACTACGTCACCTAAAGTTAACCATTCCTCTTGATATATCATGGAATTTTGACTGTAAGACAAAAGTGAAAGAAGTATATAACTACTGATCCTGAATATATATTTTTATTCATACTAGAGTTCACAAATCCCTTAACCTGAGGGCAAAAACATACCTATTTGCTAAAATGATAAGGTGACATACAACACACGCAGGGGTCAATGACAGTGATGTGCAATGACTGTGCTGACAATGTCCTCTCCCTGTCTCTGTGAAAGCCTCCAGACTCCACTGTGCACTTCTTCAGATGTCATGGCTGCGACCTGTCTCACACGATATGGGAACTGCAGATGCTAACCCATATTCAAGCACTCAGCGGAACAATGCAGTTGCCAACCAGTGCCTATATCTTTCAGTTCTTTCTGTTCACTCACTTTCCATCCTTTTTCTGTATATGTTTTCCACTCATGCCTCTGTTGTGTCTCTGTGACAGTTCTTGATAAACACTGAAATGCCATCATTCTAGCTATTTTCAGAAACTGTTTTCAGATGCAAGAGGGTCGCTCACCAGAGGACACAGATTTAACGTAATTGGCAAAAGAACCAAAGGCAAATGAGGAGAATTTTTCTTTACGCAGTGAGTTATTGTGATCTGAAATGCGCTGCCTGAAAGGGCGGTGGAAGCAGATTCAATGGCCCAGAAATTAGGCTCTATGGCTTCCCACGGGTGCAAGGATCCCGCGCGCACCTACCTACCGCGCCTGCCGTTGACCCCTGGGCCCACGAGGAATTCGGGTCCTGGGCCTCCTGCAGCTGCCGGCGCGCAGTGCTTGTGTAACCCAGGGGCGTAGTTAGTGCGATGCATCCCCTGGGATCACGTGGGCCATGGAGAGCCAATGGCAGCAGACTATCTTTCATTCATAGATTTGACAGGAAGACCTGTCAAATCTATGAATTGAAATCGGCCCCAAAACAACACCTAAACTTCAAATAAATGTTAAAAATACCCATCACATTTTTAAAATAACTATAAGATAAATAAATTAACTGCTTTAAACAAAAATTTAAATTTTTGACAAAATTAAAATACTTTTAACAGTGCTAAAAGTAAACTTACCTTTCTTTAAAGTATCTAAAAAAGATAAACCTGTTGAAAAATGTTTTAAATTGTAATTAATTAACCACTTACCCTGTTGAAAACGGGTCCTGCGGCTCCTTTTTAAAAGCGCAGCTTCTTCCATACTTACTCTCCCGGAGAAACCTGAAAAAAAACCTAAGTTCGCTGCATGCGCGCAGCCTCTCCTGCACACGCGGTTCACCTCTCAACCCCTCCCTTCATGAGACTGAAAGGAAACCGGCACTTCAGGAGGCCTTACGGGTGAGTACACAACGCGTACTCACCCGGCAAGTGCCGAATTTTTGGCCCATTAACTTTTGAAAGGGAATTGGATAAATACTTGAAGAGGAGACATTTGCAGGGCGATGGGGAAAGAGCAGGGGAGTGTGAGTAATTGGATAGTTGACGTCAGAAGAACTGCACAAGTGGAGTCTAGAGACTTTCACAGAGAGAGGGAGAGGACATTATCAGCACCGTCATCGTACATCATTGTCATTGACCCCTGAATGTGCTGTATGTTACCTTATCATTTTATCACTGGATGGCCTCCTTCAGTGCTGTATCATTCTATGATTCAATTCTAATTCTCAACAGAGAATGATTTTTAAAAATTCAATAATCGGCCAATGCAACGATGATAAAATTGAAGAGTTCTTCAGATAGACAACTGGGGGGCAATCTTTGCCGAATACTTTAGGTGCTAACGAGGTGCCCAAGACGGGGTCTTAATTTGAAATGCTGGTTTAGCCACATTTAGTGCAAGAAGTCATCCTGGTAACGGGGTTGAAGCAGCACTAGGAACGGCCGCCCAGAGGCTCGTTAAACAGCTGATTGCCACTTAAAATGCCTGCCAGCGCTCATTACCGAGGCTGCACAGCATTTTGGTGTCTAACACTTCAAATGATGGCCGCTCCTAACAGTGACCAGCTGTTTGGGAGTATACAAGGCGTTGATGTCGATTTCAAGCACTACGTAAAGGGATACTTACCATTTCATGATCATTGCACGATGTGAAGAGGTCCTGTGAAACACTTCGGGAGACTTTCTGGGACACTTGATCAAGACGTCACCAATACTCGTGCAACATTTATTCCAGAAATCCTCTGAGGAGATCAGCTAATAAGAGTAAGTGCTGTGCTACTCCACCTTATTGGACAACTGATAGGAGTCACCAGGAGAAAGGGAGTGCATGTTCCTGGGCATCTTGCTAGGGCTCCCCTTGGTCTGGAGGAAGAATGGGAGGAGGAGATGAGGTCAGGCAGAGCAGCACCAGTTGCTCCAGGAGAGAGGGACAGGAGAGGGAAGGTGGACTCCTTCCCCCCTGCAGGTATAGGAGATCCCTCCTCCTCTGGACCTCCTCTACCAGGATTTCCAGGGCCGCATTCAAGAACCTGTGCGTCCTCTCCCTCAGTCCCTGAGCCATCCTGCAACGTGCCGCTGTGTGCCAATCAGAGCACTCCATACCTTCAGTGGAAGTGGGCGCGAGGAGCCCACATATACTGCTCAACGAAAATTGCATCTAATCAATACTTGAGTGCTAAACCTGCAGGTGTCTGTTTCGCACCTCCAGGCAAATTCAAGTTATGGTAATCAGCAATTAGGATCAAAATTGTGTGCTAACTCCAGACATTCAAACAGGTGCGTCTTTAGTGCCTGTTTTCACACTTGGGCCTTTTGATGGGTAATGAAAATCTTCTTTTTTTTAAATTTCTTCAAAGGCATAGCTCCTTCATGGCTCTTGCGGGTCCAAACAATAACTACCACCACTTACTTTTCATGGATGTCCCTTCGTCTACATCATCTGCTGCCTAATTATCGCCTCTGCCACTATCCTATAACTACCAATGTTAAAGCTATTTCCAAGAAGCCCAGTTTTATTTTTAACCTCAAGCACTTTTTTCTTTTCAATAACTGTTTCCTGAAGCAAAATTTGATCCAAAGCTTGTTGTTTGATAGTCAATATATCTCTCCTCTCCAGCCTCAATCTGCTAATCCATTTCAATTCTTTTTCTCACTGTGTTTTATCACAGGAATATAGGAGTATGCAGAACCAGAAAAGACTAGTGAAGCTCATCTGGCCAAAGCCAGTGTCGAGAGAATATCATATCCCACAATGCCTCTCATACCCTGCTAGCAAATTCTTCACCAGATACTTATCCAACTCTCTCTTAAATCATTCATCACTGCCTCCCTCTGCAGTCAATGACGTGTGAGCACTAGCCACTCCCTAAACTGTTTTTTCACCCACCCTCTGCTAAGTTTTGGGCTCTGACCTCTTGTTCTGAAGTCTGTGAAATGTTAAAACATCTTGAAGTTTATCTCATCTATACCATTTTGAATCTTCAATACTTCAGTAAGATCTCCCTAAGCCTTCTTTACTCCTGTGTAAACATTCCTAGCTAATGCAGCCTCTCCTTATAACTCAGGTGCCTAAGTGCAGATATCAATTTAGTTACCCTCTGCTGCACCCTCTCCAAAGCTGGGCTAGCTTTTTCATAATATGGTGACCGGAATTGAACCCATGATTCCAGGTGAGACCGAACCAGCACTCTGTAAAAACCCAGAATCACTTCCTGAGATGTTGGCTCTATTCCTCTGGCTATTCAGCTCCCCAGTCTATCCAGATCCTATTGTCTGTTTATTGTTGCCACTCGCTGTGCTGACGACTTCAGCAATCTATCCGCCAGTATATTTAAATCACTCTCGTTTGTTGTGCTGGAGACTAATATCATTTAACTTGTATTGCTAGCGTTTATTATTCTTTTAAGGTCTCATGACTTTGCATTGGTTTACATTAAATGATATTTACCAGTCTTCAACTCAACTCCTCAAGCTATCCAGGTCCTTCTGTATTTCATCAGCCTATTCCCTCTTGTTTGCTCTCCCTCCCAGCCTGGGATCACCTGCAAATTCAGGGAGTTTTGTTTATGTCCTCACTTTCAAGTCATGTATTTACATTGTAAACAGCAATGGCCCCACTAGTTATCTCATTTCATGGCAATCTAACTTCACATGCAATGACACTTTGCTTCCTCTGCTTCAGCCAATTCTTGGTCCATTTCTGAAGCACCCATCTATGCCAAGCTTTCCAACCTGATGGACCAATCTCCTATGTGGCACTGTATCAAAAGCTTTGCTGAAATTGAAATAACTAACATCCACTGGGTCGCTCCTGTCCACATGGTTTGTTATTTCCTCAAAGAAGTTCATGAGTTTTGTCAGATATGATCTACCTCCAATAAAGCCATGTTAGCTCCCGGCAAAATTCTATATTGCTCCAGGTTGCTCATCATTTGTTCCTTCTGGACGTCGCCCAATACTTTCCTTACAATGGACGTCAGTCTGTCTGGCCTATAGTTCCCTGGTTTATCTCTTGACCCTTTTTATACAGTGGCATCATGTTCCCTTTTCTCCAATCCTTGGGCAAAGTGCTTGTTTCCAGGGATTCTCTAAAGATGCCTTCTAGATCTGTTCAATTCTATTTGTGTCATGGTGGGATTTGAACCCACATTCTCTGGATTATTAGATCAGTAGCATAACCACTGCACTACCGTACCCTGATGGAATACAAACCAAGTTTGTGCAACCTGTCTTTATAATTTAACCCTTTAAGCCCTAGTACCCTCTCCAAGGTCAATATATTCTTCCTGAGCTTTGGTGCCCAAAACTGAACGCAGTTCTCCAGATGAGGTCTGACCAAGGCTCTGTACAATTGAAGCAGAACTTCCTCCCCTTTGAATTGCAGCCTCCTTGAGATACAGACTAACATTCCATGAGCCTTTTTGATTACTTTGTGCACCTATGCACTAGGTTTTGGTGATTTGTGCCCATGGACAGGTAACTTCCTTTGCTCCTCCACAGTTCATAGTTTATTGTCATTAAGAAAATATTGCGACATCTCTTTCTTGTATCCAAAGCGAATGATCTCCCACTTCCCTGCAATGAATTCCATCTGCTGCTGTTTTGCCCACTCACTTAATCTGTTTATGAGTCTTTGTAACTTTTTGCTACCAGCCACGCAACCTTCCTGAAATCAACAGATTTCTTTCCTAGGTTTTCTGGATGGCTGGTCCACCGCTTCGATCCACACAGTTCTCACAGTATTTTTTACTGGAGGACGGCCCTCAGCTCCAAAAAAGACCACCTTTCATTGCAGAAGCTTCTGCAGTAGCGCTGTGAAGGAATGAGCCATACCTATTCAGAAAAATACACCATTCTATGAAATCTTCTGACTTTATTAAAACATGACATACTGGGTTTGAAAATCTAAAAGCCTCAACGACACAAAGCTGTAAACAGCATACAAGCTTTTGAGATAAGAATCAGTTGTTGACACTGAAACAATAGCCCTATTGAAGCAGCAGGTTGGAGGTTCCTCTAAGTCTGTAGCATTGGAAAACAGACAACCTATATACCCAGTTAAATTGTTTTAAACCAACACTTTGTAAACAGGCACATGAAAGAGCACAATGGTATAATGTTAAAGTGTCATAAACCAACAGTTTGGGAAACAGAAACACAGAACATTAAAGAAACATATGCCTTCATAAATATGACATCAAATGAAAGACAGGAGACATAAGTCTGTAATACAACCAACTGAGGTGGCTAGGCGGACAATGGTGCATCTGATTGAAGTGTTTTTAATTTACATGTTGTAAAAAGATACAAACAGAAGACTTTCATAAATATGACATCAATAGATGCACCAAGCAATCACATTGTTTATGTGTTGCACTTGGAACACTGAGGAGACACGAAGTCTGCTTACAACCAGCTGAGGTGACTTAAGAATTGCATAGAAGACCTTTGTAAAAAAGACATCAAATAGAACCACTGCTGTCACATTGTTTGTATGATAAGTTTTGATAAGTTTTGAACACCTAAAGGAGGAGACATAATTCTTAATGCAACAGCTGAACTGACTGTAAGAACAGCAGGAGTCAACAGAAGGATGACTAAAGATAATTAGCTTACATCAGCAGAAAACTTCCAAGGAAATACCACTGCAAAAAGGGTATAAAATATAGAACTTTCAAATAGGAAGACAGAATTCACTGGAAGGGGCAAGCGATTCTCAGCTTCAGAGACAGGCCCTGTAAGCCTACAACTCTTTGAGTTTCGGGTAATCAAAGGTATTTGATTTTGGTGGATATCCTGGATTAAGAATAAGTAGAAATGTGAAAATGTAACAAAGTTAAGATTTGAGAATAAGGATCTCTGAGAATAAGAATTGTAAGCTATTTGTTTTTAGAATTGTTAAAGTTGCGATTGAATCACCAACTGTTAACTACATGTCGGTTCTTTAATAAATCAATATATTTTTAGAATTGTCTCACATAGTACTTCTGTATCAAACTCGCAAACTCAATCTCTGTACACTCTTTGGTGAGGAGTTGCAGAATTCTGGCGGAGTTTTCCGGACCCTCATAATATCCGGAAGGTTACAGTCTAGTTAAACTTATTAAAAGTGCTATCTGGAGGATCGTAACATCTTCAGGTCGTACCTTTCCTTTAGGGAGAGATAGTCTGGACCTTTAGACCCAATTAAGCGTCTTCTAGGATTTGGCTATCTCTAACTTTAGTTGAAGGTGAATGTCTGGGGAATACGCCTGATCCGGGTTAGCCCGAAAGGGGCTAGGACTAGTAATTATCCCTTCAGCGCCACTGAAGCACTTGCATTAAATAGAGCTCTTCGACCTCTTTATCTTGTTTCAGACATTTCAGCATCTATTCAGTAGCAAGAAAACCTTAAGCGCTGATATTTGCTGGGAGTATTGCACTGATAATTAAAACTGGAGCATTTTCTGGTGATCAGCACACACAGCGCCTGATATGGATCACACACATCGCTCAGACTCCTGATTTCCCAGTGCATGGATACTACATCATCAGCCCCCATATTTATATCAATCTGCCTGTTTAAATGTATTTTTCCAATTTGCAGTGACAATTATTTACATTTAAATTTACAATGAATTATTACAGGTATTGCAGGTACAGTGGCTATTGTAACAAATAAAGTAGATGGGGAGGGGGTAATCTTCAACTTACGGCAGGGGCGTAAAACTGGTGTTGTGAGTTGGGCGCCCATTATAGAAATGGCCCAATGGAAAGGAAAAGCGGATAGTTTGTATAACTGGTAGCCAACACACAATGCCAGTTTAACGCTCCAACGGTAAGTTGCAAATTACGCCCCATGGCTTCAATTTCTTGGCTCCATTTTCAAGTGGTTCATCAAATTAATGAATTCCATATCTTTTTTGTTAACACAGCCTAGGGGAGGCTCCTACAGAATGAGGATTTACGAGAGGCCTGACTTTGGAGGACAGATGATGGAATTCATGGATGACTGTCCATCTGTCTACGATCGTTTCCGCTACCGTGACATTCACTCCTGCCATGTGATGGACGGTTACTGGGCCTTCTATGAACATCCCAACTACATGGGAAGGCAGTACTTCATGAGACCCGGTGAATACAAGAGATTCAGTGACTGGGGCGGCCACAGCTCAACTGTTGGCTCCTTCCGCCGTATCATGGATTTCTGAAACACAAAAATGAGACGTCGCACAACACCAGGTTATAGTCTAACAGATTTATTTAAAATTACAAGCTTTCGGAGCTGTCGCCCCTTCCTCAGGTAAAGTTACAATGAGTGAACCTGGTGTTGTGCGACTTCTCATTTTTGTCCTGCCCCAGTCCAACGCCGGCATCTCCGCATCATTCTAAAACACAGATAGTCAATCTTGTTTTGCTGCAGAGGTCTGTAAGGGATCCGTGCTCGGTGCCGAAGGCTGCTCTGTGCGTAGCCTGGGTGCTAGTGCGGGGTTAGGCCTTGTTGCCTGTTCTGGTCTCCAGCCAGCCTGGTAGCACGAGACACCTGTGAGTGGTTCGACCCACTCGCCCTTACGGTTCTGACACTGGACTTAGGTGCGAGAGCAATAATGCAGAGAAAACTCAGGTAGACCCGGTTGAATAGTACGAAATGGAAAATCTTTATTGCATATTGTTCAAGATTACGAAATACATGTCATAAGCACAGATTAATGACAGTACAATCTTACACATAGTTATGAAACTAATTTTAGGGAAACGAGGAGCGCACGACACATCGAAAAAGGGGACACACATTATATTTATCCTTAAAACACCCTCCCCTATCAATACCTGTCCTAATCTAGATCTGTAGAATCGAGACTCATGCTCACCAATCGGGACAATTCGGAGAATTCTAAAACGCTGCTCGGATGTTTTCATAGAAACATAGAAACATAGAAAATAGGTACAGGAGTAGACCATTCGGTCCTTCGAGCCTGCACCGCCATTCAATGCGTTCATGGCTGAACATGCTACCTCAGTACCCCATTCCTGCTTTCTCGCCATACCCCTTGATCCCCCTAGTTGTGAGTGTTATATCTAACTCCCTTTTGAATATATTTAGCGAACTGGCCTCAACAACCTTCTGTGGAAGAGAATTCCATAGATTCACCACTCTCTGGGTGAAGAAGTTCCTCCTCAGCTCAGTCTTAAATGGCTTCCCCTTAATCCTTAGACTGTGACCTCTGGTTCTAGTTTTCCCTAACATTGGGAACATTCTGCCCGCATCTAATTTGTCTAAACCAGTCAGAATTTTAAATGTCTCTATAAGATCCCCCCTCATTCTTCTGAACTCCAGAGGATACAAGTTCAGTTGACCCAATCTTTCTTGATATGTCAGTCCGGCCATCCCAGGAATCAATCTAGTGAACCTTCGCTGCACTCCCTCAATAGCAAGAATGTCCTTCCTTAAGTTAGGAGACCAAAACTGCGCACAATACTCCAGGTGTGGCCTCACCAAGGCCCTGTACAACTGCAGCATCACCTCCCTACTCCTGTACTCAAATCCCCTTACTATGAAGGCCATCATTCCGTTTGCTTTCTTGACTGTCTGCTGCACTTGCATTCCCACCTTCAGTGACTGATGTACCATGACGCCCAGGTCTCGTTGCACCTCCCCTTTCCCTAATCTGCCACCATTCAGGTAATAGTCCGCCTCTCTATTTTTACCACCAAAGTGGATAACCTCACATTTATCCACATTATACTTCATCTGCCATACATTTGCCCATTCACCCAACCTGTCCAAGTCACTCTGTAGCCTCCTAGCATCCTCCTCATTGTTCACACTGCCTCCCAATTTAGTGTCATCCGCAAATTTGGAGATATTACATTTAATCCCTTCGTCCATATCATTAATATATAATGTAAACAGCTGGGGTCCCAGCACCGAACCCTGCGGTACCCCGCTGGTCACTGCCTGCCATTCTGAAAAGTACCCATTTACTCCTACTCTTTGTTTCCTGTGTGCCAACCAGTTCTCAATCCACGTCAACACATTACCCCCAATCCCACGTGCTTTAACTTTGCTCACCAATCTCTTGTGTGGGACCTTGTCGAAGGCCTTCTGAAAGTCCAAATACACCACATCTACTGGTTCCCCCCTGTCCACCCTATTGGAAACATCCTCAAAAAATTCCAGAAGATTTGTCAAGCATGATTTCCCTTTCACAAATCCATGCTGACTTGGACCTATCATGTCGCCACTTTCCAAATGGTCTGTTATGACATCTTTAATAATTGCTTCCATCATTTTACCCACGACCGGTGTCAGGCTGACCGGTCTATAATTCCCTGCTTTCTTTTTTAAAAAGAGGGGTTACATTGGCCACCCTCCACTCCATCGGAACTGATCCAGAGTCTAAGGAATGTTGGAAAATGATCGTCAATGCAGCCACTATTTCCAAGGCCACCTTCTTAAGTACTCTGGGATGCAGACCATCAGGCCCCGGGGATTTTTCAGCCTTCAGTCCCATCAATTTCCCCAATACCTTTTCCCGACTAATAAGGATTTCCCTCAGCTCCTCCCTCTTACCAGATCCTCTGGCCCCTTTTATTTCCGGCAGGTTGTGTGTGTCCTCCACAGTAAACACCGAACCAAAGTACTTGTTCAATTGATCAGCCATTTCCTTGTTCCCCATTACGACTTCCCCTGTTTCCGACTGCAGGGGACCTACGTTTGTTTTTACTAACCTCTTTCTTTTTACATATTTATAGAAGCTTTTGCAGTCCATTTTAATGTTCTCTGCAAGCTTCCTTTCATATTTTATTTTCCCTGCCCTAATCAAACCCTTCGTCCTCCTCTGCTGAGTTTTGAAGTTCTCCCAGTCCCTGGGTTTGCTGCTACTTCTGGCCAATTTGTATGCAACTTCCTTGGTTTTAATACTATCCCTGATTTCCCTTGTTAGCCATGGTTGAGCCACCTTCCCTTTTTTATTTTTACGCCAGACCGGGATGTACAATTGTTGTAGTTCATCCATGCGATCTCTAAATGTCTGCCATTGCCCTTCCACTGATAGCCCCTTAAATATCGCTTGCCAATTTAACCTCGCCAATTCACGCCTCATACCCTCAAAGTTGCCCTTATTTAAGTTCTGGACCATGGTCTCTGACTTAACTGTTTCCTTCTCCATCCTAATGTAGAACTCCACCATACTATGGTCACTCTTCCCCAGGGGGCCTCGTACCACAAGATTGCTGATTAGTCCTTCCTCATTACACAACACCCAGTCCAGGATGGCCTCCCCTCGAGTTGGTTCCTCAACATATTGGTTTAGGAAACCATCCCTTAAACACTCCAGGAAATCCTCCTCCACCGTATTGCTTCCAGTTTGAGTAGCCCAATCTATATGCATATTAAAGTCACCCATGATAACTGCCGTGCCTTTTTTGCACGCACCTCTGATTTCCTGTTTCATACCCTCCCCCACCTCACTACTGCTGTTTGGAGGTCTGTACACAACTCCCACTAATGTTTTCTGTCCTTTGGTGTTCTGCAGCTCAACCCACAGCACCTGACTATTCACGTGTTGATCAGGGGTCTCAGTACCCCACTTGTTTACTCGCTTCTGCTCCGGCTAGCAGGCTGGACCGTCTGCTGCCATGAAGATCTGTGTTGGTCTCGGGTTTCGGACACCACTCGAAGAAGAGTCTCCCTGTGCCCGACACCGGTTGCCTGTAGAATTCGAAAAACAGTCTTCCGATGCCAGTTGGGAAGCAGTTACCGATTTATCGAGCGCGGTCGGGGTTCACTGACCGCGGTGATACGTGTAGTTGTCTTCTTCTCTTCTCATCTCATCTCATCTCATCTCCTCTCGGGCCTTCGGTTCCAACACCGTTTACCGACTTCTCGGGATGGTGCGCCCGCTTACAGGCCTTCGCAGACCAGCTCTCCACAGATCTTCGCGGCAAGCCACGAGGTTGACTCCCGGAAAATCAGCGGATCAGAGAATGAGAGTCAAGAGTCCTCCGGGGTACGAGTCGAGCGAATAAGAGAAAGATGGACGTTTGGACACTACAGTTATAGTACTGTAATTCCTTATCTCCCGCTCAATCTTAATGTTCATCTTTTGTCATGTTTTGGTGCTCAAACTTCTTGTATGGGGTGGTACTTGTCGTTAATGGGTTTCGGTGACACTTGTAACTGTCTGAGTACCCGTTAATATTTCTCCCATTGTGGAACCAGCTAGGAGTCTCCCCGGAGGGGTCCTGGGGGCTTCCAAATTCTTGCTGTGAGTACCCGCGAACGGCTCTCTCATCGTAGAACCGTGGGGAATTTGCGTATCAGTGTCTTTTGGATGGGCCCTTGATTGCCCAGTACAATAGCCCTCATTTGTGCCTGGAAGACCGATTCCAGTGCTTGTGTTAAAAATGCAAACCCATCGCGTCTTGTCATTATCTCAATATGCTGAGTACTGTCCGATCTTGCTGAAATGTTTATTGAAACGCCATCTTGTCTGCCTACTGAAAGTCTAGAACCTTCTGCCACGAGGCGTGGCGGCCATTTTACAGGCTGCTTGTGTCCTTTTTGAAACATGACAGCATTTTGCTGAAATAAAGCTGTTTATACGAAACTTTATGTTTCCTTCTCATTATTATAAAATCGCGATAATTTTGCGAATTCTACAGCCCCTCCTGTTGATGCGAATAACTCCGCTTATCGTATCAAAAATATTGTGGTGAGCAATATTATCTTGATTCTCCATATCCAAATATTCCCATAACTTAAAACTATCTAGGGTCTCCGTGTCGTCCTTATTTCCCAGGAAAAATTAAATTTTTATAAAACCGTAGGCAGCATTTGCTTTTAACTTACACCGCGTGTATTTCCTCCAGGTGTAACCAGGCCGATGCCTCTCGCACCACCTGCATATGCATATTTTTTATTATTGGAAAAAGAAAACAAAAACAACCAAACAATCGTATTAACAACACAAAATCAAAATAATCAAAAACAACTCTTAAACATACAGAGTTCCAAACTTAATTACAGTTTCTAAGAAAAATCACAATCAATTACAACAGTTTCAAGGTGCACGTGGAAAAACTGGAGTGGCGCCACTTTGACCATTTACGCAGCGCTTTCTTCGTGCACGCGCACGTAATGCTCTCGCCACTCTCCCGTGTTTTCGTTCTTGGTAAGGCGTTTGCCTCTCTTACAATGCTCGACCAATAAGTATATCACAATTATCACCTGGCACGCAACTAAAATGTGAGAGGTTATTCCAATCCTGGAAGGCACTTCAATGTTGGTGAACAGATCCCACCACGGTGGGATTACTATGTCTAAAATCTCTGACCCTATCTCGACAGTTTTCTCCTCAAGGGTATAATAATGCTTTTGCGAAACAGCAACGGCCTTCAAAAGTTTGGTGAGGTGTTCAGGGAGAGGGGGAATGAGGTACCCGAAATGCGCGATGAATTGCTGCAAGTCGGTGAAGTTCTCCTTTACTGTTAGATGAACAGTGGATGGTTCAGGGATCGGGACAATTCGCTGCTGTGCCACTTGAACTTCCGCCCTGGGTTTAAAACAGAAACTGCTGTCACTCACCAGACACCGGCTATGGTTTCCATGCTGGTAGTGTTGCGCTGCAGTGGTAACACAATATGTTCCACCCCCGATGTATGCTACCTGCGGAGGCACATGGTCTTGTGCCATTGCCTCCATGGTGCAATTCATGGGCTTGGCGCCAGCCGTTCTGAACCCGCACTGTGGTGATAAAAAGGCATTCAAGTGCTGGGGACACAGGATTATGTGTGCTCCCCTGCCACGACAACCAGAGAGATCTGTACCTGTCATCGTTTGCTCCCAGCGGAAGACGTAAGGTGGGACCGCTGCATAGCGAATGTGGGCTCCCCCCTGAATTACACCAATGTTCTCTACCCGATATACCGGGGCGGGCTTTGCTGTGTCGCCCAAAACCGGCAAACGTAAAACTACACCCATAATGGTGTGGTTTGATCGTCTGCAGTCCACGGGGACTGGGTATGCTTCTGAAGCTGGCCTGAGCTGGCACGGACTTAATGCATTCTGAAAAGGGTGGAGCGCCTGCAGGTGTTTGTTACTTATCCAGGACGGGACCAAACCTTGTTTTAAATC
This sequence comes from Squalus acanthias, assembly GCA_030390025.1. NCBI lineage: Eukaryota > Metazoa > Chordata > Chondrichthyes > Squaliformes > Squalidae > Squalus > Squalus acanthias. The sequence goes on along the minus strand of CM059427.1, from coordinate 309,305 downwards.
CTCAAAATTACTGCGGCCCTCGCCCAGTAACCACGCCCCATACAGCACGCACACCTCGTTCTGCGCAGCTTGATCGGATGCATTCCGATCTTCCCTGATCAGGGCATTTACCGTACGCGCATGTTTCTCCAGCTCAGCTATTATTTCCTTTAAGTGTAGCGTCATGGCCTGGTCCTCATGTAATTCAGACCCTACCACCTTATTTTCGCCTGTTAGGATGCCTTTTAATTGTGTTTTTAAACCATTAATCTGGGTCTGCAGCTCCACGTTATCTAGAGTGTTGACCACAGATGTCCCTGTATTGAACGCCGTGAACATGTCGTTCACAACACCCCTTCTTTGTCTCCCCACCTGACCCAAAACTTCATGTGGTGCGGTGTACAAGCTTGTTTTATCAATCTCTGCAAAATCGAACTCATAAAATTGCCTAAACATTTTGGTCAACAGGACCTGATATAACTGTTCCGTCTCTTTGGGGCACCACTTTGGCAACCGTACCTCGGTGAGGTTTAAAATCACCGAGGCCACCGCATAATGTACCCCCTGAAATAGCATCTGGTCTGTAGGGACCAGTACCAAACCATTCCCGGGTCCCTTACTGGTTTTAGGGCACCCTTCTTCCTTAGCCAGAACCACCGGAATCGTGGGCGGGGCCTTGCGTGGGCGCGTAATGAGCTCAGTGGCGTTTACCGGGATCGGAGAGTATGGGGCCCCGCACCCCCTGGTGCTAGCATCCCACCTCATCCCTTTCCCATAATCCTGCCACTGATTCACGAAAAATATGGAGATGCCTTTGGGGCAAACGTGCTTCGACCCCCACATACACACATAAATTCCCTCATCTGGTTCCCACCATTTGTCCCAACAGACTTTCAATTGTCCGTTAGTCCCCGTAATTGTCCGATGGGTATTATTACCCAGTCGCTCCCACTCGACCGAAGAGTTCCTCATGTTTTTGCTCAGCTTTCGTAGCCACCACCATCGGCTCAATGGGACATTCCCATTACAAGTCAAACAAATCCGTTTGCCGACGGTGACGCTGACTCTGGGTGCGATGATCCTCACTTTGGGGCACATCAAAGAAGTCTCTTTGTAGGCAAAACCCGATGTGCTGGAGTATTCAGTTGAATTAGTTCCCAGCCATCCTGGCTACCTTCCTTTGTGGAAATAGGTGGCGGTCTCCTCAGCCTCTCGCCTCCCGGTCCCATCCACCGCGATGGGGGCCATGTCCCCGGAGCATCCAAACACCACGAAATCCTTGGTGCGGCCTCGATAGGCCAGTCCACATCCGATTGCCGCGAGCACTACCAGAATCCGTTCCATCCTTCCTTGGTTCCTGTGATCAGATAAAATGATGTAGCCAGCCTCCCAAGTGTCTCTGGCTTTTGTGAAGGGTGAGCGGGTTCCCTGACCTCGCCTCACGTAAGAAGACATGTGCACTGGACAGATCTTTTAACTAAACCTAATCTACACTCCCATCATTTATCTTTTACTTATCGAAATTAACTTATCAAAATTGAACAATTAAACTTACAAACTTACAAACTATAAAACTTATCACTTATCTTATAACTGTACAGCGCCGCCCATTCCCAGGGCGGCCTACTCAAATTCTGCGGTTGCTGCCGCAGGCTTCTTCCAACGGTGGGAGGGCACTGACCCCCTCCCCCCTTTGATCTGCTGCAGCCTGTTGCTGCTGCGCTGGGACTGGGATCTCCCTGGGCTGCTTTAGCCCTGGACCTACGCCTAGGGACATACGGGGGACTTGACCATACCTTCCTGGGCTGGGGTGTCCGACTTGACCTACGGGGAACTACCGGGGGCAGGAACTCCAGGACCGACGGACCGGGTTTTGAGACTTCCATTGCCACGACCTGTGGCCGCACCACAGTCGCTGGCTCTGCCTCCCCTGGCTCCGCCTCCCTGAACTCGGGATCTGCAGTCTCTGGCACCGCCCTACTTGGCCCAGTAGGCGGCCCTTCACTCGCAGTCCCTACCTCCCTCGAGGGCAAGACTTCCAAGGCGGACGGACTGGGTTCTGAGGCTTCCATTGCCACGTCCTGTGGTCCCACCACAGCCGCTGGCTCCGCCTCCCCTAGCTCCGCCCCCCTGAGTTCGGGACCTGCAGCTTCTGTCTCCACCCTGTGTGGATCTCCATCTGCAGTCCCTATCTTCCCTTTACTTGAATCGGGGGCGACCCTTTCGTTCTCCGATTCCAGCTCCTCTTCGCTTGTGTCACTGGCCTGGTCGAGCTCCTCGAACTCTCCCTCATCTGACCCCCAACCCCAATAAAGGATCCTACATTTTGCTAGGATGTCCTCTCCCCTGATGCAAGCTGCTTTGCCTGCCTGTGTGCCCTGTGGCCCTACCCGGCGCTGCGAGTCCCCACTCGCAGGTTTGGCGCCTGTGGCTGGCCCTTGTGCACCTGGCTTATACAGTTTGCACTGATTTAAATCCCCATTCTCCCTGCTTCTGGCTACCCTGCAGGCTGCCTTTATATCTCTGAGCTGTGCTTCTAGCCCATCTACTTTCCCCATTAAACGGGTGTTCTCCTCCCGCAGGGCCTGCTCTCTTAACCTGGCCTCCTCACAGGAGACCCCCTCCTGTGCGTGTCTTTTAAAAGGACACAGGTAGGCAGGCACCGGTTCCAGTCAGAAGTCCGGGTTGCATGGGGCTGTTGCTACATTCCCGTGCGAAATCATGAGGGTCCGCATGGCTCCCAACATTGATTCTATCGCATCGGGATGGATAGGCACACCAGCTCCCTTATCAGAGACAGGCGCCTGGGCTCGGGCTGCGGGATTTTTATCCCTGGACTCCTTCCAAGGGTTCCTGCAGTTCTTGCGCCAGTGCCCTGTCTTTCCGCATCCGAAACAAGCATTGCTGGCTTGTGGGACGCGGTTTCCCTCCTGATGCCACTCCTTTTGAGCCGGGGCTGTGGGCCGTGCCTCATGCACCTTTCCCTTAAGGGGACGCGCTCCCGTACTCCTAGTATTACGGTACCCTACCGTGAGTTGGTTTAAGACCGACTCCTCAGTTGTGATGGGGTTAGTGGGGTCAAACCATGCTTTGGCCTGCTCCCTCACGGCTGGTAAGCTGTTGGCTACTATACATCTGAGCCAGTGAGCTAAATCAACCCCGTCTAAATCAACGCGCTCGGGCGCGCCTGGGCAACTACGCTGATAGACAGGCCACAGCCTGTCGGCGAAAACCTTCGGGGGTTCTCCCTCCATCTGCTTCGTCTGTCCCAACCTAACAAACGGACCTTCATCGTCCGCCCCCAACACCTCTAGGACCTCATCCCTTAATTGCTCATAGGTCCTATTTCCCCTTTTGCTCGCGTCTGAGAGACACTGGAGGATCGAGCTGTCTAAGGAGAACAGCAGCATTTTTGCCCTTTCCCCATCGTCGCAGCCGTTAATGGCTGCGGTCTGCTCTACCTCCCTGAAATGTACGGAAGGGTCGTCTGACTCGGACAGCTTCCGTACGTGGCTGATCATAGCCCTCAGCTGGTGTGCGCTGTGAGGCAACACAAGCTGGTTGAGGAGATTCCCCTCTCCCGCATTGGCTCCCACCGGGCCCCTTTTCAGGCCCGTGACCGGACACAACGGTCCCGGTTTCACTTCTACCTCAGGGGGCTGTACTACCTCGGGGACCTCTTCCTCTACCTCTACCACTCCCTCCTTTACCCAGGATGCCGAATAGTTGGGTGGCGCGGAGGGCACAGTGGCAAATACCTCCTCTGCTTTGTTCGGTAGGGATTTCTGAAATTCCCCACCCACCGGCGGCTGGTGTGCTGACGGGCTGATAAGGCACACCATGCCGTGCGCTTTATTCAGGGCCTCTTTAAGGTTCCCTATCTCTCTTTGGCAGACGCTGTGGTCGGCCCCCTCATGTTTATCCTCGAGGGCCATCTTATATGCCGCCCTAACTCCCTTTAATCTCTCTTCCTGGGCTTTTATTTGAGCAGCCAGGCGGGCACATCGTTCCCTGATTCTGCCCTCATTTAATTTTGCCTCAGTGACCTGGCACTCGAGGTAATCTATTTTCGCCTCATGGTGGTTGGCGACTAACTGGTGTTCCTGATGCAACGCATTTAAGGACGCGATGAGCTGCTGCCCCCCCTCGACCTTCTCGTCCATTTCCACCTCTAAACCCTTGATCTGAGCACCTGTGCTACGATGACCTGGTCCGAAATCTGGACTTGCCTTTTATAGCACATCAGCCAGACCGCTTTCTCTACAGATTTTTTATGTTCCTTGCTACCTGTCCACCTGACGGCTGCGTCTAGTGGACGCTTATCCACCAGCAGGTCACTTATCCATCTCTTAGTCAAATTAACTTTCCCAAAAACATAATCTGCTATTCTCTCTTCCATAACATTTCGCACATTCATACCGGGGTCTAACAAATTATTTTCTCGCTGCCAGTGTCCCTTCGTGGTCGCCATTTTCTGTAAGGGATCCGTGCTCGGTGCCGAAGGCTGCTCTGTGCGTAGCCTGGGTGCTAGTGCGGGGTTAGGCCTTGTTGCTTGTTCTGGTCTCCAGCCAGCCTGATAACACTAGACACCTGTGAGTGGTTCGACCCACTCGCCCTTACGGTTCTGACACTGGACTTAGATGCGAGAGCAATAATGCAGAGAAAACTCAGGTAGACCCGGTTGAATAGTACGAAATGGAAAATCTTTATTGCATATTGTTCAAGATTACGAAATACATGTCATAAGCACAGATTAATGACAGTACAATCTTACACATAGTTATGAAACTAATTTTAGGGAAACGAGGAGCGCACGACACATCGAAAAAGGGGACACACATTATATTTATCCTTAAAACACCCTCCCCTATCAATACCTGTCCTAATCTAGATCTGTAGAATCGAGACTCATGCTCACCAATCGGGACAATTCGGAGAATTCTAAAACGCTGCTCGGATGTTTTCGCCACAGCACCTGACTATTCACGTGTTGATCAGGGGTCTCTGTACCCCACTTGTTTACTCGTTTCTGCTCCGGCTAGCAGGCTGGACCGTCTGCTGCCATGAAGATCTGTGTTGGTCTCGGGTTTTGGACACCACTCGAAGAAGAGTCTCCCTGTGCCCGACACCGGTTGCCTGTAGAATTCGAAAAACAGTCTTCCGATGCCAGTTGGGAAGCAGTTACCGATTTATCGAGCGCGGTCGGGGTTCACTGACCGCGGTGATACGTGTAGTCGTCTTCTTCTCTTCTCATCTCATCTCATCTCATCTCCTCTCGGGCCTTCGGTTCCAACACCGTTTACCGACTTCTCGGGATGGTGCACCCGCTTACAGGCCTTCGCAGACTAGCTCTCCACAGATCTTCGCAGCAAGCCACGAGGTTGACTCCCGGAAAATCAGCGGATCAGAGAATGAGAGTCAAGAGTCCTCCGGGGTACGAGTCGAGCGAATAAGAGAAAGATGGACGTTTGGACACTACAGTTATAGTACTGTAATTCCTTATCTCCCGCTCAATCTTAATGTTCATCTTTTGTCATGTTTTGGCGCTCAAACTTCTTGTATGGGGTGGTACTTCTCGTTAATGGGTTTCAGTGACACTTGTAACTGTCTGAGTACCCGTTAATATTTCTCCCATTGTGGAACCGGCTAGGAGTCTCCCCGGAGGGGTCCTGGGGGCTTCCAAATTCTTGCTGTGAGTACCCGCGAACGGCTCTCTCATCGTAGAACCGTGGGGAATTTGCGTATCAATGTCTTTTGGATGGGCCCTTGATTGCCCAGTACAATAGCCCTCGTTTGTGCCTGGAAGACCGATTCCAGTGCTTGTGTTAAAAATGCAAACCCATCGCGTCTTGTCATTATCTCAATATGCTGAGTACTGTCCGATCTTGCTGAAATGTTTATTGAAACACCATCTTGTCTGCCTACTGAAAGTCTAGAACCTTCTGCCACGAGGCGTGGCGGCCATTTTACAGGCTGCTTGTGTCCTTTTTGAAACATGACAGCATTTTGCTGAAATAAAGCTGTTCATACGAAACTTTATGTCTCCTTCTCATTATTATAAAATCGCGATAATTTTGCGAATTCTACAGGTCCTATGATTAAAAATTAAATAAATATGCTTATAATCTATCCCTGTGTTTAATGCGTCTATTTAAGGTTTGATACAGACATCTGAAAGGAGCTGACAATTTAGTGAAATGTTACTATGTGTGGGAGTTGGAGATATCACTTACACAGTACAGGTGCTCTTCTCAAGTGTGGTTAGGTCAAAGACCAAAAAATATAATTGAAACAAGTTTCCCTTTCTTCATAAGAGAGCTTGGCTGAGAATGGCAAAAAGGGAAAGACTGAGTTAGAATGTTACAAAGGGATTAGAACTAGAGTCTTCCTTGGGACTCTAATGTTTTATTCCTGTAGGAGTGATCAAAGCGATAATTCAGAGCTCTCTGGTAGCCTAACAAACAGAAATGGAGATTACTCTAGCTATCACTAACGGGCTACTGCCCTTCTCATGACAGTCTATAAGACATGGAATAAATCATCTATGGGCACATGCAAAATTCCAAACATTTCGGACCTTTCACCAAGGATTGCCAGAAATTTAGAAATACTAATCCAACTAATACAAGTTTGGTCCCTATGGCATTGTCTGTTATTTTCAATGGAACTGAAGGCTGGGAATTCTTCCAAAGGGAGATTCCTGAAATTACATAAGAGAAAACCATTTACCAAAAAACTGAATATAAAGAGAGTGGAGAGAGGGAGGGGGAAGAAAGGAAAATACAGAAACAAGGTGAAAAAGAATTAGACACAAACTTGAAGAAAAATGAAATGAGTAAGACATTTTTGAAAACTGACGGTCACAGACACTGTGTTCCTCCAATACATTTTGCTATGGAGCAGTAGGATGCAGGTTCAATCCAGCAAATCCCTGTCCAGTGATTTCTTCCTGTCTCAACAGTGCAGGCTTTTGAAGATGGTAATCCAACTATGTATCTCACAGATATAGAAAGATGGAAAATTGGCACGAAGTTCAATGTCGAATGGTCTCGCTCAATTCCTGAATGGAATGTACATGTTCAGCTCTCAATTTCATTTGAGTAGAGAAAGCGGGTAGTACCAGGATTATTACTTTTAAATACATATTTTAGGACCTATTATATTATCAGAATTTCTCAATGGCTTAACGATATTCATTTTCTGCTTTTGCGTATGTAATTTCAAAATATGCAGGTGAAATGCTGAACTGTAAATACTGGGGTAGAAATTGGTATGCGTGCGCTCATTTTTTCGGCGTAAAGCGGGTGCAAAACATACCAATTTAGCAGTGGGACAGCCTGTGCTGAATTGACTCAGGCATTGGTCCCACTGCCAAATTTGTGGGAATGTTTTCAGGTGGGCCGGGTCTATTCCACTTCGATCATTGGTTACATTCACTGAAGGGGTGCTGGTTTCAAGATGTTCTGATAATCCTTCAGACAAACTGCGCACAAAACATAATATTGGGTTAAATCTGCTGATCGGGCAGCCTGTTCCCACACACTGACTTGCTGCATCTTCAGGAAGTCCTTTATGAGCAGCATGAGATCACAATCCTCCTGAAACTTGTAACACGTTCCCCAAGGCTTGCAGGTGGAAAGTCACAGTTCTGGAGTCCATCCTTGTAAACAAACTGAGGGAAGAATTGCTCTGGTAACTCAATGTAGTATCTCAATAAACATGATCTTTTTGAATGCATTTACAAAGTTGCTACACAGAGCAACCCAAGCACTTCTTCCCTTACTGTCTAACAGGCTGTGAATAAAATTAAAATTCCAACACTTGAAGTTGCCATGTAATCCTGGAAGAGAAGAGGTGTGGGTATATTGACTGAAATAAAATTAAAATCTGCTTCCAAGCAGCAATGTTAGCTGGTGACATTTTGTTTAATCCCTAATTGTGTGTTGTTGATTGTTCACTTTAAACAGTCCCAATGGGCAGATGATCAGAAACAGATTGTTACTGAATGCCTATTATAAATAACAGATTGGAAGGAATGACCCCACCTTCCATTATCTCTCAGGTTCCATGAAGCCATTTCCATCGTGCTCAAAATAATGGCAGCGGTGAGAGCAAGAGACTGAAATTCAACCACACTGATCAGAATTAACAGTGACACATGTGAAAGGAGATCACTTACTCCATGCTACCTGATTCCCGAGAATCACTGAATTCAGTCAGGTGTCTTGCTGCTGCAGCGGAAGAAAGTGTGGGATTTTGTGATTCTTCCTCTTTTTCCGGGTCAAGATCTGCAGCATGACAGAGGCCGGTACTGACTGTCCAAAAGAAAATGATGTTCAACATGTACCATAAAAGTGTGAACATAACCACCTAAAGCAAATGATAACAAACAATAGGTCACAAGAGAAAAGTTTATTTTTGTATCCATCTGGCCACAGAACGGTTCAGCAGAGTCTATGGGACATTGCCTATTTTCTATCCAATCTAACTCTCTTCTTATGGCTTCTGATACTGACGTGTGGCTTGCTGCAAACTTCCCAACCACATAAACACTCGTCATGTTCCAGTGAAAATACATCTCCTCTCATAAATAGAGCTTTATCATTGAAATGTGAAACACCCACGACATACAAAACCTTAGGAGTTGAGTAGCTGCTTCTTTTATGCTAATTTTTTATATAAAATAAAACAATCTCTCTTTGTTGAACTGCTACCTGAAATAATCCTGCATTTTTAAAAATTTGTTTTATGGGATGTGGGCGTCCATCCCTAATTGCCCTTGAGAAGGTGGTGGTGAGCTGCCTCCTTGAGCCGCTGCAGTCCGTGTGGTGAAGGTACTCCCACAGTGCTGTTAGGGAGGGAGTTCCAGGATTTTGACACAGCGACGATGAAGAACCTGCGATATAATTCTGAGTCAGGATGGTGTGTGACTTGGAGGGGAACTTGGAGGTGGTGGTGTTCCCATGCGCCTGCTGTCCTTGTCCTTCTTGACGGTAGAGGTCACGGGTTTGGGAGGTGCTGACGAAGAAGCCTTGGCGAGTTGCTGCAGTGCATCTTGTAGATGGTACACACTGCAGCCACGGTACGCCGGTAGTGGTGGGAGTGAATGTTTAAGGTGGCAGATAGGGTGCCAATCAAGCGGGCTGCTTTGTCCTGTATGGTGTCGAGCTTCTTGAGTGTTGTTGGAGCTGCACTCATCTAGGCAAGTGGAGAGTATTCCATCACACTCTTTACTTGTGCCTTGTAGATGGTAGAAAGGCTTTGGGGAGTCAGGAGGTGAGACACTCGCCGCAGAATACCTAGCCTCTGACCTGCTCTTGTTGCCACAGTATTTATGTGGCTGGTCCAGTTAAGTTTCTGGTCAATGGTGACCCCCAGGATGTTGATGGTGGGGGATTCGGTGATGTTAATGCCATTGAATGTCAAGGGGCAGTGGTTAGACTCTCGCTTGTTGGAGATAGTAATTGCCTGGCACTTCTGTGGCGCGAATGTTACCTGCCATTTATCAGCCCAAGCCTGAACGTTGTCCAGGTCTTGTTGCATGCGGGCATGGTCTGCTTCATTATCTGAGGAGTTGCGAATGGCACTGAACACTGTGCAGTCATCAGTGAAAATCCCCATTTCTGACCTTATGTTGGAGGGAAGGTCATTGATAAAGCAGCTGAAGATGATTGGGTCTAGGACATTGCCCTGAGGAACTCCTGCAGCGATGTCCTGGGATTGACCTTCAATCATCACAACCATCTTCCTTTGTGCTAGGTATGACTCCAGCCTGAGGAGAGTTTCCCCCCCGATTCCTATTGACTTCATAGAAACATAGAAACAAAGAAAAATAGGAGCAGGAGTAGGCCATTCGGCCTTCGAGCCTGCTCCGCCATTCAATCTGATCATGGCTGATAATCTATCTCAATACCATATTCCTGCTCTCTCCCCATACCCCTTGACGCCTTTTGCATCTAGAAATCTACCTATCTCCTTCTTCAATATATTCAGTGACATGGCCTCCACAGTCTTCTGTGGTAGATAATTCCACAGGTTCACCACCCTCTGAGTGAAGAAATTTCTCCTCATCTCAGTCCTAAATGTCCTACCCCGTATCCTGAGTCTGTGACCCCTCGTTCTAGACCTCCCAGCCAAGGGAAACATCTTCCCTGCATCCAGTCTGTCTAGCCCTGTCAGAATTTTATATGTTTCAATGAGATCCCCTCTCATTCTTCTAAACTCTAGTGAATACAGGCCTAGTCGACCCAATCTCTCCTCATACGACAGTCCTGCCATCCCAGGAATCAGTATGCTGAACTTTCGCTGCACTCCCTCTGTGGCAAGTATATCCTTTCTTAGGTAAGGAGACCAAAACTGCACACAGTACTCCAGGTGTGGTCTCACCAAGGCCCTGTATAACTGTAGTAAGACATCCTTGCTCCTGTACTCAAATTCTCTTGCAACGAAGGTCAACATACCATTTGCCTTCCTAACTGCTTGCTGCACCTGCATGTTTGCTTTCAGTGACTGGTGTACACGGACACCCAGGGCCCTTTGTACATCAACATTTCCCAATCTATCACCATTTAAATGATACTCTGCCTTTCCGTTTTTCCTTCCGAAGTGGATAACTTCATATTTATCCATGTTATACTGCATCTGCCATGTATTTGCCCACTCACTCAACTTGTTTAAATCGCCTTGAAGCCTCTTTGCATCCTGCTCACAATTCACAATCCCACCTCGTTTCGTGTCATCAGCAAACTTGGAAATATTACATTTGGTTCCCTCATCCAAATCATTGATATATATTGTGAATAGCTGGGGCCGAACCACTGATCTCTGCGGTACCCCACTAGTCAACGCCTGCCACACCGAAAAAGAACCATTTATTCATACTCTCTGTTTCCTGTCTGTTAACCAATTTTTAATCCATGCCAGTATATTACCCCCAATCCCATGTGCTCTAATTTTGTACACTAACCTCTTATGTGTGACTATATCAAAGGCCTTCTGAAAATCCAAATACACCACATCCACTGGTTCTCCCTTGTCTATTCTACCAGCTACATCCTCAAAAAACTCCAGTAGGTTTGTCAAACACGATTTCCCTTTCATAAATCCATGTTGCCTTTGTTTAATCCCGTTGTTATTTTCTAAGTGTCCTGTTATCACATCCCTTATAATAGACTCTAGCATTTTCCCTACTACTGATGTAGGTTTTACTAGGGCTCCTTGATGCCACACTTGGTCAAATGCTGCCTTGATGTCAAGGGCAGTCACTCTCACCTCACCTCTGGAATTCAGCTCCTTTGTCCATGTTTGGACCAAGGTTGTAATGAAGTTAGGAGCCGAGTGGTCTTGGCGGTACCCAAACTGGGCATCAGTGAGCAGGTTATTAGTGAGTAAGTGCCGCTTGATAGCACTGTCGATGACACCTTCCATCACTTTGCTAATGATTGAGAGTAGACTGATGGGGCAGTAATTGGCCGGATTGGATTTGTCCTGCTTTTTGTGGACAGGACATACCTGGGCAGTTTTCCACATTGTCAGATAGATGCCAGTGTTATAGCTATACAGGAACAGCTTGGCTAGAGGCGCGGCTAGTTCTGGAGCACAAGTCTTCAGCACAATTGCCGGGATGTTGTCAGGTCCCATAGCCTTTGCTGTATCCAGTGCACTCAGCCGTTTCTTGATATCACGTGGAGTGAATCGAATTGGCTGAAGAATGACTTCTGTGATGGTGGGGACCTTAGGAGGAGGCAGATATGGATCATACACACGGCACTTCTAGCTGAAGATGATTGTAAATGCTTCAGCCTTGTCTTTTGCAGTCATGTGCTGGGCTCCACCAGCATTGAGGATAGGGATATTCATGGAGCCTCCTCCTACCGTGCAGGACTGCAGAATTTTGATCTGATCTGTTGATTGTGGGATCGCTTAGCCCTGTCTATAGCATGCTGCTTCCGCTTTTTAGCATGCATGTAGTCCTGCGTTGCAGCTTCCCCAAGTTGGCACTTCATTTTTAGGTACGCCTGGTGCTGTTCCTGGCGTGCTCTTCTGCACTCCTTATTGAACAAGGGTTGGCCCCCTGGCTTGACGGTAATGGTAGAGTGAGGGATATGCCGGGCCATGAGCTTACAGATTGTGGTGGAATCAATTCTGCTGCTGATGATGGCCCACAGCGCCTCATTGTTGTCCATTCCTTCTTGATTTGGAATAAATAGCAGTGACTGGGTATTTAATTTTATTAATGGCATCTGCTATGAGAATGAGGGTTGATTTTGTTCCACTTAATTTACTAACTGAAACAATTTTTGATGAACCAGCCATTTAATCTCGAACTCTTGTTGTTACACACTCTTATGCAATTTCTCCATTTTGACCCTCTTCCCCAAAATAAACCCATAATAACAATCACTCTCTTCAGTCAGAATAGCAAGGGAAATCCAAGTCATGAATAGCTTACAAAATGCTTTCCAAACAAATTGTTGAGACTGAAGTGTATCAGTGGTAATATGGATTTTAATATATTTTTGACTGCAATTCCATCACTAAGTTAATTATGTTGTCTTAAAACAAAATCTTCATTCCAATCATTTCCACCTATTTTGAAATGATGTGGAGATGCCGGCGTTGGACTGGGGTGGACAAAAATGAGAAGTCGCACAACACCAGGTTATAGTCCAACAGATTTATTTAATTTTACAAGCTTTCGGAGCAGTTCGCTCCTTCGTCAGGTAAGTTAGCAGTGAGAGAATCTCCCAGAATTCACAATTTAAACACAGACAAAATCTATTCACATCTTTCCCTACATCAAAGAGCACAGCCAAGACAATGAGATGTGTCCCAGGGGGTCCAACGTGTCAAACCACCTGCTGGCTGCATATCCTGTCAATCTGTGTAGGTTCTTGTGTTAGTCTTTTTAAAAAAAAACACCTGGGAAGACCGGCCATGATGTCAAGTCACGTTCTGTATCGTGACATGAACCCGATATCGCGATTGAGGCCATCCTCATGAGTGCGGAACTTGGCTATCAGTTTCTGCTCTATGATTTTGCGCTGTCGTGTATCTCGAAGGCCGCCTTGGAGAACGCTTACCCGCAGATCCGAGGCTGAATGCCCCTGGCTGCTGAAGTGTTCCCCGACTGGGAGGCAACCCTCCTGCCTGGCGATTGTTGCGCGGTGTCCGTTCATACGTTGTCTCAGTGTCTGCATGGTCTCGCCGATGTACCATGCTCTGGAGCATCCTTTACTGCAACGTATCAGGTAGACAACGTTGGCCGAGTCACATGAGTATGTACCGTGTACCTGGTGGGTAGTGTCCTCACGTGTGATGATGGTATCTGTGTCCATGATTTGGCATGTCTTGCAGAGGTTGCCGTGGCAGGGTTGTGTGGTGTCTTGGTTGCTGTTCTCCTGAAAGATGGGTAATCTGCTGCGAACGATGGTACTTTTGAGGTTAGGCGGCTGCTTGAAGGCGAGTAGTGGAGGCGTGGGGATGGCCTTAGCAAGGTGTTCGTCGTCATCGATGACATGTTGAAGGCTGCGAAGAACATGGCGTAGTTTTTCCGCTCCGGGGAAGTACTGGATGACGTAGGGTACTCTGTTGGTTGTGTCCCGTGTTCGTCTTCTGAGGAGGTCTATGCGGTTTTTCGCTGTGGCCCGTCGGAACTGTCGATCGACGAGTCGAGCGTCATATCCCGTTCTTACGAGGGCGTCTTTCAGTGTCCGTAGGTGTCCATCGCGTTCCTCCTCGTCTGAGCAGATCCTGTATATTCGCAGGGCTTGTCCATAGGGGATGGCTTCTTTAACGTGGTTAGGGTGGAAGCTGGAGAAGTGGAGCATCGTGAGGTTGTCCGTGGGCTTGCGGTGGAGTGAAGTGCTGAGGCGTCCGTCTTTGATGGAGATTCGTGTGTCCAAGAATGAAACCGATTCTGAGGAGTAGTCCATGGTGAGTTTGATGGTGGGATGGAACCTGTTGATGCTATCGTGTAATCCTTTCAGTGATCCTTCGCCGTGGGTCCAAAGGAAGAAGATGTCGTCGATGTATCTGGTGTACAGCGTTGGTTGGAGGTCCTGTGCAGCGAAGAAGTCTTGCTCGAACTTGTGCATGAAGATGTTGGCGTATTGGGGTGCGAATTTGGTCCCCATGGCTGTTCCGTGTGTTTGGGTAAAAAAATGGTTGTCGAAGGTGAAGACATTGTGGTCACGGATGAAACGGATGAGTTGTAGGATGGCGTCCGGAGATTGGCTGTTGTTGGTGTTGAGTACTGAGGCTGTCGCAGTGATGCCGTCATTGTGGGGGATATTGGTGTAGAGTGCCGATACGTCCATTGTGACGAGGAGTGTTCCTGGTTCAACTGGTCCATGGGTGCTGAGTTTCTGCAAGAAGTCTGTAGTGTCGCGACAGAAGCTGGGGGTTCCCTGTACGATGGGTTTCAGGATGCCCTCGACGTACCCAGAGAGGTTCTCACAGAGGGTTGCGTTGCCTGATACGATAGGACGTCCGGGTGTGTTGGCTTTGTGTATCTTTGGGAGGCAGTAAAAGTCTCCTACGTGGGGAGTACGTGGGATGAGAGCGCGTAGGATGTTTTGAAGGTCTGGATCGAAGGTCTTGATCAGTCTATTGAGTTGGCGGGTGTGTTCTTTGGTCGGATCTGCGGGTAGCTGTCTGTAGTGTTCCTGGTTGTCCAGTTGTCGGTATGCTTCTTTGCAATAGTCCATTCTGTTCTGTATGACGATGGCTCCTCCTTTGTCCGCTGGTTTGATGACGATGTTGCGGTTGGTCTTGAGTGCGTGGATGGCGTTGCGTTGTGCTCGGGTGACATTCTGGACTGTCTTGTGAGTACGGCTGATGAATCTGGCGTTGATGCATTTCCTGACAGCTTGAGCATACATGTCAAGCTTAGGGTTGCGACCCTCCGGAGGGGTCCAATTTGACTCTTTCTTCCTCGGTTGTAGCACTGCGGTTCCCTCTGTCTGCTGTTCCGGATCATTGATTGTCCCATTAGGAATGTTGCTGACATCTTGGGATTTGTGGTAGTATTCCCGGATCCTCATTCTCCTGATGAATTCCTCTGTGTCCGCCGCGAGACCGATGGGGTCCATTTTGGTGGTGGGGCAGAACTTGAGCCCTAGGGCGAGAACTTCGATTTCGTCTGGTTGAAGGGTGTGGTCCGACAGGTTGACGATGGACTTCCCTGTGGTTGCAACCGTGGTACCGGGGGAGGCTTGGTTGTAGCTAGTGGTTACGCCGAGTTTCTCAAGCTTCCTGTTCTTGATGCGCATGTAGGCAGCGTAGTTCCGTTGCCTCGTCTGTTTGGCGGTGTCTCGTAGCTGGTCTGCTGTGTCCTGAGCACAGGCTGAGAGCATGGACTCTATCTTGGTTTCGAGGTTGCGACGTCTGCTGTAGAGCTGGTGTACGAGATGGTTGAGGAGTGTGCGAGAGGTACGACGGCAAAGTCTCTCAGCGTAGTCTGTGTTGTATGTCGACTTGAGTGGGTTCGTGATCTGTAGTCCTTTCGGAATCTTGTCTGCTTTCTTGCATCTCTGCAGGTACTTGATGTCTGTGTCAATATGCGCGATCTTCTTGGCGATTCTCTCCACTTTGAGCCGGCAGTTTGCGGTGTCAATAGAGGTCATGATGTGGAGATGCCGGCGTTGGACTGGGGTGGACAAAAATGAGAAGTCGCACAACACCAGGTTTTAGTCCAACAGATTTATTTAATTTTACAAGCTTTCGGAGCAGTTCGCTCCTTCGTCAGGTAAGTTAGCAGTGAGAGAATCTCCCAGAATTCACAATTTAAACACAGACAAAATCTATTCACATCTTTCCCTACATCAAAGAGCACAGCCAAGACAATGAGATGTGTCCCAGGGGGTCCAACGTGTCAAACCACCTGCTGGCTGCATATCCTGTCAATTTGTGTAGGTTCTTGTGTTAGTCTTTTTAAAAAAAAACACCTGGGAAGACCGGCCATGATGTCAAGTCACTTTCTGTATCGTGACATGAACCCGATATCGCGATTGAGGCCATCCTCATGAGTGCGGAACTTGGCTATCAGTTTCTGCTCTATGATTTTGCGCTGTCGTGTATCTCGAAGGCCGCCTTGGAGAACGCTTACCCGCAGATCCGAGGCTGAATGCCCCTGGCTGCTGAAGTGTTCCCCGACTGGGAGGCAACCCTCCTGCCTGGCGATTGTTGCGCGGTGTCCGTTCATACGTTGTCTCAGTGTCTGCATGGTCTCGCCGATGTACCATGCTCTGGAGCATCCTTTACTGCAACGTATCAGGTAGACAACGTTGGCCGAGTCACATGAGTATGTACCGTGTACCTGGTGGGTAGTGTCCTCACAAGAACCTACACAAATTGACAGGATATGCAGCCAGCAGGTGGTTTGACACGTTGGACCCCCTGGGACACATCTCATTGTCTTGGCTGTGCTCTTTGATGTAGGGAAAGATGTGAATAGATTTTGTCTGTGTTTAAATTGTGAATTCTGGGAGATTCTCTCACTGCTAACTTACCTGACGAAGGAGCGAACTGCTCCGAAAGCTTGTAAAATTAAATAAATCTGTTGGACTATAACCTGGTGTTGTGCGACTTCTTATTTTGAAATGGATCTTTCTCCTGTGATGTTAAATAACTTCCACTGATTTTCACACTGTTCGATGTCATTCCTTTGTTAAATGTACAGAAAGCTTCCATCTAACACTCTTACTCATATTATCTAGTATTAAATATTTTGACGCTTTCAGTATGACAGATTTTTTACAGTCTGCATTTTAATTGACAAGCATCCTTTGTCACGACTGTCATAAATAAAGGAACCATATGTAGTTTAACTCTCTTTTTATAATTTATCCCTCATTGTAACTTTCTCTAATAGTCAGCTGTACCAGAGATGTTGTTATGGCTTGTAGGCATCCCAAGTTCATGTCAGGAAACACACCCACTGCAAAATATATGGAAGAAGCAACAGGCTCTGATGAAACATTATTGTATTAATTGAATCTAGAGACGCACCGATGATCTCTTATGGAAGCTCCATTCTGACCACAGTGAGCTGCCCTCCTTGAAATGAAGGATCAGGGTCCTCATTTCTGGGCTTATTACTAAATTGATATAAAATCCACATAACCTCAAAGTCACATCACCATTTGTAGGAATTCCTAAAGTGATTAACGAACTGTGCAGATACCAAGAAGCTAGTGTCACTGCAGCAATTGACTAAAGAGAAGTGTTACTGCAGCAATTGACTAAAGAGAAGTGTTGACAACTCCCACCAGAGGAGCGCTAATCATTGGCTGTTAACTGAGCTACCTGATTCCAGTTTATGTCAAAACCTCAGGTGAGAACACCAGATAGGAAAACATTATGAAATGGTGCGCTTTTAAATGAATTTAGTCTGCAATGCACAATTCTCTATCAAGCTCTTTGAAACAAACAAATTAATTTCATTGTGGGTTTCTTGTGCATGGAATACCAACACTGAGGTATCTTTCCATCTTTCAAAGTTCATATCTCTTTTATGTAACCTCTGCCAATTTATTTTTCCATAAAATTGAAAAGACTATGATATAAAGTAGAATTTGTGAACGGTACAGGAATAAACACATTTCTATTTGATATTGCGCTGAAAATTGACCAATATTGTAATATGTATCATATATTACCAATTTCATATTTGAATGGAATTAAAAACTTAAAAATAATAAGCACTTGGCTAGAAGATCATACAACTGTCATGACTTTTACTCGATGAATAATACTAGTTAACAAATAATTTGTGACTCACTGTAAACACATTGTGCTATGTCCCTAGATTTGTAAGCAATATAGAAATAAATTAATAATACTTTCATGAGGCATCTGTAATGAAGTTGCTCACAATCTAGAAGCTATCATAGAATATGTGATGGAAGCCGAGCAATGTAATAGCACTTTGTGTTTGTATATAACTGACGTAGATTTGTCATAATGAATATGTTGGGGGCATCAAAAGGAGATATTTAGTATGTTCAATCTCAAAGAATGATTGTAATTTGCTGCAGTATTATTCTGTGGTACTCCCTCTCCAAATCCCTTTAATTCTCTGGACAGTTAAAAGCCTGCTTAAGGTCAATTTTTCCCATCAAGCTTCTGGTCACCGCTCCAATCCAAAGTGAAGCACTTTCACATGTTTATCCACATTAAAGTCCATTTGACCTCATGCAATAAAATGCAATTTTTTTAAGGTTATGAGATTAAGACCAATTGTTTGAAAATACACGAGCCATTCAGTAACTGTATAGGCAGCTGAACCTTCCACTCACTGCAATTAGAATGTTTGACAATACAAAGATGCCCAAAATGCAGTGTGGAAAAGCAATGAACTTAGACCTTTGCAACAAAAGATGGAAGGTGTCAGGGACAATTCTGCTTACACAGGTCTACAGTGATTTCACTAACAATGGCCCAGAAATTAGAGTGCGATGCTTCCCGCGGGGGTAAGGAACCGGCGCGGTATTACATACCGCGTCTGCCGTTTGCCTTTTCCCACACATGAACTTGGTGTTTTCTGAGCTGCACTGCAGGGCAGCGTCTGACGTCACACCGCCCTGCAGCGCAGCGTGCGCGTTTCATCGCGTGCGATGTCCAGTGAAGACACGCCCTGGAAGGTTGCATTATCATAGGCCACGCCCCCAATTTTTTTTTCACTTCAATGGAGTTTCAAAGCAGCTGCAGGGAGATTTCTAACAACTGGAGACATGGCAGTTAAAGTAAGTTGCATTTAAATGCATGTTTTGAAAACTATTAAAGATTTTTAGATGAATTGGAATAATTTTAAACAGTTGTGAAGAGATTTAAAGTAATTTAAATAGTTTTAAAAGCCCTGAACTAATTTTTTTCATTGATTTTACTTTATTTAATCAGCAAAGGGAAATGGCTGCTATCAGCAATATCCAATTTATCAAAAGAACTCAAAATTTCAGTGACGATGATCTCCGCACACACTTCGACGAGGTCGACGTGAAGCGGCTAAGGATCATTGGAACTGAGAAGTCCAAACCGCCTCAAAAAGGCCAAATGGTAGCGTGGAAAGAGGTTGCTCAAAGTGTGACCGCAAACTCGACCATTCCACGTACAGCAGAACAATGTCGCAAGAAATTCAGTGATTTATTGCGAACGCTCAAGGTTTGTATAGTTATAACAAAAGTCAATGTTAAAATGTCTTAAAATTTAATATGAAATACTTTTAAATAGTGTTTGTTTGCTAAGCTGAGTTAACTGAAGTCACAAGATGCTGCCATACATTTTTATGGCTTTTGTAGCCAGGCTAGGGTCATAAAATGCTCATGTTATCTTGATTCCACTGCTTTGTGTTGTTTACTGAGTTCACTGTGTGCGTGCCAATGCAGTTTTGGTGTAAAAACCCTTACATTTCATATTTTATGTTTTAATTTTAGACTAAAACTGCTCACAACGCCAGAGAACGTGCACTGACAGGCGGTGGTGTTGTCACATTAAGGGCTTTAACCGAACATGAGGAAAGGCTCGAGTATCTATTTGGATATCTTCGTGGCTGCCCCTTTGAAACTGAACAAATCGACAGAGGTGATGTGTGCTGAATATCAGCTTCTGTGATGTGGCACATCATGCTTTACCTTTGCTAATCTTTACTGTTTCCTTTCCATAGGTTTACAGCAGACTTCTCACTCACGGGATGAGCAGTGCGTTGAGTCTGCAGCCGAAGAGGTCATTGGTGAAGGGCATGTTGAGCCAATGGGAGATGCGAGTGAGGTGGTGGTGGAGGAGCAGCAAGAGGAAATTGTTGCTGAACTGGAATTGGAGGGTCTGGAATCTGGGTTGCTGGAGAGGTCCTCTCCATCTCCTGGCCCCTCTGGCTCTGTGCCAGACAGACAGCAGCTTGATACTGCAGTGCATGTGGGAGAAACAGATATACATGCAGATATACATGCAACAGAACAGGAGTTACAAGGTCACATCCACCATCTTGAAGGGTTGAGGCAATCGATGTGTTCTCTTACAGAGAAACAAGTTGAGTGTCTTGCCTCGGTCAAGTAGGGAATGGATTGTATGTGCATGTCATTTAATCAATTAAAAGCGTCTCTCATTGGTCAAAATGTGGGAATGGAGCTTAAGAAAATAAATGAGTCTCTTGTTGGACAAAATGTGGGAATGGAGCTTAAGAAAATAAATGAGTCTCTTGTTGGACTCTTGCAGAAACCAGATTTGGGAATGGAGCTTAATAAAATGAATGAGTCTCTTGCTGGACTCTTGCAAATAATTTCTGCTGCCATTACTGTGACTCCCGCAGAACCAACCTTACCTGCTCCCAGCGCAGAAACAGTGCAGGTCCAAGAGCCAGCTGCTCCGCCTGTGGTGATGCAAGCAAACATTGCCTTGCAGCAGCAGCAGCAGCAGCAACCCTGTCAGGAGGCAATTGCTGAAGGGCAAGAGACGGCAAACAGGGCCGTTTCAAGTCGCAGCACAGGGCACCGGTCACGGGGAGCGGGAAAGCGCAGGAGACAGTAGGGTGTCACATTTTCCACAATGCACATCCATTGACCCTCAGGCATAGTTTCGAGCGGGTAAATCTTTCAATTGTTTAATTTTTCATTTTATTGAAAAGTTACATGTTTTCATTGTTTTTTTTATTGAAATATATATTTGTCACTGAAAGTGTAAGTAACCTTTTCATTGAAAAAGTACAGCCTCTAGTCACTTTTAAAAAATTCAAATTGTTTATTTGCAAAAAAAATTGAACATTAAAACTTTTACATTTAGGAAAGAGTTATTTTCCATCTTGAATGTCTTTATTGCAGTAACGAAGCAAAAAAGTCACTGAAAACTGTTTACAAATTTTATTCTAACCTATTTCTGTTTACGAATGTTTGCAAAGTTGAAAAGTAGCTAGTTAACATTGAAAAGTTATAAACTATGTACATCAACACTGAACCTCAGAAGTCTATAATGCTGCAATAAAAGAGCACGGTTTCACTTTAAATTGTGTCTGTTCCTTTCTTTGCCTTGCTGGGGGAGGGGGAGGGGGAGGTACAAGGCGACACTACCTCGTGAAGGTGTTGGCTACCAGCTGCTCCCGAACAGCCTTACCTTCAGCAGCACTTGGCTCGTCCCCATCAGGCTTTCCCACAGGCACATTGGCATTGTCCACGTCCTCCATTTCAGCAGGTAGTTCCTCTGCAGCGTTAAGGGTCAGTCCTTCCCGCAGGGCAAAGTTATGCAAAGCACAACAGGCCACCACAATCTTTGCCACTTTCAGAGGAGAATACTGCAAGGTCCCCCCTGACCTGTCCAGGCACCGGAAGCGTGATTTCAGAACTCCGATTGTCCTCTCCACCACTTGCTGTGTGGACACGTGTGCCTGGTTGTATCTCTCCTGAGCCTCATTATTGGTCTTGCGGTAGGGAGTCATCAGCCATGGTCTTAGCGGGTAGCCCTTGTCGCCCAATATCCATGTGGATCCTGGAGGCAATGTGTTGAGGGCGCCATATAAGTTCGAGTTATGGAGGACGAAGGAGTCATGATTACTTCCCCGGTTACTTGCATTCACATTTAGGATCCTGAGATGCGCATCACAGACAATCTGGACATTCAATGAATGAAACCCCTTCCTGTTGATAAATGTCACAGGTGCAACCCCTGGTGCTTGCAATGCAACATGGGTTCCATCGACGGCCCCAATCACTTTGGGGAATCCAGCAATGTTATGAAATGCAAGGGCCATCTCCTTTTGATGGCGAGCGGACAAGTCATAGTTAATGAACTCTGAAGCCCTACGGAAAATGGCTTCTGTGACCTGGTGAATGCTGGCCCTCGCAGCATTCTTGGATATGTTGGAAATGTCACCGGTGCTTGCCTGAAAAGTCCCACTTGCAAAGAAGTTCAGTGCTGTGGTTACCTTCATGCTCACTGACAATGCAGTGCGGCTCTTCGAGCGTGTTTGAAGGTCCTCCTTTAACATGTCACAGATTCGGCCGATTGACTCTTTACTGAAGCGCAGCCTCCTCACACACAACTCCTCCGACAGCATCTCAAATGACAGCCTCTCCCTGTACACTCTATTTGGTGGGTAGTAGTTTCTTCTTCTCAGGAGAAGACGGGCTTGGTTCCTCCGTCTGTTTTGTCGCCTGGCGTCTAAAATTCTCGGATACAAAATCCCAGAGGAACAGGGCTTGATTCTGAAAGGGCATCTTTCTCCCTCACAGGCGTCCTCTTTAAACAGAAAGTTGTAATGAAAAAATGGAAATAGTTGTTAAAGTAACTTTAGTAAAGTGAGTGGCTATAAAATCAGGTCGGGCTATGGTGGGAAACGTGCACTATCGGATTGGGAACACGTCTACCCGCCTCACGGCCCGAGATGATTTTCCAGAACTGTAACATTTTCATAAATTAATGCATACATACATACATACTTACTTACTTAGAGGAATATAATTGATGATAATTTTCTTCTTTAAAACTTTTTGAAATGTAAATAGTTCATTTTTAAACAGTCATTTTCACATTTATGATAGAAACCGCCTTGTACACACCCACAGTTGCTATACTACTCCAAATGGTCAAAACCCGTTTTTAAACTTTTTTTTAAATTGCAAACTTACCTAAGACTTAATTAAATAAACTTTGCTGGCTTTCAGATTTACAAAAGCTCACTTAAGTAGCCCCACTGCTGAAAGATTTCTTCCTCCTGCTGTCTCCGGAGCTATCGAAAATGGCTTACTCCTGCTTTTTACATGTGTAATTGCTAGGAGCTTACACACACTTCCACCATTGATAAAAAAAAATCAAAATTCTTGACGCACGCGCAGACTCTCCGGCGCATGCGATTCCACGGACATACCTTTAGGTGAAGCCACAGGAAGTGCCGGTTTCCCGCACATGCGCAGTGCATGCAGTTCGAGACTTAATACGCAGTTCTAATTTTCGGCATGTGTTTTGCTACTTTGCTCTTTCAGGAGGCAGTATAAATAGCCCAGCTCAACTGTCCCTCATCACAGTGCAAAATGGGGAAGGTAAGAAGTTTTTACTGAGCAATAGGCTGATAGTTTATTACTGCTTTGCAGAAATATTACCTGAAGTAATTATTTTTCTCTAGATCACCTTTTACGAGGACAGGAACTTCCAGGGTCGGCACTACGAGTGCAGTACTGACTGTGATGACCTGTCCCCTTACTTCAGCCGCTGTAACTCCATCCATGTTGATAGTGACTGGTGGGTGCTGTATGAGAGACCCAATTACATGGGATACCAGTATGCTCTGAGCAGGGAAGAATATCCTGACTACCAGCGCTGGATGGGATTCAATGACAGCATCGGGTCATGTCGCACCTACCCAGCCGTAAGTTTTACACTTGTTTTATTTATTCAGTTTTCATTGTTCTTTCTAACACTGATGTAACTATTAAGCACTTTAACTTTTAATCCTACAGTGGTTGATTTTTCATTGAACACTGCGGTAATTAATATTTAAAATATTGCACAGGCTGAGATATTCCTGTCAATGTAATTCTTCACCCACTAAAGAAATATTCACCATGTCACTCACCACTGGACGTCCATGAAAAGTAGCTTCCATAACTCATTGAGGCATATTAAAATACACCCTTTGTAAAGGGCTTTGTTAAATATAAATAACAATCAATCAATGCTTGACTTCCATTTCAATTGATTAAGTACAAGTAGCTGGAAAGGGCACAAATGGAATGTTCGATATTTCCCGTCATGAAGATGACTCATGAATTCTCCACTGATAACTAATTAGAACCACTTTGCCAAATGCAAACAAACAAGATATCCCATAATACTTCCCACCCATTGTGCATCTTGTGCATCAAGTAATAATTGAAAACATACTAAAAACTATAAAGATAAATTACCTGTAAACTTCTGGCTAGTTTTATAACTGTGATAAGCCCCAAAATGGACAAAAGATTTAAGATATTGACTGACATGATTCTCTTACCATTCCAGTCCAGCAGTAACTCCTACAGAATGAAGATTTACGAGAGGCCTGACTTTGGAGGACAGATGATGGAATTCATGGATGACTCTCCATCTGTCTACAATAATTTCTGCTACCGTGACATTCACTCCTGCCATGTGATGGACGGTTACTGGACCTTCTATGAACAGCCCAACTACAGAGGCCGCCAGTACTTCATGAGACCCGGTGAATACAGGAGATTCAGTGACTGGGGCAGCAGTTGTCCATCCGTTGGCTCCTTCCGTCGTATGATGCATTTCTAAAATTTCACTGTGCTGCTTTAATTTGTTCAAACAAATGGTTAAATCAAGCCGAAGGAATAAATAATTGAGATTTTATTGAGCCTTTGTCTCTTCTGATCTTTATTTGTGGGTTCTGTCGTAGATACTGTAATTATAGGATATTTACAGTATATTACCATATCCAGCCTAATCCCACTTTCCTGCTCTTGTTCCGTAGCCCCGTAGGCTGCGGCACTTCAAGTGCATATCCAAGTACTTTTTAAATGCGATGAGGGTTTCTGTCTCTACCACCCTTTTAGGCAGTGAGTTCCAAACCCCCACCACCCTCTGGGTGAAAAAATGTTCTCCTCAACTCCCCGCTAATCCTCCTACCAATTACTTCAAATTTATGCGCCCTGGTTATTGACCTCTCTGCTAAGGGAAATAGATGCTCGCTATTCACTCTACCCAGGACCTGACGTAAGAAAACTACTTGGCACTTGATCTAAGCATTAAACAAAGCTTTAATCAACTGTTTTATAACATGGAGGTCTGGTTGTGTCCTTCATGAGTTCCTGTTAAGTGTGTCCCGTGCAAGCTAGGCCTGTGCCCGAGTATTTATTCTCTCCCTGGACAGTGCCACCAGCAGCCTGGCCAGTATTAATTCATAAGTCATTTCCACATGAATGACAAGATTCATGTCAGGCCCCTCATAATTTTATACACCTCAATTAAGTCTCCCCTCAGCCTCCTCTGTTCCAAAGCAAACAACCCCTGCCTATCCAATCTTTCCTCATAGCTAAAATTCTCCAATCCTGGCAACATCCTTGTAAATCTCCTTTCGTGCAATCACATCTTTCCTGTAATGTGGTGACCTGAACTGTATGCAGTATTCTAGCTGTGGCCTAATTAGTGTTTTATACAGTTCTAGCATAACCGCTCTGATCTTATATTCTATGCCTTGGCTAATAAAGGAAAGTATCCCGTATACCTTCTTAACCACCTTATCTACCTGTCCTGTTACCTTCAGGGATCTGTGGACATGCACTCCAAGTTCCCTCTGTTCCTCTACACTTCTCAGTATCCTACCATTTATTGTGTATTCCCTTGCCTTGTTAGCTTTCGCCAAATGCATTACCTCACATGTCACCGGATTGAATTTCATTTGCCTCTTTTCTGCCCACCTGACCATTCCATTGATATTAACCTGCAGTCTACAGCTTTCTTCCTCACTATCAACCACACGGCCAATTTTTGTATCATCTGCAAACTTCTTAATCATCCCCCCTACATTGAAGTCTAAATCATTGATATATACCAGAAAAAGCAAGGGACATAGTACTGAGCCCTGCAGATCTCCACTGGAAACAGCATTCCGGTCTCAAAAACACCCATCGACCATTACCCTTTGCTTCCTGCCACTGAGCCAATTTTGGATCCAACTTGACACATTACCTTGGATCTCTTGGGCTTTTACTTTTCTGACCAGTCTGCCAAGTGGGACCTTGTCAAAAGCCTTGCTAAAATCCATGTAGACTACATTTAACGCACTACCCTCATCAACCCTCCTTGTTACCTCCTCAAAAAATTCAATCAAGTTAGTCAGACATGACCCTTAACAAATCCTTGCAGACTGGCCTTGATTAATCCCGCAGCAGGCTACCCGCCACCATCTCAGCACAACCCCAGCCCGGCATGAGGTTGAAAAGGCCATCCGACAACTGAAGAACAACAAAGCCTCAGGAGCAGATGGAATCCCTGCCGAGGCACTAAAGCATAGCGGAGAAGCACTACTGGCACAAATTCATGAACTCATTTCTCTTATCTGGAAGGAGGAGAGCATGCCAGGGGATCTCAGAGACGCCGTAATTGTGACCATCTTCAAGCAAGGTGACAAGTCCGATTGCGGTAATTACAGAGGAGTTTCCCTGCTGTCTGCCACAAGGAAAGTCATCGCAAGAATCCTCCTCAATCGCCTTCTCCCAGTGGCCGAAGAACTCCTCCCAGAGTCGCAATGTGGATTCCGCCCACTAAGGGGTACAATTGACATCATCTTCACCGCGTGTCAATTACAAGAGAAATGTAGGGAACAGCACTAACCGCTGTACATGGTCTTCTTTGATCTCACAAAGGCCGTCGACACTCTCAACCGTGAGGGATTATGGAGTGTCCTCCTCAAGTTCGGCTGCCCTCAAAAGTTTGTCACCATCCTCCGCCTGCTTCACGACGACATGCAAGCTGTGGTCCTGACCAATGGTTCCACCACAGACACAATTCATGTACGGACCGGGGTCAAGCAAGGCTGTGCCATCGCAACAATGTTGTTCTTGATCTTCCTTGCTGCAATGCTCCATCTCACCCTCAATAAGCTCCCTGCTGGAGTAGAGCTAATTTACAGAACAAACGAGAAACTGTTCAACATCCGTCGCCTCCAGTCCAGATGCAAGGTCGCCCCATCATCTTTCGTGGAATTACAGTAAGCAGACGACGCTTGCGTCTGCGCTCACTCGGAGGTCGAACTCCAAACCATCATCAATACCTTCACCAAAGCGTACGAAAGCATAGGCCTTACACTAAACAACCGTAAGACAAAGGTCCTCTACCAACCTGCCCCTGCCACACAGTACTGGCCCCCGATTATCAAAATCCACGACAAGGCCTTGGACAACGTGGACCACTTTCCAACCTCGGGAGCCTACTGTCAACAAGGGCAGACATCAATGCCGAAGTCCAACACCGCCTTCAGTGTGCCAGTGCAGCCTTCGGTCGCCTGAGGAAGAGAGTGCTTGAAGACCAGGACCTCAAATCCGGCACTAAGATCATGGTCTACAGAGCAGCAGTGATACCCGCCCTGCTGTATGCCTCAGAGACATGGACCATGTACAGCAGGCATCTCAAAGCACTGGAGAGGTACCACCAACGCTGCCTCCGCAAGATTCTGCAAATCCATTGGCAGGATAGGCGCACCAACGTCAGTGTTTTCACTCAGGCCAACATCCCCAGCATCGAAGCTTTGACCACGCATGATCAGCTCTGATGGACGGGTCACATCGTCCGCATGCTCGAAACGAGACTCCCAAAATAAACGCTCTACTCGAAGCTCCAAAACGGCAAGAGAGCCCCAGGTGGGCAGAAGAAACGCTTCAAGGACACACTCAAAGCTTCCTTGAAAAAGTGCAACATCCCGACTGACACCTGGGAATCCCTGGCCCAAGATCGCACAAAGTGGAGGAGAAGCATCCGGGAAGGCGCCGAACACCTCGAGTCTCTTCGCCGGGAGCAAGCAGAAGCCAAGCGCAAGCAGCGCAAGGAGCGAACGTCAACAAATGCACCCCACCCACGCACCCCTTCAACCACCATCTGCCCCACCTGTGACAGAGATTGTAGGTCCCGCATTGGAATCATCAGTCACCTGAGACCTCATTTTTATTGTGGAAGCAAGTTATCCTCGGTTCCGAAGGACTGCCGAAGAGAAAAAGAATCCATGCCTTTCTAATTGCCGATTAATACCGTCCCTCAGAATTTTTTCCAATAATTTGCCCACCACCGAGTTTAGGTTGACTGGCCTGTAAGCTCTCGGCCTATCCCTTTCTCCCTTTTTAAACAATGGTACGTTAGCAGTGTTCCAGTACTCCAGCACCATGCCTATAGCCAGAGAAAATTGGAAAATGATGGTCAGAGCCTCCGCTATTTCCTCCCTTGCTTCTCTTAACAGCCTGGGATACATTTCATCCGGGCCTGGTGATTTATCTACTTTCAAAGATGCTAAACCATTTAATATTTCCTCTCTCACTATGTTTATCTCATCTAATATTTCACACTCCTCCTCCTTAACTACAATGTCTGCATCGTCTCTCTCTATTGTGAAGACAGATGCAAAGTATTCATTAAGGATCATACCCACGTCATCCGCCTCAACACACAGGTTATCTTTTTGGTCTCTCATCGGCCCTACTCTTTCTTCAGTTATCCTCTTGCTCTTTAAGTATTTATAAAACATCTTTAGGTTTTCTTTGATTTTACTTGCCAATATTTTTTCATGCCCTCTCTTTGCTTTCCTAAATTCCATTTTAATTTCACCCCGGCACTTTCTGTACTTCTCTAGGCTTTCTGCAGTATTTAGCTCTTGGTATCTGACAAAAGCTTTCCTTTTTTGTCTTATTCTACCCTGTATGGTACATCGGCGAGACCATGCAGACACTGAGACAACGTATGAACGAGCACTGCGCAACAATCACCAGGCAGGATTGTTACCTCCCAGTCGGGGAACACTTCAGCAGTCAAGGACATTCAGCCTCGGATCTGCGGGTAAGCGTTCTCCAAGGCAACCTTAGGAACACACGACAGCGCAAAATCATCGAGCAGAAACTGATAGCCAAGTTCCGCACTCATGAAGATGGTCTCAACCGGGATCTTGGGTTTATGTCACGATACATGACGTGATCCGGACTCTAGTCGTCGTTGGCTTGTTCACAGATGTGATTCCCAGTAAAAAAGTAAAAATTTTCCCAGTAAAAAAGTAAAAATTTTTTACAGCTTATCGTTTTACATACAGACGACAGCTTTTGACACGTTAGACCCCCTGCGACTCCACCTCATTGTCTCAGTTGTATCTTGCTATGTCTTTGATGTGGTACCTTCCTGGCTGACCTGATTAACTTTATCACACCTCGGCAGATAGTCAGGATGATTTAATTTAGTTGTCTGCAATTGTAAGGTACACATGCATTGTTCTCTATCTATATATGCTTTGTCGAGACTGTATTTCTTTACTACTTCACCTGAGGAAGGGGCGATCGATAGCTCCGAAAGCTTGTGATTTCAAATAAAACTGTTGGACTATAACCTGGTGTTGTGCGACCTCTCAATTTGGACCTTGACACCCAGGGGGCTCTAGATTTGGGAGTTCCACCCCCATGTTAAACATTCATACACAAGGGAGAAATAAAATATTCCAGATTAGTGAACAACATACTAATTGAGTGATGACCCGTTACAGCAGGGGTGTCCAAAATTTTGCTCATCCTAGACATGTATCATGGATCTTTTGGCCACCTGGAAAGATTAAATCCATGTTCCCAGTAATTTGCATACAGCTCACATTGCTGATAGTGATAGAGCTTGGCATTGTGATTTTGCATTTAGTCACCAATGAGACAACAGTGAGAGAAACAGTTGTTTCCAAACCTCCCGGTGCAGAACATTGAAACAGGGGCAATCAGTGGAACATAGATATTGGTAGGACAGCTTCACAGGCTAGACTATAGGCCTCAGGAAGCACATGTGGCCCAGGAACTGCTGTTTGGACATCCCTGATTTACAACCTCTAATCAAATTCAGAAAATAGTCACAGTATAAAATACTACGTTACCTAAAGTTAACCATTCCTCTTGAATATCATGGAATTTTGACTGTAAGACAAAAGTGAAAGAAATATATAACCACTCACCCTGAATATATATTTTTATTCATACTAGAGTTCACAAATCCCTTAACCTGAGGGCAAAAACATACCTTTTTGTTAAAATGATAAGGTGACATACAACACACGCAGGGGTCAATGACAGTGATGTGCAATGACTGTGCTGACAATGTCCTCTCCCTGTCTCTGTGAAAGCCTCTAGACTCCACTGTGCACTTCTTCTGATGTCATGGCTGCGACCTGTCACTCACGATATGGGAACTGCAGATGCTAACCCATATTCAAGCACTCAGCGGAACAATGCAGTTGCCAACCAGTGCCTATATCTTTCAGTTCTTTCTGTTCACTCACTTTCCATCCTTTTTCTGTATATGTTTTCCACTCATGCCTCTGTTGTGTCTCTGTGACAGTTCTTGATAAACACTGAAATGCCATCATTCTAGCTGTTTTCAGAAACTGTTTTCAGATGCAAGAGGGTCGCTAACCAGAGGACACAGATTTAACGTAATTGGCAAAAGAACCAGAGGCAAGATGAGGAGTATTTTTTTTTACGCAGTGAGTTATTGTGATCTGAAATGCGCTGCCTGAAAGGGCGGTGGAAGCTGATTCAATATAACTTTCAAAAGGGAATTGGATAAATGCTTGAAGAGGAAACATTTGCAGGGCTATGGGGAATGGGCAGGGGAGTGGGAGTAATTGGATAGTTGACGTCAGAAGAACTGCACAAGTGGAGTCTAGAGGCTTTCACAGAGAGAGGGAGAGGACATTGTCAGCACAATCATTGTACATCATTGTCATTGACCCCTGAATGTGCTGTATGTTACCTTATCATTTTATCACTGGATGGCCTCCTTCAGTGCTGTATCATTCTATGATTCTATTCTAATTCTCAACCGAGGAAGCTTTTAAAAAATTCACTAATCGGCCAATGCAACGATGATAAAATTCAAGAGTTCTTCAGATAAACAACTGGGGGGCAATCTTTGCCGAATACTTTAGGTGCTAACGAGATGCCCAAGACGGGGTCTTAAGTTGAAATGCTGGTTTAGCCACATTTAGTGCAAGACGTCATCCTGGTAAAGGAGTTGAAGCAGCACTAGGAACGGCCGCCCAGCATTTTGGTGGCAAGCACTTCAAATGATGGCCGCTCCTAACAGTGACCAGCTGTTTGGGAGTATACAAGGCGTTGATGTCGATTTCAAGCACTACGTAAAGGGATACTCACCATTTCATGATCATTGCACGATGTGAAGAGGACCTCTGAAACTCATCGAGAGACTTTCTGGGACACTTTATCAAGACGTCACCAATACTCGTGCAACATTTATTCCAGAAATCCTCTGAGGACTTCAGCTAATAAGAGTGAGTGCTGTGCTACTCCACTTTATTGGACAACTGATAGGAGTCACCAGGAGAAAGGGAGTGCATGTTCCTGGGCATCTTGCTAGGGCTCCCCTTGGTCTGGAGGAAGAATGGGAGGAGGAGATGAGGCCAGGCAGAGCAGCACCAGTTGCTCCAGGAGAGAGGGACAGGAGAGGGAAGGTGGACTCCTTCCCCCCTGCAGATACAGGAGATCCCTCCTCCTCTGGACCTCCTCTACCAGGATTTCCAGTGCCGCATTCGAGAAACTGTGCGTCCTCTCCCTCAGTCCCTGAGCCAGCCTGCAACGTGCCGCTGTGTGCCAATCAGAGCACTCCATACCTTCAGTGGAAGTGGGTGCGAGGAGCCCACATATACTGCTCAATGAAAATTGCATCTAATCAATACTTGAGTGCTAAACCTGCAGGTGTCAGTTTCGCACCTCCAGGCAAATTCAAGTTATGGTAATCAGCAATTAGGATCAAAATTGTGTACTAACTCCAGACATTCAAACAGGTGCGTCTTTAGTGCCTGTTTTCACACTTGGGCCTTTTGATGGGTAATGAAAATCTTCTTTTTTTTAAATTTCTTCAAAGGCATAGCTCCTTCATGGCTCTTGCAGGTCCAAACAATAACTACCACCACTTACTTTTCATGGATGTCCCTTTGTCTACATCATCTCATGCCTAATTATCGCCTCTGCCACTATCCTATAACTACCAATGTTAAAGCTATTTCCAAGAAGCCCAGTTTTATTTTTAACCTCAAGCACTTTTTTCTTTTCAATAACTGTTTCCTGAAGCAAAATTTGATCCAAAGCTTGTTGTTTGATAGTCAATATATCTCTCCTCTCCAGCCTCAATCTGCTAATCCATTTCAATTCTTTTTTCACTGTGTTTTATCATGGGAATATAGGAGTATGCAGAACCAGAAAAGACTAGTGAAGCTCATCTGGCCAAAGCCAGTGTCGAGAGAATATCATATCCCACAATGCCTCTCATACCCTGCTAGCAAATTCTTCACCAGATACTTATCCAACTCTCTCTTAAATCATTCATCACTGCCTCCCTCTGCAGTCAATGACGTGTGAGCACTAGCCACTCCCTAAACTGTTTTTTCACCCACCCTCTTCTAGGTTTTGGGCTCTGACCTCTTGTTCTGAAGTCTGTGAAATGTTAAAACATCTTGAAGTTTATCTCATCTATACCATTTTGAATCTTCAATACTTCAGTAAGATCTCCCTAAGCCTTCTTTACTCCTGTGTAAACATTCCTAGCTAATGCAGTCTCTCCTTATAACTCAGGTGCCTAAGTGCAGATATCAATTTAGTTACCCTCTGCTGCACCCTCTCCAAAGCTGGGCTAGCTTTTTCATAATATGGTGACCGGAATTGAACCCATGATTCCAGGTGAGACCAAACCAGCACTCTGTAAAAACCCAGAATCACTTCCTGAGATGTTGGCTCTATTCCTCTGGCTATTCAGCTCCCCAGTCTATCCAGATCCTATTGTCTGTTTATTGTTGCCACTCGCTGTGCTGACGACTTCAGCAATCTATCCGCCAGTATATTTAAATCACTCTCGTTTGTTGTGCTGGAGACTAATATCATTTAACTTGTATTGCTAGCGTTTATTATTCTTTTATAGTCTCATGACTTTGCATTGGTTTACATTAAATGATATTTTCCATTCTTCAACTCAACTCCTCAAGCTATCCAGGTCCTTCTGTATTTCATCAGCCTATTCCCTCTTGTTTGCACTCCCTCCCAGCCTGGGATCACCTGCAAATTCAGGGAGTTTTGTTTATGTCCTCACTTTCAAGTCATGTATTTACATTGTAAACAGCAATGGCCCCACTAGTTATCTCATTTCATGGCAATCTAACTTCACATGCAATGATCCTTTGCTTCCTCTGCTTCAACCAATTCTTGGTCCATTTCTGAAGCACCCATCTATGCCAAGCTTTCCAACCTGATGGACCAATCTCCTATGTGGCACTGTATCAAAAGCTTTGCTGAAATTGAAATAACTAACATCCACTGGGTCGCTCCTGTCCACATGGTTTGTTATTTCCTCAAAGAAGTTCATGAGTTTATTCAGATATGATCTACCTCCAATAAAGCCATGCTAGCTCCCTGCTAAAATTCTTTATTACTCCAGGTTGCTCATCATTTGTTTCTTCAAGACGTCGCCCAATACTTTCATTACAATGGACGTCAGGCTGACTGGCCTATAGTGCCCTGGTTTATCTCTTGCCCCTTTTTATACAGCGGCATCATGTTCCCTTTTCTCCAATCCTTGGGCAAAGTGCTTGTTTCCAGGGATTCTCTAAAGATGCCTTCTAGATCTGTTCAATTCTATTCATGTCATGGTGGGATTTGAACCCACATTCTCTGGATTATTTGATCAGTAGCATAACCACTGCACTACCGTACACTCATGGAATACAAACCAAGTTTGTGCAACCTGTCTTTATAATTTAACCCTTTAAGCCCTAGTACCCTCTCCAAGGTCAATATATTCTTCCTGAGCTTTGGTGCCCAAAACTGAACGCAGTTCTCCAGATGAGGTCTGACCAAGGCTCTGTAGAATTGAAGCAGAACTTCCTCCCCTTTGAATTGCAGCCTCCTTGAGATACAGACTAACATTCCATGAGCCTTTTTGATTACTTTGTGCACCTGTGCACTAGGTTTTGGTGATTTGTGTCCATGGACAGCTAACTTCCTTTGCTCCTCCACAGTTCATAGTTTATTGTCATTAAGAAAATATTGCGACATCTCTTTCTTGTATCCAAAGCGAATGATCTCCCACTTCACTGCAATGAACTCCATCTGCTGCTGTTTTGCCCACTCACTTAATCTGTTTATGAGCCTTTGTAACTTTTTGCTACCATCCACGCAACCTTCCTAAAATCAACAGATTTCTTTCCTAGGTTTTGTGCATGGCTGGTCCACCGCTTCGATCCACACAGTTCTCACAGTATTTTTTACTGGAGGACGGCCCTCAGCTCCAAAAAAGACCACCTTTCATTGCAGAAGCTTCTGCAGTAGCGCTGTGAAGGAATGAGCCATACCTATTCAGAAAAATACACCATTCTATGAAATCTTCTGACTTTATTTAAACATGACATACTGGGTTTGAAAATCTAAAAGCCTCAGCGACACAAAGCTGTAAACAGCATACAAGCTTTTGAGATAAGAATCAGTTGTTGACACTGAAACAATAGCCCTATTGAAGCAGCAGGTTGGAGGTTCCTCTAAGTCTGTAGCATTGGAAAACAGACAACCTATATACCCAGTTAAATTGTTTTAAACCAACACTTTGTAAACAGGCACATGAAAGAGCACAATGGTATAATGTTAAGGTATCATAAACCAACAGTTTGGGAAACAGAAACACAGAACATTAAAGAAACATATGCCTTCATAAATATGACATCAAATGAAAGACAGGAGACATAAGTCTGTAATACAACCAACTGAGGTGGATAGGTGGACAATGGTGCATCTGGTTGAAGTGTTTTTAATTTACATGTTGTAAAAAGATACAAACAGAAGACTTTCATAAATATGACATCAATAGATGCACCAAGCAATCACATTGTTTATGTGTAGAACTTGGAACACTTAGGAGACACGAAGTCGGCTTACAACCAGCTGAGGTGACTTAAGAATTGCATAGAAGACCTTTGTAAAAAAGACATCAAATAGAACCACTGCTGTCACATTGTTTTTATGATAAGTTTTGATAAGTTTTGAACACCTAAAGGAGGAGACATAATTCTTAATGCAACAGCTGAACTGACTGTAAGAATAGCAGGAGTCAACAGAAGGATGACTAAAGATAATTAGCTTACATCAGCAGAAAACTTCAAAGGAAATACCTCTGAAAAAAGGGTATAAAATATAGAACTTTCAAATAGGAAGACAGAATTCACTGGAAGGGGCAAGCGATTCTCAGCTTCAGAGACAGGCTCTGTAAGCCTGCAACTCTTTGAGTTTCGGGTAATCAAAGGTATTTGATTTTGGTGGATATCCTGGATTAAGAATGAGTAGAAATGTGAAAATGTAACAAAGTTAAGATTTGAGAATAAGGATCTCTGAGAATAAGAATTGTAAGCTATTTGTTTTTAGAACTGTTAAAGTTGCGATTGAATCACCAACTGTTAACTGCATGTCGGTTCTTTAATAAATCTATATATTTTTAGAATTGTCTCACATAGTACTTCTGTATCAAACTCGCAAACTCAATCTCTGTACACTCTTTGGTGAGGAGTTGCAGAATTCTGGCGGAGTTTTCCGGACCCTCATAATATCCGGAAGGTTACAGTCTAGTTAAACTTATTAAAAGTGCTATCTGGTGGATCGTAACATCTTCAGGTCGTACCTTTCCTTTAGGGAGAGATAGTCTGGACCTTTAGACCCAATTAAGCGTCTTCTAGGATTTGGCTATCTCTAACTTTAGTTGAAGGTGAATGTCTGGGGAATACGCCTGATCCGGGGTGGCCCGAAAGGGGCTAGGTCTAGTAATAATCCCTTCAGCGCCACTGAAGCACTTTCATTAAATAGAGCTCTTCGACCTCTTTATCTTGTTTCAGACATTTCAGCATCTATTCAGTAGCAAGAAAACCTTAAGAGCTGCTATTTGCTGGGAGTATTGCACTGATATTTAAAACAGGAGCATTATCTGGTGAGATCAGCACACACAGCACCTGATATGGATCACAGACATCGCTCAGACTCCTGATTTCCCAGTGCACGGAAACTACATCATCAGCCCCCATATTTATATCAATCTGACTGTTTAAATGTATTTTTCCAATGCGCAGTGACAATTATTTACATTTAAATTTACAATGAATTATTACAGGTATTGCAGGTACAGTGGCTATTGTAACAAATAAAGTAGATGGGGAGGGGGTAATCTTCAACTTACGGCAGGGGCGTAAAACTGGTGTTGTGAGTTGGGCGCCCATTATAGAAACGGCCCAATGGAAAGGAAAAGCGGATAGTTTGTATAACTGGTAGCCAACACACAATGCCAGTTTAACGCTCCAACGGTAAGTTGCAAATTACGCCCCATGGCTTCAATTTCTTGGCTCCATTTTCA
Organism: Squalus acanthias; assembly: GCA_030390025.1. NCBI lineage: Eukaryota > Metazoa > Chordata > Chondrichthyes > Squaliformes > Squalidae > Squalus > Squalus acanthias. The sequence goes on along the minus strand of CM059427.1, from coordinate 273,221 downwards.
AGTGGTACAAAAAAATTAATGAATTCCATATCTTTTTTGTTAACACAGCCTAGGGGAGGCTCCTACAGAATGAGGATTTACGAGAGGCCTGACTTTGGAGGACAGATGATGGAATTCATGGATGACTGTCCATCTGTCTACGATCGTTTCCGCTACCATGACATTCACTCCTGCCATGTGATGGACGGTTACTGGGCCTTCTATGAACATCCCAACTACATGGGAAGGCAGTACTTCATGAGACCCGGTGAATACAGGAGATTCAGTGACTGGGGCGGCCACAGCTCAACTGTTGGCTCCTTCCGCCGTATCATGGATTTCTGAAACACAGATAGTCAATCTTGCTTTGCTGCAGAGGTCCTATGATTAAAAATTAAATAAATGTGCTTATATTCTATCCCTGTGTTTAATGCGTCTATTTAAGGTTTGATACAGACAGGTGAAAGGAGCTGACAATTTAGTGAAATGTTACTATGTGTGGGAGTTGGAGATATCACTGACACTGACACTAGAGATAGCGGATGCACTAAGTATGATTTTTCAGAATTCATTAGACTCGGGAACAGTGCCCATGGATTGGAGGGTAGCTAACGTTACCCCACTATTCAAAAAGGGGGGTAGGGAAAAAGCAGGTAATTACAGACCTGTAAGCCTTACATCAGTTGTGGGCAAAATGCTGGAGTCCATCATTAAGGATGAAATAGCGGAGCACTTAGCAAATGGGGACAGGATAGGACAGAGTCAACATGGATTTACAAAGGGTAAATCGTGCTTGACGAATCTATTGGAATTTTTTGAGGGAGTAACTGGTAAAATAGATGGGGGAGAGCCAGTAGATGTGGTGTACCTGGACTTCCAAAAGGCCTTCGATAAGGTCCCACATAAAAGATTAGCATGGAAAATTGAAGCTCATGGGATAAAGGGGAAAGTATTGACGTGGATAGAGAACTGGCTGTCAGATAGAAAACAGAGAGTTGGAATAAACGGCTCATTTTCTGAATGGCAGGCAGTAACAAGTGGGGTACCACAGGGATCTGTCCTGGGTCCCCAGCTGTTCACAATTTACATTAATGACCTGGATCAGGGAGTCGGATGCAGCATTTCCAAATTTGCAGACGACACTAAACTAGGAGGGGGGGTGGGCTCAGAGGAGGAGACCAGGAAGCTCCAGAGCGATTTGGACAGACTGGGTGATTGGGCGGATAAATGGCAGATGCACTATAATGTGGACAAGTGCGAAGTTATCCACCTTGGGTGCAGGAACGGGAGGGCAAATTATTATTTAAATGGCAATAAATTGGGAGAGGGGGAAGTACAGAGAGACCTGGGTGTTCTTGTACACCAGTCACTGAAGGCGAGCATGCAGGTGCAACAGGCGGTCAAGAAGGCAAACGGTATGCTGGCCTTCATAGCAAAAAGGTTGGAATACAGGAACAGGGATACCTTGCTGCAGCTGTACAGGGCACTGGTGAGACCACACCTCGAGTACTGTGTACAGTTTTGGTCGCCTCATCTGAGGAAAGATGTTCTTGCCATGGAGGGGGTGCAGCGGCGATTCACCAGGCTGATACCAGGAATGGCGGGATTGACCTATGAGGAGAGACTATGTAGTTTAGGGATGTACACACTGGAGTTTAGAAGATTGAGAGGGGACCTCATAGAAGTGTATAAAATTCTGACAGGTCTAGACAGACTAGATGCAGAAGGAATGTTTCCCTTGGCGGGTGAGAACAGAACTAGAGGACATAATTTAAGGATAAGGGCTAAACCATTTAGGACAGAAATGAGGGGGAATTTCTTCACTCAGAGGGTGGTGAACCTGTGGAACTCATTGCCACAGAGGGCAGTGTACGCCAGCTCATTAAATATATTTAAGAGGGAATTAGATATATTTCTACAGGCAAAAGGGGTTAAGGGTTACGGAGAGAAGGCGGGGACGGGATACTGAATTGGAGGATCAGCCATGATCTAATTAAATGGCGGAGCAGGCTCGAAGGGCCGGATGGCCTACTCCTGCTCCTATCTTCTATGTATCTATGTAAGTACAGGTGCTCTTCTCAAGTGTGGTTAGGTCAAAGACCAAAAAATATAATTGAAACAAGTTACCCTTTCTTCATAAGAGAGCTTGGCTGAGAATGGCAAAAAGGGAAAGACTGAGTTAGAATGTTACAAAGGGATTAGAACTAGAGTCTTCCTTGGGACTCTAATGTTTTATTCCTGTAGGAGTGATCAAAGCGATAATTCAGTGCTCTCTGGTAGCCTAACAAACAGAAATGGAGATTACTCTAGCTGTCACTAACGGGCTACTGCCCTTCTCATGACAGTCTATAAGACATGGAATAAATCCTCTATGGGCACATGCAAAATTCCAAACATTTCGGACCTTTCACCAAGGATTGCCAGAAATTTAGAAATACTAATCCAACTAATTCAAGTTTGGTCCCTATGGCATTGTCTGTTATTTTCAATGGAACTGAAGGCTGGGAATTCTTCCAAAGGGAGATTGCTGAAATTATATAAGAGAAAACCATTTACCAAAAAACTGAATATAAAGAGAGTGGAGAGAGGGAGGGGGAAGAAAGGAAAATACAGAAAGAAGGAGAAAAATAATTAGACACAAACTTGAAGAAAAATGAAATGAGCAAGACATTTTTGAAAAATGACGTTCACAGACACTGTGTAGTGTTCCTCCAATACATTTTGCTATGGAGCAGTAGGATGCAGGTTCAATCCAGCAAATCCCTGTCCACTGATTTCTTCCTGTCTCAACAGTGCAGGCTTTTGAAGATGGTAATCCAACTATGTATCTCACAGATATAGAAAGATGGAAAATTGGCATGAAGTTCAATGTCTAATGGTCTCGCTCACTTCCTAAATGAAATGTACATGTTCAGCTCTCAATTTCATTTGAGAAGAGAAAGGGGGTAGTACCAGGATTATTACTTTTAAATACATATTTTAGGACCTATTATGTTATCAGAATTCCTCAATGGCTTAACGATATTCATTTTCTGCTTTTGCGTATGTAATTTCAAAATGTCATTATATGCTGGTGAAATGCTGAACTGTAAATACTGGGGTAGAAATTGGTATGCGTGCGCTCATTTTTTCGGCATAAAGCAGGTGCAAAACATACCAATTTAGCAGTGGGACAGCCTGTGCTGAATTGACTCAGGCATTGGTCCCACTGCCAAATTTGTGGGAATGTTTTTAGGTGGGCCGGGTCTATTCCACTTCGATCATTGGTTACATTCACTGAAGGGGTGCTGGTTTCAAGATGTTCTGATAATCCTTAAGACAAACTGCGCGCAAAACATAATATTGGGTTAAATCTGCTGATCGGGCAGCCTGTTCCCACACACTGACTTGCTGCATCTTCAGGAAGTCCTTCATGAGCAGTTTGAGATCACAATCCTCCTGAAACTTGTAACACGTTCCCCAAGGCTTGCAGGTGGAAGGTCACAGTTCTGGAGTCCATCCTTGTAAACAAACTGAGGGAAGAATTGCTCTGGTAACTCAATGTAGTATCTCAATAAACATGGGGGGAGAAATTCGGTATCGCCCCATTTGGGGCGCAATTATCGGGCGGGCGCAAAGATTAGCGCCTGTCGCTAATTATCGGCACCGACTGCAAACTTGACTTTTATCGCCCCTGGAGGTGATTGCAGCGCTATATCAGGCGCTTCACACCTGTCTTAAGGCGCAAAGGCCGAGGAGCGAGGCGCTACCTCAGACCGCTGGCGAAGCTCATGTAATGTCAGTCAGCAATGGAACACACACACAATGGCACGGGCCAGTTCTTAAAGGGGATGGTTAATCTTGCTTTCCATCCACATCCTACTCATTGCAGCCTTGAATCTCGGCCTGGAGAGACCTGCACATCAAATGTGCTGGAAAGAACAATGGAGAGTACCAGGCAAAGAGCTCAGAGTGCAGCCCCCACAGTCTCTGCTAAATCGATACAAGGAATGGCAAATCAAAATAAACCTGCAAAATGCGGCTCAGTACCCAAAACTCCTTCACACAACGTTGAATCTCTCCAGAAGTCTCTCCCTCTCTCTCTCAGAATGCGTAGTTCAAAAATGGCACCAACAATAAAAGGCAGGAAGCGGTCACCTTTAAATAGCGCTCCCCCTTTCCCTTCATGACTGCAGAACGCTCCCCTCAACCTGTCGTTGCTAGCGTCAGGCGGTAAGGCAGGGGGCGCCACTCAATATCTGCTCCGGGGCGATACCGGGGCGTTGCGCACTCGAGGGACGTCATGATCTGCCGGCGCAGGAGATCGTGGCGGTAGTGTTTAGCGCCGCCGCAAAATGTCTAGTTAATTTCGCGAGCGGCGCAAACTTCGCCGCGCCTGGGCGCTAGATGCTTTGCGCCCCATTAGCGCCCTCTTAAGGCACTAACGGGAGGCGCAACCAACTGAATTTTTCCCCCATGATCTTTTTGAATTCATTTACAAAGTTGCTACACAGAGCAACCCAAGCACTTCTTCCCTTACTGTCTAACAGGCTGTGAATAAAATTCCAACACTTGAAGTTGCCATGTAATCCTGGAAGAGAAGAGATGTGGGTATATTGGCTGAAATAAAATTAAAATCTGCTTCCAAGCAGCAATGTTAGCTTGTGACATTTTGTTTAATCCCTAATTGCGTGTTGTTGATTGTTCACTTTAAACAGTCCCAATGGGCAGATGATCAGAAACAGATTGTTACCGAATGCCTATTATAAATAACAGATTGGAAGGAATGACCCCACCTTCCATTATCTCTCAGGTTCCATGAAGCCATTTCCATCGTGCTCAAAATAATGGCAGCGGTGAGAACAAGAGACTGAAATTCAACCGCACTGTTCAGAATTAACAGTGACACGTGTGAAAGGAGATCACTTACTCCATGCTACCTGATTCACGAGAATCACTGAATTCAGTCAGGTGTCTTGCTGCTGCAGCGGAGGAAAGTGTGGGATTTTGTGATTCTTCCTCTTTCTCCGGGTCAAGATCTGCAGCATGACAGAGGCCGGTACTGACTGTCCAAAAGAAAATGATGTTCAACATGTACCATAAAAGTGTGAACATAACCACCTAAAGCAAATGATAACAAACAATAGGTCACAAGAGAGAAGTTTCTTTTTGTATTTGTGAAGGAATAAGCCATATAACCTATTCAGAAAAAACACTATCTCATGAAAGAATTCTGGCCTTATTAAAACATGAAAAACTGGGTTTGGAAATTTAGAAACCTAACTATGAAATAGCTACGAAATCATTCTGGCTATTGAGATAAGATAGTTGTTGACACTGAATCAATAACCTTATTGAAACAGAAGGTTAAAGGGTCCCGACAGGCTGACCTTTGGGAACGAAACAATGGTTCACCCTGGATAAGGTGTTCTAATTTGCACCGCGTAAAGAAGCACAAACATCTGCCTTTGTAAAAATGACATCAAGTAAAATACACACCTGCCGACACACCGTTTTTTATGCTAAACTTAGAACACTTAGAGAGGAGAGATAATTCTGTAATGCTACCAGCTGAGGTGACTGTAAGAATTGTAGGGGTCAGTAGAAAAATGACTAGAGATAATTAGCTTACATCAGCAGAAAACCTTAAAGGAAATACCACTGGAAAAGGGTATTAATATTGAACTCTCAAATGGGATAACAGATTCGCTTTAATCGGGCAAAGCGATTCTCAGCTCCAGAGGTGGCTCTGTAAGTCTCCAACTCTTTGTACCTCGGGGATCAAAGGTATTTGATTTTGGTGGATATCCTGAATAGAACTTTAAGAACTGTAAAACTGTAGCAAAGTTAAGATTTGAAAGTAAGGTTCTCTGATAATAGAATTGTAAGTTTTCTCTTTTTGGAACTGTTAATGTTGCGATTGACTCACCAACTGTAAATTACATGTCGGTTCTTTAATAAATCTATATATTTTTAGAATTGTCTCACATAAGACTTCTGTATCAAACTCGCAAACTCAATCTCTGTACACTCTTTGGTGAGGAGTTGCAGAATTCTGAGGGAGTTTTCCGGACTCTTATAATATCCAGAACGTTACAGTCTAGCTAAACTTATTAAAAGTGTTATCTGGAGGATGGTAACATTTTCAGGTTGTTCCTTTCCTTTAGGGAGAGATAGTCCGGACCTTTAGACCCAATTAAGCATCTTTAGGATTCGGCTACCTCAAACTTTAGTTGAAAGTGAACGTCTGAGAAATACGCCTGATCCGGGGTAGCCCTAAAGGGGCTAGGACTAGTAATTATCCCTTCATATTCATCTGGCCACAGAACGGTTCAGCAGAGTCTATGGGACATTGCCTATTTTCTGTCAAATCTAACTCTCTTCTTATGGCTTCTGATACTGACGTGTGGCTTGCTGCAAACTTCCCAACCACATAAACACTCCAGTGTTCCAGTGAAAATACACCTCCTCTCAAAAATAGAGCTTTATCATTTAAATGTGAAACACCCACTACATACAAAACCTTAGGAGTTGAGTAGCTGCTTCTTTAAGGCTCATTTGTTATTTAAAATAAAACAATCTCACTTTGTTGAACTGCTACCTGAAATAATCCTGCATTTTTAAAATTCGTTTTATGGGATGTGGGCGTCCATCCCTAATTGTCCTTGAGAAGATGGTGGTGAGCCGCCATCTTGATCCGCTGCAGTCCGTGTGGTGAAGGTACTCCCACAGTGCTGTTAGGTGGGGAGTTCCAGGATTTTGACCCAGCGACGATGAAGGATTGGTGATATAATTCTAAGTCAGGATAGTGTGTGACTTGGAGGGGAACTTGGAGGTGGTGGTGTTCCCATGCGTCTGCTGCCCTTGTCCTTCTAGGTGAAAGAGGATGCGGGTTTCGGAGGTGCTGCTATAGATATGTGAAGAGAAAAAGATTGGTGAAGTCAAGCATAGGTCCCTTGCAGTCAGAATCAGGGGAATTTATAATGGGGAACAAAGAAATGGCAGACCAATTAAATACATACTTTGGTTCTGTCTTCACAAAGGAGGACACAAATAACCTCCTAGAGATGTCGGAGAACATAGGGGTAAAAATTCAGTTGGTTGTGCCTCCCGTTAGCACCTTAAGAGGGCGCTAATGGGGCGCAAAGCCGCTAACGCCCGGGCGGAGCGATGTTTGCGCCGCTCGAGAACTTAACTAGAGATTGTGCGGCGGCGCTAAAACTTACCGCTGCGACCACCTGCGCGCGCAGATTGTGACGTCATTCCATGGTGCAATGCCCTTGTGGCGCCCCGGAGCGGAAATTGAGTGGCGCCCCCTGCCTTACCGCCTGGCGCATCCAACGACCGGAAGACTGGAACGCTATCAATCGCTGTGGGGCTGGGGGGGGGGGGCGCTATTTAAAGGGGGCCTCTTCCTGTCTTTTTCTGTGGTCGACATTTTTGCACCACTCGTTCTGAGAGAGAGAGAGAGATTCGGAGAGAGAGAAAGAGAGACTTCTGCATTGACTCAACGCTTTGTGAGGTAGTTTTGCCTATTGATCCTAACTTCGCTAGTACTTTAGTTGCTGTCCTTCATTACTTTGCTTGCAAAGAGACTATGAGGGCTGCACTGATTGGGGGCATCGTCCTGCTCCAGCTGAATCGGAGGATACAGAGACGCAGAGAGAGAGTGGCAATGATGGCCAGACGGAGGTGAGCCAACAGGCGTATGTACAGGAGAGCTTACCCTCCCAGGGTATATCGTGAACAGCTCTCCTACATTCATATGTCTGAGGAGCTGTGTTTGCGAAGGCTGCGATTCAGCAAGGAGGTGGTCACTGAGCTCTGCCACCTGCTGCAGCCAGATCTGCAGCCTCAACTGAGGTCCAGGACGTCTCTGTCGGTGGCAGTGAAGGTCACAGTGGCTCTCAACTTCTACGCTACTGGCTCATTTCAAGCTGCTGCTGGGGACCTCGCCAATATCTCCCAGTTCGCGGTGCATTGCTGCATCCGGCAGGTCACAAATGCCCTCTTTAAAAGGAGACGAGAGTTCATCTCTTTCCCCATGAACCCAGACAAGCAGCGTGACCGCGCTCTGGGCTTTGCGAGGGTAGCGGGCTTCCCCATGGTGCAGGGCGCCATTGACTGCACGCATGTGGCTTTGCGTGCTCCGCATGAGAATGCCGAGGAATTCCGGAACAGAAAGGGGTTCCATTCCTTGAATGTTCAGTTGGTCTGTGACCACAGACAGCTGATACTCGCTGTCAATGCCCACTATCCTGGCAGCTGCCACGATGCTTTCATCCTGCGCCAGACTGCTGTGGCAGAACTTTTCGAGGCACCGCATCAGCCAGTTGTTTGGCTTCTCGGGGACAAGGGGTATGCATTGAGCACCTGGCTGATGACACCGCTCCGTACGCCCAACACCCCTGCTGAGCTGCGGTACAATGAGAGCCATCAAGCTACCAGGAACATAATTGAGCGCACAATCGGCGTGCTGAAGCAACGGTTCCGCTGTCTCGACCATTCTGGAGGAGCCCTGCAGTACTCGCCTGAGCGAGTATCCAACTTCGTAGTCGTGTGCTGCATGTTGCATAACATGGCAATCCTCAGGACCCAGCCAATGCCACCAGGCCTTGGAGCACCACCAGAGGAGGAGGAGGAAGAGGAGGAAGAGGACGAGGAGGATGATCATCAGCAGCACCAAGGCGGGAGGGCGGCCCACAATGGTGAAACTGCAAGGGCCGTCCGTCAACGGCTAATAGCAAGCCGCTTCTAGGGCCCCTGCTGTGGAAATGGCTTCTGCCATTGCTAACAACATTAATGAACCCAGCACGCAACCCCTAAGCCGGCCAAGGCAACAATAATTCCAACCACCAACCATGTATATTTTGAATACAGAAACTTATTTATTTTACAAACTCTGTGTGTGTCAATTCCTCATGACAAACTCATAGAAATAAACACAAAAAAACAGTCAATAACCTAACTGGTTCTCACAACCTGGAGATAATGTCCAAAACACTAAACAAAAGTTAGACCATGAACCTCGACCTTTACTAAAAAAATGACCAGCATTTTGTCACACCTCCTACTTTTTGCCCTTCGAGGGTGATCTCCTTCCCTTGCGCACTTCCCCCCTTCTAACCCTACTGCTCCTCCGTAATGGGACCTCAGTGGCTGCAGCAAGGCTGGTGGAAGGCTGCTGCTCATCAGACCCTGACACTGCAGATGCCCCTGAAGGACGGCCTCGACCAGTTCTGGGCCTGGAGGGCCCGGCTGCAGACTGCACCAACTCTGCATGGGCGGCAGCAGTCTATCCTACAGGCGGTGGCAAGTGCAGTGGAGAAGTGACAGTGTTGGCAGCAGGAATGCTGTCATCGTGAGAGAGGACAGCAACTCCCTGCTCGCCCGACACACTGGCACTCCCACGGGGCAGCACTTCAGCATCCGGAGCAATCTGCCGGAGAACAGATTGCTGGCCTGCTGCGGCGCGGTGACAGCCCCGGGGACATGTGCACAAACCATCGAGGTTGGCAGCAGTCTGTGCTCGCGTGGCCTCAATCTGAGTCTGTATGAGAGCAGTCAGAGATGGGATCACGGCAGCCAGTGACTGAATTGCAGCACTAAGCGTTAGTGTGGCATCCGCCTGTGCTACAGCGAAGTGCTCCACACTCCTTGCCAGTGACTCAATGCATTCGGGCACCCTTCCCACTGCACCCATGAGCTCAGTGTGCATGCCCACCGCCTGGGTGTTCATTTCTGCGATCAGCCGCTCCTCCTCTGCGTCCATTGCAGTAGGAGTGTCTGGCATACTCTCCCTCTGGGGAGAAGGCCCCCGTTCTTCCCTACCCACCCCCCCCCCATGGCGTTGCTGCAGCCCGTTGGGTCCTGGAGCTTCACCCTCATCAGACCCTTCCCCCCTGCTCCCCTCCAGGGAAGGTGTGTTCCCAGTGTGGGCATGGGCTTCCTCGGGAGAGGGTGACACTGATGCTCCGGCTTCCTCTTCCTCCTCAGCTGCAGCATCACTCCCAGTGGCAGCTTCAGGGCCCGTCTCCTCAGCTTGTGAATCACCATCTGAAAGCGGGGAGGTACAAGAGTGGCTTTAGCGTGAGGACAGGGTGGCAGTAAGGGAGGAATAAGTGCAGCGAGTTAGCAAGTTGGATTGAAAGTGTCAAAGGCTGGTGTTGTGAGGGACAAGTGGAAGGACAGAGGACAAAAAGGTGATGACCTTACCATTGCTGTCCAGAACGGGGTCGGCGTCTCCAGTGGCGACGGGACCGATCACCCGGCTTGCCACAATCCTGTGGACGCGCTCCTCAAGATCGCTGAGGGGTTGCAGCTGAGGCCGCCCTCCACCTGTCCGTTGCTGCTGTCTCCGATTATGCGCCAGCTTGGCCTGTAAGAAAAAGGACTGCATCTGAGTAAATATACAGCCATGGTCTTGCCTGATGTGCCTCCCATAGGTGAATAGCCCTTACTGTATGCAGCCATGGTCTTGCCTGATGTGCCTCCTATAGGTGAATAGCCCTTACTGTATGCAAAGTGTGGAATGTGTGTGTGTGTTTGATAAAAGGGCCATAGGTGTTGGATGAGTGTTGTGCATTGGGGTTTTAAGACCCTCTGGCCATAGAGTGAGGTTGAGATGGAGGGATGGAGAGGTATTGAGAAAAAGCCACTCACCCTGACAACCCGAGTGAGGTCGTTGAACTTTTTGCGGCATTGAGTATGGGTCCTGGGCACCAAGCTCCTGGAGGAGACGCTCTGAGCCACCTCCCTCCACACTCTTCTGAACTCGCGTGGCAAAGGCCTCCTGCCAATCTCAGGGAAGAGCATACATCTTCTGCACTCCACCGCGCCAACCAGAGCATCCAAGGCCCGCTCGGTGAAGCGATGAGCGCGTTCTCTCACCCTCTCCATGCTTGGCAGCAAAATGGATTCACAGGTCTCTCCAGGCCGAGATTCAAGGCTGCAATGAGCAGGGTGTGGCTGGGGAGCAAGTTGGCCCCCCCCGCTTTAAGAAGTGGCCGGCGCCAGTGTGTCTGTGTTCCCTCGCTAACTGGCAGCAGCTGCGCTGCGCTCGCGCGCTGAGTTAGCGCCTCACTCCTTGGCCTTTGCGCCTTAAGACAGGTGTGCAGCGCCTGATTTAGCGCTCCACTCACCTCCCGGGGCGGTAAAAGTGAAGTTTCCAGTCAGTGGCGATAATTAGCGCCAGGCGCTAATATTTGCGTCCAGACGATATTTGCGCCCCAAATGGGGCGCGACCTAATTTTTCCCCCATAGGGTCTAATGAGAGGGAAGAACTGAATGAAATCAGTATTTGTAGGGAAATGGTGTTAGGGAAATTGATGGGATTGAAGGCCGATAAATCCCCAGGGCCTGATAATCTACATCCTAGGGTACTTAAGGAAGTGGCCCTAGAAATAGTAGATGCATTGCTGATCATCTTCCAAAATTCTATAGACTCTGGAACAGTTCCCATGGATTGGAGGGTAGCTAATGTAACCCCACTATTTAAAAAAGGTGGGAGAGAGAAAACGTGGAAATTATAGACCGGTAAGCCTGACATCGGTAGTGGGGAAAATGCTAGAGTCCATTATAAAAGATACAATAGCAGAGCACTTGGAAAAAAGTGACAGGATCGGAGAAAGTCAACATGGATTTACAAAAGGTAAATCATGCTTGACTAATCTACTGGAATTTTTTGAGGATGTAACTGGTAGAATAGACAAGGGAGAACCAGTGGATGTGGTGTATTTGGACTTTCAGAAGGCTTTCGATAAGGTCCCGCATAAGAGATTGGCGTGCAAAGTTAAAGCACATGGGATTGGGGGTAAGGTACTAACTTGGATAGAGAACTGGTTGGCAGACAGGAAGCAAAGAGTTGAAATAAACGGGTCTTGTGTGTGTTGTGAGGAGGATGCAGAGAAACTCCAGTATGATTTGGACAGGTTGGGTGATTGGGCAGATGCATGGCAGATGCAGTACAATGTGGATAAATGCGAGGTTATCCACTTTGGTGGCAAAAACAGGAAGGCAGATTATTATCTGAACAGCAATAGATTGGAAAAAGGGGAAGTGCAACGAGATCTGGGAGTCCTTGTGCACCAGTCGTTGAAGGTAAGCATGCACGTGCAGCAGGCGGTTAAGAATGCAAATAGTATGTTGGCAAGAGGATTCAAGTACAGGAGCAAGGATGTCTTGCTGCAGTTGTACAGGGCCTTGGTGAGACCACACCTTGAGTATTGTGTGCAGTTTTGGTCACCTTATCTGAGGAAGGATGTTCTTGCCATGGAAGGAGTGCAGCGAAGATTCACCAGACTGATACCTGGGATGGCAGGAATGACGTATGAAGAGAGTTTGGGACGATTGGGCTTGTATTCGCTAGAGTTTAGAAGAATGAGAGGGGATCTCATTGAAACTTATAAAATTCTAACAGGACTAGACAGACTAGATGCAGGCAGGATGATCCCGATGGCGGGGGAGTCCAGAACCAGGGGTCACAGTCTAATGATAAGGGGTAAGCCAGTTAGGACTGAGATTTCCATCGTGGTCAAAATAATGGCAGCGGTGAGAACAAGAGACTGAAATTCAACCACACTGATCAGAATTAACAGTGACACGTGTGAAAGGAGATCACTTACTCCATGCTACCTGATTCCCGAGAATCACTGAATTCAGTCAGGTGTCTTGCTGCTGCAGCGGAAGAAAGTGTGGGATTTTGTGATTCTTCCTCTTTCTCCGGGTCAAGATCTGCAGCATGACAGAGGCCGGTACTGACTGTACAAAAGAAAATGATGTTCAACATGTACCATAAAAGTGTGAACATAACCACCTAAAGCAAATGATAACAAACAATAGGTCACAAGAGAAAAGTTTATTTTTGTATCCATCTGGCCACAGAACGGTTCAGCAGAGTCTATGGGACATTGCCTATTTTCTGTCTAACTCTCTTCTTATGGCTTCTGATACTGACATGTGGCTTGCTGCAAACTTCCCAACCACATAAACATTCGTCATGTTCCATTGAAAATACACCTCCTCTCATAAATAGAGCTTTATCATTGAAATGTGAAACACCCACGACATACAAAACCTTAGGAGTTGAGTAGCTGCTTCTTTTATGCTAATTTTTTATATAAAATAAAACAATCTCTCTTTGTTGAACTGCTACCTGAAATAATCCTGCATTTTTAAAAATTCGTTTTATGGGATGTGGGCGTCCATCCCTAATTGCCCTTGAGAAGGTGGTGGTGAGCTGCCTCCTTGAGCCGCTGCAGTCCGTGTGGTGAAGGTACTCCCACAGTGCTGTTAGGGAGGGAGTTCCAGGATTTTGACACAGCGACGATGAAGAACCTGCGATATAATTCTGAGTCAGGATGGTGTGTAATTTGGAGGTGAACTTGGAGGTGGTGGTGTTCCCATGCGCCTGCTGCCCTTGTCCTTCTTGACGGTAGAGGTCACGGGTTTGGGAGGTGCTGACGAAGAAGCCTTGGCGAGTTGCTGCAGTGCATCTTGTAGATGGTACACACTGCAGCCACGGTACGCCGGTAGTGGTGGGAGTGAATGTTTAAGGTGGCAGATAGGGTGCCAATCAAGCGGGCTGCTTTGTCCTGTATGGTGTCGAGCTTCTTGAGTGTTGTTGGAGCTGCACTCATCTAGGCAAGTGGAGAGTATTCCATCACACTCCTTACTTGTGCCTTGTAGATGGTAGAAAGGCTTTGGGGAGTCAGGAGGTGAGACACTCGCCGCAGAATACCTAGCCTCTGACCTGCTCTTGTTGCCACAGTATTTATGTGGCTGGTCCAGTTAAGTTTCTGGTCAATGGTGACCCCCAGGATGTTGATGGTGGGGGATTCGGTGATGTTAATGCCGTTGAATGTCAAGGGGCAGTGGTTAGACTCTCGCTTGTTGGAGATAGTAATTGCCTGGCACTTCTGTGGCGCGAATGTTACCTGCCATTTATCAGCCCAAGCCTGAACGTCGTCCAGGTCTTGTTGCATGCGGGCATGGTCTGCTTCATTATCTGAGGAGTTGCGAATGGCACTGAACACTGTGCAGTCATCAGTGAAAATCCCCATTTCTGACCTTATGTTGGAGGGAAGGTCATTGATAAAGCAGCTGAAGATGATTGGGTCTAGGACATTGCCCTGAGGAACTCCTGCAGCGATGTCCTGGGATTGACCTTCAATCATCACAACCATCTTCCTTTGTGCTAGGTATGACTCCAGCCTGAGGAGAGTTTCCCCCCTGATTCCTATTGACTTCATAGAAACATAGAAACAAAGAAAAATAGGAGCAGGAGTAGGCCATTCGGCCTTTCGAGCCTGCTCTGCCATTCAATCTGATCATGGCTGATAATCTATCTCAATACCATATTCCTGCTCTCTCCCCATACCCCTTGACGCCTTTTGCATCTAGAAATCTACCTATCTCCTTCTTAAATATATTCAGTGACATGGCCTCCACAGTCTTCTGTGGTAGATAATTCCACAGGTTCACCACCCTCTGAGTGAAGAAATTTCTCCTCATCTCAGTCCTAAATGTCCTACCCCGTATCCTGAGTCTGTGGCCCCTCGTTCTAGACCTCCCAGCCAAGGGAAACATATTCCCTGCATCCAGTCTGTCTAGCCCTGTCAGAATTTTATATGTTTCAATGAGATCCCCTCTCATTCTTCTAACCTCTAGTGAATACAGGCCTAGTCGACCCAATCTCTCCTCATACGACAGTCCTGCCATCCCAGGAATCAGTATGCTGAACTTTCGCTGCACTCCCTCTGTGGCAAGTATATCCTTTCTTAGGTAAGGAGACCAAAACTGCACACAGTACTCCAGGTGTGGTCTCACCAAGGCCCTGTATAACTGTAGTAAGACATCCTTGCTCCTGTACTCAAATTCTCTTGCAATGAAGGTCAACATACCATTTGCCTTCCTAACTGCTTGCTGCACCTGCATGTTTGCTTTCAGTGACTGGTGTACACGGACACCCAGGGCCCTTTGTACATCAACATTTCCCAATCTATCACCATTTAAATGATACTCTGCCTTTCTGTTTTTCCTACCGAAGTGGATAACTTCATATTTATCCATGTTATACTGCATCTGCCATGTATTTGCCCACTCACTCAACTTGTTTAAATCGCCTTGAAGCCTCTTTGCATCCTGCTCACAATTCACAATCCCACCTAGTTTCGTGTCATCAGCAAACTTGGAAATATTACATTTGGTTCCCTCATCCAAATCATTGATATATATTGTGAATAGCTGGGGCCGAAGCACTGATCTCTGCGGTACCCCACTAGTCACCGCCTGCCACACTGAAAAAGAACCATTTATTCATACTCTCTGTTTCCTGTCTGTTAACCAATTTTTAATCCATGTCAGTATATTACCCCCAATCCCATGTGCTTTAATTTTGCACACTAACCTCTTATGTGGGACTTTGTCAAAGGCCTTCTGAAAATCCAAATACACCACATCCACTGGTTCTCCCTTGTCTATTCTACCAGTTACATCCTCAAAAATCTCCAGTAGGTTTGTCAAACACGATTCCCCTTTCATAAATCCATGTTGCCTTTGTTTAATCCCGTTGTTATTTTCTAAGTGTCCTGTTATCACATCCCTTATAATAGACTCTAGCATTTTCCCTACTACTGATGTAGGTTTTACTAGGGCTCCTTGATGCCACACTTGGTCAAATGCTGCCTTGATGTCAAGGGCAGTCACACTCACCTCACCTCTGGAATTCAGCTCCTTTTGTCCATGTTTGGACTAAGGCTGTAATGAAGTTAGGAGCCGAGTGGTCATGGCGGAACCCAAACTGGGCATCAGTGAGCAGGTATTGGTGAGTAAGTGCCGCTTGATAGCACTGTCGATGACACCTTCCATCACTTTGCTAATGATTGAGAATAGACTGATGGGGCAGTAATTGGCCGGATTGGATTTGTCCTGCTTTTTGTGGACAGGACATACCTGGGCAGTTTTCCACATTGTCAGATAGATGCCAGTGTTATAGCTATACAGGAACAGCTTGGCTAGAGACGTGGCTAGTTCTAGAGCACAAGTCTTCAGCACAATTGCCGGGATGTTGTCAGGTCCCATAGCCTTTGCTGTATCCAGTGCGCTCAGCCGTTTCTTGATATCACGTGGAGTGAATCGAATTGGCTGAAGAATGGCTTCTGTGATGGTGGGGACCTCAGGAGGAGGCAGATATGGATCATACACACGGCACTTCTAGCTGAAGATGGTTGCAAACGCTTCAGCCTTGTCTTTTGCACTCATGTGCTGGGCTCCACCATCATTGAGGACGGGGATATTCCTACCGTGCAGGACTGCAGAATTTTGATCTGATCCGTTGATTGTGGGATTGCTTAGCTCTGTCTATAGCACGCTGCTTCCACTTTTTAGCATGCATGTAGTCCTGTGTTGCAGCTTCCCCAAGTTGGCACCTCATTTTTAGGTACGCTTGGTGCTGCTCCTGGCATGCTCTTCTACACTCCTTATTGAACCAGGGTTGGCCCCCTGGCTTGACGGTAATGGTAGAGTGAGGGATATGCCGGGCCATGAGGTTACAGATTGTGGTGGAATACAATTCTGCTGCTGATGATGGCCCACAGCGCCTCATTGTTGTCCATTCCTTCTTGATTTGGAATAAATAGCAGTGGACTGGGTATTTAATTTTATTAATGGCATCTGAATGAGGGCTGATTTTGTTCCACTTAATTTACTAACTGAAACAATTTTTGATGAACCAGCCATTTAATCTCTAACTCTTGTTGTTACACACTCTTATGCAATTTCTCCATTTTGACCCTCTTCCCCAAAATAAACCCATAATAACAATCACTCTCTTCAGTCAGAATAGCAAGGGAAATCCAAGTCATGAATAGCTTACAAAATGCTTTCCAAACAAATTGTTGAGACTGAAGTGTATCAGTACTAACAAGATTTTAATATATTTTTGACTGCAATTCCATCACTAATTTAATTATGTTGTCTTAAAACAAAATCTTCATTCCAATCATTTCCACCTATTTTGAAATGGATCTTTCTCCTGTGATGTTAAATAACTTCCACTGATTTTCACACTGTTCGATGTCATTCCTTTGTTAAATGTACAGAAAGCTTCCATCTAACACTCTTACTCATATTATCCAGTATTAAATATTTTGACGCTTTCAGTATGACAGATTTTTTACAGTCTGCAGTTTAATTGACAAGCATCCTTTGTCACGACTGTCATAAATAAAGGAACCATATGTAGTTTAACTCTCTTTTTATAATTTATCCCTCATTGTAACTTTCTCTAATAGTCAGCTGTACCAGAGATGTTGTTATGGCTTGTAGGCATCCCAAGTTCATGTCAGGAAACACACCCACTGCAAAATATATGGAAGAAGCAACAGGCTCTGATGAAACATTATTGTATTAATTGAATCTAGAGACGCACTGATGATCTCTTATGGAAGCTCCATTCTGACCACAGTGAGCTGCCCTCCTTGAAATGAACATAAGAACATAAGAACATAAGAAATAGGAGCACGAGTAGACCAATCGGCCCCTCGAGCCTGCTCCGCCATTCAATGAGATCATGGCTGATCTGATCCAACCTCAACTCTAAAGAACACAAGAAGCAGGAGCATGACCAGGCCACTCGGCCCCTGGGCCCGCTCCGCCACCCACGGGGCCTTGACTGATCCGAACTTAAACTCATGTCCAATTTCCAGCCCGCTCCCCGTAACCCCTAATTCCCTTTACTTCTAGGAAACGGTCTATTTCTGTTTTAAATTTATTTAATGAAGTAGCTTCCACAGCTTCCTGGGGTAGCAAATTCCACAGACCCACTACCCTCTGAGTGAAAAAGTTTCTCCTCATCTCAGTTATGAAAGAGCAGCCCATTATTCTAAGATTATGTCCCCTAGTTCTAGTTTCACCCATCATTGGGAACATCCTCACCGCGTCCACCCGATCAAGCCCCTTCACAATCTTATATGTTTCAATAAGATCGCCTCTCATTCATCTGAACTCCAATGATTAGTGTCCCAATCTACTCAACCTCTCCTCGTATGTCCACCCCCTCATCCCCGGAATTAACCGAGTGAACCTTCTTTGTACTGCCTCGAGAGCAAGTATGTCTTTTCTTAAGTATGGACACCAAAACTGTATGCAGTATTCCAGGTGCGGTCTCACCAATACCCTATACAACTGCAGCGATACCTCCCTGTTTTTATATTCTATCCCCCTAGCAATAAAAGCCAACATTCCATTGGCTTTCTTGATCACCTGCTGCACCTGCATACTAACTTTTTGATTTTCTTGCACCAAGACCCCCAGATCCCTTTGTACTGCAGTACTTTCCAGTTTCTCGCCATTAAGATAATAACTTGCTCTCTGATTTTTCCTGCCAAAGTGCATAACCTCACATTTTCTAATATTGTATTGCATCTGCCAAATCTCTGCCCACTCACCCAGCCTGTCTATATCCCCTTGTAGGTTTTTTATGTCCTCCTCACTCTCTATTTTCCCTCCCATCTTTGTATCATCTGCAAACTTTGATATGTTACACTCGGTCCCCTCCTCCAAATCGTTAATATAGATTGTAAAGAGTTGGGGACCCAGCACCGACCCCTGCGGCACACCACTGGCTACTGGTTGCCAGTCCGAGAATGAACCATTTATCCCAACTCTCTGCTTCCTGTGAGATAACCAATCCTCCACCCATGCCAGAATATTACCCCCAATCCAGTGATTTTTTTATCTTGAGTAATAATCTTTTATGTGGCATCTTGTCGAATGCCTTCTGGAAGTCTAAATACACTACATCCACTGGTTCCCCTTTATCCACCCTGTACGTTATGTCCTCAAAGAACTTGAGCAAATTTGTCAGACATGACTTCCCCTTCATAAAGCCATGCTGACTTTGTCCTATTAAATTATGTTTATCTAAATGTTCCATTACTGTCTCCTTAATAATAGACTCCAAAATTTTACCCACCACAGATGTTAGGCTAACTGGTCTATAATTTCCAGCCTTCTGCCTACAACCCTTTTTAAATAAGGATGTTACATTAGCAGTTTTCCAATCTGCCGGGACCTTTGCTGAGTTCAGGGAGTTTTGGAAAATTATTACCAAAGCATCCACAATTCCTACTGCCACTTCCCTCAAGACCCTAGGATGTAAGCCATCAGGTCCAGGTGATTTATCCACCTTGAGTCCCATTATTTTACTGAGTACCAATTCCTTCGTGATTTTAATCATATTTAGCTCCTCCCCCACTAGAGCCCCCTGTTTGTCCAGTGTTGGGATATTCTTAGTGCCCTCTACCGTAAAGACTGAAAAAAAATATTTGTTCAGCATTTTTGCCATCTCCATGTTTCCCACCATTAATTTCCCGGTCTCATCCTCTAAGGGACCTACGTTTGCCTTAACCACCCTTTTTCTTTTTATATAACTATAGAAACTCTTGCTATCTGTTTTTATATTTTTTGCTAATTTATTTTCATAGTCTATCTTCCCTTTCTTAATCAATCCTTTAGTTACTTTTTGTTGTCTTTTGAAGACTTCCCAATCTTCTATCCTCCCACTAACTTTGGCTACCTTATATGTCCTTGTTTTTAGTTGGATACTTTCTTTAATTTCTTTACTTAGCCATGGATGGCTGTCATTTCTTTTACACCCTTTTTTCCTCAGTGGAATATATTTATTTTGAAAGTTGTAAAATAACTCCTTGAATGAACACCACTGCTCATGTACCGTCTTACCCTTTAATCTATTTTCCCAGTCCACTTTAATCAATGCTGCTCTCATACCATCATAGTCTCCTTTATTCAAGCTCAGTATGCTTGTTTGAGAACCAACCTTCCCACCCTCTAATTGGATATGGAATTCAACCATGTTATGGTCACTCATTCCAAGGGGATCCTTAACTAGGACATTATTAATTAATCCTGACTCATTACACAGGACCAGGTCCAAGGTTGCTTGCCCCCTTGTAGGATCAGTTACATACTGCTCAAGAAATCCATCCCTAAGACACTCAATAAACTCTTCCTCAAAGCTGCCCTGCCCAATTTGATTTGTCCAGTTAATATGATAGTTAAAATCCCCCATAATTATAGCTGTTCCCTGATTACATGCCCTAACTATTTCCTGATTAATACTTCTTCCAACAGAGTTGCAACTATTAGGAGGCCTATATACTACGCCCACTAGTGTTTTTTTCCCCTTATTATTCCTTATCTCGACCCAAACTGTTTCATTATCCTGATCTTTTGACCCAATATCATTTCTCTGTATTACAGTGATTCCTTCCTTTATTAACATAGCCACCCCCCCTCCCCTTCCTTCCTGCCTGTCCTTCCTGATTGTTAAATACCCTGGCATATTTAATTCCCAGACGTTGTCACCTTGCAGCCATGTTTCTGTAATGGACACAAGATCATACCCACACATAGTTATTTGTGCCGTTAACTCGTCCATTTTGTTACGAATGCTACGTGCATTCAGATAAAGAACTTTCAAATGTGTTTTGTGACACTTACTTCCTGCTTTTTCCTTATTTAACACTTTACCTTTTACTCCATACCTTCTGTCCCTTCCTGACATGCTTTCCTCTGTCTCCCTGATCAGGGTCCTCATTTCTGGGCTTATTACTAAATTGATATAAAATCCACATGACCTCAAAGTCACATCACCATTTGTAGGAATTCCTAAAGTGATTAACGAACTGTGCAGATACCAAGAAGCTAGTGTCACTGCAGCAATTGACTAAAGAGAAGTGTTGACAACTCCCACCAGAGGAGCGCTAATCATTGGCTGTTAACTGAGCTACCTGATTCCAGTTTATGTCAAAACCTCAGGTGAGAACACCAGATAGGAAAACATTATGAAATGGTGCGCTTTTAAATGAATTTAGTCTGCAATGCACAATTCTCTATCAAGCTCTTTGAAACAAACAAATTAATTTCATTGTGGGTTTCTTGTGCATGGAATACCAACACTGAGGTATCTTTCCATCTTTCAAAGTTCATATCTCTTTTATGTAACCTCTGCCAATTTATTTTTCCATAAAGTTGAAAAGTCTATAATATAAAGTACAATTTGTGAACGGTACAGGAATAAACACATTTCTATTTGATATTGTGCTGAAAATTGACCAATACTGTAATATGTATCATATATTACCAATTTAATATTTGAATGGAAATAAAAACTTAAAAATAATAAGCACTTGGCTGGAAGATCATACTACTGTCATGTCTTTTACTCGATGAATAATACAAGTTAACAAATAATTTGTGACTCACTGTAAACACATTGTGCTATGTCCCTCGATTTGTAAGCAATATAGAAATAAATTAATAATACTTTCATGAGGCATCTGTAATAAAGTTGCACACAATCTAGAAGCTATCATAGAATATGTGATGGAAGCTGAGCAATGTAATAGCACTTCTGTGTTTGTATATAACTGACGTAGATTTGTCATAATGAATATGTTGGGGGCATCAAAAGGAGATATTTAGTATGTTCAATCTCAAAGAATGATTGTAATTTGCTGCAGTATTATTCTGTGGTACTCCCTCTCCAAATCCCTTTAATTCTCTGGACAGTTAAAAGCCTGCTTAAGGTCAATTTTTCCCATCAAGCTTCTGGTTACCGCTCCAATCCAAAGCGAAGCACTTTCACAGGTTTTTCCACATTAAAGTCCTGATATGTTGCAATCATTCCATTCAACCTCATGCAATAAAATGCAATTTTTTTAAGGTTATGAGTTTAAGACCAATTGTTTGAAAATACACGAGCCATTCAGTAACTGTATAGGCAGCTGAACCTTCCACTCACTGCAATTAGAATGTTTGACAATACAAAGATGCCCAAAATGCAGTGTGGAAGAGCAATGAACTTAGACCTTTGCAACAAAAGATGGAAGGTGTCAGGGACAATTCTGCTTACATAGGTCTACAGTGATTTCACTAACAATGTGTTTTGCTACTTTGCTCTTTCAGAGGGCAGTATAAATAGCCCAGCTCCACTGTCCCTCATCACAGTCACTGAATCACAGAGCAAAATGGGGAAGGTAAGAAGTTTTTACTGAGCAATATTCTGATATTATTTTATTACTGCTTTGCAGAAATATTACCTGAAGTAATTATTTTTCTCTAGATCACCTTTTACGAGGACAGCAACTTCCAGGGTCAGCACTACGAGTGCAGTACTGACTGTGATGACCTGCAGTCTTACTTCAGCCGCTGTAACTCCATCCGTGTTGATAGTGACTGGTGGGTGCTGTATGAGAGACCCAATTACATGGGATACCAGTACGTTCTGAACAGGGGAGAATATCCTGACTACCAGCGCTGGATGGGATTCAATGACAGCATCAGGTCATGTCGCACTTACCCATATGTAAGTTTTACACTTGTTTTATTTATTCAGTTTTCATTGCTCTTTCTAACACTGATGTAACTATTAAGTACTTCAACTTTTAATACCATAGTGGTTGATTTTTCATTGAACACAGCGGTAATTAATATTTAAAATATTGCACAGGCTGAGATATTCTGTCAATGTAATTCTTCACCCACTAAAGAAATATTCACCATGTCACTCACCACTGGACGTCCATGAAAAGTAGCTTCCATAACTCATTGAGGCATATTAAAATACACCCTTTGTAAAGGGCTTTGTTAAATATAAATAACAATCAATCAATGCTTGACTTCCATTTCAATTGATTAAGTACAAGTAGCTGGAAAGGGCACAAGTGGAATGTTCGATATTTTCCCGTCATGAAGATGACTCATGAATTCTCCACTGATAACTAATTAGAACCACTTTACCAAATGTAAACAAACAAGATATCCCATAATACTTCCCACCCATTGAGCATCTTGTGCATCAAGTAATAATTGAAAACATACGAAAAACTATAAAGATAAATTACCTGTAAACTTCTGGCTAGTTTTATAACTGTGATAAATCTTTTGTCCATTTTGGGGCTTAAGATATTGACTGACATGATTCTCTTACCATTCCAGTCCAGCAGTAACTCCTACAGAATGAAGATTTACGAGAGGCCTGACTTTGGAGGACAGATGACAGAATTCATGGATGACTGTCCATCTGTCTACGATCGTTTCCGCTACCGTGACATTCACTCCTGCCATGTGATGGACGGTTACTGGACCTTCTATGAACAGCCCAACTACAGAGGCCGCCAGTACTTCATGAGACCCGGTGAATACAGGAGATTCAGTGACTGGGGCAGCAGTTGTCCATCCGTTGGCTCCTTCCGTCGTATGATGCATTTCTAAAATTTCACTGTGCTGCTTTAATTTGTTCAAACAAATGGTTAAATCAAGCCGAAGGAATAAATAATTGAGATTTTATTTTGCCTTTGTCTCTTCTGATCTTTATTTGTGGGTTCTGTCGTAGATACTGTAATTATAGAATATTTACAGTATATTACCATATCCAGCCTAATCCCACTTTCCTGCTCTTGGTCCGTAGCCCCGTAGGCTGCGGCACTTCAAGTGCATATCCAAGTACTTTTTAAATGCGATGAGGGTTTCTGCCTCTACCACCCTTTTAGGCAGTGAGTTCCAAACCCCCACCACCCTCTGGGTGAAAAAAAGTTCTCCTCAACTCCCCGCTAATCCTCCTACCAATTACTTCAAATTTATGCGCCCTGGTTATTGACCTCTCTGCTAAGGGAAATAGGACCTCCCTATCCACTCTATCTCCGCTCCTCATAATTGTATACATCTCAATTAGGTCTCCCCTCAGCCTCCTCTGTTCCAAAGCAAACAACCCCTGCCTATCCAATCTTTCCTCATAGCTAAGATTCTCCAATCCTGGTAATATCCTCGTAAACCTCCTCTAGTGCAATCACATATTTCCTGTAATGTGGTGACCAGAACTGTACACTTACTCTAGTTGTGGCCTAATTAGTGTTTTATACAGTTCTAGCAAAACCTCCCTGCATTTATATTCTATGCCTTGGCTAATAAAGGAAAGTATCCTGTATGCCTTCTTAACCACCTTATCTACCTGTCCTGTTACCTTCAGGGATTTGTGGACATGCACTCCAAGTTCCCTCTGTTCCTCTACACTTCTCAGTATCCTACCATTTATTGTGTATTCCCTTGCCTTGTTAGCTTTCGCCAAATGTATTACCTCACACTTCTCCGGAGTGGATTTCATTTGCCTCTTTTCTGCCCACCTGACCATTCCATTGATATTAACCTGCAGTCGACAGCTTTCTTCCTCACTATCAACCACACGGCCAATTTTTGTATCATCTGCAAACTTCTTAATCATTCCCCCCTACATTGAAGTCTAAATCATTGATATATACCACAAAAAGCAAGGGACCTAGTATTGAGCCCTGCAGAACCTCACTGGAAACAGCCTTCCAGTCACAAAAACACCCATCGACCATTACCCTTTGCTTCCTGCCACTGAGCCAATTTTGGATCCAACTTGTCACTTTCCCTTGGATCTCATGGGCTTTTACTTTTCTGACCAGTCTGCCATGTGGGACCTTGTCAAAAGCCTTGCTAAAATCCATGTAGACTACATTGAATGCACTACCCACATCGACCCTCCTTGTTACCTCCTCAAAAAATTCAATCAAGTTAGTCAGACATGACCCTTAACAAATCCATGCAGACTGGCCTTGATTAATCCCGCAGCATGCTACCCGCCACCATCTCAGCACAACCCCAGCCCGGCATGAGGTTGAAAAGGCCATCCGACAACTGAAGAACAACAAGGCCTCAGGAGCAGATGGAATCCCTGCCGAGGCACTAAAGCATGGCGGAGAAGTACTACTGGCGTGAATTCATGAACTCATTTCTCTTTTCTGGAAGGAGGAGAGGATGCCAGGGGATCTCAGGGATGCCGTAATTGTGACCATCTTCAAGAAGTGTGACAAGTCCGATTGAGGTAATTACAGAGGATTTCCCCTGCTGTCTGCCACAGGGAAAGTCATCGCAAGAATCCTCCTCCATCGCCTTCTCCCAGTGGCCGAGGAACTCCTCCCAGAGTCGCAATGCAGATTCCGCCCACTAAGGGGCACAATGGTCATGATCTTCACTGCGCGTCAATTACAAGAGAAATGCAGGGAACAGCAGCAACCACTGTACAGGGCCTTCTTTGATCTCACTAAGGCCTTCGACACTGTCAACCATGAGGGATTATGGACTGTCCTCCTGAAATTCGGCTGCCCTCAAAAGTTTGTCATCATCCTCCGCTTGCTTCATGACGACATGCATGCCGTGATCCTGACCAACGGTACCTCCACAGACCCAATTCATGTACCTACCAGAGTCAAGCAAGGCTGTGTCATCGCACCAACGCTCTTCTTGATCTTCCTTGCTGTATTGCTCCATCTCACTCTCAATAAGATCCCCGCTGGAGTGGAGCTAATTTACAGAACAAACGGGAACCTGTACAACCTCCGTCGCCTCCAGTCCAGATCCAAGGTCGTCCCATCCTCTGTCGTTGAATTACAGAAAGCAGATGACGCTTGCATCTGCGCTCACTCGGAGGTCGAACTCCAAACCATCGTCAACACCTTCACCGAAGCATACGAGAGCATGGGCCTTACACTAAACATCCGTAAGACAAAGGTCCTCTACCAACCTGCCCCCGCCACACAGTACTGACCCCCGATTATCAAAATCCATGACAAGGCCTTGGACAACGTGGACCACTTTCCATATCTCAGGAGCCTACTGTCAACAAGGGCAGACATCGATGGCAAAGTCCAACACCACATTCAGTGTGCCAGTGCAGCCTTCGGTGGCCTGAGGAAAAGAGTGTTTGAAGACCAGGACCTGAAATCTGGCACTAATCTCATGGTCTACAGAGCAGCAGTGATACAAGCCCTGCTGTATGCCTCAGAGACATGGACCATGTACAGCAGGCACCTCAAAGCACTGGACAGGTATCACCAACGCTGCCTCCGCAAGATCCGGCAAACCCATTGGCAGGATAGGCGCACCAACGTCAGTGTTCTCGCTCAGGCCAACATTCCCAGCATCGAAGCTTTGACCACGCTCGATCAGCTCCGATGGACGGGCCACATCGTCCGCATGCCCAATACGAGACTCCCAAAACAAACGCTCTACTCGAAGCTCCAACACGGCAAGAGAGCCCCAGGTGTGCAGAGGAAACGCTTCAAGGACACCCTCAAAGCATCCTTGAAAAAGTGCAACATCCCCACCGACACCTGGGAATCCCTGGCCCAAGACCGCACAAAGTGGAGGAGAAGCATCCGGGAAGGCGCCAAACACCTTAAGTCTCTTCGCCGGGAGCAAGCAGAAGCCAAGCGCAAGCAGCGCAAGGAGCGCACGTCAACCCAAGAACCCCACCCACCCGTCCCTTCAACCACCGTCTGCCCCACCTGTGACAGAGACTGTAGGTCCTGCATTGGACTCATCAGTCACCTGAGAACTCATTTTTAATGTAGAAGCAAGTCATCCTCGGTTACGAGGGACTGCCGAAGAGAAAAAGAATCTGTGCCTTTCTAAATGCCGATTAATACCGTCTCTCAGAATTTTGTCTAATAACTTGCCCACCACCGAGTTTAGGCTGCCTGGCCTGTAAGCTCTCGGCCTATCCCTTTCTCCCTTTTTAAACAATGGTACGTTAGCAGTGTTCCAGTACTCCAGCACCATGCCTATAACCAGAGAAAATTGGAAAATGATGGTCAGAGCCTCCGCTATTTCCTCCCTTGCTTCTCTTAACAGCCTGGGATACATTTCATCCAGGCCTGGCGACTTATCTACTTTCAAAGATGCTAAACCATTTAATATTTCCTCTCTCACTATGTTTATCTCATCTAATATTTCACACTCCTCCTCCTTAACTACAATGTCTGCATCGTCTCTCTCTATTGTGAAGACAGATGCAAAGTATTCATTAAGGACCATACCCACGTCATCCACCTCAACACACAGGTTATCTTTTTGGTCTCTCATCGGCCCTACTCTTCCTTCAGTTATCCTCTTGCTCTTTATGTATTTATAAAACATCTTTAGGTTTTCTTTGATTTTACTTGTCAATATTTTTTCATGCCCTCTCTTTGCTTTCCTAAATTCCATTTTAATTTCACCCCGGCACTTTCTGTACTCCTCTAGGCTTTCTGCAGTATTTAGCTCTTGGTATCTGACAAAAGCTTTCCTTTTTTGTCTTATTCTACCCTGTATGGCCCTTGACACCCAGGGGGCTCTAGATTTGGGAGTTCCACCCAAATGTTAAACATTCATACACAAGGGAGAAATAAAATATTCCAGATTAGTGAATAACATACTAATTGAGTGATGACCCGTTACAGCAGGGGTCTCCAAAATTTTGCTCATCCTAGACATGTATCATGGATCTTTTGGCCTCCTGGAAAGATTAAATCCATGTTCCCAGTAATTTGCATATAGCTCACATTGCTGATAGTGATAGAGCTTGGCGTTGTGATTTTGCATTTAGTCACCAATGAGACAACAGTGAGAGAAACAGTTGTTTCCAAACCTCCCGGTGCAGAACATTGAAACAGGGGCAATCAGTGGAACATAGATATTGGTAGGACAGCTTCACAGGCTAGACTGTAGGCCTCAGGAAGCACATGTGGCCCAGGAACTGCTGTTTGGACATCCCTGATTTACAACCTCTAATCAAATTCAGAAAATAGCCACAGTATAAAATACTACGTCACCTAAAGTTAACCATTCCTCTTGATATATCATGGAATTTTGACTGTAAGACAAAAGTGAAAGTAATATATAACCACTGACCCTGAATATATATTTTTATTCATACTAGAGTTCACAAATCCCTTAACCTGAGGGCAAAAACATACCTTTTTGTTAAAATGATAAGGTGACATACAACACACGCAGGGGTCAATGACAGTGATGTGCAATGACTGTGCTGACAATGTCCTCTCCCTGTCTCTGTGAAAGCCTCTAGACTCCACTGTGCACTTCTTCTGATGTCATGGCTGCGACCTGTCACTCACGATATGGGAACTGCAGATGCTAACCCATATTCAAGCACTCAGCGGAACAATGCAGTTGCCAACCAGTGCCTATATCTTTCAGTTCTTTCTGTTCACTCACTTTCCATCCTTTTTCTGTATATGTTTTCCACTCATGCCTCTGTTATGTCTCTGTGACAGTTCTTGATAAACACTGAAATGCCATCATTCTAGCTGTTTTCAGAAACTGTTTTCAGATGCAAGAGGGTCGCTCACCAGAGGACACAGATTTAACGTAATTGGCAAAAGAACCAGAGGCAAATGAGGAGAATTTTTTTTTATGCAGTGAGTTATTGTGATCTGAAATGCGCTGCCTGAGAGGGCGGTGGAAGCAGATTCAATAATAACTTTCAAAAGGGAATTGGATAAATACTTGAAGAGGAATCATTTGCAGGGCTATGGGGAAAGAGCAGGGGAGTGAGAGTAATTGGATAGTTGACGTCAGAAGAACTGCACAAGTGGAGTCTAGAGGCTTTCACAGAGAGAGGGAGAGGACATTGTCAGCACAATCATTGTACATCATTGTCATTGACCCCTGAATGTGCTGTATGTTACCTTATCATTTTATCACTGGATGGCCTCCTTCAGTGCTGTATCATTCTATGATTCTATTCTAATTCTCAACCGAGGAAGCTTTTAAAAAATTCACTAATCGGCCAATGCAACGATGATAAAATTGAAGAGTTCTTCAGATAAACAACTGGGGTTGAAGCAGCACTAGGAACGGCCGCCCAGAGGCTCGTTAAACAGCTGATTGCCACTTAAAATGCCTGCCAGCGCTCATTACCGAGGCTGCACAGCCTTTTGGTGTCTAACACTTCAAATGATGGCCGCTCCTAACAGTGACCAGCTGTTTGCGAGTATACAAGGCGTTGATGTCGATTTCAAGCACAACATAAAGGGATACTTACCATTTCATGATCATTGCACGATGTGAAGAGGTCCTGTGAAACACTTCGGGAGACTTTCTGGGACACTTTGTCAAGACATCACCAATACTCGTGCATCATTTATTCCAGAAATCCTCTGAGGAGATCAGCTATAAAGAGTAAGTGCTGTGCTACTCCACCTTATTGGACAACTGATAGGAGTCACCAGGAGAAAGGGAGTGCATGTTCCTGGGCATCTTGCTAGGGGTCCCCTTGGTCTGGAGGAAGAATGGGAGGAGGAGATGAGGCCAGGCAGAGCAGCTCCAGTTGCTCCAGGAGAGAGGGACAGGAGAGCAAGGTGAACTCCTTCCCCCCTGCAGGTACAGGAGATCCCTCCTCCTCTGGACCTCCTCTAGTATAGGAACAGGGATGTCCTGCTGCAGTTGTACAGGGCCTTGGTGTGACCACACCTTGAGTATTGTGTGCAGTTTTGGTCGCCTTATCTGAGGAAGGATGTTCTTGCCATGGAAGGAGTTCAGCGAAGATTCACAAGGCTGATACCTGGGATGGCAGGAATGACATATGAGGAGAGATTGGGTCGATTAGGCTTATACTCACTGGAGTATAGAAGAATGAGAGGGGATCTCATCGAAACATATAAAATTCTGACAGGTCTGGACAAACTCGATGCAGGAAAAATGTTCCCGATGGTCGGGGGGTCCAGAACCAGGGGTCATAATCTACGGATAATGGGTAAACCATTTAGGACAGAAATGAGGAAGAATTTCTTCACCCAGAGAGTGGTGAACCTGTGGAATTCTCTACCACAGAAGGTAGTTGAGGCAAAGTCATTAAATATATTCAAGGATGAGTTAGATATATTTCTTAAAGCTAAAGGTATCAAGGGATATGGGGAGAAGGCAGGTACAGGGTCCTGAGTTTAGATGATCAGCCATGATCACATCGAATGGCGGAGCAGGCTCGAGGGGAAGAATGGCCTACTCCTGCTCCTATCTTCTATGTTTCTATGTTTCTTCTATGTTACCAGGATTTCCAGTGCCGCATTCAAGAACCTGTGCATCCTCTCCCTCAGTCCCTGAGCCATCCTGCAACGTGCCGCTGTGTGCCAATCAGAGCACGCCACACCTTCAGTGGAAGTGGCTGCGAGGAGCCCACATATACTGCTCGACGAAAATTGCATCTAATCAGCACTTGAGTGCTAAACCTGTAGGTCTCTGTTTATCATCTCCAGGCAAATTCAAGTTATGGTAATCAGCAATTAGGATCAAAATTGAGTGCTAAATGCAGACATTCAAACAAAAGCGTCTTTAGTGCCTTTTTTCACACTTGTGCATTTTGATGCGTAATGAAAATCTTCTTTTAAAATTTCTTCAAAGTCGAAGCTCCTTCATGGCTCTTGCAGGTCTGAACATCAACTGCCACCACTTACCAGATAACTACCAATGTTAAAGCTATTTCCAAGAAGCCCAGTTTTATTTTTAACCTCAAGCACTTTTTTCTTTTCAATAACTGTTTCCTGAAGCAAAACTTGATCCAAAGCTTGTTGTTTGATAGTCAATATATCTCTCCTCTCCAGCCTCAATCTGTTAATCCATTTCAATTCTTTTTCTCACTGTGTTTTATCACAGGAATATAGGAGTATGCAGAACCAGAAAAGACTAGTGAAGCTCATCTGGCCAAAGCCAGTGTCGAGAGAATATCATATCCCACAATGCCTCTCATACCCTGCTAGCAAATTCTTCACCAGATACTTATCCAACTCTCTCTTAAATCATTCATCACTGCCTCCCTCTGCAATCAATGACGTGTGAGCAGTAGCCACTCCCTAAACTGTTTTTTCACCCACCCTCTTCTAAGTTTTGGGCTCTGACCTCTTGTTCTGAAGTCTGTGAAATGTTAAAACATCTTGAAGTTTATCTCATCTATACCATTTTGAATCTTCAATACTTCAGTAAGATCTCCCTAAGCCTTCTTTACTCCTGTGTAAACATTCCTAGCTAATGCAGTCTCTCCTTATAACTCAGGTGCCTAAGTGCAGATATCAATTTAGTTACCCTCTGCTGCACCCTCTCCAAAGCTGGGCTAGCTTTTTCATAATATGGTGACCGGAATTGAACCCATGATTCCAGGTGAGACCAAACCAGCACTCTGTAAAAACCCAGAATCACTTCCTGAGATGTTGGCTCTATTCCTCTGGCTATTCAGCTCCCCAGTCTATCCAGATCCTATTGTCTGTTTATTGTTGCCACTCGCTGTGCTGACGACTTCAGCAATCTATCCGCCAGTATATTTAAATCACTCTCGTTTGTTGTGCTGGAGACTAATATCATTTAACTTGTATTGCTAGCGTTTATTATTCTTTTAAGGTCTCATGACTTTGCATTGGTTTACATTAAATGATATTTTCCATTCTTCAACTCAACTCCTCAAGCTATCCAGGTCCTTCTGTATTTCATCAGCCTATTCCCTCTTGTTTGCACTCCCTCCCAGCCTGGGATCACCTGCAAATTCAGGGAGTTTTGTTTATGTCCTCACTTTCAAGTCATGTATTTACATTGTAAACAGCAATGGCCCCACTAGTTATCTCATTTCATGGCAATCTAACTTCACATGCAATGACCCTTTGCTTCCTCTGCTTCAGCCAATTCTTGGTCCATTTCTGAAGCACCCATCTATGCCAAGCTTTCCAACCTGATGGACCAATCTCCTATGTGGCACTGTATCAAAAGCTTTGCTGAAATTGAAATAATTAACATCCACTGGGTCGCTCCTGTCCACATGGTTTGTTATTTCCTCAAAGAAGTTCATCAGTTTTGTCAGATATGATCTACCTCCAATAAATGTGAGAAGTCGCACAACACCAGGTTATAGTCCAACAGCTTTATTTGTAATCACAAGCTTTCGGAGCGCTGCTCCTTCATCAGGTGAAGTGAAGAGATGCATATAGGCACAGCATATATAGTCAGAGAACACTGCCAGATGATTATAGTTAATCTTTCCAACTGCCCTTTATCACACCTCGGCGGAGAGATAATCACGGCAATCAAAGGTGTGGATGGTGTCCAACCAGGTCAGTCAGGAAACCATCCACACCTTTGATTGTCGTGATTATCTCTCTGCCGAGGTGTGATAAAGGGCAGTTAGAAAGATTAACTATAATCATCTGGCAGAGTTCTCTGACTATATATACTGTGCCTATATGCATCTCTTCACTTCACCTGACGAAGGAGCAGCGCTCCGAAAGCTTGTAATTTCAAATAAAGCTGTTGGACTATAACCTGGTGTTGTGCGACTTCTCACATTTGTCCACCCCAGTCCAACACCGGCATCTCCCCATCTCACCTCCAATAAAGCCATGCTAGCTCCCTGCTAAAATTCTATATTGCTCCAGGAAGTTCATAATTTGTTCCTACAGGACATCAACCAATACTTTCCTTACAATGGACGTCAGGCTGACTGGCCTATAGTTCCCTGGGTTATCTCTTGACCCCTTTTTATACAGTGGCATCATGTTCCCTTTTCTCCAATCCTTGGGCAAAGTGCTTGTTTCCAGGGATTCTCTGAAGATGCCTTCTAAATCTGTTCAATTCTATTAGTGTCATGGTGGGATTTGAACCCACATTCTCTGGATTATTAGATCAGTAGCATAACCACTGCACTACCGTACCCTGATGGAACACAAACCAAGATTGTGCAACCTTCTTTATAATTTAACCCTTTAAGCCCTAGTACCCTCTCCAAGGTCAATATATTCTTCCTGAGCTTTGGTGCCCAAAACTGAACGCAGTTCTCCAGATGAGGTCTGACCAAGGCTCTGTATAATTGAAGCAGAACTTTCTCCCCTTTAAATTGCAGCCTCCTTGAGATACAGACTAACATTCCATGAGCCTTTTTGATTACTTTGTGCACCTGTGCACTAGGTTTTGGTGATTTGTGTCCATGGACAGCTAACTTCCTTTGCTCCTCCACAGTTCATAGTTTATTGTCATTAAGAAAATATTGTGACATCTCTTTCTTGGATCGAAAGCGAATGATCTCCCACTTCCCTGCAATGAACTCCATCTGCCGCAGTTTTGCCCACTCCCTTAATCTGTCTATAAGCCTTTGTAACTTGTTGCTGCCATCCACGCAACCTTCTTGAGGTCAGCAGATTTCTTTCCTAGGTTTTCTGGATGGCCCTCAGCTCCAAAAAAGACCACCCTTCATTGCAGAAGCGTCTGCAGTAGCGCCACTGAAGCACTTTCATTAAATAGGGCTCTTCAACCTCTTTGTCTTGTTTCAGCCATTTCAGCATCTATTCAGTAGCAAGAAAACTTTAAGAGCTGCAATTTGCTGGGAGTATTGCACTGATATTTAAAACTGGAGCATTATCTGGTGAGATCAGCACACACAGCACCTGATATGGATCACAGACATCGCTCAGACTCCTGATTTCCCAGTGCACGGAAACTACATCATCAGCCCCCATATTTATATCAATCTGACTGTTTAAATGTATTTTTCCAATGCGCAGTGACAATTATTTACATTTAAATTTACAATGAATTATTACAGGTATTGCAGGTACAGTGGCTATTGTAACAAATAAAGTAGATGGGGAGGGGGTAATCTTCAACTTACGGCAGGGGCGTAAAACTGGTGTTGTGAGTTGGGCGCCCATTATAGAAACGGCCCAATGGAAAGGAAAAGCGGATAGTTTGTATAACTGGTAGCCAACACACAATGCCAGTTTAACGCTCCAACGGTAAGTTGCAAATTACACCCCATGGCTTCAATTTCTTGGCTCCATTTTAAAGTGGTTCATCAAATTAATGAATTCCATATCTTTTTTGTTAACACAGCCTAGGGGAGGCTCCTACAGAATGAGGATTTACGAGAGGCCTGACTTTGGAGGACAGATGAT
Organism: Squalus acanthias; assembly: GCA_030390025.1. Lineage (NCBI taxonomy): Eukaryota > Metazoa > Chordata > Chondrichthyes > Squaliformes > Squalidae > Squalus > Squalus acanthias. The sequence goes on along the minus strand of CM059427.1, from coordinate 239,454 downwards.
GGAATTCATGGATGACTGTCCATCTGTCTACGATCGTTTCCGCTACCGTGACATTCACTCCTGCCATGTGATGGACGGTTACTGGGCCTTCTATGAACATCCCAACTACATGGGAAGGCAGTACTTCATGAGACCCGGTGAATACAGGAGATTCAGTGACTGGGGCGGCCACGGCTCAACTGTTGGCTCCTTCCGCCGTATCATGGATTTCTGAAACACAGATAGTCAATCTTGTTTTGCTGCAGAGGTCCTATGATTAAAAATTAAATAAATGTGCTTATAATCTATCCCTGTGTTTAATGCGTCTTTTTAAGGTTTGATACAGACATGTGAAATGTTACTATGTGTGGGAGTTGGAGATATCACTGACATAGTACAGGTGCTCTTCTCAAGTTTAGTTAGGTCAAAGACCAAAAAATATAATTGAAACAAGTTTCCCTTTCTTCATAAGAGAGCTTGGCTGAGAATGGCAAAAAGGGAAAGACTGAGTTAGAATGTTACAAAGGGATTAGAACTAGAGTCTTCCTTGGGACTCTAATGGTTTATTCCTGTAGGAGTGATCAAAGTGATAATTCAGAGCTCTCTGGTAACCTTACAAATAGAAATGGAAATTACTCTAGCTATCACTAATGGGCTACTGCCCTTATCATGACAGTCTATAAGACATGAAATAAATCCTCTATGGGCACATGCAAAATTCCAAACATTTCGGACCTTTCACCAAGGATTGCCAGAATTTTAGAAATACTAATCCAACTAATTCAAGTTTGGTCCCTATGGCATTGTCTGTTATTTTCAATGGAACTGAAGGCTGGGAATTCTTCCAAAGGGAGATTCCTGTAATTATGTAAGAGAAAACCATTTACCAAAAAACTGAATATAAAGAGAGTGGAGAGAGGGAGGGGGAGAAAGGAAAATACAGAAACAAGGAGAAAAAGACTTAAACTTGAAGAAAAATGAAAAGAGCGAGACATTTTTGAAAAAATGACGTTCACAGACACTGTGTAGTGTTCCTCCAATACATTTTGCTATGGAGCAGTAGGATGCAGGTTCAATCCAGCAAATCCCTGTCCAGTGATTTCTTCCTGTCTCAACAGTGCTGGCTTTTGAAGATGATAATCCAACTATGTATCTCACAGATACAGAAAGATTGAAAATTGGCACGAAGTTCAATGTCTAATGGTCTCGCTCACTTACTGAATGGAATATACATGTTCAGCTCTCAATTTCATTTGAGTAGAGAAAGCGGGTAGTACCAGGACCAATTATGTTATCAGAATTTCTCAATGACTTAACGACATTCATTTTATGCTTTTGCGTATGTAATTTCCAAATATCATTTTATGCTGGTGAAATGCAGAACTGTAAATACTGGGGTAGAAATTGGTATGCGTGCGCTCATTTTATGGGTGTAAAGCGGGTGCAAAACATACCAATTTAGCAGTGGGATGGCCTGTGCTGAATTGACTCAGGCATTGGTCCCACTGCCAAATTTGTGGGGATTTTTTTTAGGCAGGCCGGGTCTATTCCACTTCGCTCATTGGTTACATTCACTGAAGGGGTGCTGGTTTCAAGATCTTTAAATTATCCTTCAGAAAAACTGCGCACAAAACCATAATATTGGGCTAAATATGCTGGTCGGGCAGCCTGTTCCCACACACTGACTTGCTGCATCTTCAGGAAGTCCTTCATGAGCAGTTTGAGATCACAATCCTCCTGAAACTTGTATCACGTTCCCCAAGGCTTGCAGGTGGAAGGTCACAGTTCTGGAGTCCATCCTTGTAAACAAACTGAGGGAAGAATTGCTCTGGTAACTCAATGTATTATCTCAATAAACATGATCTTTTTGAATGCATTTACAAAGTTGCTACACAGAACAACCCAAGCACTTCTTCCTTTACTGTCTAACAGGCTGTGAATAAAATTAAAATTCCAATACTTGAAGTTTCCATGTAATCCTGGAAGAGAAGAGATGTGGGTATATTGACTGAAATATGACAGATGTTTTAAATTCTGCAGTTTAATTGACAAGCATCCTTTGCAACTACTGTCATAAATAAAGGACATGATGCGGAGATGCCGGTGTTGGACTGGGGTGGACAAAATTGAGAGGTCGCACAACACCAGGTTATAGTCCAACAGTTTTATTTGAAATCACAAGCTTTCGGAACTATCGCTCCTTCCTCAGGTGAAGTAAATTGGATACAGAATCGTCAGAGCATATATAGATGGAAAAAAAAGCATGTGTACTTTACAATTGCAGACCAATAAATTAAATCATCCTGACTATCTGCCGAGGTGTGATAAAGTTAATTAAGTCAGCCAGGAAGGTACCACATCAAAAGACATAGCAAGATACAACTGAGACAATGAGGTGAAGTCGCAGGGGTTCTAACGTGTCAAAAGCTGCCGTCTGTATGTAAAACGAAAAGCTTTAAAAAAAAAAAAAATTTACTTTTTTACTGGGAAAATTTTTACTTTTTTACTGGGAATCACATCTGTGAACAAGCTAACGACGACTCGAGTCCGGATCACGTCATGTATCGTGACATAAACCCAAGATCCCGATTGAGACCGTCTTCATGAGTGCAGAACTTGGCTATCAGTTTCTGCTCGATGATTTTGCGTTGTCGTGTGTTTCTAAGGTTGCCTTGGAGAACGCTTACCCGCAGATCCGAGGCTGAATGTCCTTGACTGCTAGGCAGGCAGGATTGTTACCTCCCAGTCGGGGAACACTTCAGCAGTCAAGGACATTCAGCCTCGGATCTGCGGGTAAGCGTTCTCCAAGGCAACCTTAGAAACACACGACAACGCAAAATCATCGAGCAGAAACTGATAGCCAAGTTCTGCACTCATGAAGACGGTCTCAATCGGGATCTTGGGTTTATGTCACGATACATGACGTGATCCGGACTCGAGTCGTCGTTAGCTTGTTCACAGATGTGATTCCCAGTAAAAAAGTAAAAATTTTCCCAGTAAAAAAGTAAATTTTTTTTTTTTTTAAAGCTTTTCGTTTTACATACAGACGGCAGCTTTTGACACGTTAGAACCCCTGCGACTTCACCTCATTGTCTCAGTTGTATCTTGCTATGTCTTTTGATGTGGTACCTTCCTGGCTGACTTAATTAACTTTATCACACCTCGGCAGATAGTCAGGATGATTTAATTTATTGGTCTGCAATTGTAAAGTACACATGCTTTTTTTTCCATCTATATATGCTCTGACGATTCTGTATCCAATTTACTTCACCTGAGGAAGGAGCGATAGTTCCGAAAGCTTGTGATTTCAAATAAAACTGTTGGACTATAACCTGGTGTTGTGCGACCTCTCAATAAATAAAGGAACCATATGTAGTTTAACTCCCTTTTTCCCATTTATCCCTCATTGTAACTTTCTCTATTAGTCAGCTGTACCAGAGATGTTGTTATGGCTTGTAGGCATCCCAAGTTCATGTCAGGAAACACACCCACTGCAAAATATATGGAAGAAGCAACAGGCTCTGATGAAACATTGTATTAATTGAATCTAGAGACGCACTGATGATCTCTTATGGAAGCTCCATTCTAACCACAGTGAGCTGCCCTCCTTGAAATGAAGGATCAGGGTCCTCATTTCTGGGCTTATTACTAAATTGATATAATATCCACATGACCTCAAAGTCACATCACCATTTGTAGGAATACCTCTAGGGATTACGAACTGTGCAGATGACTAGACAACTCCCACCAGAGGTGCGCTAATCATTGGCTGTTAACTGAGCTACCTGATTCCAGTTTATGTCGAAACCTCAGGTGACAACACAAGATATGAAAACCTTATGAAATGTTGCACTTTTAAATGAATTTAGTCTGCAATGCACCATTCTCTATCAAGCTCTTTGAAACAAACAGATTAATTTCATTGTGGGTTTCCTGGGCATGGAATACCAACACTGAGGTACCTTTCCATCTTTCAAAGTTCATATCTCACTTTTATGTAACCTCTGCAAATTTTATTTTCCATAAAGTTGAAAAGATTATAATATAAAGTAGAATTTGTGAACGGTACAGTAATAAACACATTTCTATTTGATATTGTGCTGAAAATTGACCAATATTGTAATATGTATCATATATTGCCAATTTAATATTTGAATTGAAATAAAAACTTAAAAATAATAAGCACTTGGCTAGAAGATCATACAACTGTCATGACTTTTACTCGATGAATAATACAAGTTAACAAATAATTTGTGACTCACTGTAAACACATTGTGCTATGTCCCTAGATTTGTAAGCAATATAGAAATAAATTAATAATACTTTCATGAGGCATCTGTAATAAAGTTGCACCCAATCTAGAAGCTATCATAGAATATGTGATGGAAGCCGAGCAATGTAATAGCACTTTGTGTTTGTATATAACTGACGTAGATTTGTCATAATGAATATGTTGGGGGCATCAAAAGGAGATATTTAGTATGTTCAATCTCAAAGAATGATTGTAATTTGCTGCAGTATTATTCTGTGGTACTCCTTCTCCAAATCCCTTTAATTCTCTGGACAGTTAAAAGCCTGCTTAAGGTCAATTTTTCCCATCAAGCTTCTGGTCACCGCTCCAATCCAAAGTGAAGCACTTTCACATGTTTTCCCACATTAAAGTCCTGATATGTTGCAATCATTCCATTCAACCTCATGCAATAAAATGCAATTTTTTTAAGGTTATGAGTTTAAGACCAATTGTTTGAAAATACACGAGCCATTCAGTAACTGTATAGGCAGCTGAACCTTCCACTCACTGCAATTAGAATGTTTGACAATACAAAGATGCCCAAAATGCAGTGTGGAAGAGCAATGAACTTAGACCTTTGCAACAAAAGATGGAAGGTGTCAGGGACAATTCTGCTTACATAGGTCTACAGTGATTTCACTAACAATGTGTTTTGCTACTTTGCTCTTTCAGAGGGCAGTATAAATAGCCCAGCTCCACTGTCCCTCATCACAGTCACTGAATCACAGAGCAAAATGGGGAAGGTAAGAAGTTTTTACTGAGCAATATTCTGATATTATTTTATTACTGCTTTGCAGAAATATTACCTGAAGTAATTATTTTTCTCTAGATCACCTTTTACGAGGACAGCAACTTCCAGGGTCAGCACTACGAGTGCAGTACTGACTGTGATGACCTGCAGTCTTACTTCAGCCGCTGTAACTCCATCCGTGTTGATAGTGACTGGTGGGTGCTGTATGAGAGATCCAATTACATGGGATACCAGTACGTTCTGAACAGGGGAGAATATCCTGACTACCAGCGCTGGATGGGATTCAATGACAGCATCAGGTCATGTCGCACTTACCCATATGTAAGTTTTACACTTGTTTTATTTATTCAGTTTTCATTGTTCTTTCCAACACTGATGTAACTATTAAGCACTTCAACTTTTAATCCCATAGTGGTTGATTTTTCATTGAACACAGCGGTAATTAATATTTAAAATATTGCACAGGCTGAGATATTCCTGTCAATGTAATTCTTCACCCACTAAAGAAATATTCACCATGTCACTCACCACTGGACGTCCATGAAAAGTAGCTTCCATAACTCATTGAGGCATATTAAAATACACCCTTTGTAAAGGGCTTTGTTAAATATAAATAACAATCAATCAATGCTTGACTTCCATTTCAATTGATTAAGTACAAGTAGCTGGAAAGGGCACAAGTGGAATGTTCGATATTTTCCCGTCATGAAGATGACTCATGAATTCACCACTGATAACTAATTAGAACCACTTTACCAAATGTAAACAAACAAGATATCCCATAATACTTCCCACCCATTGAGCATCTTGTACATCAAGTAATAATTGAAAACATACGAAAAACTATAAAGATAAATTACCTGTAAACTTTTGGCTAGTTTTATAACTGTGATAAATCTTTTGTCCATTTTGGGGCTTAAGATATTGACTAACATGATTCTCTTACCATTCCAGTCCAGCAGTAACTCCTACAGAATGAAGATTTACGAGAGGCCTGACTTTGGAGGACAGATGACAGAATTCATGGATGACTGTCCATCTGTCTATGATCGTTTCCGCTACCGTGACATTCACTCCTGCCATGTGATGGACGGTTACTGGACCTTCTATGAACAGCCCAACTACAGAGGCCGCCAGTACTTCATGAGACCCGGTGAATACAGGAGATTCAGTGACTGGGGCAGCAGTTGTCCATCCGTTGGCTCCTTCCGTCGTATGATGCATTTCTAAAATTTCACTGTGCTGCTTTAATTTGTTCAAACAAATGGTTAAATCAAGCCGAAGGAATAAATAATTGAGATTTTATTGAGCCTTTGTCTCTTCTGATCTTTATTTGTGGGTTCTGTCGTAGATAGTGTAATTATAGATATTTACAGTATATTACCTGTAATTTAACACAAACTGACAATGTGATGGCACCTTGATCTTAGTTGAACACTTTGCTGAACAGCAGCAATTTTTCTGTGGAAGATAATCCAAGTGATGTCATAGAATCATAGAAAGTTACGGCAAAGAAGGAGGCTATTCGGCCCATCGTATCTGTGCCGGCCGAAAGAGCTATCCAGCCTAATCCCACTTTCCAGCTCGTGGTTCGTAGCCCCGTAGGCTGCGGCACTTCAAGTGCATATGCAAGTACAGGAAACTCTCGTTTAAACGGCACCTAAATATCCGGAATTCTTAATAACCGGCAGAATTCATACTCCGAAAACTACTTTATACAGCTGTTTATAAGTTTTGTTTTACTGTTAAGTAATTAAAGAGTTATGGATTACCCTCAACTGGCAGTCACTGTACTTAATCAAGCATCTTCCACCATCCATTTAACAGAAGATTCTGTAGGGGAGTACCAATTATACTGCATATTTCTTGATTTTTTTATTTTTGTTTGTTAAAAATAGCCTCGGTAGATATACCTCTCCGTTATCCGGAGTTTTAATCAACCGGCACCATCCCGGTCCCGTTGGTGCCGGATATGAAAGAGTTTCCTGTACTATTTAAATGCAATGAGGGATTCTGCCTCTACCACCCTTTCAGGCAGTGAGTTCCAGACTCCCACCACCCTCTGGGTGAAAAAAGGTTCTTCTCAACTCCCCTCTAATCCTTCTAGCAATTACTTTAAATTTATGTGCCCTGGTTATTGACCTCTCTGCTAAGGGAATAGGTCCTCCCTATCCACTCTATCTTACCCCCTCGTAATTTTATGCACCTCAATTAAGTCTCCCCTCAGCCTCCTCTGTTCCAAAGAAAACAACCCCTGCCTATCCAATCTTTCTCATAGCTAAAATTCTCTAGTCCTGGCAACATCCTCATAAATCTCCTCTAGTGTAATCACATCTTTCCTGTAATGTGGTGACCAGAACTGCACGCAGCACTCTAGCTGTGGCCTAACTAGTGTTTTATAGAGTTCAAGCATAACCTCCCTGCTCTTATATTCTATGCCTCGGCTAATAAAGGAAAGTATCCTGTATGCCTTCTTAACTACCATAATACGGTGAGATTTAAGGTGGTCATGGAAAAGGACAGGGATGGGCCGGAAATAAAGGTTCTAAATTGGGGGAAGGCCGATTTTAATAGGATAAGGCAGGATCTGGCCAAAATTGACTGGGATCAGCTGCTTGTAGGAAAATCCGCATCGGAGCAATGGGATTCTTTCAGAAGGGAGATTGAGATCATACAATGGCAGCATGTTCCTGTAAAGGTCAAGGGTGGTTCCAAAAACCCCAGGGAACCTTGGATGTCAGGGGATATACGAGAATGGATCAGGAAAAAAAGGAGGGCTTTTGGCAGATACAAAATGCTAAAGACGGAGGAAGCCCTAGAGGAGTACAAAAAGTGCAGGGGGATACTTAAAAAAGAAATTAGGAGATCAAGGAGGGGCCATGAAATAACACTGGCGAGCAAAATAAAAGAAAATCCTAAGATGTTTTATAAGTATATTAAGGGTAAGAGGATAACTAGGGAAAAAATAGGGCCCATTAGGGACAAAAGTGGCAATCTGTGTGTGGAGCCGGAAGATGTAGGTGGGGTTCTAAATGAACTTTTTGCATCTGTTTTCACTATGGAGAAGGACGATGCAGACATAAAATTAGGGCAGGGGGACTGTGATATACTCGAACATTTTAACATCGAGAGGGAGGAGGTATTGGCGGTTTTAGCAGGTCTAAAAATGGATAAATCCCCAGGTCCGGACGAAATGTATCCCAGGCTGCTGTGTGAGGCAAAGGAGGAGATTGCGGGGGCTCTAACACATATATTCAGAACCTCTCTGGCCACAGGGGATGTGCCAGAGGACTGGAGAACCGCTAATGTAGTACCATTATTCAAGAAAGGGAGTAGGGAAAAACCGGGGAACTACAGGCCAGTGAGCCTAACATCAGTGGTAGAAAAATTATTGGAAAAAATTCTGAGGGACAAAATTAGTCCCCACTTGGAGAGGCAAGGATTAATCAGGGTTAGCCAACATGGCTTTGTTAAGGGAAGATCATGTCTGACTAATTTGATTGAATTTTTTGAGGGGGTAACTAGGTGTGTGGATGAGGGTAATGCAGTGGATGTGGTATACATGGATTTCAGTAAGGCCTTCGATAAAGTCCTGCACAGGAGACTGGTCAAGAAGGTAAGAGCCCATGGAATCCAGGGTGCCTTGGCACATTGGATACAAAACTGGCTCAGTGGCAGAAGGCAGAGGGTGATGGTCGAAGGTTGTTTTTGTGACTGGAAGCCTGTGGTCAGTGGGGTACCACAGGGATCGGTGCTGGGTCCCTTGCTGTTTGTGGTCTACATTAACGACTTGGATATGAATGTAAAAGGTATGATCAGTAAGTTCACGGATGATACAAAAATTGGTAGGGTGGTAAATAGCGAGGAGGGTAGCCTCAGTCTGCAGGACGGTATAGATGGGTTGGTCAGATGGGCGGAACAGTGGCAAATGGAATTTAATCCGGAAAAGTGCCTGGTGATGCACTTTGGAGGGACTAACAAGGCAAGGGAATACACAATGAATGGTAAGACCCTAGGCAAGACAGAGGGTCAGAGGGATCTTGGTGTGCAAGTACACAGATCCCTGAAGGCGGCGGAACAGGTGGATAAGGTGGTAAAAAAGGCATATGGGATACTTGCATTCATTAGCCGAGGCATAGAATATAAGAGCAAAGAGGTTATGATGGAGCTGTATAAAACACTGGTTAGGCCACATCTGGAATACTGTGTGCAGTTCTGGTCGCCACACTACAGGAAGGATGTGATCGCTTTGGAGAGGGTGCAGAGGAGATTCACCAGAATGTTACCCGGGCTGGAGTGCTTCAGCTATGAAGAGAGACTGGGCAGATTGGGTTTGTTTTCCTTGGAGCAGAGGAGGCTGAGGGGGGACATGATTGAGGTGTACAAAATTATGAGGGGCATAGATAGGATGGATACTAAGGAGCTTTTTCCCTTAGTAGAGGTGTCTATAACAAGGGGGCATATATTCAAGGTAAAGGGCGGGAAGTTTAGAAGGGATTTGAGAAAGAACTTTTTCACCCAGAGGGTGGTTGGAGTCTGGAACTCACTGCCTGAAAGGGTTGTGGAGGCAGGAACCCTCACAAAATTCAAGAAGCATTTGGATGAGCACTTGAAATGCCATAGCATACAAGGCTACGGACCAAATGCTGGAATATGGGATTAGATTAGACCGGGCTTGATGGCCGGCGCGGACACGATGGGCCGAAGGGCCTCTATCCGTGCTGTATAACTCTATGACTCTATCTACCTGCCCTGCTACGTTCAGGGATCTGTGGACATCCACTCCAAGGTCCCTCTGTTCCTCGACACTTCTCAGTATCCTACCATTTAATGTGTATTCCCTTGCCTTATTAGCCCTCTCTAAATGCATTACCTCACACTTCTCCAGATTGAAATTCATTTGCCACTTTTCTGCCTACCTGACTAGTCCATTGATATTATCCTGCAGTCTACAGCTTTCTTCCTCACTATCTACCGCACGGCCAATTTTTGTATCATTATCAAACTTCTTAATCATCCCCCCTACATTGAAGTCTAAATTATTGATATATACCACAAAAAGCAAGGGACCTAGTATTGAGCTTTGCGGAAACTCACTGGAAACAGCCTTCCAGTCACAAAAACACCCATCGACCATTACCCTTTGCTTCCTGCCACTGAGCCAATTTTGGATCCAACTTGCTACTTTCCCTTGGATCCCATGGGCTTTTATTCTTCTGACCAGTCTGCCATGTGGGACCTTGTCAAATGCCTTGCTAAAATCCATGTAGACTACATCGAACGCTGAGAACGTCGTGGTTTGCACGTTTAGCGAGTTGGTCACACCGCAGGTAAAGGGTGTACAGGCAGGAAGTGAATGGGTGACCACCAGGCAGAGTAAGAGGTGCAGGCAGGTAGTGCAGGGGTCCCCTGTGGCCATCCCCCTCTCAAACAGATATACCACTTTGGATACTGTTGGGGGGGATGACTTATCAGGGGAAGGAAGCAGCAGCCAACTTCCTGGCACCATGGGTGGCTCTGCTGCACAGGCTGGGAGGAAAAGTGTGGAAGAGCTATAGTGATAGGGGACTCAATTGTAAGGGGAATAGATAGGCGTTTCTACGGCCACAAACGAGACTCCAGGATGGTGTGTTGCCTCCCTGGTACAAGGGTCAAGGATGTCTCGGAGCGGCTACAGAACATTTTGGAGGGGGAGGGCGAACAGCCAGTTGTCGTGGTGCACATAGGCATCAACGATATAGGTAAAAAATGGGATGAGGTCCTAAAAGCAGAATATAGGGAGTTAGAAGGTCAATTAAAAATAGGACCTCAAAGGTAGTTATCTCAGGATTGCTACCAGTGCCATGTGCTAGTCAGAGTAGAAATAGGAGGATATTTCAAATGAGTACGTGGCAAGAGGAATGGTGCAAGGGGGAGGGATTCAAATTCCTTGGACATTGGAACCGGTTCTGGGGGAGGTGGGATCAGTACAAACGGGACGGTCTGCACCTGGGCAGGGCCGGGACCGATGTCCTAGGGGGAGTGTCTGCTAGTGCTGTTGGGGAGGGTTTAAACTAAAGTGGCAGGGGGTTGGGAACCTGAGCAGGGAGACAGAGGAAAGGGAAACAAGGATAAAAGCAAAAGACAGGAAGGAGAAAAACAAAAGTAGAAGGCAAAGAACTCAACGGTTTAAATCAAACATGGTCACAGTAAATAATAATTCATATAGGTCTGAGAGCATTAAAAAAACAAGCCTGAAGGCTTTGTGTCTTAATGCAAGGAGCATTCGGAACAAGGTGGATGAATTAGCTGCGCAAATAGAGGTAAATGAATACAATTTGATTGGGATTACAGAAACATGGCTCCAGGGTGGCCAAGGCTGGGAACTCAACATCCAGGGTTATTCAATATTTAGGAAAGATAGGCAAAAAAGAAAGGGAGGCGGGGTAGCATTGCTGGTTAAAGAGGGGATTAACACAATTGAAAGGAAGGATATTAGCTCTGATGATGCGGAATCTGTATGGGTAGAACTGAGAAATAACAAGGGGCAGAAAACGTTAGTGGGAATGGTATATAGACCTCCAAACAGTAATACAGAAGTTGGGGACGGCATTAAAAGGGAAATTAGAGAAGCATGCAGTAAGGTCATAGCAGTCATCATGGGTGACTTTAATTTACCTATAAATTGGGCTAACCAAATTAGTAAAAATACTGTGGAGGAGGAATTCCTAGAATGTTTACGGGATGGTTTTCTGGAACAATATGTCAAGGAACCAACCAGAGATCAGGTCATCTTAGACTGGGTATTACGTAACGAGAAAGGATTAATTAGCAATCTTGTTGTACGAGGCCCCTTGGGTTAGAGTGATCATAATATGATAGAATTCTTTATTAGGATGGAGAGTGAAGTAGTTGAATCAGAGACTAGGGTCCTGAATTTAAATACAGGAATCTACAATGGTATGAGGCGCAAATTGAGTAGGATTGATTGGGGAATGTCACTCAAAGGGTTGATGGTGAATAGGCAATGGCAAGCATTCAAAGACTGCATGGATGAACTACAGAATTTGTTCATCCCAGTGTGGCATAAGAATAAAACAAAAAGGGTGACTCAACCATGGCTAACAAGGGAAATTAGGGATAGCATAAGATCCAAGGAGAGGACATATAAATTGGCCAGAAAAAGCGGTAACCCTGTGGATTGGGAGCAGTTTAGGATTCAACAAAGGAAGATAAAGGGATTAATTAAGAAGGGGAAAATAGAATATGAAAGTAAGCTTGCTGGGAACATAAAAACTGACTGTAAGAGCTTTTATAGATATGTGAAGAGAAAAAGATTAGTGAAATCAAGTGTAGGTCCCTTGCAGTCAGAAGCGGGGGAAGTTATAATGGGGAACAAAGAAATGGCAGACCAATTAAATGCATATTTTTGTTCTGTCTTCACAAAGGAGGACACAAATAACCTCCCAGAGATGTTGGAGAACATACGGTCTGATGAAAGGGAGGAACTGAAAGAAATCAGTATTTGCAGGGAAATGGTGTTAGGGAAATTGACGGGATTGAAGGCCAATAATTCCCCAGGGACTGATAATCTACATCCTAGGGTACTTAAGGAAGTGGCCCGAGAAATAGTAGATGCATTGCTGATCATCTTCCAACATTCAATGGAATCTGGAACTGTACCCATGGATTGGAGGGTAGCTAATGTTACCCCACTATTCAAAAAGGGTGGTAGAGAGAAAGCGGGGAATTACAGACCGGTAAGCCTGACATCGGTAGTGGGGAAAATGCTAGAGTCCATTATAAAGAATGTAATAGCTGAGCACTTGAAAAACAGTGACAGGATCGGACAAAGTCAACATGGATTTACAAAAGGTAAATCGTGCTTGACTAATCTACTGGAATTTTTTGAGGATGTAACTGGGAAAATAGATAAGGGAGAACCAGTAGATGTGGTGTATTTGGACTTTCAAAAGGCTTTCGATAAGGTCCCGCATAAGAGATTAGCATGTAAAGTTAAGGCACATGGGATTGGGGGCAAGGTATTGACTTGGATAGAGAACTGGTTGGCGGACAGAAAGCAGAGAGTAGGGATTAATGGGTCTTTTTCCGAGTGGCAGGCAGTAACTAGTGGGGTATCGCAGGGTTCGGTCCTTGGACCCCAGCTATTCACAATATACATTCATGATCTGGATAAGGGAACTAAATGTAATATCTCCAAGTTTGCAGATGACACAAAGCTGGGTGGGCGTGTGTGCTGCGAGGAGGATAGCGAGAAACTCCAGGATGATTTGGACAGGTTGGGTGAGTGGCCAGACGCATGGCAGATGCAATATTACGTGGATAAATGCGAGGTTATCCACTTTGGTGTCAAAAACAGAAAGGCAGACTATTATCTGAATGGCAATACATTGGGAGAAGAGGAAATGCAACGAGACCTGGGTGTCCTTCTGCACCAGTCGCTGAAAGTAAGCATGCAGGTGCAGCAGGCGGTGAAGAAGGCAAATGGTATGTTGGCCTTCATAGCGAAAGGGTTTGAGTACAGGAACAAGGATGTCCTGCTGCGGTTGTACAGGGCCTTGGTGAGACCACACCTTGAGTATTGTGTGCAGTTTTGGTCACCTTATCTGAGGAAGGATGTTCATGCCATGGAAGGAGTTCAGTGAAGATTCACAAGGCTGATACCTGGGATGGCAGGAATGACATATGAGGAGAGATTGGGTCGATTGGGCTTATACTCGCTGGAGTATAGAAGAATGAGAGGGGATCTCATCGAAACATATAACATTCTGACAGGTCTGGACAAACTAGATGCAGGAAGAATGTTCCCGATGGTCGGAGAGTCCAGAAGCAGGGGTCATAATCTAAGGATAAGTGCTAAGCCATTTAGGACAGTAATGAGGAAGAATTTCTTCACCCAGAGAGTGGTGAACCTGTGGAATTCTCTACCACAGAAGGTAGTTGAGGCCAAGTCATTAAATATATTCAAGAACTGAGTTAGATATATTTCTTAAAGCTAAAGGTATCAAGGGATATGGGGAGAAGGCAGGTACAGGGTACTGAGTATGGATGATCAGCCATGATCTCGTCGAATGGCCTACTCCTGCTCCTATCTTCTATGTTTCTATGTTTGTACCACCCAAGATCCAAATATGCTCTCCATCAATACTCTCATCCTTGTAAACTCCCAAATTATTGTCATCTACTTTTTCAATCTCAGAGGGGACCTCGGTTTAACATCTTATCTGAAAGATGGCATCTCTGCTCGTGCAGTACCATCTCTGCACTGCACTGAAGTGTCAACCGAGATTATGTGCTCAGGCCGTACAGTGAGACTTGAACCCATAACATTCTAGGCAATGCTTTCCTCGGCTCATTGAACAGAACATCATGTGTGCCATGTGGGAAATTTTCCTTTCCTTCCAGAGTCGAAGGCCTGGAAATTTCTGAGTCCCTGATCTGTTAATGTAAGTGCAGCAGAGAAGAGCCCTACCCAACCTTTGTCCAAGGCCAGATACCCCAACTATTGTTCCAGAGACAGCATCATTTGCTTAACTGTGGCAGCCCATGGCCACCGTGCCGTGAGCTCATCCCACATCAAGTCTCAGCATGAATGAGTTCCACTGAGGCCGTTCAATGGCTTAAAATGAGGAATTTCTCAGGAAAGCCTGGGACTTCACCTTCTTACCCCGACACCCCCTCACCCCCCTCAACTCCGCCCCCTCCCTTGATGTAGAAGTGGGCAGGCGGAAGATGTTACCATAATCTAACTGACCATAATTTAAAGGTCCAGGATCCAACCCACATTTCAGTTTACTCCCACGCATGGATAAAATTTACGCCCTCTCTAGCCCCAGGAATTTGGGGCCAAATGGCCTTGAAATTATCCTGTGGATTTAGTGTATGAATACTTACTGTGTTGTATGAAATTCCTTTTCTACATTTTAATGGAGGCATTAAACTGGTTATTTTAACTGGAGCAATGCCTGCTTTAAAATAGCACATAAAGGAACTTCACACAAATTTGCTAAGTGTTCATACAAATATCACATACCATTATTTCAAAACTTCATTGTCAGCACAGTTCCTAGTCAGTAACTGTATTCGCAGCTGATTCTAAAACTCACCACAATAAGGATGTTGGACAATACAAAGATGTCCAAAATGCAGTGTGGAAAAGCAACGAACTTAGACCTTTGCAACAAAAGATGGAAGGTGTCAGGGACAAGTCTGCTTACATAGGTCTACAGTGATTTCACTAAAAGTGTTTTGCTACTTTGCTCTTTCAGAGGGCAGTATAAATAGCCCAGCTCCACTGTCCCTCATCACAGTCACTGAATCACAGAGCAAAATGGGGAAGGTAACAAGTTTTTACTGAACAATATTATAATATTATTTTATTACTGCTTTGCAGAAATGTTACCTGAAGTAATTATTTTTCTCTAGATCATCTTTCACGAGGACAGGAACTTCCAGGGTCAGCACCATGAGTGCAGTACTGACTGTGCTGACCTGTCCCCTTACTTCAGCCGCTGTAACTCCATCCGTGTTGAGAGTGACTGATGGGTGGTGTATGAGAGACCCAATTACATGGGATACCAGTATGTTCTGAGCAGGGGAGAATATCCTGATTACCAGCGCTGGATGGGATTCAATGACAGCATCAGGTCATGTCGCACCTACCCATACGTAAGTTCTAAACTTGTTTTATTTATTCCGTTTTCATTCCTGATTTTGGGCCACAGGCCCCTTCCAAGGGGTGGGGTTATGGCTGTGAACATTGGGACAATCCTAATACCTGAACCCAGGCAGCTAAAAGTCATGTCAGGTGAACTGCACCTTGGATATGCCGCACCTGACCTGCTCCCAGGGGTGGTGGTGGCAGGGAAGGAATGCTCCCAACCTATGTTTGCAATATTCTTCGCTAAATATAATTTATAATTGAATTTTGATTTCCTTTTAAACTGATTACACAACAGAATTTTTAACAAGCAAGAATGGAATACTCAATAATTCCAGTCGTGACAAAGATTTCAATAATCATTGATGAATTCATCAATCATGACTATTTGATCTTCTTTATCAAGGATAAATAAACAGGACATTCAATTGTACTTCCCAGCCATTCAGAGTCCTGTGGATCAATTCGTAATTGAAAATATTTTTTAAAAAATTGTAAAGGTAAATAACCTGTAGACATCTGGCTATTTATATAAACACGACTAAAGATAAAGCACGTTGTCCAATTTGTGCTTCAGAAATTTCCTGACATGTTCTGCTATGTAAGTGCTGCAGATGATAAAATCATTAAAAATAGAAAAAAATTGCTGACATTATTCTCTTACCATTGCAGTCCAGCAGTAACTCCTACAGAATGAAGATTTACGAGAGGCCTGACTTTGGAGGACAGATGACGGAATTCATGGATGACTGTCCATCTGTCTACGATCGTTTCCGCTACCGTGACATTCACTCCTGCCATGTGATGGACGGTTACTGGACCTTCTATGAACAGCCTAACTACATGGGAAGGCAGTAGTTCATGAGACCCAGTGAATACAGGAGATTCAGTGACTGGGGCAGCAGTTGTCCATCTGTTGGCTCCTTCCGTTGTATGATGTATTTCTAAATTTCCACTGTGCTGGCTGACTTGATTTGTTCAAACAAATGGTTAAATCGAGCTGAAATAATAAATAATTGAGATTTTATTGAGTCCTAGCCTTGTTTGATCTTTATTTGCTGGTTCTGTTGTAGATACTGTAATTAAAGGATATTTACAGTCAATTACCTGTAATTTATACACAAACTGACAACATGCGATGTTGATCTTAGGAAATGCTTTGCTGAACAGCAGCAATTTGTCTGTTGAAGATAATCCGAGTGATGTCATGTCAAACATAAATACACAAGAGGGGACTAAATCATTCCACATTAGTGAATAAAATATTATTCAAATGATGATCTTTTCCAGTCTCAAGTTATATGCAGAAATCATTTTAGTGAAAACTTACTTATCATGAGTTTTTGACAAGAAAACCAAAGTGAGTAAAAGGTTTATCCACTGATCCACAAAGCATACTTCACTTCATAGGTGGAGCTCACAAAGTCCATATCATCAGGACAGAAACATATCCATTTCAGTAGAAATCAAAGGACCTAAGAACACATGACATTCAGGTTGCCCATGGGACTGATGCACAATCACTCTACTATGACCCTCCTCTTGGGGAATGCACCTAGATCCCACTTTTCAGCTTCTTCACCAGTCATAGTTGAGGTCAGCATCTCATCACATGTGGAACTAAAGGTGCTGACCCACAACCAACCCCATAGTGGTACAATGCATTGGACAACCTGCATGTAGGACCTATATGTTTCAGTTCTTTCACTTGGTTGTTTTTCTCTGTATCCTATCCGATATTCCATTTGGTTCTTTTGTTCCTTTTGTGTCTGTGTGTTTCCATTCTCGCATCTTGCTTCTGCTCCTCTTCCTTTGTCCCTTTGTCTTGGTCTCTCTTTGTTGTTTCACTCTTCCTGTATCTGTAGTCTATCTTTGTGTCTATTGTCTCTTTTGTGACAGTTCGTGACAAACTTTTGAAATGGCATCTTTCTAGATATTTGTGAAACAACACCAATTCAGAGTGGTGTGCAGACTTGACTATTGTTCCCATATCTGAAGCAGCTCTTCTAATAACCCCCTTACCCTCATGGATAGGATACAAAAAAAAGCTTGTCATCTTGTTAGATGATGCTTCTCTCATCTCCAGCCTCCAATCTCACTATAACTTTAATTTGCCTTTTTGTCTCTGTGTTATCAATGCTCGACACTTTTGATCCTTTTAAATTTGTCATCTTGCACACTCTTTCTCATCCCTGTTTCTCCACTTCATTGAAATGTTGTTTCATATGACGGGAACAGCTTATAATGAGATGTTGTAGAATTCGCAATATATCGCGATTTTATTAATAAGGAGAAAACACAGAGTTTCGTTCAAACAGCTTTTATTTCAGTAGAATGCTGGCAGGTTTAAAGTGGACACAAGCAGCCTGTAAAATGGCCGCCGCACCTCGTGACAGAACATTCTAGACTTTTCAACAGGCAGACAAGATGGCGTTCCAATAAACATTTGTGCAAGATCGATTAAGATTCAGCACAGTGAAGATAATACACGAGACATTATGGGTTTGCAGTATACACATAGATACTGAAATCGGTCTCCCAGGTACAAAGGAAAGCCATTGTACCGAGTAATCAAGGGCCCATCCAAAAGACATTAATATGTAAAATCCCAACGACTCTACGATGAGAGAGCCGTTAGCAGGTAGTTATACAGGACACTTGGAAGCCCCAAACCCCTCCAGGGAGAACACCGACCGATTTAACAATGGGAGAAATATTAACAGGTACTCAGACATTTACGAGTAGCCCCGAAACCCATTAAGAACGGAGATCACCCAAACAAGACATTTGAGCGCCAAACCCTAAACAAAAGAATGGACATTATAGTTGGGCGGGAAACGGAAGATTTTGCACTATAATTGCAGGCTCCAAACCGTCCATTCTTTCTCTTGCTGCTCTTGCTGCTCTTATCATCGTGGCTGCTCCTGTGTACTCGTAGTTGGGCTTCTGCTTGCCTGTTGCCTCTTCTGAAAAGACTGTTGAACTTTCTGATCCGTTCGGATCTACCTCGTGTCGCGTAACGAAGACCTATGTTGGTAACTGGCAGCGGAACCGAAGGCCCGAGATGAGATGAGATGAGATGAGAAGAGAGGAAGACCATATCCATCGCCACGGTCAGTAAATCCCGACCGCGCCTGTAGGTCGATTATCCAAGTTTTCCTTGCCAGGAAGACTTCTTCGAACTTGCCAGGAAACATATCGTATCGATGATATTGACAACTGTGCTCGAAAAGTACCTGTTAAACCAACCAACACAGGTCTTCATCACAGCAGACGGTCCAGCCTGCTAGCCGGAGCAGCAGAAGCAAGTAAACAAGTGGGACCAGGAGATCTCCTGACCGACACGTGGGTGCTGCGGTGAAAAACATCCGATCAGCTATTCGGAATTTCTCCGAGTTATCACGAGTGGTGAGCATGAGTCTCGAAATCCTACGAATCTAGTTTAGGATAGATATTGATAGGGGAGGGTTTAAGGATTAAGGATATTTGTAATGTGTGCCCCTATTTACTTTGTGCCGTTCGTTCCTCGTTTCCCTAAGATCGACTATATAACTGTTTGTAAGATTGTACTGTCATTAATCTGTGCTTATGACATGTATTTCATAATCTTAAGTATCATGCAATAAAGATTTTCCATTTCGTACCATTCAGACCAAGTCTACATGAGTTTCATCTCCATTACTGCTCTCGCATCTAAGTCCAGTGTCTAGAACCGTAAGGGAGAGTGATTCGAACCACTCACAGGTGTGTCTAGTGTTCCCAGACTGGCTGGAGACCAGAACAGGCAACAAGGCCTAGACCCGCACTGACATACAGGCTGCACAGAGCCGCGTGAATCTCACAGGCTGCGAGACACGCAGGGTCAGAATCCCTTACAATGTCTAGTTTGGCTATCCATTCGATGACCTCCTGAGATGCCAAGCGGAGAAATGAGGTGCCTCCCGCAACAGATCTTAGTGGGCAGGTTGACGTCATGTGTTCCATGGTCTGGGACTCATGGCCACAGTCGCTCTTCGGGTCATCCCTCATCTTCCACCTGTGGGGCAGGTGGCTGTATCGCCCGTGCCCTGTGCGGATTGGGTTGAGCCTGTCCACTGTCTTCGAGGGAGGTCGAAGCCAGGGACCTCTGCTGTTGGGTCAGTGATGAGGTGTTGGTTCTTTATGTTGCATGCGTCCCATGATTCCGTCCCTCTGGATAGTGGGTCGATACCAGCTGCAGGAATATTGGCTGCTGTTTCCCAGAATGGCCGGCATGATTTTAAGCGCTTTCACAGTGGGTTTTTCCAGTCTTTGTGAATGGGAAGGTCGATGTTGCTCATGATGTTTTCCATCTCACGGAGCACGGTGGTGTCGCGGTGAATGGCAGGCGGGGCTATGTGGGACAGCACCGGGAGGCACTCAGTTAAAGTGGACTTGAGCGTCCCTGACACCGTCCTCATGGCTTGTCATCTTGCTAGTCCACGATCTTTGTGTGGCTGCTGCAGGACCACGAGGCAGAGCAGTATTCTGCAGCAGAGTAGACTAGGGCCACTGTTGTAGCGCAAAGTGTTCTGGCTGTACTTCCCCATGACGTTCCAGTGAGTTTCCGGACCAGATTCATCCTAGTTTTTAATTTTTGGCCGATGTTGGTGAGACGAGGCCAATAGGTGAGAGTCCTGTCCAGGGTGACGCCCAGGTATTTTGGGTGGGGTTCATGGGTGAGCCGCCTTCCGCAGAAGGAAACGGTGAGTTCTTTTCCGGTGGCGTTCTTGTTCAGATGGAATGCCGACAGAACTGTCTTCTCTGGATTGGGGCAGAGGCACCAGGTCTGGAAGGAGCATTCCAGTAGGTCCAGGTGGCTTGTTAGTGTCCTATTTGCTTCCTCTAGCGTTGATGCCTGCGTCAGCAGTGCTATGTCATCGGTATATGAGAACTTCCGGGATTTGGTGCAGGGCATGTCCGCCGTGTAGATGTTGAAAAAGGCCTTTGTTGAAATTAAGACTCATCACACCATCACTTACTTTAATACATTCTTTCTTGGGCTTTTAAAAGTGTACAGTTTCAAATCTTCCCAAGTCTTTCTTTCATTCTGCAATCAATAGAAATGACAATCGGGTGGTTTCTGCACTGGGTGGTCAATCACAATGCCAGTTTTATGCCCAATGGGCAACTTGAAAATCTACTCCATTATGTTTAAGTCCTTAAATGGGTTCCAAATCTTCCGATTCAGAGATCAGAATGCTACCAACTAAAGCGGATATTCAGAACAGCGATAGAGCGCTTTCACTAATTTGACATTGTGCAATTGTATTCAGAAATTATATGCTTTATAAAATTCTGTAGAGAACTATACAGATAATGTTCATGGAGGTTTATTCAATTCCTCAGATAGTTTGGCAGAATGTACCTGGCACTTCTTTTGAATCTTTGGCCAAGCGTAAATCCGGACGAGGGAATTATTCCCTAACGCCACAGACAATTGCAGTGATTTATCATGATTGAAGAATATTCATATTTAGATTCAACCAACCAGACAATGTTTCAATATAAAATTTTCTGCCAAAATTAAGAGTTCGCTATTAATTCTCAAATCTGATGGTTTTTTGGTGAAGATGGTAAAAATTCCAAATAGAACTGCTATTTCGGTAGTACTATCGAAACAAAGTGAATGACAGTGTGAGTGCTGAGAAGGCCAAATCCATCATTCAGTCACAACTCATTATTAAAGATAAATGGAGGTGAACGTGAGAGGAGTTATGCTACCAATAACTAAATTGCGCCCCAACTATATAATTATAGGCCCTTCTTGTGGTTCCTGAAACTGATCTGTGGAATTAAGCTAATATGCTTTTTCTTCTAATTTCCTCTTGAGATTTGATCATTTTGAACCAGTGACCTCTAGTTCTGTGCTTGTCTAAGGCAAATAACTTGCTCTCATCCACATCATCTTTGCCTTTCGATGTTTAATGACTTGGACCATGTCCCCCTCAATCATTTTTTCTTCAATGAAACCATGGGCTGGATTTTGCCAATGGGGAGCTTTTGGAGGCGGGACTCCCACTTGTCGGGTTTCAGTCCCGCCTCCATCAACTTCTGACCAACCCACGCTATTTTCCCTTGATTGACCTTGTTAAGCCCGCCCAGCGGGTTTAGCAGGCCAATTAAGGGAAAGCCGGTTACAGAGAGCATCAACGTATGACGTTTCATCTGTCAAAAATTTTTCACAGATGAATTGACATCGTTTGACTGCTCTGTGAAGCTGTCAAACACTGACATTCTCTGTAGTTTCTTTTGCAGAAATTAGATGGTAGTTGCATTGGAGAATGCAACGGCCATCTGTCATCTCTACCGCGGAGGTGCGAGACTCTCTGCATACCCACCGACTGAAGCCTGCAAAGGTAAGTACACTTTTTCTCAGACTTTCCACTTACCTCAGATACTCACTGCTCTACACTTGCACCCATTACTTACCGCTACAGCACACTTTTGGACCCCTCCGACCCCCGCAGACCCACTACTCTCCTCGGTGACCCTAGTGGGCTTCGGAGCCTTCGGGAAGCCCGTACTTGTGTGGGCAAAATGGGGATAATCCTATTTTCTGCCTGTTAACTACCTGTTAACAGGCTGTTAAGTGGCTGTAATCCCTTCCCGCCTCCAAGGAGACGGGACCCGGCGCGGGACGGCTACCCACCTCCTGGCAAGATGGCATGGAGGCGAGTTGGGGGCGGGTTGGGCACCCGCCCCCAAATTCTGCCATTTTCCCGGCAGTCCCACCTCCAAACCCGCCTCCCCAGGGCTGGCAAAATCCAGCCTCACATTCAGCTCTATGGGGGTAATTCTGGCTTTGTGCGATAATGTAAAATGGGTGATAGCATATTGGCAGCCCGTTTTACATCATTTCCGATCTTTATTTCCATTGAAGTTAATCGACCCATTTTACACTATCGTACAAAGTCATAATTACCCCCTGAATGTCTAAGAGTTGAGAACTCCCAGTCCTTATTGTATTTTATTGTTGAATGCCTGCCTTTCTCTTTTCCTGACTAAGATCCTAGTGGAGAAATCTGGAACTTGGCAAGAAGTAGTCTTTCTCCGCTCTTTTTTGTCATTCCGCCTCTCCCTTCAAATTTCTGTACGTCTATGTTGTCCATTTTGTGAGGACAGCTCTGTTTCTGAACAACCACATAAAGTACATTTAACAGAGCTCCAAATTAAAATAAGTAGGTTAAAAACTGCAATTAAATGTGCCAAGAGGAATTTATTGCAAATGTATTAACCAAATAGAGCAGAGAAGAAATTAAACTGAAAGAAGAAATGACTGAGTGGCTTGGAAATTAACATGATAATCCTGCCATCTCAAGACATCCAAACCAAAATGGGGAGGGGAAAAAAACTTTCACGATCAATCATTTTTGAATTTGGGTTAAGCCACTGTATAGAATTTTTAAAGCTTTTCGTTTTACATACAGACGGCAGCTTTTGACACGTTAGAACCCCTGCGACTACACCTCATTGTCTCAGTTGTATCTTGCTATGTCTTTTGATGTGGTACCTTCCTGGCTGACTTAATTAACTTTATCACACCTCGGCAGATAGTCAGGATGATTTAATTTATTGGTCTGCAATTGTAAAGTACACATGCTTTTTTTTCCATCTATATATGCTCTGGCGATTCTGTATCCAATTTACTTCACCTGAGGAAGGAGCGATAGCTCCGAAAGCTTGTGATTTCAAATAAAACTGTTGGACTATAACCTGGTGTTGTGCGACCTCTCAATTTAGAATTAGTATACCAGTTAGCACATAAGAAAGAGCAGCTCATGTGAATATTTGACAAAGAATAAAGTGGAAAAGTTAATAATGGCATTCCATTGCCAACATTGTTAAAAATGGGATATATTTAATAAACCGGGTGAATGCCTGAATTCCAGTCAAAGCTTAATCTAAGAACAAGTTAAACATTTAAAAGGCAAAAACAGTAACATACCCAGCACAAATTGAAATTCAAAGCTATAAACAGAAAGAAACAAGACTGAACAAAATCGACATGACACTTTTTAAAGATTTATATCTGCAATGAACCTGCGCTAGAAAAAATAGAGTATTGATTAAAGCATAATATAATGACCCATAGCACTGCAGCCATTCTCTTCACTAAATGCTGTTATGGAGGAAGAGTTGCTCTGGTTTCTGTATATAGTGACATTGTAAATGAATTCAAAAAGAACATGTTTGTGACATCACTAAACAGTGCAATCCTGCCACCAATATCCATAGCTTATATTCTCAAAACAAATGGGTCCTTAGAAACTGACACATCCAATTCTGACTAGGTGGCAGATGAGCCTAAAGGGATGATTCCTCGGTCCTGTGTTCAACTAGTGCTGAATGAGCATTGAATTGGGAGAGCAGACTCTCCAATGATATTTTTATCCCTGCAATTCTGCACTCTCCTATTTTTAGTACTGAAGTAATTGAGTCCATTTCTTGCGGGAGCCTCAGTAAGACCCCAGATTTGTGGTCATGCGTTGGCTCACGGGTTGCCCTATCATCGCCAGGTCACAAGGTCATGGAGTCAAGCTCCATCCAGGATTGATCACGTAATCTAGGCTGACACTCCAATGTCGTACTAAGTGAGTGTTGCATTGTTGGAGGTACTGTCTTTTGGATGATAAGTTAAACTAAGCTCCCATCTACCTTGAATGTAAAAAAAAACTTACAATGGATTACTTTTCAGAATAGTAATATAGTGGGCGCAAAATTCGGATCCATAGCGCCCATTTTTTCAGCACTACAAGGGCCCTCAGAGGTCCAAATTGGCATCTGCGGCACGTGCACACACTTCTGGTGCGAATTGCACCAGACGCTCTATTGGTGAGGGCATTAGCGCGCACACAGCAAGCATTCACCAGAAGTATACAGAGTAGGCAGATCATGATGTCAAAAAGCATGCAAAGCTGATTTGATGCCAGCGCTGCCATTTTGGAGCTCAACGCTCCAGCCAACGCCCTCTCTTAAGCTCACACAACTGAGCACACGATCAGCAGCAGGAAGACCCCCCACCAGTGCTATTTAAAGGGATCATCAACTACTCACAGATTAGTTGCTGGTTAATTTCTTTCTTTCTTTAATGGCTGTTGCTATGACTCTACATGTGTTTGGTGCTTTCTATAGTTGTCTAAAGTTGCTAAAGTTTACAGGGAGTGTTGTGGCAGGTGCTGAGGACTTTTTCCTGTCCTCAAGGCTTCTGCACAAACCACTTGTTGACAGACAGGAGTGCACTGGTAGGCATTACCCTTGGAATAATTGTAGAATTCGCAAATTATCGCGATTTCGAAATAACGAGATAGAGACATACAGTTTCGTAAAAACAGCTTTATTTCAGCAAAATGCTGACAGGTTCAAAAACGGACACAAGAAGCCTGTAAAATGGCCGCCGCGCCTCATGGCAGAAGCTTCTAGACTTTTCAAGTAGGCAGACAAGATGGCGTTTCAATAAACATTTCAGCAAGATCGGACAGTACTCAGCATATTGATATAAGACAAGACGCGATCGTTTTGCATTTTTAACACCTAAGCAAGAAATATAAGTACTGGAGTCGGTTTTCCATGCACAAACGAGGGCTATTGTACTGAGCAATCAAGGGCCCATCCAAAGACATTGATACGCAAATTCCCTGCGGCTCTACGATGAGAGAGCCGTTCGCGGGTACTCACAGCAAGAATTCGGAGGCCCCCAAAACCCCTCCAGGGAGACTCCTAGCCGGTTCCACAATGGGAGAAACATTAACGGGTACTTAGACAGTTACAAGTATCACCGAAACCCATTAACAACAAGAACCACCCCATACAAGAAGTTTAAGCGCCAAAACATGACAAAAGGTGAACATTAAGATTGGGCGGGAGATAAGGAATTACAGTACTATAACTGTAGTGAACAAACGTCCATCTCTCTCTTGACTCCTGGCTCTTATTCTCTTATTTGCTCGACCCTTATCCTCTCGACTCGCATGCCTGACGACTTTTGACTTGGGCTCTTGCTGCCCACCGAACTCTGGTTCCGCTGATCTTCCGGGAGTCAACCTCGTGGCTTGCCGCGAAGATCTGTGAAGAGCTGGACTGCGAAGGCCGGTAAGCGGGTGCACCATCCCGAGGGTCGGTAAACGGTGTAAGGACCCGAAGGCCCGATGAAACGAAACAAGACAAGAAGAAGAAGAAGACGACTACACGTGCCACCGCGGTCAGTAAACCCCGACCGCGCCCGAACTATAAAGACCATTCTTGAACTCTACAGGTTATCACATGAATTCTACCGCCAACCGGTGTCGGGCACAGGAAGACTCTTCTTTGAGTTTTATCAGGAGTCCAAGGTCAACACAGATCTTCATGACAGCAGACGGTCCAGCCCGCTAGCCGGAGCAGAGCGAGTAAACAAGTGAGGTGCAGAGACCCCTGGTCCACACGTGGACGGTCAGGTGCTGCAACGAAAGCATCCGAGCACCGTTTTAGAATTCTCCGAGTTATCACGAGTGGTGAGCATGGTTCTCGATCCTACAGATCTAGATTAGGATAGGTATTGATAGGGGAGGGTTTTGTTTTAAGGATAATTATAATGTGTGTCCCCTTTTACGATGTGTCGTGCGCTCCTCGTTTCCCTAAACCTAGTTTCGTAAATGTATGTAAGCTTGTACTGTCATTAATCTGTGCTTATGACATGTATTTCGCAATCTTGACCAATATGCAATAAAGATTTTCCATTTTGTACTATTCAACCAGGTCTACCTGAGTTTTCTCTGCATTACTGCTCTCGCACCTAAGTCCAGTGTCAGAACCGTAAGGGCGAGTGGGTCGAACCACTCACAGGTGTCTAGTGCTACCAGGCTGGCTGGAGACCAGAACAGGCAACAAGGCCTAACCCCGCACTAGCACCCAGGCTAAGCACAGAGCCACCCGAACCCCTTACAGGAAATGGCGACCACGAAGGGACACTGGCAGCGAGAAAGTAATGTGTTAGACCCTGGTATGAATGGGCGAAATGTTATGGAAGAGAGAATTGCCGATTATGTTTCTGGAAGGTTAATTTGACTAAGAGATGGATAAGCGACCTGCTGGTGGATAAGCGTCCGCTAGACGCAGCCATCAGGTGGACAGGCAGCAAAGAACACAAAAAATCGGTAGAGAAAGCGGTCTGGCTGATGTGCTATAAAAGGCAAGTCCAGATTTCGGACCAGGTCATCGTAGCACAGGTGCTCAGATCAAGGGTTTGGAGGTGGAGATGGAAGAAAAGTTCGTGGGGGGGCAGCAGCTCATCGCGTCCTTAAATGCGTTGCATCAGGAACGGCAGTTAGTTGCCAACCACCATGAGGCGAAAATAGATTACCTCGAGTGCCAGGTAACTGAGGCAAAATTAAATGAGGGCAGAATCAGGGAACGATGTGCCCGCCTGGCTGCTCAAATAAAAGCCCAGGAAGAGAGATTAAAGGGAGTTAGGGCGGCATATAAAATGGCCCTCGAAGATAAACATGAGGGGGCCGATCACAGCGTCTGCCAAAGAGAGATAGGGAACCTTAAAGAGGCCCTGAATAAAGCGCACGGCATGGTGTGCCTTATCAGCCCGTCAGCACACCAGCCGCCGGTGGGTGGGGAATTTCAGAAATCCCTACCGAACAAAGCAGAGGAGGTATTTGCCACTGTGCCCTCCGCGCCACCCAGCTATTCGGCAACCTGGGTAAGGGAGGAAGTGGTAGAAGTAGAGGAAGAGGTCCCCGAGGTAGTACAGCCCCCAGAGGTAGTGTCGAAGCCGGGACAGTTGTGTCCGGTCACGGGTCTCAAGAGGGGCCCGAACAGAGAAGGGGGGAGGAGGGGAATCTCCTGAACCAGCTTGTGTTGCCTCACAGCTCACACCAGCTGAGGGCTATGATCAGTCACGTACGGAAGCTGTCCGAGTCAGACGACACTTCTGTACATTTCAGGGAGGTAGAGCAGACCGCAGCCATTAACGGCTGCGACGATGTAGAAAGGGCAAAAATGCTGCTGTTCTCACTGGACAGCTCGATCCTCCAGTGTCTCTCAGACGCGAGTAAAAGGGGTAATAGGACCTATGAGGAGTTAAGAGAGGAGGTCCTAGAAGTGTTGGGGGCGGACGACGAAGGTCCGTTTGTTAGATTGGGACAGACTATGCAGATGGAGGGAGAACTCCCGAAGGTTTTCGCCGACAGGCTGTGGCCGGTATATCAGCGTAGCTGCCCAGGCACGCCAGCGCGTCGCCGCATAGACGGTGTCGGTTTAGCTCACTGGCTCAGATGTTTAGTAGCCAACAGTTTGCCAGCCGTCAGGGAGCAGGCCAAAGTGTGGTTTGACCCCACTAACCCCATCACAACTGAGGAGTCGGTCTTAAACCAACTCACGGTAGGGTACCGTAATACTAGGAGCACGGGAGCGCGTCCCCTTAAGGGAAAGGTGCATGAGGCACGGCCCACCGCCCCGGCTCAAAATGAGTGGCATCAGGAGGGAAATCGCGCCCCACAAGCCAGTAATGCTTGTTACGGGTGCGGAAAGACAGGGCACTGGCGCAAGAACTGCAGGAACCCCTGGAAGGAGTCCAGGGATAAAAATCCTGCAGCCCGAGCCCAGGCGCCTGTCTCTGAAAGGGGAGCTGGTGTGCCTATCCATCCCGATGCGATAGAATCAATGTTGGGAGCCATGCGGACCCTCATGATTTCGCAAGGAAGGGTGGCAGTCGCTACCGGCCCCGCAGATGCCGCAGCCCCGTCCGCCGGTACCCAATGACTAGAGCCCGCACAGTCCGTCTACCTGTGTTCGCTCAGCTATGATGCGTGGAAACGACCCCTGGTGGAGATGGAGGTAGAGAAGCAGAAGGGTAGTTATTTGTTGGACACGGAAGCTTCATACACCGTGATTCATACGGATAGCCCCTTTGACTCACCACTGTCTACCAAGGTCCCATACACATTAGCGGGGTTCACAGGAAAAGAGCAGGCTGGCGCGTTCTCCATTCCGCTCTCCATTCATTTAGGAGCACTCCACACCACGTGGAAGTGCATACTGATGAAATGGCAAGAGGGGGGTGGGAGAGGCATCCTCGGATCAGATCTCCTATCGGATCACGGGATCCTCGTGGTCCTTAGGAATCACTGTCTCTGGGGAGCCAAGGGTGGAAAAGGCAAGGTAGTGGTAATCCCGGGGGAGGAAGGTAAAGGGGCCCTATGTACCATGAAGCCATCCGGAGGCTACGACCTCGGGCTTATGGTCGCGGATGTCCCAACGGACATGCAAACGTACGTGTCAGATAATATGCACGCGTTTGCAACCCACAAGCACGATTGTGGGAGGGTTACCGGGTTTGAGGTCAGCGTAGATGGGGACCCCATGACCCGGCCCCAAAAGCAGTATAACTTCCCCAAAGAAGCAGAACCCGATATGGAGACAGCAATGTCCTCCTTGGTGCAGCAGGGCGTGTTGAGGCCGATAGCCACACACGTGAACTCCCCATTATGGCCGGTGAGGAAACCGGATAATTCGTGGAGGGCCACGGTGGACTACAGAGTCCTCAATAGTAACATTCCCGCCTGCGCGCCCACGGTAGCAGCAGTTGCTGACCTAATAGGGAGTATCCCAGCGTCCGCGACCACGTTCATGGTGCTGGATATCTCGAACGGTTTTTGGTCCATCCCGCTGCGGCGAGAGGACCAGTACAAGTTTGCCTTTACTTTCAAAGGACAACAGTACACGTGGAACTGTTTGCCACAGGGTTTCCACAACAGCCCCAGTATTTTCCATCAGTGTATGGCAGGAAGTTTAAAGGAGTTTAGTCAGCCCAATCAGATAGTGCAGTACGTGGATGATTTGCTCCTATTTACGGACTCAAGGGAGGAGCATGGACCACTGCTGGCCGAGTTTTTGGAGCTGCTAGCGAGAAAGGGTTTTAAAGTGAACCCTAAGAAAGCACGTATCGGTCAGCAGGAAGTAAAATTCCTGGGGCTGACCATTCGTGCTGGGGAAAGAGCCATAGATAAGGCTAGGAGGGAGTCGCTGCAGGAGTTACCGATTCCCAACACAATAAGGGGTGTGAGGTCCTTTTTGGGACTGACCGGTTACTGCAGAGACTTCATAGAAGACTATGCGGCCACAGCAGCGCCGCTGCTCCGACTCCTCCATAAGGGAGTGGAGTGGTCTTGGGACGAGGGCTGCCAGGCAGCCTTCGAGAAGTTAAAAAGGGATTTGCAGACCGCGCCAGCTTAGGGGCCATAGATGGGGGGAAGGAGTTTTTCCTGGAGGTAGCTGCCAGCGGAGACAGCTTGAGCGCCGTGCTGCTCCAAGAGCGTCACGGCAAGCTGAGGCCGGTTGTCTATTCGTCCAGGGTATTAACGGATGTGGAGAGAAGCTTCTCCAATTGCGAAAGGCATCTTTTAGCCACACATTGGGCTGTGAAAAGATCAGCGATCTTCACAGGGCTCTCTCCCATCACTCTCCTCACCCATCACACACCAACTAAGATGCTTCTAGATGGGAGGATTAAGGATGGGACCGTAAGCAGCGCTCGAATTGCGCGCTGGACCCTTCTCCTTTCCCAGATGGATCTTAGAGTTAAAGGTCTTTGCGAGCCCAGGCTTGCGGCCAACTTGGTATACCCCGGTACAGCCCACCAGTGTTCGGTGGAAGGGGTGTGGGAAGTCAACATAGGTTTGCGGGCTGGGATACATCCCACAGGGCGCGAGATTTATGTTGATGGTTCCAGCACAGTGTCCGCTGGCGAACGACTCACAGGGTGTGGAGTTTATGACCCTGCGGCAAACCTTGCCCTGGCAATTAAGCTCCCCAGCACCATGAGCGCGCAGCAGGCTGAGCTGTCTGCGGTGGCGTACGTCGTTACCCACCCAGAAATTTTCCCAACCCCATACACAATTTGTTCGGACAGTATGTTCACATGCAATTCGTGTACGGAATACCTGGCCATTTGGTCCCGCCGTGGATACACCTCCGCGGACGGGCGACCTTTAACGGTGAAGCCCTTGCTGGAAAAGATCCTAGCAGCAGTAGGGGAGGAAGGGGAGATTTTCATCCATAAGGTGAAGGCTCACTCCTCCACAGAGCCCCGTGGGGTGGGCAACCAGCAGGCGGATGCACTAGCCAGGGAGGGTGCCCGTAACGGCATTTTCTGGGACCCCTATGGGCCCGGACCCGTGGCAGCGATCCAAGGTAGGGACGGGAATCCCGGGAACACCAGGGTAGCACTGCCCCTAGACCTCAAGACCGTCCAGAAACAGGATCCCACCCTAAAGGCAGTCCTCAGAACCATTACTGAGGGCAAGCAGGTAGAGGGCCCGTACAGTACGGCAACCCTCTCCGTTAAAGAAGGCATGCAGTTCCGCGAGGAGCAGTGGGTTGTGCCGCAGCAGCACAGGAGGGAATTCCTCCAGTTGGCTCATGAGGGGCCGGGGGCAGGGCACCCCGGGCCCGAGGTTACCTGGCAACGGGTACAGCAGGCGGGATGGTGGCCGGAACTCAGGGAGCAGGTCCGCGAGTTCTGTGCAAGCTGTCTCGTGTGCGCTGCAAACAACCCAGACCCCCAGAAAAGGAAAGTGCCCATGGGGCACATCAGGAGGGTGGAGGGACCATGGCAGTCGATACAGATCGACTATATAGGTCTCCTGCCCACCACCCAGGAAGGCTATAAATACTGCCTCGTCTTGGTCGACGTGTTTTCCAAATGGGTGGAAGCCTTCCCCTGTAAAACAGCTACCGCGCTGGGTACTGCAAAAATCTTGGTCCGGGAAGTGTTCTCGCGGTGGGGACTTCCCCGTTTTGTGGAGTCAGACCAAGGGAGCCATTTCACCGGCCAGGTGATGCAGAACACCCTCATGCTTTTGGGCATTGAAGGGAAGTGGCACGTAGCGCACAATCCCCAGTCATCCGGGATTGTTGAACGCATGAACCGGACCCTGAAGGAGAAATTGAGGAAAGAGACTATGAACTCGCCCCAAAAATGGGCGGAGGTTCTGCCTCTAGTCCTCATGGGGATCCGGGCCAGTCAGTCAAAAAGTACGGGGTATTCCCCGCACGAGGTGATGACTGGGAGGATCATGCGAACCCCCACCCATGTGCTAGCACCGGTGCTCACTGAGGGTCAGCTCCAAGAGGTAAGCAGGGAGAAGTTCGTCCAGACCCTCTTGGAGCACCTGAAGCAGGTTTATGAGCAGGCAGCTGGGAACATGGGAAGGCAGCATCAGGGCAATCGCCTGTTGCTGGAACCCCGCAAGAAGCAGGAGTGGGAAGTAGGAGACCAGATCATGGTCAGAAACTATGCCAGAGTAGGGAGTCTGGAACCACTGTATATGCGACCCTACAGCATTGTAGATAAGGCGAGTCCCATGGTATACGCCGTAAAGGTACCTCGGCGCACTAAGTGGTTCCACGTAAACCAGTGCAAACTGTATAAGCCGGGTGCACAAGGGCCAACCACAGGGGCCAAACCTGCGAGTGGGGACTTGCAGCCCCGGGTAGGACCGCAGGTCACGCAGGCTGGCAAAGCAGCTTGCATCAGGGGAGAGGACATCCTAGCAATATGTAGGATCCTTTATTGGGGTTGGGAGTCAGATGAGGAAGAGTTGGAGGAGCTCGACCAAGATAGTGACCCGAACGGAGAGGAGCTGGGATCGGAGGACGAAGGTTCGCCCCCGATTCAAGTAAAGGGAAGATAGGGACTGCGAGTGGAGGTCCACACAGGGTGGAAGCAGAAGCTGCAGGTCCCGAACTCAGGGGGGCGGAGCTAGGGGAGGCAGAGCCAGCGGCTGTGGTGGGACCACAGGACGTGGCGATGGAAGTCTCAGAACCCAGTCCGTCCGCCTTGGAAGCCTTGCCCTCGGGGGAGGTAGGGACTGCGAGTGAAGGGCCGCCTACTGGGCCAAGTAGGGCGGTGCCAGAGACTGCAGATCCCGAGTTCAGGGAGGCGGAGCCAGGGGAGGCGGAGCCAGCGGCTGTGGTGGGACCACAGGTCGCGACGGTGGAAGTCTCGAAACCCGGTCCGTCAGTCCTGGAGTTCTTGCCCCCGGTAGCCCCCCGCAGGTCAGGTCGGACACCCCAGCCCAGGAAGGTATGGTCAAGTCCCCAGAGTGTCCCAAGGCGTAGGTTCAAGGCTAAGGCAGCCCAGGGAGAGCCCAGTCACAGCGCAGCAGCAACAGGCTGCGGCAGATCAAAGGGAGGGGTCAGTGCCCTCCCACCGTTGGGAGAAGCCTGCGGCAGCTGTCGCAGATTTGAGTAGGCCGCCCTGGGAACGGGCGGCGCTGTACAGTTTATAAGATAAGTTAGAAGTTTTATAGTTTGTAAGTTTTGTAAGTTTTATTTTTTAATTTTAATTGTAAAAGATAAATGATGGGAGTTTAGAATAGGATTTAGTTAAAAGTCTATCCAGTGCACATGTCTTTTTACGTGAGGCGAGGTCAGGGGACCCGCTCACCCTTCACAAAAGCCAGAGACTCTTGGGAGGCTGGCTACATCATTTTATCTGATCACAGGAACCAAGGAAGGATGGAACGGATTCTGGTAGTGCTCGTGGCAATCGGATGCGGATTGGCCTATCGAGGCCGCACCAAGGATGTCGTGGTGTTTGGATGCTCCGGGGACACGGCCCCCATCGCGGTGGATGGCACCGGGAGGCAAGAGGCTGAGGAGACCGCCACTTATTTCCACAAGGGAAGGTGGCCAGGATGGCTGGGAATGAATTCAACTGAATATTCCAATACGTCGGGATTTGCCTACAAAGAGACTTCTTTGATGTGCCCCAAAGTGAGGATCATCGCACCCAGAGTCAGCGTCACAGTCGGCAAACGGATTTGTTTGACTTGTAATGGGAATGTCCCGTTGAGCTGATGGTGGTGGCTACGAAAGCTGAGCAGGAATATGAGGAATTCTTCGGTCGAGTGGGAGCGATTGGGAAATAATACCCATCGGACAATTACGGGGACTAACGGACAATTGAAAGTCTGTTGGGACAAATGGTGGGAACCGGATGAGGGAATCTATGTATGTATGTGGGGGTCGAAGCACGTTTGCCCCAAAGGCATCTCCATATTTTTCGTAAATCAGTGGCAGGATTATGGGAAAGGGATGAGGTGGGATGCTAGCACCAGGGGGTGCGGAGCCCCATACTCTCCGATCCCGGTAAACGCCACCGAACTCATTACGCGCCCACGCAAGGCCCCGCCCACGAGTCCGGTAGTTTTGGCCCAGGAAGAAGGGTGTCCTAAAACCAGTAAGGGACCCGGGAATGGTTTGGTACTGGTCCCTACAGATCAGATACTATTTCAGGGGGTACATTACGCGGTGGCCTCGGTGATTTTAAACCTCACCGAGGTGCGGTTGCCAAAGTGGTGCCCCAAAGAGACGGAACAATTATACCAGGTCCTGTTGACAAATATGTTTAGACAATTCTACGAGTTTGATTTTGCAGAGATTGACAAAACAAGCTTGTACACCACACCACATGAAGTTTTGGGCCAGGTGGGTAGACAAAGAAGGGGTGTTGTGAACGACATGTTCACCGCGTTCAATACAGGGACATCTGTGGTCAACACACTAGATAACGTGGAGTTGCAGACCCAGATTAATGGCTTAAAAACACAATTGAAGAATATCCTTACAGACGAAAATAAGGTGGTTGGGTCTGGGTTACATGAAGACCAGGCCATGACGCTCCACTTAAAAGAAATTATAGCTGAGCTGGAGAAACATGCGCGTACAGTAAATGCCCTGATCAGGGAAGATCGGAATGCGTCCGATCAGGCTGCGCAGAACGAGGTGTGCGTGCTTTACGGGGCGTGGTTACTGGGCGAGGGCCGCAGTAATTTGGAGGATTTAAAACAAGGTTTGGTCCCGTCCTGGATAAGTAACAAACACCTGCAGGCGCTCCACCCTTTTCAGAACGCATTAAGTCCGTGCCAGCTCAGGCTAGCTTCAGAAGCATACCCAGTCCCCGTGGACTGCGGACGGTCAAACCATACCATTATGGGTATAGTCTTACGTATGCCGGTTTTGGGCGACACAGCAAAGCCCGCCCCGGTGTATCGGTTAGAGAACATTGGTGTCATTCAGGGGGGAGCCCACATTCGCTACGCAGCGGTCCCACCTTACGTCATCCACTGGGAGCAAACGATGACAGGTACCAATCTCTCTGGTTGTCGTGGCCGGGGAGCACACATAATCCTGTGTCCCCAGCACTTGAATGCCTTTTTATCACCACAATGCGGGTTCAGAACGGCTGGCGCCAAGCCCATGAATTGCACCATGGAGGCAATGGCACAAGATCATGTGCCTCCGCAGGTAGCATACATAGGGGGTGGAACGTATTGCGTTACCACTGCAGCGCAACACTACCAGCATGGAAACCGTAGCCGGTGTCCGGTGAGTGACAGCAGTTTCTGTTTTAAACCCAGGGCTGAAGTTCAAGTGGCACAGCAGCGAATTGTCCCGATCCCTGAACCATCCACTGTTCATCTAACAGTAAAAGAGAATTTCACCGACTTGCAGCGATTCGTCGCGCATTTCGGATACCTCATTCCCCCTCTCCCTGAACACCTCACCAAACTTTTGAAAGCTGTTGCGGTTTCGCAGAAACATTTTTATACCCTTGAGCAAAAGACTGTCGAGATAGGGTCAGAGATAGAAACATAGAAACATAGAAGATAGGAGCAGGAGTAGGCCATTCGGCCCCTCGATCCTGCTCCACCATTCGATGAGATCATGGCTGATCATCTAAACTCAGTACCCTGTACCTGCCTTCTCCCCATATCCCTTGATACCTTTAGCTTTAAGAAATATATCTAACTCATCCTTGAATATATTTAATGACTTCGCCTCAACTACCTTCTGTGGTAGAGAATTCCACAGGTTCACCACTCTCTGGATGAAGAAATTCTTCCTAATTTCTGTCCTAAATGGTTTACCCGTTATCCGTAGATTATGACCCCTGGTTCTGGACTCTCCGACCATCGGGAACATTCTTCCTGCATCTAGTTTGTCCAGACCTGTCAGAATTTTATATGTTTCGATGAGATCCCCTCTCATTCTTCTATACTCCAGTGAGTATAAGCCCAATTGACCCAATCTCTCCTCATATGTCATTCCTGCCATCCCAGGTATCAGCCTTGTGAATCTTCGCTGAACTCCTTCCATGGCAAGAACATCCTTCCTCAGATAAGGCGACCAAAACTGCACACAGTACTCAAGGTGTGGTCTCACCAAGGCCCTGTACAACTGCAGCAGGACATCCCTGTTCCTATACTCAAACCCTTTCGCTATGAAGGCCAACATACCATTTGCCTTCTTCACCGCCTGCTGCACCTGCATGCTTACTTTCAGCGACTGGTGCACAAGGAAACCCAGGTCTCTTTGCACTTCCCCTTCTCCCAATCTATTGCCATTCAGATAATAGTCTGCCTTTCTGTTTTTGACACCAAAGTGGATAACCTCGCACTTATCCACGTTATATTGCATCTGCCACGCTTCTGCCCACTTACCCAACCTGTCCAGATCATCCTGGAGTTTCTCGCTATTCTCCTCGCTGCACACACTCCCACCCAGCTTTGTGTCATCTGCAAACTTGGAGATATTACATTTAATTCCCTTATCTAGATCATTAATGTATATTGTGAATAGCTGGGGTCCAAGGACCGATCCCTGCGGTACCCCTCTAGTCACTGCTTGCCACTCGGAAAAAGACCCATTAATTCCTACTCTCTGCTTTCTGTCCGCCAACCAGTTCTCTATCCAAGTCAATACCTTGCCCCCACTCCCATGTGCCTTAACTTTACCCGCTAATCTCTTATGCTAGACATAGTAATCCCACTGTGGTGGGATCTGTTTCACCAACATCGAAGTGCCTTCCTGGATTAGAATAGCCTCCCACATTTTAGTTGTATGCCAGGTCATAATTGTAGTGTACCTATTGGTCGTGCATTGCAAGAGGGGCAAGCGCCTCACAAAACAGGAAAACACAGGAGAGTGGCGAGAGCATTACGTGCGCGTGCACGAAGAAAGCGCCGCGTAAACGGCCAGAGTGGCGACACTCCAGTTTTCCATGTGTGTTTCGAAATTGTTTAATTGACTGTTATTTTTCTTAGAACCTGTAACTAAGTTTGGAACTCTGTATTTTATGAGTTGTTTTGATTATTTTTAATTTTGTGTTGTTGAATATGGTTGTTTGATTGTTTTGTTTTTCTTTTCCTTGAATAATAAAAAACATGCATATACAGGTGGTGCAAGCGGCATCGTCCTGTTGCACCTGGAAGCCATACACAGCGGTGTAAGTTAAAGGCAAATGCTGCCTACGGTTTTGTAAAATGTAATTTTTCCCTGGGAAATAAGGACGACACGGAGTACCTAGATAGTTTCAGTTAAGGGAGTATTTGGCTATGGAGAATCGAGATAATGTTGCTCACCACCACTTTTAATTGATACGATAAGCGGAGTTATTTGCATCAACAGGAGGGACTGTAGAATTCGCAAATTATCGCGATTTCGAAATAACGAGATAAAGACATACAGTTTCGTAAAAACAGCTTTATTTCAGCAAAATGCTGTCAGGTTCAAAAACGGACACAAGAAGCCTGTAAAATGGCCGCCGCGCCTCGCGGCAGAAGCTTCTAGACTTTTCAAGTAGGCAGACAAGATGGCGTTTCAATAAACATTTCAGCAAGATCGGACAGCACTCAGCATATTGATATAAGACAAGACACGATCATTTTGCATTTTTAACACCTAAGCAAGAAATATAAGTGCTGGAGTCGGTTTTCCATGCACAAACGAGGGCTATTGTACTGAGCAATCAAGGGCCCATCCAAAGACATTGATACGCAAATTCCCCGCGGCTCAACGATGAGAGAGCCGTTCGCGGGTACTCACAACAAGAATTCGGAGGCCCCCAAAACCCCTCCAGGGAGACTCCTAGCCGGTTCCACAATGGGAGAAACATTAACGGGTACTTAGACAGTTACAAGTATCACCGAAACCCATTAACGACAAGAACCACCCCATACAAGAAGTTTAAGCGCCAAAACATGACAAAAGATGAACATTAAGATTGGGCGGGAGATAAGGAATTACAGTACTATAACTGTAGTGAACAAACGTCCATCTCTCTCTTGACTCCTGGCTCTTATTCTCTTATTCGCTCGACTCTTATCCTCTCGACTCGCATGCCTGACGACTTTTGACTTGGGCTCTTGCTGCCCACCGAACTCTGGTTCCGCTGATCTTCCGGGAGTCAACCTCGTGGCTTGCCGCGAAGATCTGTGAAGAGCTGGACTGCGAAGGCCGGTAAGCGGGTGCACCATCCCGAGGGTCGGTAAACGGTGTAAGGACTCGAAGGCCCGACGAAACGAAACAAGACAAGAAGAAGAAGAAGATGACTACGCGTGCCACCACGGTCAGTAAACCCCAACCGCGCCCGAACTATGAAGACCACTACAGGTTATCACACGAATTCTACTGCCAACCGGTGTCGGGCACAGGAAGACTCTTCTTTGAGTTTTATCAGGAGTCCGAGGTCAACACAGATCTTCATGACAGCAGACGGTCCAGCCCGCTAGCCGGAGCAGAGCAAGTAAACAAGTGAGGTGCAGAGACCCCTGGTCCACACGTGGGCGGTCAGGTGCTGCAACGAAAGCATCCGAGCACCGTTTTAGAATTCTCC
This sequence comes from Squalus acanthias, assembly GCA_030390025.1. Lineage (NCBI taxonomy): Eukaryota > Metazoa > Chordata > Chondrichthyes > Squaliformes > Squalidae > Squalus > Squalus acanthias. The sequence goes on along the minus strand of CM059427.1, from coordinate 201,086 downwards.
GAGTTATCACGAGTGGTGAGCATGGTTCTCGATCCTACAGATCTAGATTAGGACAGGTATTGACAGGGGAGGGTTTTGTTTTAAGGATAATTATAATGTGTGTCCCCTTTTACGATGTGTCATGCGCTCCTCGTTTCCCTAAACCTAGTTTCGTAAATGTATGTAAGCTTGTACTGTCATTAATCTGTGCTTATGACATGTATTTCGCAATCTTGAACAATATGCAATGAAGATTTTCCATTTCGTACTATTCAACCGGGTCTACCTGAGTTTTCTCTGCATTACTGCTCTCGCACCTAAGTCCAGTGTCAGAACCGTAAGGGCGAGTGGGTCTAGTGCTACCAGGCTGGCTGGAGACCAGAACAGGCAACAAGACCTAACCCCGCACTAGCACCCAGGCTAAGCACAGAGCCACCCGAACTCCTTACATAATGCATGACTGGGAGAATGAGCAGAGGCCACGCAGAGCAGGACAAACTGCTGGAAGAAAGAAAAGAAAGACTTGCATTTATATAGCGCCTTTCACGACCACTGGACGTCTCAAAGCGCTTTACAGCCAATGAAGTACTTTTGAAGTGGAGTCACTGTTGTAATGTGGGAGGGAAGAGGAGGAGGAGAGGGGAGAAGGGCTCTCAGCAGGAGGCCATATCCGTCCAGGGTGTTCAAGGAGCAATTCTCCTACCTGAACCTCAGCAAGGAGCAATGTTTGAGACGTCTGCGCTTCACTAAGGACGTCCTCACTGAAATCTGCCACCTGTAGCAGCCACAACTCCAACCTCAGAGTAGGGCGAGGACCGCACTGCCAGTGTCTGTGAAGATAACCGTGGCGATGAACTTTTATGTGTTGGGCTCCTTCTAGTCTGGAGCTGGAGATATTTGCAACATATCGCAGTTTGCCATCCACTGTTTTGTAAGAGAGCTTATTGAGGCTCTGTATTCAAAGAGAGCTGACTACATTTCCTTCTCAAATAACAACAGAAAACGCTGGAAAAACTCAGCAGGCCAGGCAGCATCCGTGGAGAGAGAAAGAGAGTTAACGTTTCAGGTCGATGACCTTTCATCAGAACTGTCATTTCCTTCTCTCTGGCCAGAGGACAGCAGGCGGAGTGAGCATGCGGCTTCGCTAGGAGTGCAGACTTCCCCATGGTGCAGGGTGCCATTGACTGCATGCATGTCACTTTGTGGGCGCTGGATGTCAAATCTGTCATGTACTGCAACCAAAAGGGATTCCACTCCCTCAACGTCCAGCTGGTGTGCAACCATAGGCAGAAAATCATGCAGGTCAATGCCCGGTACCCTGGCAGCAGTCACAATGCCTTCATTCTGCGGCAGACCGCTGTGCCATCTGCATTTGAGCCACCACAGCAAACCAAAGATTGGCTACTGGGCAATAAGGGCTATTCGCTGACAACATGGCTCATGACTCTGGTGTGCAACCCATGCACACGTGCACAGTATGCATGCAATGAAAGCCTTGCTGCCACACGCAATGTGATAGAGCAGACCATTGGTCCGCTGCCTGGACTGCTCTGGAGGAGCCCTGCAGTACTCGGCAGAGCGGGTATCAAGATTCGAGGTGGTCTGCTGCATGCTGCACAACCTCACCATCATGCGGGGACAGCCCTTGCAGCTGAGGAGCAGGAGCATGAGGAGGAGGAAGAGGAGGAACAGGAGGAGGAGGAGGAAGAGAGGAGGCAATCTAGACAGCCCCTTTCTGACTGGGCTGTCCATGAAGCACTCATGCAAGTGCATTACTAGTAAACCCAATTCCCCATTCCCCAATAGTCCCACACCTTACCTTCCCTCTGTCACTGACCATCACAGCATCCACTTGGCCAGAATGCAAAAATAAAAGCCAGCATAAAATAAACATTCCAAACCAAATCTATAAATGAAAGCATGCCATATTGCATACAAACATAAGTTAATCACCCTTGTGCATTCCCTTACTGCTTGTCTTCTGTGTGCCTTTGCCTATCCTAGTGTTCCTACGCAGTGCTACCCCAGTGGCTGCAGCATGGGTGGTGGAAGGCTGCTAACTTTCAGTGGGGGAGACTGCAGATGGCTTTGGAGGATGACCTCGAGCATCTCTGGGCCTAGAAGGCCCGGCTTCAGACTGCACCATCTCGGCATGGGCGGCAGCAGTCTGGGCTGGCTGGCTGACAGGCAACAGCAAGGGCACAGTCGGAGTGGCAGGTGTGGGAGGACGATTGCTGTTATCCTAAGAGAGGACAGCAGGCTCATACTCCACGGAGCCACTGCCACTCCCCTGGGGCAGCGCCTCAGCAATCCTAGTAATCTGTTGGAGGACAGGTTGTTGGATTGCTGTGACACCCTGCAATCCCCTTTGAACACTGGTACCCGCAGCTATGATGGCAGCAGTATGAGTATGCGTGGCAGCAAGCTGACCTTGTATGACAGCAGTCTGAGCTTCCACTGCATCACCCAGACCTTGGTTGGCTGCAGCTTGTGCTGCAATGGAAGCTGAGACATCATCATCTGACACTGCATCATGGTTAGGTTGATTTGGCTATGATAAATTGACCCTTAGTGTTAGGGGAGGATTAAATATGTGGGGTTATGGGGATAGGATGGGATATGTTAGGGGGAATTAAATACGTGGGGTTACGGGGGTAGGGTGGGATATGTGTACTGTGGGGATTAAAGCAGGGACAGGGTACTGGATTTGAATGATCAGCCATGATCGTATTGAATGGTGGAGCAGGCTCGATGGGCCGAATGGCCTACTCCTGCTCCTAGATTCTATGTTTCTATGTTTCTTATCACGGTTGGGTCCGCAAGTGTGCTAATGGAGTTGGCCACCACTTCCATGCTGGAAAGGATGGGCTCCAAACTCTGCACAAAGCCCTGTGCCAAGTTGGTGCTGGGCTCCTCCCTGCTCCTTGACATTGCACGCAGGCTTTCTGGCAGGCTTCCCAATGCACCAAACATTTCATTGTGCATACCCACCAGCCTTCTTCTGTAGCCTGCCCCATCGAAGTGCTCATCTGAGTCCTCTGCAGCAGAACTCGTGTGCGATCTCACCCTTGGCAAACTGTCCCGTGTGCTACCCTTTCCCCCTGCCCTGGCTGCAGGCCACTGGTGCCCAGTGTCTCACCATATGCAGATCTTGCCTCTTTGCTATCCTCTGAATTACGTGCAGTGTTAGTATCATAGCTGGTGGCTGCGAGTATGAAATCGAGTGATGGTGTTTCTTCGTCATCACTGTCCTCTTGCTCTTCCACCTGTTGCTCTTCCACCACTGCTTGGCCAGGTTGTAGTTCTTGGGTATCTGAAAGGAGAAAGGCACAAGGGTAACGTTCTGGTGAGGGGAGGGGAGAAAGCAAGAGGTGCATGCTTACACCATTTGCAGCTTGTAAATGAGAGAGATTGTGGGATGAGGGAGAAGTGGGTTGTGAGAAGAAGGATTAGGTATGAGGACACCGTCATCTTCTCTGGTTTCAGCCCCGCCGCTGGCCACGGCCTGAGCAATGGCCATTCCATTGATAGCGAGCACATTCTCTTCCATGGGGGTTAGGACATGCAGGTGCACCTCTCCCCCATCGGCTAGTTCCTGCTGCCTCTGGTTGTGCGCCACCTTGTTCTGCAAGAGAGAGGGAAGTGTGCCAGTGAGTGCGGTGCAATCTGTTTGTGTGATGTGGCTGTCAAGGTTGAATAGCTGGCAGTGTGTGCAAGCTGTGAGATGTGGGTGTGAGACTTGCATCTCTGCCATGTATTATGAGGACAGGTTGGATAAACTTGGCTTGTACTCCCTCGAGTATAGGAGATTGAGGGGTGATCTGACTGAGGTGTTCAAAATATCATAACAATTTGATAGGGTAGAAGAAACTACTTCCTCTGGTGGGAGAATCAAGAAAAAGGGGACATAATCTTAAAATTAGAGCTAGGCCATTCAGCACAAATCAAGGAGCACTTTTTCATGCAAAGGGTAGAAGAAATTTGGAAATCTCTCCCCCAAAAGGCTGTGGATGCTGGGTCAATTGGTGCTATCAAGAATGAGATAGATAGATTTCTATTAGGTAAGGATATCAAGGGTTATGGAGCAAAGGCAGGAAAATGCAGTTGAGGTGTAGATCAGCCATGATGTAATTGAAAGATGGAGAAGGCCCAAGGGGCTGAATGGCCAACTCCTGTTCTCATGTTACTGTGGGCTAAATTTGATAGCTGCCAAAAACAGTCTCGGGGATCGCGATGCGCGATTAACCCACGCCCGTTCAATTTGATGCAGGCAGCATGCCAACTTTGTGCTGCCTGCTCATTTCCATGATTGCACACCTCAGCAGAGGGCCCAAAATCATGAGAGGTTAGCACCATTTAAAGCTAGCCTGCACCTCTTAAAGGGGAGGTGCATTGTGGCTGGAGCAGGTGGTGGAAGGCATACAACAGATTCTGACCTGGGAAACACTCAATAGTGGTACAACATGGGCGAGAGCAGGCTCAAAGTTTTTCCGACGCTGCACTGGAGGCCTTGGTGGAGGAGGTGGAAAGGAGAACAGATGTGCTGTATCCACAGGGGGCCAGGAGGCCCTCCAGACAAACGCTCAGAAGACAGTGGGAGCAGATAGCCGTGGTGGTTAATGCCAGGACTTAAGCCCCGTGGACCTGGATGCAGTGCTGCCAATAAATCAATGATGTCACATGTGTGGTCAAGGTCAGTGAATATATCTTCAAATGCCATATCACACCAACTGCACCACTAGCCTCAGCAACTGTACAAAGCACCACATCCCCATCACTCACCTACCAACAATCTCTAGCAATCAGGACTGATAATTCATAGCTTCACCTTTTACGTGCTGCCTGAGTTACTTGCAACGGCAGATTGTGCATCGTGATCCCCGTGGCCATTTTTGGCTTAATCGAATTTCACCCCCTAAGTGCTTTGCTGAAATTCTGTTCCAAAAGTTACACTTCATTTTGTGCATAATAGATCATGGGGGAAAAATTTGGTATCGCCCTGTTTGGGGCGCAATTATTGGCCGGGCGCAAAGTTTAGCGCCTGGTGCTAATTATCGCCTCCGACTGCAAACTTGGCTTCTATCGCCCCTCGAGGTGATTGGAGCGCTAAATCAGGCACTACACACCTCTCTTAAGGCGCTAACACCGAGGAGTGAGGCGCTAACTCAGAGCGCTGGCGAAGCTCATGTGATGTAAGTCAGCAATGGAACACAGACACATTGGCGCCGGCCAGTTCTTAAAGGGGAGGATCGATCTTGCTCTCCATCCACACCCTGCTCATTGCAGCCTTGAATCTCGGCCTGGACAGACCTGTACATCAAATCTGCTGGAAAGAACAATGGAGAGGCCCAGGGAAAGAGCTCAGAGTGCAGCCCCCAAAGTCTCTTCTAAATCGATGCAAGGAAGGTCAAATCAAAATGAACCTACAAAGTGCTGCTCAGTACCCAAAACTCCTTCACACAGCGTTGAATCTCTACAGAAGTCTCTCTCTCTCTCTCAGAATGCATGGTGCAAAAATGTCGCTGACAAAAAAAGGCAGGAAGCGCTCGCCTTTAAATAGCGCTCCCCCAGTCCCTTCCCGACTGCAAAACACTCCCCTCAACCTGTCGATGCTAGCGGCAGGCGGTAAGGCAGGGGGCGCTACTCAATATCTGGTCCAGGGCGCAACTGGGGCATTGCACGCTCGACTGACATCACGATCTGCGGGCGCAGGAGATCATGGTGGTAGTGTTTAGCGCTGCCGCAAAATGTCTGGTTAATTTCGCGAGCGGCGCAAACATCGCTGTGCCCGGGCGCTAGTTGCTTTGCGCCCCATTAGCGCCCTCTTAGGGCGCTAATGGGAGGCACAAAGCAACCAAATTTTTCCCCCCATGTTTCCTGCACCAATGTACATGACCTTGTTTATCAACGTTAAAATCCACCTGAACTGTTCCTTATTCAATCTGTCTAATTGGTCCAGATCCATTTGAATGCCATTAATCTCCTTGAAGCTCATCACCTGGCCAAATCCATGGTGTGATTAGCAAACCCTTTAAGAACCACCTGTAGACGTGGTTTTCCTGAATGTGCCCAGAGCCAGCTGTGTTTAGGTCAAATCAGTACTGCAGAAGGGACCTCAAACAGGTGAAGGCCCCTAATTTGAATATGCATAGGTCCTAACGCCTTGGACGCTTATTCTTTTGCCTACACCAATATGGTGGGCAGCACACTTATGGCTCTTAATAAGTGTGTGCTTCCAGCCCACCATACTGGAGGCTTAAGGGCTGGATTTTGATACTGGGGCAGGTTGGGGTCGTGTCATCCACTTTTCATGTTATCCACCCGACTGCAATTGGATGTGGGAGATTGATGCGATTTTCACTTAATTGGGCAATTGAGTTCCAGCATGTGGGAACCCATGACCCAATTCGTGTTTTCAGTCTGAAAGTCGCCTCTGATGATGTCATCATTGCTGCTGCATTGAAGGTCTGCAAAGACTGCCTGGCCTTTGTTGTGAGAGGACCTAGATGCAAAATGAGCAGCAGCAGCCTTAAGTCTGCTCCCAGATATTTTTGCACCACCACTCCCAGATATGTCTCCTCTTCATCCATCCATCCAGATATGTCTCCTCCTCATCCATCCATCCATCCAGATATTCCTCATCCATCCATCCATCCAGATATGTCTCCTCCTCATCCATCCAGATATGTCCAGCCAGCCAGCCAGCCATCCAAATGTGCTCCCACCAGGTTTCACATTCGTGGTTCAGAACAGGCGTGCTTCACGTAGAAAAAGGGTTAAAATCACAAAGGCCTTTCAAAATGGCATTATAGAGGCAATTTAGTGCTTGTTAAGGGCCTTAACAGCCTATCCCGCCTCTCAGAGGCGGGACGGAGTCGGGACCAGCAGACATGATTTAATGAAAATTGCGTGGAGGCGGGATGGAGGCGGGCTTGTGCCCGCCCGCCAGTTTTCGCAATTTTAACCCCCCACACACCTCCAAACCCACCTCCACGGGTCAATGAAAATCCAGCCCTGAGTGTCCGTTTAGTGTCTGAAAAATGGTGCTGTGCCATCAAATTCCTCAGCCAGTGTTCCTAAATTTAGTTCTGGTTTCAGGATTGGAGAGAAAATGATGGTAATTGATAATGGGTCAGATTTTGGTGTCAAAATGATGGTGAGGCGATTGGCAATCGCCGTTATTTATGTGTAAATGGTACACAACTTCAGGCAAGGAGCAGATATGTGGTTAAATGCCAATATCCAAAAGTTGCTGTCCGAGTTGCGCCGCTCCACCATTAGCTTCACAAGAAACAACATTTCTCTGTCTGCCTCACCATTGACATGCATTGAATATTGTGAAGTGGCTGCACTGCGACATAGAGATGAACTAAACTCACCACAGCAAATTAAGTCTTGTCATTACAAGGGTAAGTGCTCTTTTAATGATGTGATATTTGTTCATTACTGCCAATCAACCTTTCTGGCACTAAAAATTAACTATTACAAGTGTGGAGTCTCAGTCCTTCTGGCATTAATTGTTGTTGAAGATTTAAAAATGTCAAATTAAACATTTAATTTTTTTTTTACTTTTCTTTTCTGTCTCTTTTTTCTCTCTCTTAATCTAATCTTTCTTTTCCTCTCTTTACTTCCCTTTCTGTACCTGACTTGACAATTGAATTCACCCACTCTAATATATACTTCCTTCTCAGTCCTTCCACTGTTTATTTCTCAATCTTTCAATCTGATTGGTTAAGAAGATACACAACTGGGTGCCCTATTGACTCAGTCCTAGATGCCCCATTTCCCTCACTGCGCCGTTATCAGCGCGCAATTTCAGCAATTTAGGGGAGCTGATAGGTGCGGAGGCAAGTCTAACTAACGGCAATAAAAACAGAAAAAGCTGAAAACACTCAGCAGGTCAGGCAGCATCTGTGGAGAGAGAAACAGCGGTAACGTTCGGTCATCGACCCGAAACGTTAACTCTGTTTCTCTCCCTACAGATGCTGCCTGACCTGCTTAGTATTTCCAGCATTTTCTGTTTTTATTTCAGATTTCCAGCATCCGCGTTATTTTGCTTTTCTAACTAACAGCACATGCTGCTAGATGCCCCGCTGCAGCAAATTCTGGCCCATTAATATCCAAAGCTGACAACCAGGCAAAACTGACAATGATCCTTTATAAATAAATGCCAACTTTCATGTCGATAGGTGCGACATGACCTGATGTTGTCATTGAACCCATCCAGTCAGGATATTCTCCCCTGCTCAGAACATACTGGTATCCCATGTAATTGAGTCTCTCACCCACCAGTCACTCTCAACACAGATGGAGTTACAGCGGCTGAAGTAAGGGGACAGGTCAGCACAGTCAGTACTGCACTTGTAGTGCCGACCCTGGAAGTTCCTGTCCTCGTAAAAGATGATCTAAGGAAGATAATAAGCTTGATGTGTATACTTGCAAAATTATGGTTAAAATACTGTAATGCAATAACTACTTTTAAGAAAATGTTCCCTTGCCCCGAGTGCCCTGAATGATTCAGTGACTGTGACGTGGGTCAGTGGAGCTGGGCTGTTTGTTAGTTAAATCACTGTAGACCCTATGTAAGCAAAATTGCCATGACACATACTTCTCCCTCCAGGCCACACTGGTTGCTTCTTCCTGTCATCAACCACACCATGCAAAACTGCCTCATGCATCTTGAAAACCCTTAAACAGGGTGCGAATAATCCATTTCCACTCTTCTTACGGGAGAAGCTGGCACACACAAAGTCATAGGGCTCGATTTTGTCAATGGGGACGTGATGGAGGCGGGACTCCCACTTTTTGGGTTGCAGTCCTGCCTCCATTGATTTGTGGCCAACCCACACTACTTTCCCTTGATTGACCTTGTTAAGCCCGCTCAGCGGGCTCAGCAGGCCAATTAAGGGACACCTGAATACTGGTGACATCAGCGATTGACATTTCATCTGTCAAGAGCTCTTGACAGATGAAATATCAGTGTTTGACAGCTCTGTGAAGCTGTCAAACACTGACAATCTGTCTTCTAACTTGAGTCCTTCTTCTCAGACTCAGTTAGAGAGCTCTCCAGACCAGAAAGCAGAGGCTGCAGCTTTTGACAGTTCAGCGGCCATTCTGCTTTCTGTGCCGGTGAGCTGAGGGACTCCCAAGAACTGAAGGGCAGAAGCCTGGAGGAGAAAGTAAAGGTAAGTAAAACTTATTAAAACACTTTACACACACCAAACACACTTACCTCTGCACTCATGCACCCATCACTCACCTGTACACCGGACATCTCGACCCCTCCAAGCCTGCAGACCGACGGTCCGCCTCGCTAACTTGGCGTGGTTTGGAGCCGTCGGGCAGCCCACACTTCAGGGCTAAAAATAGGGATTAGCCAAAAAACTGCCTGTTAACTACCTGTTAACAGGGTTAGGGTTAGGGTTAACTACCTGTTAACAGGCAGTTAATTGGCACTAATCCCCTTGCTGCCTCGGGGAGGCGGCTCCCAGCACAGGTCGGGTACCCGCCTCCTGGGACATTGGCATGGAGGCGGGTTAGGGGCGGGATGGGTACGTGCCTCCCGAATCTGCAATTTCCCACCACTCCCGCCTCCAAACCCGCCTCCACGGGGCTTGGAAATTCGAGCCCACAGAGTCATAACGGCACAGAAGGAGGCCATTCAGCCCATCGAGTTCATGCCGGCTCTCTGTCGAGCAATCCAGTCAGTCCCATTCTCCCGCTCTATCCCCTTAGCCCTGCAAGTTTATTTCACTCAATTGCCTATCCAGTCTCTCCTTGAAAACATTGAGTGTCTCCGCTTCCACCACTTCCGTCAGCAGCGAATTTCAGGTCATCACCATTCGCCGCATAAAAAAGTTTTTCCTCACATCCGCCCTGTATCTCTTGCCCAAAACCTTAAATCTGTGCCTCCTAGTCCTTGTACCATCAGCCTTTCCCTGTCTAGCCTATCCAAACCCGTCATAATCTTGTACACCTCTATCAAATCACCCCTCAACCTCCTTTGCTCGAATGAAAACAAATCCAGCTTCTCCAACTTGTCCTTGTATCTAAGATCCCCCATCCCTGGAACCTTTCTGGTAAATCTCCTCCGCACCCTCTCAAGGGTCTTCACATTCTTGATGCAATACTCCAGTTCTGGCCTAACCAGCGCTTTATAAAGGTTCAGCATAACTTCTCTACTTTTGTACTCAATACCTCTATTTATGAAAATGAGAAGTCGCACAACACCAGGTTATAGTCCAACAGTTTTATTTGAAATTACGAGCTTTCGGAGCGCTGCTCCTTCGTCAGGTACAGTGAGGGAATACAAATCAGTTACAAAGCATATATAGACAGCGAACAATGTGTCTGCAGAGATACAATCCGTCAGGGAGGCATTACATCAAAGACACAGCAGAATACAGCTAAGACAATGAGGTGGGGTCACAGGGGGTCCAACGTGTCAAATGCTGCAGTCTGCAGTTAAGCTTTTTACCTTTTTTTTAAACTGGAAATCACATCTGTGAACAAGACAACGACGACTCTAGTCTGGACTCTAGTCTCGACTCAAGTCACGTCCTGTAGCGTGACATGAAACCGAGATCCCGGTTGAGGCCGTCCTCATGGGTGAGGAACTTGGCTATCAGTTTCTGCTCGATGATTTTGCGTTGTCGTGTGTCTCGAAGGCCACCTTGGAGAACGCTAACCCGCAGATCCGAGGCTGAATGTCCTTGACTGCTGAAATGTTCCCCAACTGGGAGGTAACAATCCTGCCTGGCAATTGTTGTGCGGTGTCCGTTCATACGTTGTCTCAGTGTCTGCATGGTCTCGCCGATGTACCATGCTGCGGTGCATTCTTTCCTGCAACGTATGAGGTAGACAATGTTGGCCGAGTCACATGAGTATGTACCATGTACCTGGTGGGTAGTGTCCTCACGTGTGATGATGGTATCTGTGTTGATGATCTGGCATGTATTGCAGAGGTTGCCGTGGCACGGTTGTGTGGTGTCGTGGTTGCTGTTCTTCTGACAGCTGGGTAATTTGCTGCGAACGATGGTACTTTTGAGGTTATGCGGCTGCTTGAAGGCGAGTAGTGGAGGCGTGGGGATGGCCTTAGCAAGGTGTTCGTCGTCATCGATGACATGTTGAAGGCTGCGAAGAACATGGCGTAGTTTCTCCGCTCCGGGGAAGTACTGGACGACGTAGGGTACTCTATTGGTTGTGTCCCTTTTCGCCTTCTGAGGAGGTCTATGCGATTTTTTGCTGTGGCCCGTCGGAACTGTCGATCGACGAGTCGAGCGTCATATCCCGTTCTTACGAGGGCGTCTTTCTGCGTCCGTAGGTGTCCATTGCGTTCCTCCTCGTCTGAGCAGATCCTGTGTATTCGCAGGGCTTGTCCATAGGGGATGCCTTCTTTAACGTGGTTAGGGTGGAAGCTGGAGAAGTGGAGCATCGTGAGATTGTCCGTGGGCTTGCGGTAGAGTGAAGTGCTGAGGTGTCCGTCTTTGCTGAAGATTCGTGTGTCCAAGAATGAAACCGATTCTGAGGAGTAGTCCATGGTGAGTTTGATGGTGGAATGGAACCTGTTGATGTTATCGTGTAGTCCTTTCAGTGAACGCGATGGACACCTACGGATGCTGAAAGACGCCCTCGTATGAATGGGATATGACGCTCGAGTCGTCGATCGACAGTTCCGATGGGCCACAGCGAAAAATCGCATAGACCTCCTCAGAAGGCGAACACGGGACACAACCAATAGAGTACCCTACGTTGTCCAGTACTTCCCCAGAGCGGAGAAACTACGCATGTTCTTCGCAGCCTTCAACATGTCATCGATGACGATGAACACCTTGCTAAGGCCATCCCCACGCCTCCACTACTCGCCTTCAAGCAGCCGCCTAACCTCAAAAGTACCATCGTTCGCAGCAAATTACCCAGCTGTCAGAAGAACAGCGACCACGACACCACACAACCCTGCCACGGCAACCTCTGCAAGACATGCCAGATCATCAACACAGATACCATCATCACACGTGAGGACACTACCCACCAGGTACATGGTACATACTCATGTGACTCGGCCAACATTGTCTACCTCATACGTTGCAGGAAAGAATGCACCGCAGCATGGTACATCGGCGAGACCATGCAGACACTGAGACAATGTATGAACGGACACCGCGCAACAATCGCCAGGCAGGATTGTTACCTCCCAGTTGGGGAACACTTCAGCAGTCAAGGACATTCAGCCTCAGATTTGCGGGTTAGCGTTCTCCAAGGCGGCCTTCGAGACACAGGACAACGCAAAATCATCGAGCAGAAACTGATAGCCAAGTTCAGCACCCATGAGGACGGCCTCAACCGGGATCTCGGTTTCATGTCACGCTACAGGACGTGACTAGAGTCGAGACTAGAGTGCAGACTAGAGTAGTCGTTGTCTTGTTCACAGATGTGATTTCCAGTTTTTTTAAAAAAAGGTAAAAAGCTTAACTGCAGACTGCAGCATTTGACACGTTGGACCCCCTGTGACCCCACCTCATTGTCTTAGCTGTATTCTGCTGTGTCTTTGATGTAATGCCTCCCTGACGGATTGTATCTCTGCAGACACATTGTTCTCTGTCTATATAGGCTTTGATGTGGAGATGCCGGCGTTGGACTGGGGTGGACAAAAATGAGAAGTCGCACAACACCAGGTTATAGTCCAACAGATTTATTTAATTTTACAAGCTTTCGGAACAGTTCGCTCCTTCGTCAGGTAAGTTAGCAGTGAGAGAATCTCCCAGAATTCACAATTTAAACACAGACAAAATATATTCAAATCTTTCCCTACATCAAAGAGCACAGACAAGACAATGAGATGTGTCCCAGGGGGTCCAACGTGTCAAACCACCTGCTGGCTGCATATCCTGTCAATCTGTGTAGGTTCTTGTGTTAGTCTTTTTAAAAAAAACAAAAAACCCCTGGGAAGACCGGCCATGATGTCAAGTCACGTTCTGTATCGTGACATGAACCCGATATCGCGATTGAGGCCATCCTCATGAGTGCGGAACTTGGCTATCAGTTTCTGCTCTATGATTTTGCGCTGTCGTGTATCTCGAAGGCCGCCTTGGAGAACGCTTACCCGCATATCCGAGGCTGAATGCCCCTGGCTGCTGAAGTGTTCCCCGACTGGGAGGCAACCCTCCTGCCTGGCGATTGTTGCGCGGTGTCCGTTCATACGTTGTCTCAGTGTCTGCATGGTCTCGCCGATGTACCATGCTCTGGAGCATCGTTTACTGCAACGTATCAGGTAGACAACGTTGGCCGAGTCACATGAGTATGTACCGTGTACCTGGTGGGTAGTGTCCTCACGTGTGATGATGGTATCTGTGTCCATGATTTGGCATGTCTTGCAGAGGTTGCCGTGGCAGGGTTGTGTGGTGTCTTGGTTGCTGTTCTCCTGAAAGATGGGTAATCTGCTGCGAACGATGGTACTTTTGAGGTTATGCGGCTGCTTGAAGGCGAGTAGTGGAGGCGTGGGGATGGCCTTAGCAAGGTGTTCGTCGTCATCGATGACATGTTGAAGGCTGCGAAGAACATGGCGTAGTTTTTCCGCTCCGGGGAAGTACTGGACGACGTAGGGTACTCTGTTGGTTGTGTCCCGTGTTCGTCTTCTGAGGAGGTCTATGCGGTTTTTCGCTGTGGCCCGTCGGAATGCAGCCAGCAGGTGGCTTGACACGTTGGACCCCCTGGGACACATCTCATTGTCTTGTCTGTGCTCTTTGATGTAGGGAAAGATTTGAATATATTTTGTCTGTGTTTAAATTGTGAATTCTGGGAGATTCTCTCACTGCTAACTTACCTGACGAAGGAGCGAACTGTTCCGAAAGCTTGTAAAATTAAATAAATCTGTTGGACTATAACCTGGTGTTGTGCGACTTCTCATATATAGGCTTTGTAACTGATTCGTATTCCCTCACTATACCTGACGAAGGAGCAGCGCTCCGAAAGCTCGTAATTTTAAATAAAACTGTTGGACTATAACCTGGTGTTGTGCGACTTCTCATTTTTGTCCACCCCAGTCCAACACCGGCATCTCCGCATCTATTTATGAAGCCCCAGATCCCATATGCTTTGTTAACCATTCTCTCAATATGTCCTGCCACCTTCAGGGACCTATGCACATGAACTCCGAGGCCCCTCTGTCCCTGCACACTCTTTAAAACTGTGCCTTTAAGTGTATATTGCCTCTCCCTGTTCCTTCTGCCAAAATGTATCACCTCACACTTCTCTGTATTAAATTCCATCTGCCGCTTGTCTGCCCATTCACTAGCTTTTCTATGTCCTGTTGCAGTCAATTGGTATCATCATCACTGTTTGCCACACCTCCAAGTTTGGTGTCATTGGCAAATTTAGAAATTCTACTCTGTATTCCAATATCCTGGTCATTTATATATATCAAAAAAGCAGTGGCCCCAGCACTGACCCTTGGGGAACACCACTGTCTACCATCCTCCAGTCTGAAAAACAGCCATTTGCCACAACTTGCTGTTTTCTGTCCTTAAGCCAATTCCTTATCCAAGCTGCCACTGACCCACCTATTCCATGAGCATCAATTTTGTTAACCAGCCTTCCATGTGGCACTTTGTCAAACGCCTACCGCAAATCCATGTAGACAGCATCCATTACATTCCCTTCATCAATCCTCTCTGTTACTTCATCAAAAAATTAAATTAGATTAGTCAAACACGATCTGCCTTTTACAAATCTGTGTTGGCTCTTCTTAATTAGCTTAGAAGTTTACACATCAGAAGGGAGACTACCAGAACAGGCGGAGGTCCCGCCACTCTACAGATACTGGCACCAATGGAATAGGCCACCATCGACATTATTGCCACGTAGCATCGGAGATAGCCAGGCTGAAAGCCAGGCACAGCAGAGCGTTTGGGCATCTTCTTTGCCTCTTCTCTTTCTACTTAAATCTCTCCATCACACACATAGTTGCACATCCAGCATGAACACCTGTCACTCATCTGCTACTGCTTACCCCTACCACTACGTGCTAACCATTGTCACTCTCCCCTAATTCTAGATATTGAGTTAGAGGGGTCTGCATTGGGCGACTCACTGAGCACAGCAGGTGCAGGTGGAAAGGCTGGCCCCAGGAAACAGCTCACTAGGTGTTCAGCTTGTTTCCTAACTCTGCTGAAGATGAAAGAGATGTTGAGCACGAAACTGGTCTTTGTCAGTAACTCTAAATAGCAAATCAGCAGCCATGGAAAAGAAGGTTGGCTGCGGTGTGAAATGGGCTGCCGATTCGTGATGAGCCTGTTTCATGCTACTGGCGAAGACCAATTGCATCCCCGCAGACTTTAGATGATTTTGGTGCACCAGCAAATGCTCAATGCTCAATGCATTGGGCTGACTGCCAGGGAGCTTCCAAAATAGCCCAGACAGTGTGAAGGGGTCTACTGTGGGTCTGTGGTATGTGGTCAACTTAATAGAGACTACAGCTGAGCCCTCCCTGCAGCAGTCTGTGACACCAATAATAGCATCTCTCAGGAATGCTCATTCTGGGGCCATACAGGCTCTGGACTCAACCATCTCCTCCGCCAGGTGCTGGCTGTCTCTAATTAACCTAGGTCTTTCTAAGTGAGTATTAATTATTATCCCATATAATGACCTCTAGAAGTTTGCCTACTGATGTTAGGTTGACTGGTCTATGGTTTCCTTTCCAACCAACATATGCACCAACCTAAATGGATGGAACAGTCAGGATAAGCATACTAAAGATGAACATCCTCCTCTCACTTCGTTTACCTATTCCAAGTGCCGCTGGTCAACATCACAGCCAATAATTCCAAGACCGCTTTTTACTATTGAGTTAAAGGGATAACTCTGTTAATTCAAGCCCCTTTGTGCTATTGAACTCTATCACTCATTTAGGTTGGAAAGGAACAAGAGATAAATTACAGACCAGTCAACCTAACATCAGTAGTTGGCAAACTTCAAGGGTTGCATCATCCAGACCCCTGAAGCAGTGGTAAAGCACATGAAGAGGCCAATGACTTGGTAGTTCAAAACATTGGAATAAAGTATAAAAGAATAAAGCAACCAGTACAATTGGACGTGTTATGAAAATCCAGTGAGAAATTAAACCGGTATCAGGAAATCCATTTTAATTCTGACAAGTGTAAGACATAAAAAAAACCTAACTTTATACTCTGCATAAGAATGGTTAAAAGTGAGAAGTCGCACAACACCAGGTTATAGTCCAACAGTTTTATTTTAAATCACAAGCTTTCGGAGCTGCTGCTCCTTCGTCAGGTGAAGTGAAGGAATACGAATCGGCAAAGCATATATAGACAGAGAACAATGCCTGTGCAGCTTACAATGTCAGACGACTACAGTTAATCTTTCTGACTGCCTTTTATCACACCTTGGCAGAGAGACAATCAGGTCAGTCAGGAAGGCATTATATCAAAGACATAGCAAAATACAACTAGGACAATGCTTGACATGTATGCTCAAGCTGTCAGGAGATGCATCAACGCCAGATTCATCAGCCGCACTCACAAGACCGTCCAGAATGTCACCCGAGCACAACGCAACGCCATCCACGCTCTCAAGACCAACCGCAACATCGTCATCAAACCAGCGGACAAAGGAGGAGCCATCGTCATACAGAACAGAATGGACTATTGCAAAGAAGCATACCGACAACTGGACAACCAGGAACACTACAGACAGTTACCCGCAGATCCGACCAAAGAACACACCCGCCAACTCAATAGACTGATCAAGACCTCCGATCCAGACCTTCAAAGCATCCTACGCGCTCCCATCCCACGTATTCCCCGCGTGGGAGACTTCTACTGCCTCCCAAAGATACACAAAGCCAACACACCCGGACGTCCTATCGTATCAGGCAACGGAACCCTGTGTGAGAACCACTCTGGATACGTCGAGGGCATCCTGAAACCCATCGTACAGGGAACCCCCAGCTTCTGTCGCGATACTACAGGCTTCTTACAGAAACTCAGCACCCATGGATCAGTTGAACCAGGAACACTCCTCGCCACGATGGACGTATCGGCACTCTACACCAGTATCCCCCACGATGACGGCATCGCTGCGACAGCCGCAGTACTCAACACCAACAACAGCCAATCTCCAGACGCCATCCTACAACTCATTCGCTTCATCCTTGACCACAATGTCTTCACCTTCGACAACCAGTTTTTTACCCAAACACACGGAACAGCCATGGGGACCAAATTCGCACGCCAATACGCCAACATCTTCATGCACAAGTTCGAGCAAGACTTCTTCGCTGCACAGGACCTCCAACCAACGCTGTACACCAGATACATCAACGACATTTTCTTCCTTTGGACCCACGGCGAAGGATCACTGAAAGGACAACAAGATAACATCAACAAGTTCCATCCCACCATCAAACTCACCATGGACTACTCCTCAGAATCGGTTTCATTCCTGGACACACGAATCTCCATCAAAGACGGACACCTCAGCACTTCACTCTACCGCAAGCCCACGGACAACCTCACGATGCTCCACTTCTCCAGCTTCCACCCCAACCACGTTAAAGAAGCCATCCCCTATGGACAAGACCTGTGAATACACAGGATCTGCTCAGACGAGGAGGAACGCGATGGACACCTACGGACGCTGAAAGACGCCCTCGTAAGAACGGGATATGACGCTCGACTCGTCGATCGACAGTTCCGACGGTCCACAGCGAAAAATCGCATAGACCTCCTCAGAAGGCGAACACGGGACACAACCAACGGGTACCCTACGTCGTCCAGTACTTCCCCGGAGCGGAGAAACTATGCCATGTTCTTCGCAGCCTTCAACATGTCATCGATGATGATGAACACCTCGCTAAGGCCATCCCCATGCCTCTACTACTCGCCTTCAAACAGCCGCCTAACCTCAAAAGTACCATCGTTCGCTGCAAATTACCCAGCTGTCAGAAGAACAGTGACCACGACACCACACAACCCTGCCACATCAACCTCTGCAAGACATGCCAGATCATCAACACAGATACCATCATCACACGTGAGGACAGTACCCACCAGGTACATGGTACATACTCATGTGACTCGGCCAATGTTGTCTACCTCATACGTTGCAGGAAAGGATGCACCGGAGCATGGTACATCGGCGAGACCATGCAGACACTGAGACAACGTATGAACGGACACCGCGCAACAATCGCCAGGCAGGATTGTTACCTCCCAGTCGGGGAACACTTCAGCAGTCAAGGACATTCAGCCTCGGATCTGCGGGTAAGCGTTCTCCAAGGCGGCCTTCGAGACACACGACAACGCAAAATCATCGAGCAGAAACTGATAGCCAAGTTCCGCACCCATGAGGACGTCCTCATCCGGGATCTTGGGTTCATGTCACGCTACATGACGTAGAGTCATCCAGACTCGAGTCATCGTTGGCTTGTTCACAGATGAGATTTCCAGTAAAAAAAGTAAAAAGTTTAAAGTTTATGGTGTTCCATACAGACTGCAGCATTTGACACATTAGACCCCCTGTGACCCCACCTTATTGTCTTAGTTGTATTTTGCTATGTCTTTGATATAATGCCATCCTGACTGACCTGATTGTCTCTCTGCCGAGGCGTGATAAAAGGCAATCAGAAAGATTAACTGTAGTCGTCTGACATTGTACGCTGCACAGGCATTGTTCTGTGTCTATATATGCTTTGCCGATTTGTATTCCTTCACTTCACCTGACGAAGGAGCAGCAGCTCCGAAAGCTTGTGATTTCAAATAAAACTGTTGGACTATAACCTGGTGTTGTGCGACTTCTCACTTTTGTCCACCCCAGTCCAACACCGGCATCTCCGCATCATAAGAATGGTTAGCACTCCATCTAGTGGATTGATTGGTGTTACGTACCTTTCATTCTGTTGAGAACACCACAGGGACAATATGGGCAGCAAAAAACCAAGGGGGAAAAATTGGGTTGGTTTGCACCTCTCGTTAGCGCCCCTGAGGGGCGCTAACAGGGTACAAATCCCCTAGCGCCCGGGCGCGGCACCGCTAACACCTCCCGTAAAATTCAGCGGGAGGTTAGCTGCGGCGCTAGCTGGTAGCGCTCTGTGGCGCTGCGCCGCTGGCGGTGACGTCATCGGCGTGTGCAGCGCCCCACTTACGCCCCCTGACCTATCACCGGACGATATGTCCGACAGGTGTTTTTGCAACGGCGGCGCGCTGCTTAAAGGGCAGGTGTCGGGCGGTCATTTTTATTTTGGCTGACTGCCAGCACCTGCCCCCTTTCCCTTTTTTATGCGGGGTGCCGACCGCAATCACTCAGCCCAGCACTCTTCTTGAGTGCCAGGCTGTTTTCACGGCACCCCGCTCCCTGGTGGTCCAGCAGGGCCCCGGTGCGCGCGGCGCTAGGCTCCTCCCCTTTAATCAGGGGAGGAAGCCTGCAATGACGCGGCGCTATGTGCCGCCTCGCATGGCGCGGTTGCACGTAGCGCCACAAACTTCAGTAGTAACTCCCCAAGAAGGAGGTGGAGCGCTTCAAGTAGTGCCCTACCTCCTGCTTGGGACGCTACTACTGAATTTATGGCGGAGGGGCGCTAACTTTTTCGGGGCGTTAAAATTAGCGCCCTGGCAACATTAGCGCCCCAAAATGGGTGCCACCCAATGGCCTCACAGCCGAACTCTATTCGGCCAAACCCTGGCCAGCTTTTCTTTGATACAATCTTTAGATGAGTGTTGGATGCAGCAGCATAAAGGAAAGCTTGTTGAGGCATACAAAATAGATTATAAACAAGCCAAACACTCAACAATGTGCATAACTAGTCAGCTTCCTAACAAAGGTTGAATGATAAGGAAGGAAAGTCCGAGTGAATGTAAAATGGTATAGATAACTAAGGCAAGGGGCGAGGGGCTGTAAGGAGGGTAGGAATGGTGTTTTATAATTGATGGGGTTCGTTTCATTGTATAGATAAAATAATGTATCACAAAAAATGTTGACAGCACCTGGCCACGACTTCTGGATTTATCTCGTCTTCGCCACAACTGTTTTCAACCTTGGTAGCGTTCTTTATGATGGACCTTGGCAAAAATTTTTTGAATCTGTAACCTATGTTTGAAATTGGTTGAAATACAAAATCTACATTTAAAACAGGCACACGTTATAATTTCTAGGTTATCTGTAGCATAATACACTGATCTACACACATTTTGGGGGATATCTAGATTTCAGCGCATCTTTCACTAATCTCACTGTCTAGTCACTGAACCTTAGGGAATTAATTTCATTTCAGTGCTTCTCTGCAATGCATTTTTATTGTTTGCTGTTCATCCGCGACTAAGTTAACAGCCCCTGGCTGTGGGTAGTTAACACCATAGTTTCCAGAAGTGTTTGCAACATGCTTGTAATGTCAGAGTTTCTATGAATGTTCATTTGCGAGAGATCTTCATATTCTGGTTAGTATTTATCTTTAAATAAATGACCACAGGAAATATGTTTTTTATTTTAAACCCTGAAACTTGTAATGAAAAATGAGATGATGTAGTATTTAAAGATCAATTTTTCACCCTGTTTTATTGTTGTTGTACAGTCGTAGCACTCTCGCCTCTGAGTCAGAAGGTTGTGGGTTCAAGTCCCACACCATGGACCTGAGTACAAAATCTAGGCTGACACTCCAGTGTAGTACTGAGGGAGTACTGCACTGTCAGAGGTGTCATCTTTCAGATGAGACGTTAAAACGAGAAGGACATAAATGATCCCACGGCATGATTTTGAGGAAGAGCAGGGGAATTCTCTCTGGTCAATATTTATCCCTTAATCAAGATCAATAAAACGGATTATTCGGTCACTATCACATTGCTGTTTGTGGGACCTTGCTGTGCACAAATTGGCTGCCGCGTTTCCTACATTACAACAGTGACTACACTTCAAAAGTACTTCATTGGCTGTAAAGTGCTTTGGGATGTCCTGAGACCATGAAAGGCGCTATATAAATGCAAGTCTTTCTTTGTTTTCTTTAAACCATTTGCCGTAACTTCTCTGTGACATGGAGAGGATGAAGACTGAGATACCTGCCTATAACCAAATTATCAGTAAATAACTGAAAGGTTCATTTTTTTTGGTATTAAGAACCTTAAGTACCAAGGTCCATAGTGAAAGGCATCACCAAGATTGGAAAGAATAAGGGGTAAAAATTGAGTCGCGCCCCATTTGGGGCGCTAACCTCGCCGGGGCGCGACTTTTAGCGCCCCGAAAAAATTAGCGGCCCCGCGCCGGAACTTCAGTGGTTGCGCCCCAAGAGGGAAGCGGGGCGCAACTGGAAGCAGCCCGCATCCCTCTTGGGGCGCTGCGAGTGAATATCCTGGCGCTACGTGCCGCAGCGCCACGCGCTGCGGCACGTCGCGCCGCGGTATTGCAGGCCTTCCTCCCCTTCTTAAAGGGGAGGGACCCTGCGCAGCGCGAACCGGGGCCCAGCTGGGCCCCCAGGGATCAGGAGTGCCGGCAAAAGAGCCCGGCACTCAAGAGAAGTGCCGGGCTCTTGGAGCGCAGCCGGCACTTCACGGTGGGGGGGCTTCACGGGGGCCGGGGGCAGGTGCTGGCAGGCGGCCAGCAACAAAAATGGCCGCCTGCCACCTCCGCTTTAAATATCGCCGCCCCGGCCGCACGTACGCCTCCCTGAACCCGTCGGACATAGCGTCTGGCGGTAAATCAGGGGGCGCGACTGAAGATCACGGCCGGGGCGCGAGCGGGGTGCTGCGCACGGCGATGACGTCATCGCCGGCGGCGCAGCGCCACAGGGCGCTACCGGCTGCCGCCGCCGCTAACCTCCCACTAAATTTTTCGGGAGGCGTGGGCGGCGCTGCGCCCGGGCGTTAGCTGCTTTACGCCCCATTAGCGCCCTCTTAAGGCGCTAACGGGAGGCGCAAGCAGCTGAATTTTTCCCCCTAAGGATCTGGGGTAAAGTGAGTCCTATCGGTGCAATGTTGCCAAACTTGGATTTTAAAAGCCTTTAGATTGTAGGAAGAAGAAAACAATAGAAATACAAAAAAGTAACAGTTGACAACAACAAAAGAAACAAAACAGAGCAAGGCAGAAAACATTTTCAGAAAGCAAATCATGTTGAAAACCAAGTGAGAGGAATGTGAAACAAATAGCAACCATTTTCAAAAACGTTTTCTCCCAAAAATGGGTTTTATATCTATTTGATTCTTAAAAATGAAAATGTCAGATGGATTGCCAGAATTAAAGGTGATAGGATGGGTAAAAGATCTAATTTTGAAAAGCATTCCTTCAGGCAGTTTAAAGAGAAGTACAACCTCTCGGTAAATCAGCAGTACCAGCTCCTGCATGCAGTGGTTCTGGGCAATTCAGCAGCACAAGTACTAGCTTCCATAATATTGAAAGTAGACAGGCTACTTTTGACAATGCAACACGGCAGATTGCTCAGACCTATAACCTGAGAAACCATGCTTGTAGGTGGATCAGGGGATTGTGATGGGAAAACACACAGTTTGAGTGGATGTTAGGTTGTCTTTGGGAATTCATAGGCTTTGAATTAATGTCACAGCGTATTCACAATGTGAAAGACATAGTTGGAAATCCTTAGTAAAATTATGCAATGTGCTTCTCTACTTGAAATGCAAATTCTCAATGACTTAAGACAAATAAGGTATTATTTTAGTTTCTAATTTTTCACATGTTGGTTATTTTAAAATCTCCTTGACAAATAATAAAGGTTTAGCTTAGCACAAGTTTGATTTAGTTTCTTCATCAGTTAATATTGTTTGCTGGTTTGCATTAGTTTCATATGTTTTAGTAGTGTTTTTGTTTCTATCCTTTTTCACACCTATGTGCTTTAAATAGACCTGTTAGTTTGTGCCTTTAAACTTCATATTGTAACATTCAATTTTTCAGCTTGTAAAATATGCTCAAACATAAATATGTCAGTAAAAAAGACGCAGAATTCAAACATGCTGCTTCTCAAACTTTATTTGATTTTAAAAGACAATCCTATGGGGAAAGAAAGGCCGCAGACTGTGAGCTTCTAGAACTCCGTAACGCGACGGCAGGACCCCACAGTGGGAAAGCTCGCACCCCAGTCGCTGTAGCGCCTGTATTCTCCTCTCTCAAGCAGGTACTGTCTCCCTCTGTAGTTAGGATGCTCGTAGAAGACCCAGGCACCTTCCAGCACTTGGCATGATTGGAGTTCACGGTACGGAAAACGGTCATGGATAGATGGGCAATCATCAGTGAATTCCATCATCTGTCCACCAAAGTCTGCCCTTTCATAGATTCTAATTTTGTATAAACCACCAGCGGCCTGCGATATTAAAATGGAATAAATGATAATTAGTAATTTGCTAATATTATAAAGAGTTGAATACCTGTTACATAGCTTCTGAGTAACACAACTGAAATATAATAGGTACTCTTTGTCTGAAAGCATTTGTATGGGCTAGATTTTGACTTTGTGCGATAGTGTAAAATGGGTGATAGTGAATCGGCAGCTCGTTTTACATCTCTATTGATTTTCTATTGACTTCAATGCAAATAAAAATCGGGAGAGACGTAAAACAGACTGCCGACTCGCTATCACCCATTTTACATTATCGCAAAACATCAAGATCTACCACTATGTGTTTCATTACATTGGATACCTTATTTTGTGTTCTGGCTATAGAAAATAGCATAGATTTATTATTTATTTTGCAGTCTAGTCCTCAACAGATACTCTTAAAAATATGAAATGTAACTGAATAAAATCTCTCTCATGGTTCAAATGTTAGTGAGTCCTCATATTAAAATGATGGTCGAATGTAATAAAAACTCATTGGGGGTCATTTTGACTTTGTGCGATAGTGTAAAACACATAATAGTGAATCAACAGCCTGTTTTACACCTCTCCTGATTTTTATTAACTTCAATGGAAATACAAATCAGGAGAGATGTAAAACAGGCCGGCGACATGCTATCAGCCATTTTACAGATCGCACAAAATCTACCTCCATTGTGCTTTTTTGAGTAGAAAAAAGTAAGCACAAAGTTAATAACTTGCTAAGATAATTGCTTCTGTGCTTTCTTTTATATAACTCACTGCAAAATGTTAACTTCTAGAAATCAGCTGTTAATTTGAAAAGGACAGGAAGAAGTATAGCGGGGAAGTTCACAAATAAGTAACAGAACAGTACAGCTTTCCAATTTCCACCAGGCATCACACAATTTGGCAAGTAAGTGGATAAACTGTAAGATTAGTACTTAGTAAGAGACCGCCATAAATTATGAGCCAATAACGAGCGTTCTTCATTTAGAAAAACAGCCAGGAAAGTTAGAACAGATTTCTTTTCAGATAAAGAGTTATTAGAACACGGAATCCTTCACCACAAGTGGCTGTTGCAGCAGAGATTCTAACATTATTTAACTGAATTAGAAAAGTATTGGAAACGAAAGAATATAAAAGGATATGGGGAAAGGGCAGGGAAATGGAATTGGAGCAGACAGTTCTAATTAAAGAATTAGCAGTAGTACAGGCACCAGAGCAAAATACTAGATATCTCGCAATGATTAGATAGCAACAATGTTTAGCTCATGCCATATACTAAATAAAGGACTGAGCATTTTAATACTGTCATTAGAAGCTATTATTTAACAATATCTTTGCAATCACTCCCATGACATCTGAAATTACAAAGAATCGAATTTGTTGACGTTTATATTGGGGTTTTATTCTGATTTTGGTCGGTTTTCTATGTTATCAGAAGCTGTCACTGTGGGTCCCAGCTGTCAGTACTTTAGTTCCCTGTTCTCAAAGGGTGATCATGTTCAAGTAAGAAGATTTAAGGCTTTTATTTTGACTGTTTTGTCCGTGTTTTATTTAGATTTATTTTAGTTGCTGTTCAGTGAATCTTTGTGCTAATCACGTTGAATGTAATCAGCGCTGGGAAATTAAAATGCTCCTGCTTTTGCTGCACAGGGTCAGTAACAAGCGATCCAAAGTCAGATATCGCATGGAGTGGATGTACAGCAGAGCTCCCACCACGATGCCCCAACACTGTCGTAGAGCCGATGTTGGAAAGACATTCCTTTTTACACCAAGCATGAATTTCTCCACTCGGCTGTTCACTTGGGCTTTCTCAAAGAGACTGGCATTTAATAGTCAAGTTCTGCCAGATTGGGTCAGAGAAAGGGAAGCATTACTTGGGTTTAGATCCAAGCTATACCCAAGCTGCAAGTGCTGATGGTGACACAGTATGCCCAAAGTGGAAGACTAACACTGACATTCCTTACCTCAATGAGTACAAAATTCAATAAAAATATATTTTTTAAATTACATAGAATTACATAGAATACAGGAACAGGCCACTTAGCCCAACTGGTCCATACTGGTGTTTATGCTCCATACGAGCCTCCTCCCACCCTTTTCGTCAAACCCTATCAGCATAATCTTCTATTCCTTTTTCTCCTTATGTACTTATCTAGCTTCCCCTTAAATTCATCTATGCTAGTCACCTCAACTATTACCTGCGGCAGCGAGTTCCACATTCTAATCACTGTCTGGGAAGTTTAAGCATTAAGCATTACTGGATATAAACCCATTTAATATAGTATTGTTTAATCAATTATAATCTTATTAATGCACATAAGGGGCCTGAGTTTAAATAGAACATTTAAAACTTCAGTGAGTGACCTCCTGAAAAATGTGGTTGCTATTCTTTTACTGAAGCTGGTACTTACATGGCGAATCAGACGGCATGATTTAATGCTGTCATTGTATCCATTCCAGTGCTGATAGTCTGGATATTCCCCCCTGGTCAAAATGTATTGATATCCACCATAACTTGGTTTCTCGTAAAGCACCCAGCTGCCACTCTCCACTCGGATAGAGTTACATCGGCTAAAGAACGAGTGCAGATCTGAACAGTCAGTGCTGCACTCATAGCACTGGCCCTGGAAGTTCTTGTCCTCGTAGAAGATGATCTGCAGTGAGGAGAGGAAGGTTAGTTTGATACAATCTGAAGGATGAGTAAAAGTCTAATAAAAACCTAATAACTGCTATAACTGTCTTACCTTTCCCATTTTGGAATTTCACCCAAAGGACTGCTTTGATGGACATGACACTAGGATGTGAGATGTGAGGTTTATATATCTAACCAGATCATGCACTGTAATCTAATGCTTTGTTATTTTAATGACCCATATTTGCATATCAGCAAAATGTAGGCGCGATATCCTTTGTTCACAAAATGATAGTTCAGTATTAAAGAAGAGCTGTTCTCTGTCAATTTGGTTTCTGACTAAATGCTTGTGTAGCTTAAAGTGTGAATAAATGTTTAGTGCACAGAACTTTTCATTTTAGTGAAAAGTTTCTTAATATATTTTGTTGTATGCAGCATTAATACACAACGGCTGTGATTTATGTCAGGAAATACTTGAATGCAACAGAATAAATTGTTCCCTTCTAGTATGCCATTCAGTAAGTTACTCTCAGTTTGAAATGTCCTTGACGATAAGAATACATTTAGAATTCTGCCAGAAAACCTGGACTATGCACACTCCAGACAGAACCATTAGCTTCCATAAATCAACAAGCAGACAAGATGTCTGGCAAATCTCCCACAGTACGGTCACTTTAACATGGTTTCAATTGTTTGGTCAAATCTCCCACAGTATGGTCACTTTAACATAGTTTCCATTGTTTGGTCAAATCTCCCACAGTATGGTCACTTTAACATAGTTTCCATTGTTTGGTCAAATCTCCCACAGTATGGTCACTTTAACATGGTTTCCATTGTTTCTTCTGAATATACTCAAGCTACAAAAATGTTAAAGAGCTGAATTTTAAGATGGATAGTGCTGAGTAGGGGATACCAATAATTTGCTCTTTAAATTCTGTAACACTTAGTTATTCCTTAGCAAAACAAACTGAGCCATCAGGAGAACCAAACTGTTGTATCCTGTTCCACAACACATTGTAACTCCAGTACACTTAATGAGTTAATAACGGAGCAGCTTTGAATGTGCTATACACTGACAAATACCCTCTTCAGGTGGTTTGCCCCTTCTCTCCATACCTGTAAAAATAAGCTGAAAAGGTATTGCTGTTCCCAACAAAAACCTTTGACAAAGCTGATGAAAAGTCACAATTGATGTTCATTGTATAGAATATATACTCAGCTTCATGAGGGACCTGTTTTTAAATTCTCTCTTGAACTGGTGAAACAAACAAGGGGTCCAAAGCAGCGGTGGACCCCCTGTACAACTTTAATCTTGTTGATCCTGCCATTTTACTGTGTGTGCCTTCAGTTGCCTCCCATTACCATAAGGGTACAGGTGTCAATGTAGCTTGAAAATCTTAGCACATTTTCCTTGTGCCAAGGGATAGAATGAGTTTCAACATAGGGAAGGCCATGAGCACTGTGGGTGCTGTTTAAATATGACTTTACCAGCGTTATTAGATGGCAGGAGGGAATCCAATGCTGAGCAGAAAATTCTCCCCCCAGAAGTTATGGCAAATGTTCCACCCACAGTATCCATTAATGGGCTCTTCAAGAAATTTAGGTCAATGTTGGGATGGGCTCTCATGACCCAATGAAGAGGGCCTGAAGACAAAGTCAAAGTGGAAAAATTCGGTACCTTAGCGCCTCCCGTTAGCGCCAGCAAATCGCGGTAATGGGTTGCTAGAGCATTATCGCTGGGGCGAGGTGAATCCAATGCCACACACCAAATCCGCTCCCCCCCGCAGCGCCACCACTAACAGTTATCACCGGGAGCCTCAACGCCAGGTGGATCATGATGTCAGTGGGTGTGCAACACTCATTGAGCGCCCGATCTGCAAAATTGATTGTCGCTACCTACCTTAGCGCCTGGAGGAAACAGCAATAGGGAAAGCTGGCATGAAGCAACAGGAAGCCGGCTCCAGGGACGATATTTAAAGGGATCATCAATAATGAGTCGCAGCTATAGGTTAGTGGAGTTTCAGTGCTTTCTTGTCAGTTTCACATAACGCAACCATCTCATCCCGTAATTTCAACATTATTTAGTATGAGGAGTGTTGTGGCAACTAAAAAGTAACAACATTTATTCTTAAAAAATTAAACTGCTACACTTGATTACATTAATTGGCGCTGTACTGGTAGTCAACCTCATCCTCCAGGATCTACGGTGGAGGGAGCAGAGGCAGTGAGAAAGACTGGAACGTGTACCCAGAGGGAGGAGGAGGGCCATCAGGGCTCTCAACAGGAGGCCTTACTCTCCGAGGGTAAACTGAATTAATAAATTTATCAAAAATTAGTTAACACATATTTACAACAAAAATATTAACTATTCACCCTTGTGCAATCCCTTAGTACCTGTCGTTACTGTACCTTTGCCTACTCTAGTGCTCCTATGAAGTGTTGGCCCAGTGGCTGCAGCAGGGCTGGTGGAAGGCTGCTGAGTGTCCGTGTGGGAGACTTCAGATGGCCTTGCAGGATGCCCTCGACCAGCTCTGGGCCTGGAAGGCTCGGCTGTAGACTACACCACCTCAACATGGGCAGCAGCCGTCTGGGCTGGCTGGATGATAGGCAGCGACAAGGGCAATGGTGGAGTGCTAGTTGTGGGAGCTGGAATGCTGTCATCCTGAGAGAGGGCAGTAGTTTCCTGCTCCACTGACCCACTCCCACTCCCCCGGGGCAGCACCTCAGCATCCCTAGCAACCTGTTGGAGCACAGATTGCTGGCTTGCTGCGACACCGTGAAAGCCTCGGTCGATGGTGGTAGATCCAGCCACGATGGCAGCAGTCAGAGCTTGCGTGGCATCAAGCAGAGACTGCATGAGTGCAGCCTGAGATTGGATGTCTGTATTACAGCACTAAGATGTTGCGTCGCTTCCGCTTGTGCTGCAATGGAAGCTGCCAGATCGCCCATCACACGTGGCATCAGGTCTGGGTCACCATGGTCTCTGGGAGTCTACCATCCTTTCCAGACTGGAAATGATGGGCTCTATGGTGTGCGCAGAGCCTTGTGCAATGTTGGAGGTGGACTCCTCATGCTCCTTGCCATTGCACCTATCATCTCAGTGTGCATGCCCATCACCCTTCTTCTAAACGCCTCCCCAATGAGGTCCTCATCTGAGTCCTGTGCAGCAGAACTCGTGCACAAACTCGCCCTCCGGGGAGCTGGCCACTGAGCTACCCTTTCCCCCTGGCCTGGCTGCAGCCCACTCGTTCCCGGTGCATCACCCTCTGCGGATCCCGCTACTATACTAGCCTCTAAAGAACACGTAGTGCCAGTATCTGAGCTGGTGCCTGCAGGTGAGGCATGCAGTGACGCGGTGTCTTCTTCCTCCTCCTCTTCTTCCGCCTTGCTCTCTGTGGTACCCTCAGGGACAGGCTGCTCAGCTGCTTGCTCATTATCTGAAAGCATAAAGGCACAAGAGTTGGTTTAAGTTGAGGGGAGTGGGGCAGGAAGGGAGAAATGCATGCATACAGCATGATTAGCTGGAAAGTGCGAAAGGCTTGTGGGGTGAGGGGGAAGAGGGATGTGAGAAGAAGGAGTAGGGATGAATATTCCATTGTTGTCCCCAAGGGAGTCAACGTCACCGGTGGCCATGGTGCCCACCACCTGGTGCCCAATAATCTGCAGCACTCTATTTTCCAGCACAGACAGTGGTTGGGTGTCGGCTTGTCCCCCACCTGTGTGCTCCTGCTCCCTCCTGTTGTGAGCCACCTTGGCCTACAAGAGAATGGAAAGTGTGTGAGTGAGTGTGGAGCAATGTGTTCGGGTGATGTGCCTGCCATATTTGAATAGCTTTCATTGTGTGCAAGGTGTGAGATGTGGGTGTGAGTGTTGGTCGGTAGAGATTATTGGTGGGTGAGTGCTGGGGGTGTAGTGCTTTGGGCAGTGTGTGAAGACTGTGGTTCAGATGGTGGTGTGTAGCATTTGTTGAAGCATTCACTCACCCTGACCACCCGAGTGAGATCATTAAATTTCTTCCAGCACTGTGTGGGTGTCCTGGGGACCACAGTGCTGCCCGAGATGTGCTGTGCTAATTCGCTCCACATGGTGCGGAAGACTTGCGGTGAGGGCCTCCTGCCACTTGCCGGGTAGAGCACCACCCTCTGTCTCTCCACAGCGAACACCAATGCCTCCAATGCTTGATCGCAGATTCTGCGGGCTCTCTCCCTGGGACATGGATCTGCCATGAGTACAGCTGCTTCAGTCCTCCGGCTCCTTCTCCTTGACCTGCTGCTGCTTTCTGAGGCAGCTGCACAGCCAGCAATGCTGAGAATGAGATCTTACAGCATCAATGAACCTCCTCTTTTAGGGATGAAAAACGCCTGTTCCAATCATGACTTGCGATTAGACTGCACCTGATATTAGTCCACCCTTTGAGTGTAACACCAATGAGCTTGGGTTTAAATACTTGAATTAGCACTCCAATCATTTCTTTGAGCCGCAAGCCCGAATTTTGCATGCAGTCTAAAGCATTAGCGCCTGGTGCTAATTCTCCAACTTTTCTAATTTTACCGCCCATTCCTGGGCTATAATGAATTTCTAGCTCAAAGTGTCTTAAATTTTGGTTTGGATAAAGGTGCAACTGGGGCAGATCTCCTGTCAAAGGACTGGAAAGTTTGATGAAGCAAGGTTGCCCATGGATTCTACCCCCCTGCATGTTTTTAACTCCAGCCATTTTCCTTTGGGGGTGGGGGAACCATGGCAGATCATATGCGCTGTTATACGTCATGCCCGTTTTGCGCTACCCCCAAGGCAAATTTCTACTCTAAAGTCTTTTATGACTTTGCCTCTATTATCCACACAATGTTGGAGCTACTTGGATTGCACAAAGGGGAGAAACCCACCTTATACTCACGCCAATATTTTCACTAACATTAGCAAACAGGAAAATATATCGCAAAAAGGTCAGTAGACTGTCATACATGATTTTTCTCTCCCTTTAAACGGATCTTTTTAAACATCAAAAATTTATAGGTAGAACTTGAATCATGAAAATGTCCACCTTTCCTTTGTTTTCACATTTAGCCGGAGTACACCCACATTGGTAATTAAAGTGGCTGCACCAGCTCTGGGTGAATGTGCTATAAAAGACTAAAGTACCAAACCTTGTGCAGAGACCCCTGTCTTGAGAATGAATACTGGCAGAGAAAGGAGGAAACGTGAAAAAGGCACAATGCTGTTGATTTTCTGGTTAAGCTTTTCATGCTAATTTGTTAATTGAAAATTGCTGATTTGTGTTTCATTTTGGAATCGAAATTAATGTCAGTCTAATGTTAAATAAATATAAAATGTCCTTATGATTTTGGCAAATATACAGAATTGCTGTTAGCGTATTATACCCGTCCAACTTTGAAAAGCTGACCTTGTCATCTATACACGTAACTGTGTCGAGTTTTAGCTGATTATAAGTTCAATTAGAAATTGAATAAGTGCATCTAGATAATTTATTCAGTCTGTGAACTAAACTCTGTTTGTCAGCAATCCATGATTGTGCTCCTATGCTGATGTACAAAGCGTATGCTTAATGCATGAAGAGTTTGGCAAACATTCCAGCTGCGGCCAGCAACATTTAATTCTGCTTTGTTCTGCTTTTGTGAATTCACCATTGTGAAATCAATATAAAGACTGATGGTGAATAATGTTACGACTTTATTCCAGACTATGACAAAACCAACAACAGTGCTCCAGTACTTTCATTCTCTTTTACGCTTTTCGTACTTTCGTACCAGCTGAAAGTCATACAATTTAAATACATGTATCGACAGATATGTTTTTTTATCATGAAATGGTACGAATTAGGAAGAATATCTAACTATAAAATCATTTAAGATGAAGAGAACTGAAAATGGAAAGCTTATTTTTGGTCATTTTTGTCATTTTTGGAACCAAGTGCACTCCAGTAGCACATGCATTCATTAACCAATTAAGATGCGTTTCTCAGTATTCCGACTATACGCGATGGTCGGTGAGTCTCATGTTTTCCTGTTAGTGAATGTTAGAGCTTTACTAGTGGGAATATCTGAAGCTTTAGTAAAAAAAATCACAGCAACCTCAGACCAAAGGGCCCTAACCAGTTCTTTAAGGTGTACCTATACTTGACTTAGCTTAGACCTGATAATTCATAAAAAACAATTGAACGCAATGAGGTTTCGATTTATGGCATATTTAGCACTATCCATTTAAGTGAACTTTATGAAAGAAAGAAGGAAGAAAGAAATAACCTGCATTTATATAGCGCCTATATGATCTCAGGACGTCCCAAAGAGTTTTACAGCCAATTAAGTACTTTTTGAAGTGTAGGGCGATTTTCTCACTGGAGGCGGGTTTTGGTTTGGGTGGGTTTGAAACCCGTCTCCACTGATAGTTTTAAAAAATTTGCGATTTTTCCATGATTGGCTACTTGAATTCAGAGGTGTGGGATGCCCTTGGTCAATTAGTGTTTTGGGACTGAAACTCGCCTCTACTGACATCACTTTTCCAGTCTGATTTTATGGCTTCTTGCTCCCTTGGCTCATTCCACAGGATTTCTGCCTATGCTGCACCACCTGCAACATATTCTGAGAAACCACTATATCCAATTCCAAGGCAAGGGCCTCTCCGAGGTTCTCGGATGAGGCGCTGCAAATGTTGTTTGAGGGGGTGACAGCTAGCAGGGAGGTGCTCTTCCACTCATCTGGGAGGAAAATTCCTCCCAAAGAAACCAAGGCTGTGTGAGTACAGGTGGCAAGGGATATAACCGCCAGATCTGTGTGCAGATTGGGAGAATGTTTCTGTGTTTTGATGAAATGCCATCCCTGTTGGAAAGCATTAAAATGATTTGTTGCCAAAATGTTGGCGTTATGGCATCTGTTCTTTCGCCTTAGGCAGCTCCACATTGCGGGCTCCGCCACACTTGCGTTGTCAGGTTGGTGGCCTGAGTGAAAGGAGGCCAGAGAGTCATGTCCATTGTCAATGATGTCTTAGGATGGCCATGATAAGTTCATCCCGGGCAGCCATGTGCTCGCGTGCTGCCACTGCTGCTGGTTGATACACTGGCACTCTGACCTCCTCCTGGTCCTCCTCCGCCTCCTGCTCCAGACCCTCCTCCTCTTCATCTGAGGAGGCCTGGAACTGAGCCACTTGCTCATCAGGAAGCTGCAAGCCACGACGCTGTGCGATGTTGTGCAATGCACAGTAGACCACGACCATTCTGGAGACCCGGTATGGTGTATACTGCAGGGCTCCACCTGATCGGAAGCGCATCTTCAACAACCCAATGGTTTGCTCGATGATGGACCTGGTCAAAGTGTGGCTGGCGTTGTAGCGCTCTTCAGCCTCGTTAGCTGGCCTCCTGATCGGCGTCATTAGCCACTTCTTCAGGGGGTAGCCTTTGTCACCAAGGAGCCATCCGTTAAGTTGGTTTGGCGGATTGAAAAGCGGAGGAACACTAGAGTACCGCAGGACGAGAGAGTCATGGCAACTACCACAGAACTTGGCGCAAACTCCTTCTTATGGTTACACACCAGCTGTACGTTGAGGGAGTGGAAGCCCTTTCGGTTGACAAAGATAGCTGGGTTGTGATGGGGTGCCCTAAGGGCCACGTGTGTGCAGTCTATGACGCCCTGCACCATTGGCATGCTTGCCATATTTGCAAAGCCAACCGAGCGGGCGGTTATACTTGCTTGATCCCTTGAGAACTGGATGTAATTGTGGGCCTTAGCAAAAAGGGCATCGGTAACCTGCGTGATGCAACTGTGGGCGGCCGACTGGGAGATGCTGCTGATGATCCCTGGAAGGAGCCTGAGGCAAAGAAGTTGAATGCGGTGGTGACTTTGACAGCCACTGGTAAGGGGTGTCCACCCATTCCTCTGGGCACCAGGTCTTGCTGCAGCAATCCGCAGATCTCGCGGACAACCTCTCGCGAAAGTCTCAGCCTCCTTTGGCACTGCTGCTCACTCATGTTGAGGTAGCTCATCCTCTGACTGTAAACCCTTTGTTAGGGGTACCTCCTGCGGCGAGGTGCCTCGATGCGCTGCTGCCTTCTGCCCTGTGCAGCATCAGGTGGCTGAGCAGGAGGTTGGGGCTCCTGCTGCTGTTGCTCCTGAGCTGCCTGGTTCTGATGCTGCCGTGGATGTTCCTCATCCGAATCTGAGGTCCATGGAGAAAGAAATGAATGGTTCCCATGCTGCTTGCAGATGCCTCTGTTGGGGAGGCGCTCATTGCAAGCGGGGAGAGGGTCTTCCAAAGAGGTCCCACAGTTGATAGATTCAAGCTGCAGCACCTCCGACTTTGGAAGGCCTTCTAAAAGTGCTCAAAGACCTTTTAAAGCAAAGTTCTGGCACCTGCAACTAATCGCTGCTGAAATAAATGATTTATTGTTGGACCTGCAGCTGTGAGGAGACCACCCACGAGTCAACCCGCCAGGTTTAGCTGGCGTGGTTTAGGAGGGTCATAGAACACGGCGAAATGCTCGAAAAATCACAAGGGCCTCTCAAAATAGGCTTAGAGAGGCCCTTAACGAGCATTTAATCATCTTAACAAGCGCTATGGCCAGCTGGAGGCGGGACCGTTTCCTGCCTACCAAAACTGGCACCGGCAAAATCCCGAGGAGGCGGGTTGGAGGCGGGTTGGAGGCGGGTTCCGAACCCGCCCTCATTGTTTCTGATTTCCCCACCTTTACCGCCTCCAAACCCGCCTCCTCGGACATCAGAAAACATCCCCCGCAGTTACTGTTATAATATAGAAAATGCGGCATCCAATCTGCGCACAGCAAGCTCCCACAAGCAGCAATGTGATAATGACCAGATAATCTCTTTTAGTGATGTTGATTGAGGGATAAATGTTGGCCAGGACACCGGGGAGAACTCTGCTCTTCTTTGAAATAGTGCCATGGGATCTTTTACGTCCACCTGAGAAGGAAGATGGGGTCTTGGTTTAACATCTCATCCAAAAGATGCCACCTCTGATAGTGCAGCACTTCCTCAGTGTCAGCCTAGATTACATGCTCTAGTCTCTGGAGTGGGACTTGAACCCTCAACCTTCTGACCCAGAGGCTAGAGTTTAGCCAAGGCTGACACCTATATCCTAGGTAATCTGAAAAATCCTGCATTACCTTGAAAAACTTGGTGAGACCTCTTTTTGTGAAGATACCCCTTCAACATCCCTTTGTTTGATTTTGTCTTTCTGCTGATTTATCTAAATATGGGTTATAACCTTTATAAAACCCTGGTCTGACCTCAACTGGAGTATTGTGTCCAATTCTGGGCACCGCACTTTAGGAAGGATGTGAAGGCCTTAGAGAGAGTACAGAAAAGATTTACAAGAATGGTTCCAGGAATGAGGGGTAGACTGCAGAAGTTGGGATTGTTCTCCTTAGAGCAGAGAAGGTTGAGAGGAGACTATGGCCGGAATTTTCCCCTAAAAAAATGGGTGGTTTGGAGTGTGAAGGTAGTTAAATGATTAAAAATGTGAATCCCAACCTGATCCCGCCTCCAACCCGCCCACTTCCGTTTTTCCCGGAGGCGGGTCGGGGGGCGGGCGGCGAACCCGCTCCCAGGGGGCAGTACATAAATTTAAATATTATAATGAGGCTGGACGCCTCTATTTTCCCCTCCATTTTGAATTTAACTGCCTGTGGACGGGTTTCACACAATTCGTGAAACCCGGCAGTGAAACCAAGGCGGGAAACCTGGCCTCCCGAGTTTCCCGCCCCCAACCTACCTACCGAGGGAAAATTCCAGCCTATGATAGAGGTGTTTAAAATCATGAGGGGTCCAGACAGAGTAGATAGAGAGAAACTGTTCCCATTGGCGGAAGGGTCGAGAACCAGAGGAGGACATAGATTTAAAGTAATTGGCAGAAGAACCAAAGGCGACATGAGGAAAATCATTTTTGTGCAGCGAGTGGTCAGAATCTGGAATGCACTGCCTGAGGGGCTATGGGGAAAGGGCGGGGGAGTGGGGACTCGCTGAAGTGCTCTTGCAGAGAGCTGGCAGGAGCTCGACGGGCCGAATGGCCTCCTTCTGTGCTGTAACCATTCTATGATTCTATGATTCTAAAGCTGAGGCCTGGATGTTTCTCAAAATCTTTTTTTTTAAGCAACACAGAGCAGCCTACACCAGTCATCCCTTATACTGCAAGTGGTAAGAGCTTCCCAGGTATTACAGTTCTAGAACTTTCCAAGAAGAATGAGCCATAAGTCCACTCCAGTGTACAGTTACTACACAATAATCCTAGCGTGTAACCATTAATTTGGACAATCCTACCAATTATCTAATTACTTAAGTAGAAGCATCTCTCACAGATTCTGCTATGGCTGCTTTCGGGTCCAAATGACAAGAATCAGTAAAACTGGCTTCAACTTTTTTCACTATGGACGTGCAATCCCTTTACACCTCCATCCCCCACCAGGACGGCCTGAGGGCGCTCAGCTTCTTCCTTGAACAGAGGCCCAACCAGTCCCCATCCAACATCACCCTCCTCCGCCTGGCTGAACTTGTTCTCACATTGAACAACTTCTCCTTTGACTCCACTCACTTCCTCCAAATTAAAGGTGTTGCTCTGGGAACCCACATGGGTCCTAGCTATGCCTGCCTTTTCGTGGGATATGTGAAACATTCTTTGTTCCAGTCCTACTCAGGTCCCCTCCCTCACCACCTCTTTTTCCGGTACATTGATAACTGTATCGGTGCCATTTCCTGCTCTCGTCCTGAACTAGATAATTTCATTCACTTTGCTTACAATTTCCACCCTTCCCTCACCTTCACATGGTCCATCTCCAACTCTTCCCTTCCCTTCCTCAACTTCTCTGTCTCCATTTCTTGGGATAGGCTATCGACAAACATCCACTATAAGCCCACTGTCTCCCACAGCTACCTGGACTACACTTCCTCCCAACCCGCTTCCTGTAAGGACTCTATTCAATTCTCCCAGTTTCTCCATCTCCGTCACATCTGTTCTGACAATGCCATCTTCCATACTAGTGCTTCCGATATGTCTTCCTTTATCCTTAACCGAGGATTCCCCTCTACCGTGATTGACATGGATCTTGACCGTGTCCGTTCCATTTCCCGCACTTCTGCTCTCACCCCTTCCCCTCCCTGTAGAACCATGATAGGGTTCCCCTTGTCCTCACCATTCACCCCATCAGCCTCCACATTCAACGGATCATCCTCCGCCATTTCCGCCACCTCTATTGTGATCCCACCACCAAACGCATCTTCCCCTCTCCTCACCTCCCCTTTCAGCATTCCGAAGGGACCGCTCCCTCTGCGACACCCTGGTCCACTCCTCAATCACCCCCAACACGCACTCCCCATCCCACCACACCTTCCCGTGCAAGCGTAGGAGATGCAACACCTGCCCTTTTACCTCCTCCCTTCCCACTGTCCAGGGCCCCAAACACTCCTTCCAGGTGAAACAGCGATTTACTTGTACTTCTTGCAATTTAGTATACAGTATTTGCTGCTCACGATGCAGTCTTCTCTACATAGAAACATAGAAACATAGAAACATAGAATCTAGGAGCAGGAGTAGGCCATTCGGCCCGTCGAGCCTGCTCCGCCATTCAATACGATCATGGCTGATCATCCAAATCCAGTACCCTGTCCCTGCTTTAATCCCCACAGTACACATATCCCACCCTACCCCCGTAACCCCTCGTATTTAATTCCCCCTAACATATCCCATCCTATCCCCATAACCCCACATATTTAATCCCCCCTAACACTAAGGGTCAATTTATCATAGCCAAATCAACCTAACCCACACATTTTTGGACTGTGGGAGGAAACCGGAGCACCCGGAGGAAACCCACGCAGACACGGGGAGAATGTGCAAACTCCACACAGACAGTCACCCGAGGTCAGATTCGAACCCGGGTCTCTGGCGCTGTGAGGCACCAGTGCTAACCACTATGCCACCATGTTGCCATTGGCGAGACCAAACTCAGATTACATGACCTCTTTGCGGAACACCTCCATTCAGTCCCTGTCCTGTCCTGTGGGTTCCTCGCAGCCTGAGGCTGCAGGCTGGGGATCCCTCTTCTTAGAATGACCCTTGACTTTGGGTATTCTCTTTCGGGTCGCAGCCCCTTTTTGGCTGACCCACTGATGTACTGGTGACCACGGCAGTTTAGGCTGTGGTGTGCGAGGAAACCTTCTCAGGACTCTGGCCACTGGGGGTGTGCCTGAGTCCCACATCATCGGTGGAGTGTCCCCTCCTGTGATACAAGCCACTGTCCCCACCGCTGCAGCCTGTAAGTCTGCCACAGCTGCTGGCTGAGAATCTCTATCTTTAGGGCGGTTCACCCTTACTGGCTGTTCCCCTTTAGGTTTAAACAGTTTACACTGGTTAATCTCCCACTCGTGGGTTCTCTGGGGTTCTAACAGCAGCCAATTTTTCTGGGGCTGGCTCCCCAGGTTACTGGCTGCTTGCCAGTGAATCTGTTTTAAAATCTCGTCCGCTGCCCTGAACGGACCTTCTATGAGCTCCCCATTCTCTCTCTTTACCAGGACAGTCTTAAGGACAGGTTCCTGGGCTTGGACCTGCTTTACGTCCGGGGGCAAAGCTACCCCCTGTGTGCCTCCCTTGTCCCAGATTGCGGCTACCGGACCTGCTTTATAGGGATCCCAGAACTCTCCTTCCCTAGCCCCCTGCTTGGCCAACTTGTCAGCCTTTTGGTTACCCTCCCACGTGGTAGGGAGGGATCCTAAATCTATGTCCAAAGGTTTGGACATTGTGTAAGGGTTTTGTCTCTCTGAACCTGTGAGATTCGTGTGGCTCTGTGCTGCCTGGATGCTAGTGCGAGTTTAGGCCTTATTGCCTGTTCTGGTCTCCAGCCAGTCTGGGAG
Organism: Squalus acanthias; assembly: GCA_030390025.1. Taxonomy (NCBI): domain Eukaryota; kingdom Metazoa; phylum Chordata; class Chondrichthyes; order Squaliformes; family Squalidae; genus Squalus; species Squalus acanthias. Next base: position 162,295 of record CM059427.1, on the reverse strand, counting down.
CACTAGACACCTGTGAGTGGTTCGACCCACTCGCCCTTACGGTTCTGACACTGGACTTAGATGCGAGAGCAGTAATGGAGATAAAACTCAGGTAGACCCGGTTGAATGGTACGAAATGGAAAATCTTTATTGCATATTATTTAAGATTACGAAATACATGTCATAAGCACAGATTAATGACAGTACAATCTTACACGCAGTTATGTAACTAATTTCAGGGAAACGAGGAACGAACGACACATCGTAAATGGGGGCACACATTACAATTATCCTTAATAACTTAAAACCCTCCCCTATCAATATCTGTTCTAAATTAGATTTGTAGGATCGAGACTCATGCTCACCACTCGTGATAACGCGGAGAATTCCAAAAACTCTGATCGGATGTTTTTCACCGCAGCACCCACGTGTCGATCAGGGGATCTCCGTGCCCCACTTGTTTACTCGTTTCTGCTCCGGCTAGCAGGCTGGACCGTCTGCTGTCATGAAGATCTGTGTTGTCCTCGGAGTTCTGACACTACTCAAAAAAAAGAGTCTTCCTGTGCCCTCGCACGGATGCGATAGAATTCGAAGAATAATCTTCCTGGCAAGGAAAATGTCTATTCGACCTACAGGCGCGGTCGGAGCTTACTGATAAGTATGGTCTTCTTCTCTTCTCATCTCATCTCATCTCATCTCATCTCATCTCGGGCCTTCGGTTCCAACACCGTTTACCGACTTATCGGGATGGTGCGCCCGCTTCAAGGCTTCAGAGCCCAGTTCTACACAGGTCTTCACGGCACGCCACGAGGTAGATCCGAGCGGATCGTGAAGTTCAACAGTCTTTTGAAAAGAGACACGAGGCAAACAGGAACAAGACGGCGAGTCAAGAGCAGCCACGAGGATAAACGCCAACAGGATAAGAGTCAACCGAATAAGAGAGAGATGGACGGTTTGGAGCTTGTAGTTATAGTGCAAAATCTTCCTTTTCCCGCCCAACCTTAATGTCTTTTCTTTTGTTAGGGTTTGGCGCTCAAATTTCTTGTATAGGGTGATCTTCGTTTTAATGGGTTTCGGGGCTACTCGTAATTGTCTGAGTACCTGTTAATATTTCTCCCATTGTTTAATCGGTCGGTGTTCTCCCTGGAGGGGTTTTGGGGCTTCCAAGTGTTTTCTGTAACTACCCGCTAACGGCTCTCTCATCGTAGAGTCGTTGGGATTTTACATATTAATGTCTTTGGATGGGTTCTTGATTACTTGGTACAATAGCCATTATTCGCACCTGGGAGACCGATTTCAGTATTTATGTGTATACTGTAAACCCATGATGTCTCGTGTATTATCTTAAATGTGCTGAGTCTTGATCGATCTTGCACAAATGTTTATTGGAACGCCATCTTGTCTGCCTGTCAAAAAGTCTAGAATGTTCCGCCACGAGGCGTGGCGGCCATTTTACAAGCTGCTTGTGTCCACTTTGAAAACCTGACAGCATTCTGCTGAAATAAAAGCTGTTTGAACGAAACTATGTGTTTTTCTCCTTATTAATAAAATCGCGATATATTGCGAATTCTACAGTCCCTCCTGTTGATGCGAATAACTCCGCTTATCGTATCAAAAATATGTGGTGAGCAATATTATCTCGATTTCTCCAGATCCAGTAAATTAATCCCATAACTTAAACTATCTAGGGTCTTTGCGTCGTCCTTATTTCCCAAGAAAATTGCATTTTATAGCACCGTAGGCATTATTTGCCTTTAAACTTACACCACTTGTTTTCCTTCCAGGCGTAACCAGGCCGATGCCTCTCGTATCACCTGTATATTCACATTTTTATTTAGGGAAAGGAAAAACAAAACAAAACCAAACAATCATTTTTAACTACAACACCATCACCAAAATAATCAACACCAACTCTTAAACATGTCGAGTTCCAAACGTATTTACAGTTTCTGAAAAATCACGATCGAGTACAACACTTCCGAGGCGCACGTGGCAAGCGGGAGTGACGCCATTTTCCGATTACACGGTGCTTTCGTCATGCACGCGCACGTAACGTTCTCGCCACTCTCCCGTGTTTTCGTGCTTGGTGAGGCGTTTGCCTCTCTTACAATGTACGACCAATAGGTACACTACAATAAACACTTGGCATACAACTAAAATGTGGGAGGCTATTCTGATCCATGAAGGCACTTCAATATTGGTGAACAGATTCCACCACGGTGGAATTACTATATCCAGAATGTCTGTCCCTATCTCGACAGTTTTCTGTTCTAGTGTGTAAAAATGCTTTTGTGACACCGCGACGGCTTTCAAAAGCTTGGTGAGGTGTTCAGGGAGAGGGGGAATGAGGTATCCGAAATGCGCGACGAATCGCTGCAAGTCGGTGAAATTCTCTTTTACTGTTAGATGAACAGTGGATGGTTCAGGGATTGGGACAATTCGCTGTTGTGCTACTTGAACTTCCGCCCTGGGTTTGAAACAGAAATTGCTGTCACTCACCGGACACCGGCTACGGTTTCCATGCTGGTAGTGTTGCGCTGCAGTGGTAACACAATATGTTCCACCCCCGATGTATGCTACCTGCGGAGGCACATGATCTTGTGCCATTGCCTCCATGGTGCAATTCATGGACTTGGCGCCAGCCGTTCTGAACCCGCACTGTGGTGTTAAAAAGGCATTCAAGTGCTGGGGACACAGTATTATGTGTGCTCCCCTGCCACGACAACCAGAGAGATCTGTACCTGTCATCGTTTGCTCCCAGCGGATGACGTAGGGTGGAACCGCTGCATAGCGAATGTGGGCTCCCCCCTGAATGACACCAATGTTCTCTACCCGATACACCGGGGCGGGCTTTGCTGTGTTGCCCAAAACCGGCATACGTAGTACTATACCCATAATAGTATGGTTTGATCGTCCGCAGTCCACGGGGACTGGGTATGCTTCTGAAGCTAGCCTGAGCTGGCACGGGCTTAATGCGTTCTGAAAAGGGTGGAGCGCCCGCAGGTGTTTGTTACTTATCCAGGACGGGACTAAACCTTGTTTTAAATCCTCCAAATTACTGCGGCCCTCGCCCAGTAACCACGCCCCGTAAAGCACGCACACCTCGTTCTGCGCAGCTTGATCGGATGCATTCCGATCTTCCCTAATCAGGGCATTTACCGTTCTCGCGTGTTTCTCTAGTTCTGCTATAATTTCCTTTAAATGGAGAGTCATGGCTTGGTCCTCGTGTAAACCCGACCCAACCACTTTATTTTCATCTGTTAGAATGTCTTTTAATTGCGTCTTTAAACCATTAATCTGGGTCTGCAGCTCCACACTGTCTAGAGCGTTGACCACAGATGTACCCGTGTTAAAAGCAGTGAACGCGTCGTTCACTACACCCCTTCTTTGCCTCCCCACCTGATCCAAAACTTCATGTGGTGCAGTGTACAAACTTGTTCTATCAATTTCCGCGAAATCGAATTCGTAAAATTGTCTGAACATCTTGGTCAACAGGACCTGATATAACTGTTCCGTCTTTTTGGGGCACCACTCTGGTAACCGCACCTCGGTGAGATTTAAAATCACCGAGGCTACCGCGTAATGTACCCCCTGAAATAGTATCTGGTCTGTGGGGACCAGTACCAAACCATTCCCGGGTCCCTTACTAGTTTTAGGGCACCCTTCCTCTTTAGCTAGAACCACCGGAATCGTGGGCGGGGCTTTGCGTGGGCGCGTAATGAGTTCAGTGGCATTTACCGGGATCGAAGAGTATGGGGCTCCGCACCCCCTGGTGCTCGCATCCCACCTCATCCCCTGTCCGTTATCCTGCCATTGATTAATGAAAAATATGGAGATGCCTTTGGGGCAAGCGTACTTTGACCCCCACATACATACATAAATTCCCTCATCCGGTTCCCACCATTTGTCCCAACAGACTCTCACTTGTCCGTTTGTCCCCGTAATTGTCCGATGGGTATTATTACCCAGTCGTTCCCACTCGACCGAAGAGTTCCTCATGTTTTTGCTCAGCTTTCGCAGCCACCACCATCGGCTCAATGGGACATTCCCACTACAAGTCAAACAAATCCGTTTGCCGACGGTGACGCTGATCCTGGGTGCGATGATCCTTACTTTGGGGCACATTAAAGAAGTCTCTTGGTAGGCAAACTCTGATGTGCTGGAATACTCCGTCGAGTTCGTTCCCAGCCATCCTGGCCACCTTCCCTTGTGGAAATAGGTGGTGGTCTCCTCAGCCTCCCGTCTTCCGGTCCCATCCACCGCGATGGGGGCCGTGTCCCCGGAGCATCCAAACACCACGACATCCTTGGTGCGGCCTCGATAGGCCAATCCACATCCGATTGCCGCGAGCAATACTAGAATTCGTTCCATCCTTCCTTGGTTCCTGTGATCAGATAGAATGAGGTAGCCAGCCTCGCAAGAGTCTCTGGCTTTTGTGAAGGGTGAGCGGGTCCCCTGACCTCGCCTCACGTAAACTTCCATGTTCGCTGAATAAACTTTAACTAAACCTATCTCTAAAGCTCCCATCATTTTACCATTTTCTGTTAAGATTAAACTACAAACTTAACCTGATTTAAAACTATAAACTTATAACCTTATCTAAAACTATAAACTTATTCTTAACCTTAAACTATAAACTTAGAAACTTATCCTAAACTTATTACTGTACAGCGCCGCCCGTTCTCAGGGCGGCCCCTTTAAATTCTGAGAAGGCTGCTGCGAGCTCTTCCCGACGGTGGGAGGGCACTGACCCCTTCCTTTGATCTGCCGCAGCCTGTTGCTGCTGCGATGGGACTGGGCCCTACCTGGGCTGCCTTAACCTTAAGCCTGCGCCTTGGGGCAGTCTGGGGACATGACCACATTTTCCTGGGCTGGGGTGCTCGACTTGACCTACGAGGAGTTGTCGGGGGCAGGAATCCCAGAACCGACGGACCGGGTTCCGAGACTTCCACCGGGACGACCTGTGGTCCCACCACAGTTGCTGGCTCCGCCTCCCCTGACTCCGCCTCCCTGACCTCGGGACTTGCAGCTTGTGGCACCGCCCTGCTCGGCCCAGCAGGCGGCCCTTCACTCGCAGTCCCTACCTCCCCCGAGGGCAGGACGTTCAAGGCGGGCGGCTCGGGCTCTGAGGTTTCCGCCGTCACGCCCTGTGGTCCCACAGCGGCTGGCTCCGCCTCCCCTAGCTCCTCCCTCCTGTGTTCGGGACCTGCAGCCTGGGTGTCCACCCTGTGTGGATCTCTATCTGCAGCCCCTGTCCTCCCTATACCTGAATCGGGGGCGACCCTTGCGTCCTCCGATTCCCACTCGTCCTCATCACTATCCTCATCTGACTCGAGTTCCTGGAACTCTCCCTCATCTGACTCCCAACCCCACAAAAATGTCTCACAATTTTCCAGGATGTCTCCTTCCCTGATGCAGGCTGCTTTGCCTGTCTGTGTGCCCTGTGGTCCTACCTGGGGCTGCGAGTCCCCACTCGCAGGTTTTGCCCCTGTGGTTTTCCCTTGTGCACCTGGCTTGTACAGTTCGCACTGGTTTAAATCCCTGCTTCTGGCTACCTTGTAGGCTGCTTTTATCTCTCTAAGCTGCCCTTCTAGCCTGAGCACGTCTAACTTTCCCATTAAGCGGGCGTTCTCCTCCCGCAGGGCCTGCTCTCTAAGCTGCCCTTCTAGCCCATCTATTTTCCCTATTAAGCGGGCGTTCTCCTCCCGCAAGGCCTGCTCTTTTAACCTGGCCTCCTCACAGGAGACCCCCTCCTGTGCTTGTCTTTTAAAAGGACACAGGTAGGCAGGCTGCGTGGGCTCTAGTCATTGGGTACTATTGGACGGGCCTGTGGCACCTACGGGGCCGGTAGCAACCGCCACTTTTCCATGCGCACTCATGAAGTTGCGCATGGTTCCCAACACTGTTTCGATGTCGTCGGGAGGGGTGGGTGCACTAGCTTCCCTAACAGAGACAGGCATCTGGGCTCGGGCTGCGGGATTTTTATCCCTGGAATCCTTCCAAGGGTTCCTGCAGTTCTTGCGCCAGTGCCCTGTCTTCCCACACCCGTAACAAGCATTACTTGCCTGCGGGGCGCGGTTACCCTCCTGATGCCACTCCTTTTGAGCCGGGGCTGCGGGTCGTACCTCATGTACTTTTCCCTTAAGGGGACGTGCTCCCATACCCCTGATATTACGGTATCCTACCGTGAGTCGATTTAAGACCGACTCCTCCGTAATGTTGGGGTCAGTGGGATCAAACCACGCTTTTGCCTGCTCTCTGACGGCTGGCAAACTGTTGGCTACTATACACCTGAGCCAATGAGCTAAACCGACGCCTTCCACAGCGTCGCGCTCTGGCGCACCTGGGCAGCTGCGCTGATATACTGGCCACAGCCTGTCGGCGAAAACCTTCGGGGGTTCTCCCTCCATCTGCACTGTCTGTCCCACTCTAACAAACGGACCTTCATCGTCCGTCCCCAATACTTCTAGGACCTCATTTCTTAATGCCTCATAGGTCTTGGTTCCCCTCTTGCTCTCGTCCGAGAGACACTGAAGGATTGAACTACCTAATGAAAATAACAGCATTTTTGCTGTTTCCCCATCATCGCAGCCGTTAATGGCTGCGGTTTGCTCAACTTCCCTAAAGTGTACGGAAGGGTCGTCTGACTCGGTCAGCTTCCGTACGTGATTTATCATAACTCTCAGCTGGTGTGAGCTGTGAAGCAACACAAGCTGGTTGAGGAGATCCCCTGGTTCCCCACCGTTTCCGTTTGGGCCCCTTTTTATACCCGTAACCGGACACAACGGTCCCTTTTCCACTTCTCCCTCAGTGGGCTCTTTCGTTTCTCCTACTACTTCTTCTCTTACCCAGGTTTCCGAATAGCTGGGTGGCGCGGAGGGCGTAGTGGCTAATACTTCCTTTGCTTTATTGGGTGGGAATTTCTGAAACTCCTCATCTACTAGTGGCTGGTGTGCTGACGGACTGATAAGGCACACCATGCCGTGTGCTTTGTTCACGGCCCTTTTAAGGTGCTCTATCTCCTTTTGGCAGACGCTATGATCGGCCCCCTGAAATTTATCCTCAAGGGCCATCTTATATGCCGCCCTAACCCCCGTTAAGCTCTCTTCCTGGGCTTTTATTTGGGCAGCTTGGCGGGCACATCGTTCCTTTAGTCTGCCCTCACTTAACTTTGCCTCAGTGACTTGGCACTCGAGGTAATCTATTTTTGCTTTGTGGTGACTGGTGATTTCCTGGCGTTCTCGGTGCAGCGCACTTAAATTCCTAATGAGCAACTCCCCTCCAGAGACCTTCTCATCCATTTCCTCCTCTAAATGCCTGATCCGAGCTGTTTGCGCTGTAATGACCTGGTTTGAAATCTGGACCTGCCTTTTATAACACATTAACCAGACCGCTTTCTCGACTGTCTTTTTATGTTCCTTACTATCTGTCCACCTCTCGGCTGCCTCTAGTGGACTCTTATCCGCTAACAGGTCACTTATCCATTTCTTAGTTAAATTTACCTTTCCGAACACATAATCTGCTATCTTTTCCTGCATGACATTTCGTACATTCACACCAAAGTCTAACACACTACCCTCTCACTGCCAGTGTCCTGCCACGGTCGCCATTTTCTGTAAGGGTTTTGTCTCTCTGAACCTGTGAGATTCGTGTGGCTCTGTGCTGCCTGGATGCTAGTGTGAGTTTAGGCCTTATTGCCTGTTCTGGTCTCCAGCCAGTCTGGGAGCACTAGACACCTGTGAGTGGTTCGACCCACTCGCCCTTACGGTTCTGACACTGGACTTAGATGCGAGAGCAGTAATGGAGATAAAACTCAGGTAGACCCGGTTGAATGGTACGAAATGGAAAATCTTTATTGCATATTATTTAAGATTACGAAATACATGTCATAAGCACAGATTAATGACAGTACAATCTGACACGCAGTTATGTAACTAATTTCAGGGAAACGAGGAACGAACGACACATCGTAAATGGGGGCACACATTACAATTATCCTTAATAACTTAAAACCCTCCCCTATCAATATCTGTTCTAAACTAGATTTGTAGGATCGAGACTCATGCTCACCACTCGTGATAACTCGGAGAATTCCGAAAACTCTGATCGGATGTTTTTCACCGCAGCACCCACGTGTCGATCAGGGGGTCTCCGTGCCCCACTTGTTTACTCGTTTCTGCTCCGGCTAGCAGGCTGGACCGTCTGCTGTCATGAAGATCTGTGTTGTCCTCGGAGTTCTGACACTACTCAAAAAAAAGAGTCTTCCTGTGCCCTCGCACTGATGCGATAGAATTCGAAGAATAATCTTCCTGGCAAGGAAAATGTCTATTCGACCTACAGGCGCGGTCGGAGCTTACTGACCGTGGCGATAAGTATGGTCTTCTTCTCTTCTCATCTCATCTCATCTCATCTCATCTCATCTCATCTCGGGCCTTCGGTTCCAACACCGTTTACCGACTTATCGGGATGGTGCGCCCGCTTCAAGGCTTCAGAGCCCAGTTCTACACAGGTCTTCGCGGCACGCCACGAGGTAGATCCGAGCGGATCGTGAAGTTCAACAGTCTTTTGAAAAGAGACACGAGGCAAACAGGAACAAGACGGCGAGTCAAGAGCAGCCACGAGGATAAACGCCAGCAGGATAAGAGTCAACCGAATAAGAGAGAGATGGACGGTTTGGAGCTTGTAGTTATAGTGCAAAATCTTCCTTTCCCCGCCCAACCTTAATGTCTTTTCTTTTGTTAGGGTTTGGCGCTCAAATTTCTTGTATAGGGTGATCTTCGTTTTAATGGGTTTCGGGGCTACTCGTAATTGTCTGAGTACCTGTTAATATTTCTCCCATTGTTTAATCGGTCGGTGTTCTCCCTGGAGGGGTTTTGGGGCTTCCAAGTGTTTTCTGTAACTACCCGCTAACGGCTCTCTCATCGTAGAGTCGTTGGGATTTTACATATTAATGTCTTTGGATGGGTTCTTGATTAGAAACATAGAAACATAGAATCTAGGAGCAGGAGTAGGCCATTCGGCCCGTCGAGCCTGCTCCGCCATTCAATACGATCATGGCTGATCATCCAAATCCAGTACCCTGTCCCTGCTTTAATCCCCACAGTACACATATCCCACCCTACCCCCGTAACCCCACGTATTTAATTCCCCCTAACATATCCCATCCTATCCCCATAACCCCACATATTTAATCCCCCCTAACACTAAGGGTCAATTTATCATAGCCAAATCAACCTAACCCACACATTTTTGGACTGTGGGAGGAAACCGGAGCACCCGGAGAAAACCCACGCAGACACGGGGAGAATGTGCAAACTCCACACAGACAGTCACCCGAGGTCAGATTCGAACCCGGGTCTCTGGCGCTGTGAGGCACCAGTGCTAACCACTATGCCACCGTGTACTTGGTACAATAGCCCTTATTCGCACCTGGGAGACCGATTTCAGTATTTATGTGTATACTGTAAACCCATGATGTCTCGTGTATTATCTTAAATGTGCTGAGTCTTGATCGATCTTGCACAAATGTTTATTGGAACGCCATCTTGTCTGTCTGTCGAAAAGTCTAGAATGTTCCGCCACGAGGCGTGGCGGCCATTTTACAAGCTGCTTGTGTCCACTTTGAAAACCTGACAGCATTCTGCTGAAATAAAAGCTGTTTGAACGAAACTATGTGTTTTTCTCCTTATTAATAAAATCGCGATATATTGCGAATTCTACAATTGCCCCAGCCTGCTCGTTCCCTGTGAATCCCATTGGGCTAAATGGGACCTGGTTAGACCTGGGTGAATTGGTCGGGTCTTCCGAATGGACCACCGTGCTGGAAGCTCCGGTGTCCCCCAAATGTCTCCCCTGCACCGTCTCCACCCCCATCTTAACACAGGGCCTGTCCCACTCATCGTATTCCGGGGAACACAGGTAGACAGGCTGGGCTGGTTCTAGTCATAGGTCTGCGTTAGGGGGGGCAGATAGGGTTAGAGCACCAGTGGCGGTGGCTACTTTCCCCGGGCCATTTACTAGAGCTCGGATCGCAGCCACGACCGAGTCTAACGTGGGGGAAGAGGTCGGTGCTTCGGTGCTTGGGGCAGGAGCTGGAGAGTTTTTCCCTATGTTATCCTTCCACGGATTCCTACAGTCTTTTCTCCAATGCCCACTCTTCCTGCACCCGAAGCAGTTTTGCGTCGTGTCGGAAGGGTTACCCACTTCCTGGTGCCACTGTTTCTTTCTACTAGGCCTTATTTCGTGTACTTTTCCCTTAGGTGGGTGCTCTTCTGTCCCTCTACCGTTCCGGTAAGCCAGGGTCAGTTGTCTGACCACTGTCTCCTCGGTGAGCCAGGGGTCTTTCGGGTCAAACCACAGCTCAGCCTTGGCCCTAATCCATGGCAAGCTGTTTGCCACCAGGCTTCGGAGCCAGTGGGCCAGCTAATCCTGATTCAGGTGAGCCCGGTCGAGAACCCCATTACAGGCACTCCTGTACACAGGCCACAGTCGGTCTGCGAAAGCCTGTGCGGTCTCCCCTACTAGCTGTGTAGTCTTCTCCACCCGGGAGAAAGGACTACAATCGTTCATACCCATGGCCTCCAGGAATTCCTCCCTGATAGCAGCATATCCCCCTTGTCCCCTCTTACTCTCTGCGGAGAGGGACTGGTAGATTTTGCTGTCCAGTGAGAACAGGAGCATTTTGGCCATCCCGGCATCATCACAGTCATTGATGCCTGCCCACTGTTCCACTTCCATGAAGTGGACTGAGGGGTCCCCTTTTTGGGTGAGTGTTCCCAGGTGGCTTATCATAGCCCTAAGCTGTTGGATACCGTGGGGAGCCACGAATTGGCTTTCAAGGGGTCCTTGACCCCCACCACCGCTGGGTGCGCAAAACTTTTGCTGCCGGACTGGGCACATCGGCCCCGGCTCCAACCTTTCCTGCATTGGTTCGCCCACCCTTCCCTGCTGCCAAACCGAGTTAAAACCTGGCGCCACAGGTGGTGGTGTGCACTCCCTGCCGGCCTCACAAATCGTCCGTCCTTCCTACTGCCAAACCGGGTTGTTCCCCGGCGCCACAGGTGGCGTCCGAACAGTTTCCCCCTGCACTTCCAGGTCCACCCGGGCCGTACCCGGGCTTAACAGGCATACCATGCCTTTGGCTCTGGACAGAGCAAGGTTCAAACCTTTATTTGTTTCTGGCAGGGGCCGTGCTCTCCCGCTTCATAGCCCCTTGTGCTTGCTACCCTGTAAGCTGCCTGGACATCTCTTAACCTCTCCTCTAGTTCCTTCACTTGCTTGGCAAGGCAGGTGTTCTCTTCCTCAACACTAGTTCACTGGTTTTTGCTTCGGTGACCTGACACTGAAAATACTCTTGACTGTTCCAGTGCATTTCCACTAACTGCCTCCTTTCCTGATCTCGGGCTGTTAGCTCATTCAGTAATGTTTTCCCTGCTAGGGCCCCTGCTTGAGACAGCTGAGCAGACTCCTGCAGTTCTGCTTTGAGTGTCTCGACACGTTTGTCTAACAATTGTATCTGTCGCTGGAAACATATCAACCAGATGGCCTTTTCCACAGATTTCTTGTGGTCTTTGCTCTAAGTCCATTTAGCTGCAGCGTCTATTGGACGCTCAGCATGCAACAGACTGAGTACCCATTTCTTGGTTATGTTCACTTTCCTGAACACATAAGAGGAAATCCTCCCTTCCATCTTAGTTTCTTCCTCAAAAACAGTGTCCACTGCATCACATCCCTTTTGCCAAGTTCCTGCCACGGTCGCCATTATGTAGGGGGGTGGCGGTTTGTGTCAGCTTCACCTCTGACTTCTGAGCGGTTCGAATCGCTCCCACTCACTTGGTTCTAGACCCTGGACTTATTTGGGGGTTGTGATAAAAAGGTGCAGCAGACAACTGAGTTTGATGAAAAGAACTTCAATCTTTATTCAAGAAAGTAAAACACAACACAAACACTCTTAACATTCTAAAAGTGGGGAACACTTCGGTACAAGCGAGGGAAATAACATTAGAAGAATACTTCACCCCTCCCAATCCCACTTCACTAGCTAGGTTGGACTCTGGAGAAACAGGGATAATGCTCACCAAACGAATCCTTGACAGTTGGGAGTTAGGGTTTAGAGTCTTTTGAGTAAAAAGTTTCGTAAGGCCCTTGTTGCCGCGAGGTATCCGATGGTCACTGAGGCGGTCGCTCTGGTCTCTTTTTGCGTGTCGGCCTACTTCTGGAGCTGTTGGCCTTCTTTGTTGAACTTCTTTCTGTTGAACTCTGCCTCTGTTTAAACTGTCTTCTTCCGAGCTGTGGAACTGCCTTCTTGCAGAACTGTAACTGTCTTCTTCAGAGCTGTGGAACTGCCTTCTCGTTGCTTCTCCTGAACTCTGTAACTCCAGCCCTCACTTCTGCTGAAAACAGGCTTTCAATTGAACTTGAAACTGCAGAACTGCCTTCTGTTGAACTTGAACTGTTTTACTGGAGAACTGGCTTCTTGAGAAAACAGCCTTTCAATTATACTAATTGAAGCTTCCTTATCAAAACCAAATCAAATCCCGGTCATTGTAAGATTTTTGGAGGCCTCGTCAACAGTAACGACTTTACTAGCGTGTTAACTGGTTTTTGGGATGACTTGCGTCCTGTCGATCTCCTTGGTTGATTACAGTTGATTGGTTTTGTGTTTGGTTTTCTAGGCTGGACTCGGTTTTTCTATAGAAATTGTCCTGAGCATGTTTCTGATGGGCCCTGTAATCGGTCTTGATGGGGCCTGTCTTTGGGTGGGACTGTCTTCTCCCAGGGTCTATTGTTCAAATGTTAATGTCTGCTGGGGGTTGAGTGGGGTCATCCCAGTTCCAACTCCAATATCCAAATTGCTTTTACAGAGGTCGAACCCACCTCCTTGTCCCTTTACAGGCCCAGACATAGTTTTAAAATGCCAAAACTTGGTTTTTGGTCTTAAATTCCTTAAGTTAGGCCCAAATGCATTTTTATCACTCTGAGGTAGTTCCAAAGTCCTTTTTCCTTAGGTTTTTGGGGATCTGCAAAATTTTGGAAACCTTACAGCTTCTGGTTGCCTGTCACTTTAATTCTCTGCTCCACTCCCACTCTGACCTCTCTGTCCTCGGCCTCTTACACTGTTCCAATGAAGCTCAACGTAAGCTCGAGGAACAGCACCTCATTTTTCGATTAGGTAATTTACAGCCTTCTGGACTCAACATCAAGTTCAACAATTTCAGACCATAACCTCTGCCCCTATTTTTTCACATGGCAGCTGTTGATGTTTCTGCCATTCCCATTTACACCTCATCTAAACTCATCTTTTGTTTCTTTACTTGTCCCATTACCATAGAATCATAGAATCGTTATAGCACAGTAGGAGGCCATTCGGCCCGTCAAGCCCGTGCCGGCTCTCTGTAAGAGCACTTCAGCTAGTCCCAATGCCCCGCCCTTTCCCTGTAGCACTGCAAATTTTTCCCTTCAGGTACTTATCTAATTCCCTTTTGAAAGCCAGAATTGAATCTGCCTCTACCACCCTTTCGGGCAGTGCATTCCAGATCATAAACACTCGCTGTGTAAAAAACTTTTTCCTCATGTCGCCCTTGGATCTTCTGCCAAGCACCTTAAATCTGTGTCCTCTGGTTACCATCTCCTTTTGTTTTGTACTATCATACCTTTTGGGGGAAAAATTGAGTCGCGCCTCCTTTGGGGTGCTAACTTCGCGGGGAGCTACTTTTAGCACCCGAAAAAATTAGCGCCCCCGCGGCCGAAATTCATCAGTTGCGCCCCAAGAGGGAAGCGGGGCGCTACTGGAAACGCCCCGCCTCCCTCTTGGGGTGCTGTGAGGGAATATCGCCATGCACTGCGGCACATCGCGCCACAGTACTGCAGGCCTTCCTCCCCTTCTTACAGCGCCACCCGGGTCCCAGCTGGGCCACCACGGATTGGAGTGCCGGCAAAATAGCCCGGCACTCAAGAGGAGTGCCGGGCTCACGGAGCACAGCTGGCACTCCGCAGGGGGGGGGGGGTGGGGAGGGGGGCTGCTGAGGAGGCCGGGTCGGCAACGGGAACAGGTGCTGGCAGGCGGCCAGCAACAAAAATGGCCGCCTGGCACCACGCCTTTAATTAGCGCCACCCCGGCCGCAGGTAGGCCCCCCTGACCCCGTCAGACATAGCATCCGGTGGTAAGTCAGGGGGCAATACCGAAGATCGCAGCCGGGGCGCAAGCGGGGCGCTGTGCACGGCGATGATGAATGATGATGGGGGCTAACACTGAATTTCGCGGGAGGCGTTGGTGGCGCTGTGCCTGGGCAGTCGTTGCTTTACGCCCCGTTAGCGCCCTCTTAGGGCGCTAATGGGAGGCGCAAAGCAACTGAATTTTTCCCCCTATGTCTTTTAATCTCTCCTGCCTTCAACCCTGTCACAGACCTTCCCTTTTGTTCTTTCATCCCCTTCCCCCTTTCGTTGCCCCTGCACTTGCTTAAAATCTGTTACAGATCTAACTTTTTCCAGTTCTGACGAAAGGTCATCGACCTGAAACGTTAACTCTGTTTCTCTCTCCACAGATGCTGCCTGACGCGCTGAGTATTTCCAGCATTTTCTGTTTTTATTTCCGATTTCCAGCATCCACAGTATTTTGCTTTTGTTCAACTCGTTTTGACCAGGCTTACAGGCAAACAACAGAATGGATGTGGGAGAGGAGGCAAAGACAAATTATTTCACCCCAGGAGGTTGCCTCCAGGGATCACGTGTATAGGGAAGCACAGGAGCAGTCACAGGCAGTGATGCCTGCGGTAGTTCTGGGCTACTACAATGTTCTCCACAAGTAGCAGCGGGGATCACTCAGAAAGCAATGTCCCCCCAGACTCCACAAAAAGACTAGTTGATGCCCCATTTCATGTGTATCAGGGTTGGTCATGGATGAAGGTAACTGGCCTTTTGAATTACGGGCAGCTCACCAGCTGCCTTAGAAGTCAATCAATAGAATGATACCAGAATTGAGAGGCTATACCTATCAGGAAATATTGAATAGGCTGGGGCTCTATTCGCTAGAAAAGAGAAGACTGAGGGTTGAATTGATAGAGGTCTTTAAGATTATGAAAGGTTTCGATAGGGTATACGTAGAGAAGATGTTTCCACTTGCGGGTGAGACCAGAACTAGGGGCCATAAATATAAGACAGTCACTAATAAATCCAATAAGGAATTCAGGAGAAACTTCTTTACTCATACCTCATAGAGTGTTTAGAATGTGGAACTTGCTACCACAGGGAGTAGTTGAGGCGACTAGCATAGATTCATTTAAGGGGAAGCTAGATAAACACATGAGGGAGAAAGGAATAGAAGGATATGTTGATGGGGTTAGATGATGACAGGTGTGAGGAGGCTCGTGTGGAGCATAAACACAGGCGTGGATCTGTTGGGCAGAATGGTCTGTTTCTGTGCTTTAAATACTTTGTAATACTTTGTAATACATGACAACTTGTCCCTGAGCTAGTGGAGCACTCGGGAGGAAACAATACATAGAAGTACATGAATCCAAAGGGGTAATTAAAAGCACGTAAGAATAACATCCTGAAGAATTACAGCACATGCACTCAAGCTTCAAATTAAGTTTTGTCACTTTGAATGTCTATTGTAGTTTGATTGTTTTATTGTGCAGAAAATGGATCCTCTCCAAATGAGAACAAACTGAATGTATACCATTCTTAATCAGGACTAAAGCAAGTATAAGTTGCATGATGTGTCTGTATATCCGATAGAAAATTAACTCACAGTGAATGGACAAAACATTATGAGGCTGTAATTTATTCGAAGAAGCTATCCTACTGGAGGTGATAAAGTTTTATGTTTCCCTTGGAATAAGCAAAGAGAATTGTGGCTTAAACTTGCAAAGAAGGCGATGCTGTTAGGAATGAATACTATCTCAGTTATAGAGTAGGGCCTGGATTTTCCTTGGACTTCTGGAAACATGGCAGGGTGGTACCTCTGCCCACTCACATGATCCTGCCATCACCTGACTGCATTTTCCTGGGGGAGGGGCTCTTATTTCATAGGCAGGGTGCGTTAAAGTTGGGGATCTCGCTGCTGGGTGGTTCTCTGACACTGGGATGGAAGAACTCCAGTTAATAGAGGACATTCAAAGTGTTAAGGAGCCCTAGATGGGATAAGAGCATTCTCGGTGCCTTGATGATGCAGTGGTGTCATCAGCCATGCTTGAAATCAGTACAAAAGTAAAATACAGCGGCTGCTGGAAATCTGAAATAAAAACAGAAAATGCTGGAAATACTCAGCAGGTCAGGCAGCATCTGTGGAGAGAGAAACAGAGTTTATTGGCTCAATTTTGCCAGGCCCGAGGAGGCAGGGTTGGAGGCGTGTGAGGTGGTAAAATCGCAAAAAATGGTGGGCGGGCCAAATCCCGCCTCCATCCCGCCTCCGAGCAATTTTCCCAAATGCGTGTTTTCTGACCCCGTTTCCATCCCGCCTCCAAGAGGCGGGATAGGCCCTTAAGGCCCTTAACAACCAGTTAAGTGCCTCTATAATCCCATTTTGAGAGGCCTTTCTGATTTTACCACTTTTCCCACATCCTGCACGTCTCCTCTGAAACACGCCAGTGAATCCTGGTGGCCTCACAAGTGGACTGCTTACTAACAGCTGCAGCTCCACCATTAAAAAGGAGTTTTCAGCAATCATCATTTGCAGGTGGCAGAACTTTGTTGTCTCAGGTCGGGGATGAACTTTTAGCAGGCCTACTCATTGTTGTGGAAATTTGGAGCCTTACACCCATCTCCAGTGTGACCTCCTGCGAAACCCCTCTCGCCACCTTGACTGAGTGCTTCCTCAACTGAGGCATATACCAGAAGCATGGGAACCATTTATTTCCTTTCCTCCTGGACATCAGATTCGGACGAAGACCAGCCGTGGCAGCAGCAGAACCATGAACAACAGCACCACCAGCAGCAGCAGCAACAACCTGAAGCTGCATAGGCCAAAAGGCTGCAGCGCGCGACCACATTGCTGCCCGGGATGCAAGGGACGCACTCATCTTGGCCAGATTTGCTTAGCCTGCACAATCAAACAATTTTGCCTCACACCTTCTTATCAGACCATCGACAATGGCTAAGAACCTACGGATTCCTATCACTCTGACCACCATACTGACAATTGCAAGTCGCTCTAAGCCCTCAATGTGGAAGACGCATTAGCGAAATGACACACGCCACAACTGCAACAGTTTGCCTTCAGAATTTTTTATGACAATAAGCAACTGATGGCTTTTCAAAATTAAACACAACATTACACCCAAGTGACTACGGTAGCCAGCCTTACCATGGAGGTAGCCATCCTTTCCAAGGAGGTTGCCATCCTTTCCGTGGTGATGCGTTCATGCGCCAACGCCTCCACAAAGGCTCTGCTCATGTTAGCGATGGAATCCTCCATTCGCTCCACACTCGCAGCGACCCCGGAGACAAAACCTGCCAGAGACTCCTGCACCTGTTCCTGGAGTTCCAGCACCGCTCTCCTTCTGGATGGACCCGGAGGCACAGGGTCGACATGCAGCGGAGCCGAGCTGGGAGCGTCTTCTCCACTGCGACGAGGACTCTCCACTGCTGTCCCTGTCTCCACCATCTGCTAATGCTCACTTGTGAGCTGTGATACACCAGGTGACAACTCTACTCTGTGTCCTGGAGGTCCCACCGAGGTGCGAGTGTCTGCGCTGGTGCAGGGTGTGCTTAATTCTGCTGACGGAGCGCCCTCAGAGGTTGCAGCTTCCTCTGAGGAGTCTGGAAGTTCAGGCTCTTCCTCCTGGACAGTGGGGACGGGGGCTCTCGATGGTCCTGTGGGGGAGTAAAGGAAAGAGTTAGAGATGTGAGGTAAAGGTTGCATGCACATTGAATTGTGCAGATGATCATAAGTCAATCTGTTAGAGCATCAGAATCATTATCAGTCACTCATGCAATGTCAATAAGAGAGATGCCAAACTATTCTGTCACCAGCTTGCTGTGATGCGCCCGCGTGTCCGTCCCCCACTTGGGAATCCTCCTCGATCCCGACAATTTCCAGGGCCGCCTCCTCTGAGGTAGTGAGCTGGGCTACTGAGGGTGGCCCTCCTCCTGTCCTCGCTCTTTCCCTCTTATTGTGGGCTCTCTTTTCCTGCAATGAGGGACACAAGTGGAGTTTGAGTGAGAATGAAGGAGTGAGTGTAGAGAATCCATAGCATAGATGCTTAGAAGGAGACAAAGGGCTCTCCCTGTGTGTTGTAAGTTGTTGTCATTGCGTCACAGTGATAGGGTGTGTGCGGGCTGCATGGTCGAATAGTTAAGTGAATGTGACCATAGAGAGAGAGGGAATGGGTAAGGGTGCAGGGATGTCAGTGTCAAGTGGGATGTGGAGGAAGAGGTTGGCAAAGCAGAGTGCCGGTGAGAAGAGGTGATGGGGATGAGATTGAGGGTGATTAGAAAGTCATACTCACTTTTCCTGTGCCGAGAAGGTCATGAAACCTCTTCCTGCACTGCAGCCAGGTTCTGCGGCACATAGAGATGGCATTGACCTCCTGGGCCACTTGCAGCCACACAGCTTTAGTCTGTTGTGGTGGCTTTTTTCTCCCTGAGGAAGGGAAGAGCACCTCCTTATTAGATCTTGCTCTCTGCACCAGAGCTTGGAGGGAGGGCTCATCAAAGCGAGGTGCACACTTTTGCTTGCTGGTGGACATGGTCGGTAAATGAAGTCCTTCATACAATGTCCAAAGCGTTTCCAGTCTCCAGAACAAGCAAGGCTGCTTGCAGGCCTTAAATCCAGCAGCACTGTTGACGTCATCGGAGGCGACTTTCTGTATGAGAAGACTCATCGGGCCAGGGGTTCCCACACGCTGGAAATCAAGTGCCCAATTAGGGGAAAATCACACTTTTTTCCCACTTCACATCGGAGTCGGGGTCCTGACATGAAAACCACCTGACACACCCCAGCCCAATCCCAATGGCAAAATCGAGCCCAAAGTTTCAGGTCGATGACCCTTCGTCAGAACTGGAAAAAGCTGGAGATGGAACAGGTTTTTAAGCAAGTGCAGGGGCAGGGAAAGGGGTGGGGAGGGGAGGAAAGAACAATAGGGAAGGTCTGTGATAGGATGGAAGGCAGGAGAGATTAAGAGACAAAAGGGATGATGGTGCAAGGCAAAAGGAGATGGTAATGGGACAAGTTAAGAAACAAAAGATGGCTCGAGATGAAGTGTAAATGGCACTGGCAGAATGAAAGACAGCTGCCATGTGAGAGAGAGAGAAAAAAATGGAAAAAAAAGATAGGGGCAGAGGTTATGGTCTGAAATTGTTGAACTCGATGTTGAGTCCAGAAGGCTGTAAAGTGCCTAATCAAACGGAAATCAGTCACCCTGGTCTCCACACAACCATTCTGACACATTGATTGTTGGGGAACATAAGAATCATGGCAGCTTCCAGTCTCACATACATTGATATACAGAGTGATACGGCTGACATAACTCACACGCTGTCCATTCACAGAATGATAACCCTTCTTGTTAATAAAATTCATGGCATCTTCAGTCATGGCCTTTTGGGTGGAATCAATGATACCCTGTATTGGGAGAGTCCCACTGCTTGATAAAATTTGAGTGTTCACTGCCTCTGCTCTAATGGGTCAGCGGGGAAAGATATGAAATCTGAAGTCCATCTGAATAGGGCACCAGTTTAACTGTGCACTGAAATTTGACTTTTGTAACTTATGCTACCCAAGGCTACTTGGAAACATTCAGTGGCATAAAAATGTAGAATTGTTGTTATCTTTACAGCCACTGACAAGACTGTGTCCCTGACAGAAAGAGGCTTCAGGTCTGGCAAAATACACATACTGCTTCTGGAGGGAACTGCAGCCTTCTCACACACTGCCTTTGCGAGAAATCTACTTAGGATCTTCTTGGTCTGTAGATCCTCTGGCCTGGGTACATACATGATGTGTAGAGCCCATGTACATGATGTTAGAGTCTCTGGGTTTCCCTCCTCTCCTCCTTCCCACCTTATCATCCTCTTCCGCAAAGCACAGAAACAATGGAATGCCAAGGGGGAAGTCCATAATTTATTTACAATGCTATTCTCACTTTAAATTCTTTGGAAATAGCAGCAACTACCTTTAAATCCTGATAATTCAATATTGAAGTCTAATGGGAATCATTTCTAGTCTTCACAGTCCTTGTAGGAGCGTTGTATTCCATGACCTCTTCCTTTCATTATGCATCCCTACCTCTGGGACACTCTACTTGTCCCAATATCACCCCCTTTAAACATAGAATCTAGGAGCAGGAGTAGGCCATTCGGCCCGTCGAGCCTGCTCCACCATTCAATACGATCATGGCTGATCATCCAAGTCCAGTACCCTGTCCCTGCTTTAATCCCCACAGTACACATATCCCACCCAACCCCCGTAACCCCACGTATTTAATTCCCCCTAACATATCCCATCCTATCCCCATAACCCCACATATTTAATCCCCCCCTAACACTAAGGGTCAATTTATCATAGCCAAATCAACCTAACCCGCACATTTTTGGACTGTGGGAGGAAACCGGAGCACCCGGAGGAAACCCACACAGACACGGGGAGAATGTGCAAACTCCACACAGACAGTCACCCGAGGTCAGATTCGAACCCGGGTCCCTGGCACTGTGAGGCACCAGTGCTAACCACTATGCCACCGTGTTTCTAACAGCATTACTTTCTGGGAGCAGGAACCCAAAGCAAACACAGGGAAATTGTGTTTTCTACTGAGCCATTCCCTTCCATCTCCATCTGCATGCAGTGGGGCAGGCAAATCCATATTATGGTGAGATTAACGGAGCAGCCATTTTTGGGACAGGGTATCGACCTCCCTGCTCCCTTTTCATTGCCAGACTGTCTCTGTACTGGGCAGGTTTGTACAGGAAAATCCAGGCCCAGCTCTCGATTACACCATGTTACATATGACATATAGTAGATTCTCAACAGGCACTTTAACATTACTTTGGTGCAATTCAGATCCTGGGAGTGCAATGCCAAATTGACCTCCATCCCCTGCTCTCACTTCTTTTTATGTTAAAATCTGACCCAGGTCTCCTGTAGGCCCAATGATGGGTGATTAGCTACTCATAGACTAGTTCTTCTCTTACCAATGCAGACTGTCTCAAGAACTGGCGAGATAAAAAGATAACCATCCATTTTGTTGTTTCAGCCAATTACGCTGCTGCACTTATATTGCACATTTTACACTGGCAATTTGAAAAACCGGCTTTAAAGATTTTTGGCTGCTGGATTTGATGCTGAGCTGGACTTGTGTCTCAGCAACCTCAGACTGATCTTATGTTACGTCAGAACACACGCACACTGCTGCATTGAATGACTCAGTGCATTTAGCAGCCTACGGGAAGAGACAATTGATACCACAGCAGAACACAAGCGCTGCTTTGGACCTATGGAGGACTGCTGTTGATACTTGGGCAAACCACGCACTGGCGGTCAACATTACTCGTGTAAGGTTAAAAGAAAGTCTAGGGTCACCTCCAAAGTAACATTGCTAAGACAGATTTAAAATGGTTGATTTTAACTGCCGGTGAGAGTCATGCAGGCGGAGGCCAAGGCGGACAGCAAACAACCAGGCCTCAACTGCATAGGTCCCATAAGTCTCCTGCCCAAAGGCAGCGGAAGGTGCTAGCTGGCCAGCAGGTGGGTGAGGGATATTGGGCAGTACTTTCTTCCTGCTGGCCTCAGGTTAAAATTGCAGTCGGGTCACAATGATGTCATCGGAGCTCAATTTGCACATTTAAAGAAGCACCCTGTTGCCTTCTATGGGGTGTCTCCCTCACCTGCTCAAAAGGACATTTTAAAATTGCAATCCATGGGAAGGCGGTGGGATCGACAGGTGTAAATTATTGCAGCCATCTTAACCGCCCACCCAGTTTCCACTAGGTTAAAATTGGCCCGACAGTTACAGGCAAAATTCCGTCAAAAGCTATAAACGCATGCATCTGTTTCTAACCTCAAGATCTCAGACGAGGACACAAAGGCAATCCTAGCAAGATTATTCAGAAGAGAAGAAATAAAGGGGGTGATTTTCAATGACCAGACGCCTGTTGCTCACCTGAAAAATGAGCGGGCTGCATTTGAAAATTGGGGCACTTCGGCTGCTTGATGCAATTTTCAGGTGGGCCTGTAAATGGGCGAGTAACCAGCCCGCCTGAAATAAACAGGAGGCAGCTTAAATATGCAAATCAGTGTCCGAGGCCAATTGTAGGACCCTGATTACAATTTTCAGGTACAAGTAGATGGAATGTACACTGAGTACGCTCCACCAATTGTAGCAGGCACTAGGCAGCCAAAGCAATGGTCCTTAGAGGCACTACTAGAGGCCGCTCAAAAACCAACCCAGGAAGCTTGTCATTGTTTCTGGTATAAACTCCAAGAGCACCTTCTGAACACCCCCCCCGCACCCCCCAAAAAAAACTCGGGAATAATTTCTCGCCCAATGCTTTATAAATAATAAAGCAATTAATAGGGTGCCTGCAAAAGGTCGGGGAGTTTTCCTGAGCAGTTTCAATTGAATGCAGGTTTGTACCTGTAATATCCCCAATGGTGAGATATGCATTTGCCTAAACTGTTTGCTCACTTGTGTCAGATGGTGCTATACTAGATAGTCTAAAAAAAAGATAAAGAAACAAAATGGGAAAGGATGGAAAGGAAAACAGACGATGACAGACAGAGCAGGCGATGAACAAAATAAAAAGAAAGGTGACCAGAAAAGAAAATGGAGATTTTGTTTTAACAACAAAAAACATATTATTTTCAGGAATGAATGCACAGAGGTGATATCATGATGGAATGATGATCCAAGGTGGTGAAACTGAAACACTTTCCTAGAAGTTTAGAATTGTGACTTAAATAAATGAAGTAACATTATTTGGCAGAGGTTTATGACTATTAAAGGTAAAGAAAGGACTTGCATTCTTGTGGTGCCTCATCATATCTAACAGAAATCTCAGAAGTGTGTATGTTCTACTTGCATATAAATTAATATGAAATAAGCCCCATTCGCAGTCATGCCTTACTGTCTGAACTTGGTTAACTAGATAGTGGTTTATTGTGTAAGGTTAGTAATATATGAATTGCACGACAATCCAGAAAAAGAAAGGAACTTATCAAAGTAATCAAGTAAAAGGGATTTTATTTATGTTCAAAGTCTATCCACTGACTAGATCATATATTTAAGCAACAGTCTAGAAATCCCTCATGCGCCTGAAAGATCCGATAGTTGGGCTGTGGCCGCCCCAGTCACTGAATCTCCTGTATTCACCGGGTCTCATGAAGTACTGGCGGCCTCTGTAGTTGGGCTGTTCATAGAAGGTCCAGTAACCGTCCATCACATGGCAGGAGTGAATGTCACGGTAGCGGAAACGATCGTAGACAGATGGACAGTCATCCATGAATTCCATCATCTGTCCTCCAAAGTCAGGCCTCTCGTAAATCTTCATTCTGTAGTTTCCACCTCGGTACTGTAATAGAAAACATTCAACGTTCATGATGTATTCGCAAATATATGTATGATATGTATTGAAGACCGTTCTAAGACTGGAGCACTTTAGAACAAGAAACGTGAAATACTTGTACATATGTTTATCAGCGAAGGTAGAAGTTAAAAAGGATTTGGAAACGGATTATTGATCATTCACTGAACATATCCAATTGCTGTGAAGCCGTTAGCAACAATGCTGATCACTTACAAGACAAAACCTGAGGGCATTTGAGTATATTGTAAGTCACAACAAGTTAGTCTAACCGTGTATAGATCATAAGTGAAATTACATTTGGATTGTTACTGGCAGTTCTGGCCACCCCTCTGCCAAAAGCGCACTAATGCACTGGAGAGCTTTCAGAGAAAAGTGACAAGGATTTCATTAGGTTCCTCAGTTATGAAAAAGACATACAAAACTGAACTTCTTTTCATTGGACAAAAGGAGATAAGAGACAAAAAATTATCCTTTAAAGTGCAGGGAGGTAGCGGGCTACTTCCTTTAAACTGTGAACATCTTACGTTAAGAAAAATTTCCGCCATAGAAAATAAGTAGATTTGTCACAAAGACTGCCAAAGAAAGCATTTAATTCTGTGTCATTTAACTCATTCCAAAAATAGCTCTGTAACTATATGGGTAGCGTCAAAAATGAAGGTTATGAGGCGAAATAAGCTGCCATGCCACAGAAAGAAACCATTCAAAGTTGCTAAATGTAGTTTGTAAGGTTCAATCAATATTCTGTAGCTTCATCAGATTATCTTGGGGATCAGGGGAATCTGCTGAACCTTCCAGGTGGAGATTAAATAGGTGTGGTGAAGTTCCCAGCAGGATAAAGTGCATGTGTGTTAGGTGAGGACCGGGCCTAATTTCCACGATTGAACAGCTTTCCAACATTCACTGTCTCAGCCAACACTTCAACAATAGTCCTTTATGGAAAATATTGTAGGCCTGCCTGTGCTTAGGCACAGTTCACCCGCAGTAGTGTCTGTACCAATGTTAACATAATCTTTTCTTGGAGCCCTGGTCAAACCTGCCAGGAGTTGAGAAGTACACAAGAACACAATGAATGATTCTGCAGCATTCATACATGACTTTTTCTGTGTACCGTTTCCAAATTAACAACTAATTAGTAACATTCCAATATAGTATAGACAAGATTTGTAGTTCTATATTTCTAATTCCTGCTGTTCCGTGCTGTATTTCAATCCTTTTTCTAACGTTTGAAATACGACAAAGCAATATAATGTGGATTTGTCACTAATGACAGAAAAAGAGAGTGAGAATAATAATCTTTAAATTAATATAAAAGACTAGTATATAATTAATGAAGCGGCTGGGAATAAATTGCATAAAATGACAGAAAATTACTATAAATCATGTGAACAAATGATTTGAAACTGATAATTAGCATGTAATTATAACTTACGGCTGGGTAGGTGCGACATGACCTGATGTTGTCATTGAATCCCATCCAGCGCTGGTAGTCAGGATATTCTCCCCTGTTCAGAACATACTGGTATCCCATGTAATTGGGTCTCTCATACACCACCCACCAGTCACTATCAACACGGATGGAGTTACAGCGGCTGAAGTAAGGGGACAGGTCAGCACAGTCAGTACTGCACTCATGGTGCCGACCTTGGAAGTTCTTGTCCTCGTAGAAGATAATCTGTGGGGAGAAAAAAGATACAAATGAACCGATAATTTCCAAATTTGATGTATTTTATAAAACATTATTAGCAAATGTGAAAAATATGAGAGTTAGCCTTACCTTCCCCATTTTGAGCTTCACAGTTAGTTAAACAACCGCCTGCACATAGCGCTGTTTCATACAGCTCGGTATTTATAAGCTGGACTGAAACGCCACTGTAGGGAATACTTTTGTTATTCTAATGGTTTCAACAGTGTATATCAGCAAAAAAGCAAATAAAAAAAAAAACCTATAGTCATTGCAGGCAAAATCCCCTTATTCAGGTTTATAGATGGGGCACTGATTCTTTTCATTCTGCTTTGATGCTGTTTTAATTGTTCTGTGAAAATATTTAAAGTGCTAGAATCCAATGTGCATCTATGTTGAGTCTAGTAAAGGTATTGTCAGTTTGTATAATTTGTTTTTTTACGATGCTTCCAAGAATGAATCGTTGCTGTGTTGATAACTACCCAAACTGATCTTAATATTATAATACCCAATACATATTAATCGACATGTAATATCTATACATTACTATAGTGTGGGATGGTGGTCTGATTGGTTTTAATTGTTCTGGCAATGCAATCACCATTATGTTACACCAGCTTTGTGGTTGCACTGGCAGGTGGGAAGGAACAGATTGAATGACACATTGATATTACAATAACATCGAAAGTTTGAGAGTAAAAGGAAGGGAATGTCAGGCAACATTGATGAGTATCTCTGGAGAAAGAGCTACATTTGACTATTGTATTCGCACCGACAACTTCAAACTGAATGGACTGACTTCCTGCATACTGTGTCAATGTAGAATGGTTAAGGGTGACAGTATATAAAGTGCAGCCTTTCTTAAGCAGTGCGTATGAGCCTATTTGATCTGAAAGTACATTACACTATTAAATTTGGAAGGGAGACATTTGAAAACTGTTAATAAGTTTTCCTGTGTGCGGTTAACTGTGTTAATGGGGAAGATTTTTCAACATGCTGTGTGTGGTGAAATTCTAAGTTCATATTAATAAGTTGGATATGGAATTGTGCCAGAGAACTTGCTAGTGTAACACCTCTGTTCAAAAGGAGATAAAGGGTTAAACCGAATAACTATAGACTAGTCGGTCTAACGTAGCCAGTAGTGGGTAAAGTTCTAGAAGCCATAATACAGGATAAAATTAATGCTCGCTTTGAAAACCATGGGTTAATTGAGGACAGCCAGCATGAATTTGTAAGTCATGCCTAATAGATGTAATAGTTCCTGAGGAAATACCAGAATGTATTGATAAGGTAACAGCAGTGGGCATTAAGTAAGTGGATTTTTAAAAGTTCTTTAATAACACGCCACATAGGAAGCTTGCTGATAAAATGAAGGCTAATGGTATTCAAGAGAATGTGGCAACATGGGTAGGAAATTGGTTAAATGACAGAAAACAGAGTGTAGTGGTTCATGGATGGACTGGAGTAGTGTAAAAAATGGTGCCTCCAGGGTCAGTGTTGTGACCGTTGCTCTTCTATATATATATATATATTCAAGGTACACAACTTCAGAAGGATATAGACAAGTTAGTAGATTGGACAGATGGATGTCAGATGAAATTTAATGCAGAGAAATATGAGGTGATACATTTTGGAAAGTAGAGTAAGGAGAGAGTATATATGTTAAATAATAAAATGTTAAAAGGTGTAGAGGAGCAGAGAGACATGAGGCTCAGACTACTGATTACCTAACTCACACCATGTCCCGTTCACCCATCACCGCTGTGCTCGCTGACCTACATTGGCTCCCGGTTAAGCAACGACTCGATTTTAAAATTCTCATTCTTAAAATTCTCATTCTTTTTTTCAAATCCCACCAATGCCTCGCCCCTCCCTATCTCTGTAATCTCTTCCAGCCCCACAACCCCCCGAGATATCTGAGCTCCTCTAATTCTGCCCTCTTGAGCATCCCTGATTATAATCGCTCAACCATTGGTGGCCGTGCCTTCTGTTGCCTAGGCTCTAAGCTCTGGAATTCCCTCCCTAAACCTCTTGCCTCTCTACCTCTCTTTCCTCCTTTAAGATGCTCCTTAAAACCTACATCTTTGACCAAGCTTTTGGTCATCTGCACTAATTTCTCCTTATGTGGCTCGGTGTTTATGCTCCACTCGAGCCCCCTCCCATCTTTCCTTATCTAACTCTATCAGCATAACCTCTATTCCCTTCTCCCTCATATGCTTATCTAGCCTCCCCTGAAATGCATCAATACTATTCGCCTCAATTACACTCTATGGTAACGTGTTCCACATTCTCACCATCTCTGGGAAAGAAATTTCTTCTGAATTCCCTATTTTATTTCTTGGTGACTATCTTATATTGATGGCCTCTAGTTTTGCTCTTCCCCACAAGTGGAAACACTCTCTCTGTGTCTACTCTGTCAAAACCTTTCATAATTTTAAAGGCCTGTATTGGGTCACCCCTCAGTCTTCTCTTTTTAAGAGAAACGAGTCCCAGCCTGTTCATTCTTTCCTGATAGGTACAACCTTGCATTTCTGGTATCATCCTTGCAAATCTTTTTTGCACCCTCCCCAGTAGCTCTCTATCTTTTTCATAAAATGGCGGCCAGAATTGTACACAGTACTAAAAGTGTGGTCTAACCAAGGTTTGATACAATAGAGACATATACAGCACAGAAAGAGGCCCTTCGGCCCATCATGTCCGTGCCGGCCATCAAGCCCTGTCTATTCTAATCCCATTTTCCAGCACTTGGTCCGCAGCTTCTTGAATGTTGTGAGGGTTCCTGCCTCTACCATCCTTTCAGGCAGTGAGTTCCAGATTCCAACCACCCTCTGGGTGAATTTTTTTTTCCTCAAATCCCCTCTAAACCTCCTGCCCCTTACCTTGAAACTATGCTCCCTGTTATTGACCCCTCTACTAAGGGCAAAAGTCCCTTTCTATCTACCCTATCTATGTCCCTCATAATTTTGTACACCTCAATCTGGTCCCGCCTCAGCCTTCTCTGCTCTAAGGAAAACAACCCCAGCCTGTCCAGTCTCTCTTCATAGCTGAAGCGCTGCAGCCCAGGTAACATCCTGGTGAATCTCCTCTGCACCCTCTCCAATGCAATCACATCCTTCCTATAGTGTGGCGACCAGAACTACACACAATATTCCAGCTGTGGCCAAACCAGCATTTTGTACAGCTCCATCACAACCTCCCTGCTCTTATATTCTATGCCTCGGCTAATGAAGGCAAGTATCCCATATGCCTTTTTAACCACCTTATCTACCTGTCCTGCTGCCTTCAGGGATCTATGTACATGCACACCAAGGTCCCTCTGATCCTCTGTCCTTCCTAAAGGTCCTACCATTCATTGTGTATTCCCTTGCCTTGTTAGTCCTCCCAAAATGCATCACCTCACACTTTTCCGGGTTAAATTCCATTTGCCACTGTTCTGCCCATCTGACCAACCCGTCTATATCGTCCTGTAGCCTGAGGCTTCCCTCCTCGCTATTTACCACTCCACCAATTTTTGTGTCATCTGCGAACTTACTGATCATACCTCCTACATTCATATCTAAATCATTAATGTACACTACAAACAGCAAAGGACCAAGCACCGATCCCTGCGGTACACCACTGGACACAGGCTTCCAGTCACAAAAACAACCTTCGACCATCACCCTCTGCCTCCTGCCACTAAGCCAATTTTGGATCCAATGTGGCAAATTGCCCTGGATCTCATGGGCTCTTACCTTCTTGACCAGTCTCCCATGCAGGACTTTGTCAAAAGCCTTACTGAAGTCCATGTAGACCACATCAACTGCACTACCCTCATCCATACACCTAATCAACCCCTCGAAAAATTCAATCAAATTGGTCAGACATGATCTACCCCTGACAAAGCCATGCTGACTATCCTTGATTAATCCTTGCCTCTCCAAGTGGAGACTAATTCTGTCCCTCAGAATTTTTTCCAATAATTTCCCTACCACTGATGTTAGGCTCACTGGCCTGTAATTCCCTGGTTTATCCCTACTACACTTCTTGAATAATGGTATTACGTTACCTGTTCTCCATTCATCTGGCAGCTCCCCTGTGGCCAGAGAGGTTCTGAAATTTGTGTCAGAGCCCCTGCAATCTCCTCCCTTGCCTCACACAGCAGCCTGGGATACATCTCGTCTGGGCCTGGGGATTTATCCACTTTTAAGCCCGCTAAAACCGCTAGTACCTGTAAGGGTTTCTCTCTGAACCTGTGAGATTCGTGTGGCTCTGTGCAGCCTGGATGCTAGTGCGGGTTTAGGCCTCGTTGCCTGTTCTGGTCTCCAGCCAGTCTGGGAGCACTAGACACCTGTGAGTGGTTCGACCCACTCGCCCTTACGGTTCTGACACTGGACTTAGATGCGAGAGCAGTAATGGAGATAAAACTCAGGTAGACCCGGTTGAATGGTACGAAATGGAAAATCTTTATTGCATATTATTTAAGATTACGAAATACATGTCATAAGCACAGATTAATGACAGTACAATCTTACACGCAGTTATGTAACTAATTTCAGGGAAACGAGGAACGAACGACACATCGTAAATGGGGGCACACATTACAATTATCCTTAAAACTTAAACCCTCCCCTATCAATATCTGCTCTAAACTAGACTTGTAGGATCGAGACTCATGCTCACCACTCGTGATAACTTGGAGAATTCCGAAAACTCTGATCGGATGTTTTTCACCGCAGCACCTGATCACCCACGTGTCGATCAGGGGTCTCTGTACCCCACTTGTTTACTCGTTTCTGCTCCGGCTAGCAGGCTGGAACGTCTGCTGTCATGAAGATCTGTGTTGTCCTCGGAGTTCCGACTCTACTCAAAAAAGAGTCTTCCTGTGCCCTCGCACTGATGCGATAAAATTCGAAGAATAGTCCTCCTGGCTGTTCTGTAAAATTCAAAGATGGTCTTCCTGGGCAACGAAAGTGTCTATTCGACCTACAGGCGCGGTCGGAGCTTACTGACCGTGGCAATACGTATGGTCTTCTTCTCTTCTCATCTCATCTCATCTCATCTCATCTCATCTCGGGCCTTCGGTTCCAACACCGTTTACCGACTTCTCGGGATGGTGCGCCCGTTTCAAGGCTTCACAGCCCAGTTCCACACAGATCTTCGCGGCACGCCACGAGGCAGATCCGGGCGGATCGTAAAGTTCAACAGTCTTTTGAAAAAAGACACGAGGCAAGCAGGAACAAGACGGCGAGTCAAGAGCAGCCACGAGGATAAGAGTCAACCGAATAAGAGGATAAGAGAAAGATGGACGGTTGGAGCTTGCAGTTATAGTGCAAAATTCTTCCTTTTCCCGCCCAACCTTAATGTCTTTTCTTTTGTTAGGGTTTGGCGCACAAATTTCTTGTATAGGGTGATCTCCGTTTTAATGGGTTTCGGGGATACTCGTAACTGTCTGAGTACCTGTTAATACTTTTCCCATTGTTTAATCGCTCGGTGTTCTCCCTGGAGGGGTTTTGGGGCTTCCAAATGTTTTCTGTAACTACCCGCTAACGGCTCTCTCATCGTAGAGTCGTTGAGATTTTGCATATTAATGTCTTTGGATGGGTTCTTGATTGCTTGGTACAATAGCCCTTATTCGTACCTGAGAGACCGATTCCAGTATTTATGTGTATACTGCAAACCCATAATGTCTCGTGTATTATCTCAAAGGTGCTTAGTCTTGATCGATCCTGCACAAATGTTTATTGGAACGCCATCTTGTCTGCCTATCGAAAGGTCTAGAATGTTCTGCCACGAGGCGTGGCGGCCATTTTACAGGCTGCTTGTGTCCACTTTGAAAACCTGACAGCATTCTGCTGAAATAAAGCTGTTTGAACGAAACTATGTGTTTTCTCCTTATTTATAAAATCGCGATATATTGCGAATTCTACAGTACCTCCTCCCTCTCAATACTAATTTGTTCAAGTATATCACAATCCCCCTGCCTGATTTTTATGCCTACATCGTCCTTCTCCATAGTGAACACAGATGCAAAATATTCATTTAAAACCTCACCTACATCTTCCGGCTCTACACACAGATTGCCACTTTGGTCCCTAATGGGCCCTACTCTTTCCCTGGTTATCCTCTTGCCCTTAATATACTTATAAAACACCTTGGGATTTTCCTTTATTTTGCCCACCAATGTTTTTCATGCCCCCTCTTCGCTCTCCTAATTTCTTTTTCAGTACTCCCCTGCACTTGCTATACTCCTCTAGGGCTTCCACTGTTTTTAGTCCTTTGTATCTGCCAAAAGCCTCCCTTTTTTTCCTAATCCATTCTTGTATATCCCTTGACATCCAGGGTTCTCTGGGTTTGTTGGTCCCACCCTTGACCTTTTGGGAACATGTTGGCACTGTACTCTCTCTATTTCCTTTCTGAAAGACTCCCACTGCTCTGATGTGGATTTTCCGACAAGTAGCTGATCCCAGTCCACTTTGGCCAGATCCTGCCTTATCATATTAAAATCGACCTTCCCCCAATTTAGAACCTTTATTTCCGGTCGATCTTTGTCCTTTTCCATGACTACCTTAAATCGCACCGAATTATGGTCACTGTCACCAAAGTGCTCTCCTACTGTCACTTCTACCACTTGCCCGGCTACATTCCCTGGAATTAGGTCCAGTACCGCCCCCTCTCTTGTAGGACTTTCTACATGCTGGCTCAAAAAGCTCTCCTGGATGCACTTTATGAATTCCGCACCCTCTAAGCCTTTCACACTCTGACTATCCCAGTTAATATTAACATGGAAACATAGAAGATAGGAGCAGGAGTAGGCCATTTGGCCCCTCGAGCCTGCTCCGCCATTTGATGAGATCATGGCTGATCATCCAAACTCAGTACCCTGTACCTGCCTTCTCCCCATATCCCTTGATACCTTCAGCTTTAAGAAATATATATAACTCATTCTTGAATATATTTAATGACTTGGCCTCAACTACCTTCTGTGGTAGAGAATTCCACAGGTTCACCACTCTCTGGGTGAAGAAATTCTTCCTCATTTCTGTCCTAAATGGCTTACCCCTTATCCATAGATTATGACCCCTGGTTCTGGACTCTCCGACCATCGGGAACATTCTTCCTGCATCTAGTTTGTCCAGACCTGTCAGAATTTTATATGTTTCGATGAGATACCCTCTCATTCTTCTATACTCCAGCGAGTATAAGCCTAATCGAGCCAATCTCTCCTCATATGTCATTCCTGCCATCCCAGGTATCAGCCTTGTGAATCTTCGCTGAACTCCTTCCATGGCAAGAACATCCTTCCTCAGATAAGGCGACCAAAACTGCACACAGTACTCAAGGTGTGGTCTCAACAAGGCCATGTACAACTGTAGCAGGACATCCCTGTTCCTATACTCAAACCCTTTCGCTATGAAGGCCAACATACCATTTGCCTTCTTCACCGCCTGCTGCACCTGCATGCTTACCTTCAGCGACTGGTGCACAAGGACACCCAGGTCTCGTTGCACTTCCCCTTCTCCCAATCTATTGCCATTCAGATAATAGTCTGCTTTCCTGTTTTTGACACCAAAGTGGATAACCTCGCATTTATCCACGTTATATTGCATCTGCCACGCTTCTGCCACTCACCCAACCTGTCCAAATCATCCTGGAGTTTCTCAGTATCCTCCTTGGAGCACACACGCCCACCCAGCTTTGTGTCATCTGCAAACTTGGAGATATTACATTTAGTTCCCTTATCCGGATCATTTTATGTATATTGTGAATAGCTGGGGTCCAAGAACCGAACCCTGCGGTACCCCACCAGTCACTGCCTGCCACTTGGAAAAAGACCCATTAATTCCTACTCTCTGCTTCCTGTCTGCCAACCAGTTCTCTATCCAAGTCAATACCTTGCCCCCAATCCCATGTGCCTTAACTTTACATGCTAATCTCTAATGCGGGACCTTATCGAAAGCCTTTTGAAAGTCCAAATACACCACATCTACTGGTTCTCCCTTATCTATTTTCCCAGTTACATCCTCAGAAAATTCCAGTAGATTAGTCAAGCACGATTTACCTTTTGTAAATCCATGTTGACTTTGTCCGATCCTGTCACTGTTTTTCAAGTGCTCAGCTATTACATCCTTTATAATGGCATCTAGCATTTTCCCCACTACCGATGTCAGGCTTACCGGTCTGTAATTCCCCGCTTTCTCTCTAGAACCCTTTTTGAATAGTGGGGTAACATTAGCTACCCTCCAATCCATGGGTACAGTTCCAGATTCCATCGAATGTTGGAAGATGATCAGCAATGCATCTACTATTTCTAGGGCCACTTCCTTAAGTACCCTAGGATGTAGATTATCAGGCCCTGGGGATTTATCGGCCTTCAATCCCGACAATTTCCCTAACACGATTTCCCTGCAAATACTGATTTCTTTCAGTTCCTCCCTTTCATCAGACCCTATGTTCTCCAACATCTCTGGGAGGTTATTTGTGTCCCCCTTTGTGAAGACAGAACTAAAATATGCATTTACTTGGTCTGCCATTTCTTTGTTCCCCATTATAACTTCCCCCACTTCTGACTGCAAGGGACCTACACTTGATTTCACTAATCTTTTTCTCTTCACATATCTATAAAAGCTCTTACAGTCAGTTTTTATGTTCCCAGCAAGCTTACTTTCATATTCTATTTTCCCCTTCTTAATTAATCCCTTTGTCCTCCTTTGTTGAATCCTAAACTGCTCCCAATCCTCAGGGTTACCGCTTTTTCTGGCCAATTTATATGCCCTCTCCTTGGATCTTATGCTATCCCTAATTTCCCTTGTTAGCCACGGTTGAGTCACCCTTTTTGTTTTACTCTTATGCTACACTGGGATGAACAAATTCTGTAGTTCATCCATGCAGTCTTTGAATGTTTGCCATTGCCTATCCACCGTCAACCTGTAGGGGGTGGTAATGGGATCAGCCTTCACTCTCTGACACAGTGGGCGGTTCGAATCGCTCCCATGCCCCTGGTTCCTAAACTTTGGACTTATTTAGGGGTTGTGAACAAAAAATGCAGTAGACAACAGGTTCTAATGAAAGAATTTGGACTTTATTAAAAGAAAAAGTTAACAAACTTAAAACACACTTAATACTTAAACACAGGTTGGGGAACACACGGTACATGTGAGGGAGAATGACAATATACCAAACAAAAACCTTATCCCTCCCAAAGATCCCACTATCTAGCAAGGTTTTTGGTTTCAGGAGATCAGGGATAATGCTCACCAACGAATCCTTGACAGGATTTTAGGGTCTTTTGATTGAAAGATTTCGTAAGGCCCTTGTTGCTACGAGGTGTCCGATGGTCACTGAAGCAGTCGCTCTGGTTTCTTCTTGCGTCTGTTTGTGGAGTTGTTGACATGCCTTTCCTCCTCTTCGTGGCTTGTGGTGTCTTTTGCTAGAGCAGGGCTGAGAGAGAGAGAGAGAGAGAGAGAGCTGTTCCAGCGTTGTCAGCGAGTCCAAAAGAGAGAGAGTCTTGGGACAGGCTCCAATTATATTGTCTTTTTTCGTGCCCAAAACCCCTTACTAAAACGGTTTCCTTTAGGTTTCAAATGAGCCCTGTTAGTCCATTGTCTACTTTTGGCGGGCTTGCCAGTTCCGATGGCTTTAACTTAGTGTTAAACATGTCCTGATCATTTTCTGATTTAGGCAAAGCCTTATCTACATGCCAAATCTCATCCCTATTGTCCTAGGTCTATTGGCGGGCTTTTAAATCTGTCCTGTGGATACCTGGTTGATTGATTCTTGATGAAGTGAATCGGGTTGCTTAATGTTTTATTGATTTCAAAAAAGGTCTTGGATTATTCATATTTCGATGTGTTGTGAGGCTTTTGGGTTTTGTCTTTTCCTCCTTGATAGGAAGGCAGTGTAAACACACTGCCAGACAGCTTAATACACTGCCTGGCCACGCCCCTCTGCAGCCTGTGTGTCTGTGAAAGGTGTCTTTCCCAACAGTAAGATTCGAAAAGTCATTTTCCTCAGGGTTTTCTTCTTGTGATCTTTAAAAATGACCAAAACTGAGGGTTTTACCTCAAATCACTTCACTTAGGGTTCTGTTTGAGTTTCTGGGGGCTTTTGCGAAGCCTACAAACCCTTGGAGTGACATTCCCCAATCAATCCTACCCAATTCGCGCCTCATACCATTGTAGTTTCCTTTATTTAAATTCAGGACCCTAGTCTCTGATTCAACTACTTCACTCTCCATCCTAATGAAGAATTCTGTCATATTATGATCATTCTGACCCAAGGGGCCTCGTACAGCAAGATTGCTAATTAATCCTTTCTCATTACATAATACCTAGTCTAAGATGGCCTGATCTCTGGTTGGTTCCTCGACATATTGTTCCAGAAAACCATCTCGTAAACATTCTAGGAATTCCTCCTCCACAGTATTTTTACTAATTTGGTTAGCCCAATTTATATGTAAATTAAAGTCACCCATGATGACTGCTGTGCCCTTACTGCATGCTTCTCTAATTTCCCTTTTAATGCCGTCCCCAACCTCCGTATTACTGTTTGGAGGTCTATATACCACTCCCACTAATGTTTTCTGCCCCTTTTTATTTCTCAGTTCTACCCATACAGATTCCGCATCATCAGAGCGAATATCCTTCCTTTCAATTGTGTTAATCCCCTCTTTAACCAGCAATGCTACCCCACCTCCCTTTCTTTATTGCATATCTTTCCTAAATATTGGATACCCCTGGATGTTAAGTTCCCAGCCTTGGCCACCCGGGAGCCATGTTTCTGTAATCCCAATCAAATCGTATTCATTTACCTCTCTTTGCACAGCTAATTCATCCACCTTGTTCCGAATGCTCCTTGCATTAAGACACAAAGCCTTCAGGCTTGTTTTTTAACGCTCTCAGACCTATATGAATTATTATTTACTGTGACCATGTTTGATTTAAACCGTTAAGTTCTTTGCCTTCTACTTTTGTTTTTCTCCTTCCTGTCTTTTGCTTTTATCCTTGTTTCCCATTCCTCTGTCTCCCTGCCCAGGTTCCCAAACCCCTGCCACTTTAGTTTAAACCCTCCCCAACAGCACCAGCAAACACTCCCCCTAGGACATTGGTCCCAGCCCTGTCCAGGTGCAGACCGTCCCGTTTGTACTGGTCCCACCTCCCCCAGAACCGGTTCCAATGTCCAAGGAATTTGAATCCCTCCCCCTTGCACCATTCCTCTAGCCACGTATTCATTTGAAATATCCTCCTATTTCTACTCTGACTAGCACATGGCACTGGTATCAATCCTGAGATTACTACCTTTGAGGTCCTATTTTTTAATTTACCTCTAACTCCCTATATTCTGCTTTTAGGACCTCATCCCATTTTTTACCTATATCGTTGATGCCTATGTGCACCACGACAACTGGCTGTTCGCCCTCCACCTCCAAAATGTTCTGTAGCCGCCATGAGACGTCCTTGACCCTTGCACCAGGGAGGCAACACACCAATTGGAG
This sequence comes from Squalus acanthias, assembly GCA_030390025.1. NCBI lineage: Eukaryota > Metazoa > Chordata > Chondrichthyes > Squaliformes > Squalidae > Squalus > Squalus acanthias. The sequence continues at coordinate 125,642 of CM059427.1, read as the reverse complement.
TCTCGTTTGTGGCCGCAGAAACGCCTATCTATTCCCCTTACAATTGAGTCCCCTATCACTATAGCTCTTCCACACTTTTTCCTCCCAGCCTGTGCAGCAGAGCCACCCATGGTGCCAAGAAGTTGGCTGCTGCTGCCTTCCCCTGATAAGTCATCCCCCCCAACAGTATCCAAAGTGGTATATCTGTTTGAGAGGGGGATGGCCACAGGGGACCCTTGCACTACCTGCCTGCACCTCTTACTCTGCCTGGTGGTCACCCATTCACTTCCTGCCTGTACACCCTTTGCCTGCGGTGTGACCAACTCGCTAAACGTGCTATCCACGATGTTCTCAGCATTGTGAATGCTCCAATATGCATCCATCCGCAGCTCCAGCGCTGCAATGCGGTCTATCAGTAGCTGCAGCTGGATACACTTCCCACACACATGGCCATCAGGGACACAGGAAGCGTCCCTGATTTCCCACATATAGCAGGAGGAGCATATCACGGGGCGGAGCTCTCCTGCCATGACTTACCCTTTAATTAATTAATTAAAATTAAATTAAATGAATCCCACCAATTTCACTTCAATTAAATGATATACTCAAGGGCCCTTTCCCGACACTGGCCTCTGTAAATAGCCCACGAAAGTGAGTTTAACTATTCACTGTGCTGCTGCTCTCTCCGCTCCCGACACTGGCCTCTGCAAAGAAGCCCGCGAAAGTGAATTTAACTACTCACAGTGCTGCTACTCTCTCCGCTCCCGACACTGGCCCCTGTAAAAAAGCCCGCGAAATAAACTTAAAAACTTAACAAAAACACTCACCTGCAACTCACCAATGAGCGCTCTCCCTCTAGTAATGGGCTATGAACTACTCAGCAGAAATACACTTAAAACTGAACAAAAAACTTAACAGAAAATACCCACCAGCTACTCACAAATCAGCTCCCCTCTGACCACCCTAGTTGAAATCCCCTACTATTATTACCCTATTATTTCTACACTTCTCTGAAATTTGCCGACATATCTGTTCCTCTATCTCCCCCTGACTGTTTGGGGGCCTATAGTACACTCCCAGCAAAGTGCTTGCGCCCTTTTTGTTTTTAAGTTATACCCATATGGCCTCATTAGAGGAACCTGCTAAGATATCATCCCTCCTTACAGCAGTAATTGACTCCTTGATTAATATTGCGACACCCCCTCCTCTTTTACACCCCCCTCTATATCGCCTGAAGATTCTATACCCCGGAATATTGAGCTGCCAGTCCTGCCCCTCCCTCAACCATGTCTCTGTGATAGCAACAATATCATACTCCCATGTGTTCATCAACACCTTCAATTCATCTGCCTTACTCGCAAGACTCTTTGCATTAAAATAAATGCCATCCAGCCTTGCCATACTCCCTTGTGCCGTTACATATTTGCTCTGCCTTCCAGGCTGACTTGTTTTTTCCTCTATATTTGGCTGTGTATCAACCCCTACTATAGCTCCACTCTGTATCCCATCCCCCTGCCAAGTTAGTTTAAACCCCGCGCCCCCACCCCCCCAACAGTACTAGCAAACCTCCCTGCAAGGATGTTGGTCCCGTTCCGGTTCAGTTGCAACCTGTCCGACTTGTACAGGTCCCACCTTCCCCAGAAGCAGACCCAGTGATCCAGGAAACTAAAGCCCTCCCTCCTGCACCAACTCTTTAGCCACGCATTCATCTGCTCTATCCTCCTATTCCTATACTCACTAGCACGTGGCACCGGGAGTAATCCAGAGATTACAACCTTTGAGGTCCTTCTTTTTAATCTGCTACCTAGCTCCCTAAATTCTTGTTGCAGGACCTCATCCCTCTTTCTACCCATGTCGTTGGTACCATTGTGAACCACGACCTCTGACTGTTCACCCTCCCCCTTCAGAATGCCCTGCAGCCGTTCAGTGACATCCTTGACCCTGGCACCAGGGAGGCAACATACCATCCTGGAGCCACGTCTGCGGCCACAGAAACGTCTATCTGTTCCCCTTACGATAGAATCCCCTATCACTATTGCTCTCCCACTCTTTTTCCTCCCCTCCTGTGCAGCTGAGCCAGTCGTAGTGCCACGGACTTGGCTCTTGCTGCATTCCCCTGAGAAACCATCTCCCCCATCAGTATCCAAAACGGAAAATCTGTCAGAGAGGGAGATGGACCCAGGGGACTCCTGCACTACATTCCTGGTTCTTTAACTCTGTCTGGCGGTCACCCATTTCCTGTCTGCCTGTGCACTCTTTACCTGCGGTGTGACCACCTTGTTAAACGTGCTATCCACGAAGATAACAGCTTCGCGGATGCTCCACAGTGACTCCAGCTGCAGCTCCAGCTCCAGCTCCGAAACGCGGATTTCGAGTAGCTGCAGCTGGAGACACTTCCTGCACATGTGTTCGCCCTGGACACCTAAAGTGACCCTGACTTCCAACATAGCACAGGAGGGGCATTCCACGCTGCAAGGTTTGATACAAGTTTAGCATAACTTCTCTACTTTTCAATTCTATCCCTCTAGAAATAAACCCTAGTGCTTGGTTTGCTTTTTTATGGCCTTATTAACCTGCGTCACTACTTTTAGTGATTTGTATATTTGCACCCTAGTGCTTGGTTTGCTTTTTTATGGCCTTATTAACCTGCGTCACTACTTTTAGTGATTTGTATATTTGCACTCCGAGATCCATTTGCTCCTCTACCCCATTTAGATTGTTATTTTCCAAATAATATGTGAACTCCTTATTTTTCTTACCAAAATGTAATACCTCACACTTAGCGGTGTTGAAATTCTTTTGCCAATTATATGCCCATTCTTCAAGTTTATTAATGTCTTCTTGTAATTTGTTGCAGTCCTCCTCGGTATTGACTATCCCAACCTAATTTGGCACTTCCACAAATTTAGAAATTGTGTTTTTGATTCCAAAGTCTAAATTGTTAATATAAATTGTGAACAACAGTGGTCCCAGCACTTATCCCCTTTTCAAATCTTGTACTTATCCCCTGACTCCGCATGCTCTGACCTTATTCATTCATCTATTATGTGGCAACTTATCAAAGGCCTTTTTGTAATCTAGATAAATTACATCTACTGCATTGCCCTTGTCTACTCACTCTGTTACCTCTACAAAGAATTCAATGAGGTTGATCAAGCGATCCATGACTATTCTTTTTTACATTTTTATATCTTTGTTTTCTAGATGTTTCTCTATTTTCTCCTTTAGTAGGGATTCCATTAATTTTCCTATCACCGATGTTAAGCTGACTGGTCTATAGTTCCCTGGACATGCTCCATCTCGCTTCTTAAATATAGGTATTATGATAGCTAACCACCAGTCCTCTGGCACTACACCACTTTCTAATGAATTATTACATTTTTGTAATAGTGCCTCTGCTATCTCTTCCCTCTATTTTTTGTGCAGTCTGGTCATTATAATTATTTCTCAGTGCTAACTGCATCAGCAGGGGGCCCAAAATTGTAATCTCCTCGCACCACTTATAGCTAGCCTGCACTGCTTAAAGTTAGCACTCACCTCTTAAAGGGGAGGTGCAATGTGGCTGGAGCAGGTGCTGTGAGTCATGCAGGAAGTGAATCTGTCCTGGAAACAGTGAGGAATGGCACAACATGGGAGAGAGCGGGCTACAAGGTTTTCAGATGCTGCACTTGGTCTGGGTGGAGGAGGTGGAAAGTAGGTGAGATGTCCTGTATCCACTGGGGGCAGGAGGCCCTCCAGACACATGGTCAAAAGGCAGTGGGAGCAGATAGCTGTGGAGGCCAATGCCAGGAGTCTAGCCCCAAGGACATGGATGCAGTGCGCAAGAAGTTCAATATCCGCACAAGAGAGGTCAAGGTCAGTGAATGCATTATCAAATACCATATCCTAACAATTGCACCACTATCCTCAGCCACTCTTCAATTCAACACACACCCATCACTCACCTACCAACAATCTCTATCAATCAGGATTCATACCCTAAATTCACATGCTTCACCTCACCCTCACACACTTAGCACTGCTGCACGTCACGCACCCACATCTCACAACTTAAACAGACTACCAGCTATTCCACCATGACAGTCACATCACACAGACAGATTGCACCACACTCACTGGCGTACTTCCCTCTCTCTTGCAGGAGAAGGTGGCGCACAACTAGAGGCAACAGGAACTAACCGGAGGGGGAGAGGTGCGCCTGCAAGTCCTAACCTCCATGGAGGAGACAGTACTGGCCATTATTGCAACTGCCATTGCTGAGGCCGTGGCCAGCGGCGGGGCTGAAACCAGAGAAGATGACAGTATCCTCATACCTAATCCTCCTCACATACCACTTCCCCCTCGACCCACAATATCTTCTGATTTATAAGCTGCAGATGGTGTAAACATGCACCTCTTACTTTCCCCCCTCCCCTCACCACAACCTTACCCTTGTGCCTTTTCCCATTCAGATACCCAAGAGGTGCAACCTGGCCAGGTAGTGGAGGAAGATCAAGAAGAGAGTGATGATGAAGACACAGCACCATCACTTTCACACTCGCATCCACCAGCTCAGATACTGACACTGCACATATCTTAGAGGATGGATTAGAGGTGGGATCTGCAGGGGTTGAGAGACCGGGCACGAGTGAGCTGCAGCCAGAGCAGGGGGCAAGGATAGCGCAGGTGCCAGCTCACCAGAGGGCGAAGTCGCAGAGTTTCAGATGCAGAGGACTCAGATGAAGACTCGGTTGGGGAACCTACAGAAGAACACTATTGGTTATGCACAACAAAATGCTTGGTGCATTGGGAAGTCTGATTTCGGCGGATGCTATTTTGGTCCTTGAACGGCGGTCACGACCTAGTCCAATTTTGTGCCCACGGTCTGTGCCCCTCTGGAATGTACAAGACTACATTATCAAAGCAATAGTTACTTTATGGCTGTCCAATCCTACAAGTGAGAGCAGTTCCCCATGTTGGGTATGTGGGTCTCCAAGCAACCAGCTTACTTATCTAGGTAAGGGTCACCTCTTGACCTGGGAGTTACAGCCAACGGAAACTTCAACGTTCTCTGTTTCTGAGCTTCTTTTGTTTGCAAGCACCAAGACCAAGATTCCATCCTACCCGCTTCCCTCATATTTCTTTCTGGCCAAAACCTGAGAGCAAAGCACGCTGGAATGCTTGGCCACTTTCTTACCTTTAAACCATTTTCATAAAATATTCTAACAGCACTCATTTTTATCGTGGTGACTTCTGGATTTTGAACCTTAAAGGCTTCCAATAGTCGATCTTGCTGCTGCAGATGCTGCCAAAACATTCCCTGCCACTATAACCTGCTGCTGCCCTTCACTCAACGCTTCCACCCCTCCCCTTTTAAAGGCTGTTGCAGGCCCAGCAAAATCGGCCACCCCGCCCGACTTTCTGCCCCTGTCATCAGTGAGCTGCCTGTAGGGAGTGCATTTTGAGCTGGCAGCTTACCAGATTTATTTAAATGATGCTTTATAATGAAAATGGTCCAGGCCACACACTATGCAGAGCAGGCAGATCATGACATCAATCAGCATGCATCACTGTTTTGATGTCAGTGCTGCCATTTTGGAGCTCAACGCTCCAGCCAATGCCCTCTCTTAACCTTGCATAGCTGAACACAATGTTAAGCAGCAGGAAGGACCGCCCCCCCACCCCCCAACCAGGGCTGTTTAAAGGGATAACAACAGAAAATGCTGGAAATACTCAGCAGGCCAGGCAGCATCCGTGGAGAGAGAAACAGAGTTAGCGTTTCAGGTCTGGGACCCTTCATCAGAACTGGAAAAAGCTGGAGATGTAACAGATATTAAGCAGGTGCAGAGACGGGAGGGTGGGGGGGGGGGTGGGGTTAGGAGGGGAGGAAGGAATTGAAAGAATATACTGTGCTTATGTAAGAGGCAGGAAAGATAAAATGTTGCAAATGGGAATGGCAAAATCATACAGCATGAAAAATGGGGGCAGGGATTATTGTCTGAAATTGTTGAACTTGATGTTGAGTCTGGAAGGCTGTAAAGTGCCTAATCGAAAGATGAGGTGCTGTTCCTCGAGCTTACGTTGAGCTTCATTGGAACAATGTAATAGGCCGAGGACAGAGAGATCAGAGTGGGAGTGAAGCGAAGAATTAAAGTGACAGGCGACCGGAAGCTCGGGGTCCCCCTTACGGACTGAACGGAGGTGTTCCGCAAAGCGGTCACCCAATCTGCATTTGGTCTCCCCAATGTAGAGGAGACCGCATCGTGAGCAGCGAATACAGTATATTAAATTGCAAGAAGTACAAGTAAATCGCTGTTTCACCTGGAAGGGGTGTTTGGGGCCCTGGACAGTGGGAAGGGAGGAGGTAAAAGGGCATGTGTTGCATCTCCTGTGCTTGCATGGGAAAGTGCCAGGCGAAGGAGAAGGGCTGTTAGGGGTGATTGAGGAGTGAACCAGGGTGTCGCGGAGGGAGCGGTCCCTTCGGAATGCTGAAAGGGGAGGTGAGGGGAAGATGTGTTTGGTGGTGGGATCACGTTGGAGGTGGCGGAAATGGCGGAGGATTATCCGTTGAATGTGGAGGCTGGTGGGATGAAAGGTGAGGACGAGGGGAACCCTATCGTGGTTCTGGGAGGGAGGGGAAGGGGTGAGAGCAGAAGTGCGGGAAATGGAACGGACACGGTCAAGGGCCGTGTCAACCACAGTAGAGGGGAATCCTCGGTTGAGGAAAAAGGAAGACATGTCGGAAACACTGGAATGGAAGGTGGCATCGTCAGAACAGACGCGGCGGAGATGGAGAAACTGAGAGAATGGAATAGAGTCCTTACAGGAAGCGGGGTGGGAGGAAGTGTAGTCCAGGTAGCTGTGGGAGTCAGTGGGCTTGTAGTGGATGTTTGTCGAAAGCCGATCACCAGGAATGGAGACGGAGAAGTCAAGGAAGGGAAGGGAAGAGTCGGAGATGGACCATGTGAAGGTGAGGGAAGGGTGGAAATTGGAAGTAAAGTGAATGAACTTATCTAGTTCAGGTCGAGAGCAGGAAATGGCACCGATACAGTCATCGATGTACCGGAAAAAGAGGTGAGGGAGGGGACCTGCGTAGGACTGGAACAAAGAGTGTTCCACATATCCCATGAACAGGCAGGCATAGCGAGGGCCCATGCGGGTTCTCATAGCAACACCTTTAATTTGGAGGAAGTGACTGGAGTCAGAGGAGAAGTTGTTTAATGTGAGAACAAGTTCAGCCAGGCGGAGGAGGGTGGTGGTGGATGGGAACTGGTTGGGCCTCTGTTCAAAGAAGAAACGGAGCGCCCTCAGGCCATCCTGGTGGGGAATGGAGGTGTAGAGGGATTGGACATCCATAGTGAAAAGGAGACGGTTGGGGCCAGGAAACTGGAAACTGTTAAAGTGATGGAGGGCGTTGGAAGAGTCGCGAATGTAGGTGGGAAGAGACTGGACAAGGGGAGAAAAATTAGAGTCGAGATAGGAAGAGATAAGTTCCGTGGGGCAAGAACAGGCTGAAACGATGGGTCTACCAGGGCAGTCCTGTTTGTGGATCTTGGGAAGGAGGTAGAAGCGGGCTGTGCAGGGTTGGGGGACTATGAGGTTGGTGGCCATGGAGGGAAGATCTCCAGAGGAGATGAGGTCAGTGACAGTCTTGGAAACAATGGTCCAGGCGGAGGTAGGAGGAGGTGTCGGAGAGTTGGCGTTCAGCTTCCGCACGGTAGAGGTCGGTTCGCCAAACAACAACAGCACCACCCTTATCAGCAGGTTTAATGATAATGTTATGGTTGGATCGGAGAGAACGAAGTGCTGCAAGTTCAGAGGGAGGTAGGTTGGAGTGAGAGAGGGAGCAGAGAAATTGAGACGGCCGATGTCATGTCGGCAGTTAGCAATGAAAAGATCTAGAGAGGGTAAGAGGCCAGAGGGAGGGGTCCAAATAGAACGAGAATTTAGAAAGTGGGAGAAAGGGTCAGCTGTGCGGGGGGAAGACTCCTAGCCAAAGAAGTGTTTAAAGGGATCATCAACTAATAGCAGGTTAGTTTCTGGTTTATTTCTTCAGGCTGTTGCTACAATTCTACAAGTGTTTGATGCTTTCCATAGTAGTTTCAAGTTTCAGAAGCCTACAGGGAGTGGTATGATAGGTACTGAAGTACTTTTGCTGACTTCAAGGTTTTGCAGAAACCAGTTGCTCCCGGACATGGATGCAGTAGAAGGCTTTCCTCTTGGAATTGAGCATGACTGAGAGAATGAGCAGAGGCCACGCAGAGCAGGACAAGCTGCTAGAAGAGGAAGGAGGAGGAAGGGAAGAAGCGCTCTCAGCAGGAGGACATATCCGCCCAGGGTGCTCAGGGAGCAATTCTCCTACCTGAACCTCCGCAATGATTAATGTTTGAGACGTCTGCGCTTCACTAAGGAGGTCGTCACTGAAATCAGCCACCTGCTGCAGCCACAACTCCAACCTCAGAGCAGGGCAAGAACCGCATTGCCAGTGACATTGGTCATTCCTTAACATTGCACGCAGGCTTTCTGGCAAGTTTCCCAAAGCACCAAGAAATTTTTTTTTCTGCATACCCATCAGCATTCTTCTGTAGCCTGCCCCATCAAAATGCTCATCTGAGTCCTCTGCAGCAGAACTCATGTGTGACCTCGCCCTCCGGCGAGCTGGCACCTGCACTATCCTTGACCCCTGCTCTGGCTGCAGCGCACTCGTGCCCAGTGTCACACCACATGCAGATCCCGCCTCTAATCTATCCTCTAAGATACATGCAGTGTCAGTATCTGAGCTGGTGGATGCGAGAGTGAAAGTGACGGTGCTGTGTCTTCAGCATCACTCTCTTCTTGGTCTTCCACCACTGCCTGGCCAGGTTGCACCTCTTGGGTATCTGAAAGGAAAAAGGCACAAGGGTAAGGTTGTGGTGAGGGAAGTGGGTAAAGTAAGAGGTGCATGCTTATGAAGGGATAATTACTAATCCTAGCCCTTTTCGGGCTACCCCAGATCAGGCGTATTCCCCAGACGTTGACCTTCAACTAAAGTTAGAGATAGCCGAATCCTATAAGACACTTAATTGGGTCTAAAGGTCAGACTATCTCTCCCTAAAGGAAAGGAACAACTTGAAGATGTTACCGTCCTCCAGATAGCACTTTAAATAAGTTTAACTAGACTGTAACCTTCCGGATATTATGAGGGTCCAGAAAACTCCCCCAGAATTCTGCAACTCCTCACCAAAGAGTGTACAGAGATTGAGTTTGCGAGTTTGATACAGAAGTACTATGTGAGACAATTCTAAAAATATATAGATTTATTAAAGAACCGACATGTAGTTGACAGCTGGTGAGTCAATCGCAACATTAACAGTTCAAAATACAAATAGCTTACATTTCTTATTCTCAGAGATCCTTATTCTCAAATCGTAACTTCGTTTCATTTTTACATTTCTACTTTTCTTAATCCAGGATATCCACCAAAATCAAATACAAGTACCTTTGATCACCCGAGACTCAAAGAGTTGAAAACTTACAGAGCTTGCCTCTGAAGTTGAGAATCGCTTGCCCCTTCCAGCGAATTCTGTCTTTCTATTTGAAAATCCTATCTTTTATACTCTTTCTCAGTGGTATATCCTTTGAAGTTTTCTGCTGATGTAAGCTAATTATCTTGAGTTATATTTCTGTTGATTTCTTTCTATTCTTACTGTCTGTTCAGCTGCTAGCTTGCAGACTTGTGTCTGCTGTGTAGGTGTTCGAAACTTATCATAAAAAAATGGTTATAACTGATGTATCTATTTGATGCCATTCTTACAAAGGTCCTCTATTCAATTCTTAAATCACCTCAGCTGGTTATAAGCAGACGTCGTGTCTCCTAACTGTTCCAAGTTCAATACAAACACAATGGGCAGAATTTTCATTCACCCGTGGAGGCGGGTTTGGAGGCGTGTGGGGGGTTAAAATTGCAGATTTGGGAGTCCCGAACCCATCCCGCCCCCAACCCGCCTCCATGCCAGTTTCACAGGAGGCGGGTACCCGACCTGTGCTGCGACCCGCCTCCCTGAGGCGGGAAGGGGATTAGTGCCAATAAACTGCCTGTTAACAGGTAGTTAACAGGCAGTTTGTTGCCTAATCCCTATTTTCAGCCCTGAAGTGTGGGCTACCAAACGGCTCCAAACCAAGCCGTTTTAGCGAGGCGGACCGTGGGTCTGCAGGGCTTGGAGGGGTCGATATGTCCAGTGGGCAGGTGAGTGATGGGTGCATGTGTGCAGAGGTAAGTGTGTAAGGTAAGTGTAAAGTGTGGAAAAAAGTTTTACTTACCTTAACTTCCTCCTGCAGGTGTCAGCCCTTCAGGTCTCGGGAGTCAGAAATCTCACCGGCACAGAAAGCAGAATGGCCGTTGAGTTGTCAAAAGCTGCAGCCTCTGCTTTTTGTTCTGCAGAGATCTCTAAATCAGCCTGAGAGGAAGCAATTCACTTAGAGGACAGATTGTCAGTGTTTGACAGCTTCAAGGAGCTGTCAAACGTTGATATTTCATCTGTCAAAAGCTCTTGACAGATGAAATGTCAATCTGTGACATCACCTGTTGCCGGGTGGCCCTTAATTGGCCTGCTGAGCCCGCTGGGCGGGCTCAACAAGATCAATCAAGGGAAAATCGAGTGGGTTGGCCACAAGTCGATGGAGGCGGGACTACAACCCAAAAAGTGGGAGTCCCGCCTCCATCACGTCCCCATTGACAAAATCCAGCCCAATGTGATTGCTTGGTGCATCTATTGATGTCATATTTATGAAAGTCTTCTGCTTGTATCTTTTACATGTAAATTAAAAACACTTCGACCGGTTGCATCATTTTCTTCTTAGCTACTTCAGCTGGTTGCAACACATAATCCTGTCTCCTGTTTCATTTGATATCTCCTGTGTTTCATTTGATGTTATATTTACGAAGGCATAAGATTCTTTAATTTATGTGATTCTTTTCAAAGTGTTGGTTTAAAACAATTTAACTGGGTATTCTTATTGTGTTCTTCCAAAAGCTCAGACTTTCTGGAAGCTCCAATCTGCTGCTTCAATGGGGCTATTGTTTCAGTGTCAACAACCAATTCCCATTTCAAAAGCTTGTATGGTGTTTGCAGCTTTGTGTTAACAACTCATCTTATCTCAGAAGCCTGTATTTACAGCTTTGTGTCGTTGAGGCTTATAGATTTTTAAACCCAGTTTGTCATGTTTTAATCATCAAAATTCTTTCATAGGATGGTGTATTTTTCTGAAATATGGCTATTCCTTTACACTTAAACCATGTGCAGCTTGTAAATCGGAAGAGATTGTGGAATGAGAGAAGGATAATGAATGAGGATACCGGCATCCTTTAATTTTTCAGCACTGCCACTGGCCACGAGCTCAGCCATGCCCCTCCAAAGAATGGCCAGTGCCATCTCCTCCAAGGGGGTGAGGTGATGTAGGTAAGACTGTCCCCCCGCTTCTGCTGGCCCCGGTTATGCACCACCTTCTCCAGCAAGAGAAAGGGAATGGTGTCAGTGAATGTGGTGCAAGGTGTTTGGGTGATGTGCCTGTCATGTTTGAATAGCTGACAGTGTGTGCAAGCTGTGAGATGTGGGTGTGAGGCTTGCAGCAGTAGTAGGTGTGTGAGGGCGAGGTGAAGCTATGAATGTGAAGTATGAGTTGTGTTCGGTAGAGATTGTAGGTTGGTGAGTGATGGGGGTGTGGTGCATTCAGCAGTGTGTGAGGCTCGTGGTGCAGATGGTGGGATATAAATCACAGAATCCCCACAGTGCAGATAGAGGCCATTTCGGCCCATCGAGCCTGCACCGACACATATCCCACCCTATCCCCGTGTATTTAATCCCCCCAAACACTAAGGGTCAGTTTATCATAGCCAAATCAACCTAACCCGCACATCTTTGGACTGTGGGAGGAAACCGGAGCACCCGGAGGAAACCCACGCAGACACGGGGAGAATGTGAAAACTCCACACAGACAGTCACCCGGGGCCCTGGCGCTGTGAGGTAACATTGCTAACCACTATGCCACCGTGTTGCCCTTGATATGGCATTTGAAATGACTTCACTGACCTTGACCACTCATGTGAGGTCATTAGACTTCTTCCTGCACTGTGTCCATTCACCACAGTGGCTATCTGCTGCAATTGCACTTTGGTCTGTTGCTAGGAGGGCCTCCTGGCCCCCTGTAAAAATAGAACGTCTCTCTAATTGACCTCCTGCACCAAGGCCTCCAGTGTTGCATCGGAGAACATTGGTGCAAACTCTCCTATTGTGCCATCATGAATTCTTTTTTTCACTCCCTTCCTCTGCCAGTTGAATAATGACTTGCAGGCAGAATGCACCTCCCCTTTAAGAGCTGCAGGCTGCCTTTAAGAGGTGCAGTCTGGCTTTAATTGGAGCTAGCCTTGCATGAACTTGGGCCCCCTGCTTAGCGTTCAGCCACTCAGCAGCGCATTCAGCGCTGGGCTGAACACCACAATCATGCAAATGAATAGTTAGCACAAGGTTTGCGTGTTGCCTGTAGTTCTCCGAATGGGCACGGGTTGCGAACGCATCACGATCCCTGCAACCCTTTTTGGGGGTAAATACATTTCTAGGTCAAAGGCTGTTAAATGCTTTGCTAAGATGATATTTCCTGAGTTGCTGATGCTGTTTCTGAATATGTAGTTTTACTACATAAGGATTAACTGAACACAGTTAATGTTCAATTATTACCAAAAGGCCCAAATTAGTCCAAATAAAGGACCTTGGGTTTGCTCTTGATTGCTTTGGAACTCAGTGAAATTTCTTTGTGTTAATTGTTTCCTATAGGAAATGAATAGGTTGGACAAATTCTAATGCAATGGAAGCTGAAGGTCTATGAAGGAATGGGCTGTATTAGCTGGATGGTATTTTTTTAATATTTGATCTTACAATTTCTTTACGAGTTGCTCTCATGACAAGCCATGGTACTTCGCATAAGAGATGGTGAGGGGCCATCCATCTTAACAGCTGTCTGAATGAATAGTTTAAATAAAGAGAATTAACATCTAGTGCTATGTATTTTCTTATTTTCAATGTTATGGTCAAAATCTATTTCTCAATAATTATTGCCACCTCCAGGCCATAAAATGTCTGTAGTGGAAGAGGCACAAAAACACAATCCAAAAAAAATCAATTATGATGATAGTATATTTTATTATGTTTAGGAATATTTCAGCATGACAAATTCTAGTTTTCAACAAGGAATTAGAAATCCCTCATGCGCTTGAAAGATCCGATAGTTGGGCTGTGGCCGCCCCAGTCACTGAATCTCCTGTATTCACCGGGTCTCATGAAGTACTGGCGGCCTCTGTAGTTGGGCTGTTCATAGAAGGTCCAGTAACCGTCCATCACATGGCAGGAGTGAATGTCACGGTAGCGGAAACGATCGTAGACAGATGGACAGTCATCCATGAATTCCATCATCTGTCCTCCAAAGTCAGGCCTCTCGTAAATCTTCATTCTGTAGTTTCCACCTCGGTACTGTAATAGAAAACATTCAACGTTCATGATGTATTCGCAAATATATGTATGATATGTATTGAAGACCGTTCTAAGACTGGAGCACTTTAGAACAAGAAACTTGAAATACTTGTACATATGTTTATCAGCGAAGGTAGAAGTTAAAAAGGATTTGGAAACGGATTATTGATCATTCACTGAACATATCCAATTGCTGTGAAGCCGTTAGCAACAATGCTGATCACTTACAAGACAAAACCTGAGGGCATTTGAGTATATTGTAAGTCACAACAAGTTAGTCTAACCGTGTATAGATCATAAGTGAAATTACATTTGGATTGTTACTGGCAGTTCTGGCCACCCCTCTGCCAAAAGCGCACTAATGCACTGGAGAGCTTTCAGAGAAAAGTGACAAGGATTTCATGTGGAACTTAGGTTCCTCAGTTATGAAAAAGACATACAAAATTGAACTTCTTTTCATTGGACAAAAGGAGATAAGAGACAAAAAATTATCCTTTAAAGTGCAGGGAGGTAGCGGGCTACTTCCTTTAAACTGTGAACATCTTACGTTAAGAAAAGAATTTCCCCCATAGAAAATATATAGATTTGTCACAAAGACTGGCAAAGAAAGCATTTAATTCTGTGTCATTTAACTCATTCCAAAAATAGCTCTGTAACTATATGGGTAGCGTCAAAAATGAAGGTTATGAGGCTAAATAAGCTGCCATGCCACAGAAAGAAACCATTCAAAGTTGCTAAATGTAGTTTGTAAGGTTCAATCAATATTCTGTAGCTTCATCAGATTATCTTGGGGATCAGGGGAATCTGCTGAACCTTCCAGGTGGAGATTAAATAGGTGTGGTGAAGTTCCCAGCAGGATAAAGTGCATGTGTGCTAGGTGAGGACCGGGCCTAATTTCCACGATTGAACAGCTTTCCAACATTCACTGTCTCAGCCAACACTTCAACAATAGTCCTTTAAGGAAAATATTGTAGGCCTGCCTGTGCTTAGGCACAGTTCACCCGCAGTAGTGTCTGTACCAATGTTAACATAATCTTTTCTTGGAGCCCTGGTCAAGCCTGCCAGGAGTTGAGAAGTACACAAGAACACAATGAATGATTCTGCAGCATTCATACATGACTTTTTCTGTGTGCCGTTTCCAAATTAAGAACTAATTAGTAACATTCCAATATAGTATAGACAAGATTTGTAGTTCTATATTTCTAATTCCTGCTGTTCAGTGCTGTATTTCAATCCTTTTTCTAACTTTTGAAATACGACAAAGCAACTAAAATGTGGATTTGTCACTAATGACAGAAAAAGAGAGTGAGAATAATAATCTTTAAATTAATATAAAAGACTAGTATATAATTAATGAAGGGGCTGGGAATAAATTGCATAAAATGACAGAAAATTATTGATGGGCCATAACAAATATAAATCATGTGAACAAATGATTTGAAACTGATAATTAGCATGTAATTATAACTTACGGCTGGGTAGGTGCGACATGACTTGATGTTGTCATTGAATCCCATCCAGCGCTGGTAGTCAGGATATTCTCCCCTGTTCAGAACATACTGGTATCCCATGTAATTGGGTCTCTCATACACCACCCACCAGTCACTATCAACACGGATGGAGTTACAGCGGCTGAAGAAAGGGGACAGGTCAGCACAGTCAGTACTGCACTCATGGTGCTGACCCTGGAAGTTCTTGTCCTCGTAAAAGATAATCTGTGGGGAGAAAAAAGACACGAATGAATCGATAATATCCCAAATTTGTTGTATTTTATAAAATTAGCAAATGTGAAAAATATGAGAGTTAGCCTTACCTTCCCCATTTTGAGCTTCACAGTTAAACAACCGCCTGCACATAGCGCTGTTTCATACAGCTCGGTATTTATAAGCTGGACTGAAACGCCACTGTAGGGAATACTTTTGTTATTCTAATGATTTCAACAGTGTATATCAGCAAATTTGAAAAAACCTATAGTCATTGCAGGCAAAATCCCACTTATTCAGGTTTATAGATGGGGCACTGATTCTTTTCATTCTGCTTTGATGCTGTTTTAATTGTTCTGTGAAAATATTTAAAGTGCTAGAATCCAATGTGCATCTATGTTGCGTCTAGTAAAGGTATTGTGAGTTTGTATAATTTGCTTTTTTACGATGCTTCCAAGAATGAATCGTTACTGTGTTGATAACTACCCAAACTGATCTTAATATTATAATACCCAATACATATTAATCGACATGTAATATCTATACATTACTATGTTGTGGGATGGTGGTCTGATTGGTTTTAATTGTTCTGGCAATGCAATCACCATTATGTTCTTCTTCTAAGAAGAAGACACCAGCTTTGTGGTTGCACTGTGTATATTTCACAGCCAGGTGGGAAGGAACAGATTGAATGACACATTGATATTGCAATAGCATCGAAAGTTTGAGAGTAAAAGGAAGGGAATGTCAGGCAACATTGATGAGTATCTCTGGAGAAAGAGCTACATTTGACTATTGTATTCACACCGACAACTTCACTCTGAATGGACTGACTTCCTGCATACTGTGTCAATGTAGATTTGATATGGGTGACAGTATATAAAGTGCAGCCTTTCTTAAGCAGTGCGTATGAGCCTATTTGATCTGAAAGTAACTTACACTATTAAATTTGGAAGGGAGACACTTGAAAACTGTGTTAATGGCCCTTATTTTCCGATGCCTACGGGTGTGTACGAGCTGTGTACACACCCGTAGGGATATCGGAAATGCCGGTTTCAGGTATGCGACACGCATGCGCTGAAAATCGGCATTTCCGATCTGTCAAGAATCTACCTGACAGATCGGATGCCTGCCCTAGAGAAGGGCCTCTGTGGGGGGAGAGTTCCGCTTTCTGCAGAACCTCCGCCCGCTTAAAACCCTTAGAAATCTTACGCCTGGTAAAAGCGCAAGGCTTGCTTTTACCAGCATAAAAGTTTTAAAAAGTTAAAAAAAAAAATTCACTCATTTATAATTAAAAAATACTTTAAAAAAAGGTAAGTTTATTTTTAGCACCATAAAAAACTTTCATTATTTTTACAAAAAATTAAATTTTAGTTTAAAATATTTAATTTAATGTAATTTTAACTCATTTTAAAAACGTGCTGGTTTAAAACAAAGTTATTTAATGTTTTAGTGTCTTTTTGGGGTGATCTCCATTCATACTTTTGACAGATAGAGCTGTCAAAAGTATGAAGGGAGATTCCCTTCTTTCATTGGTTCGCCTGACCCACATGATCCCAGGGACGCTTGCGAACTGCATGTACCCTGGGATACGTGGGCCCTGCGCATTTCGACTGTGGAGAGGCCCAGGAGTGGAAGTGTCTGGACCTCGGGAGCCCTCGGGTAAGTGCGTAGATTTTTATCCGATAGGAGGCATCCGCACGCAGGAAACCTCCTGTCTGAAATTACGGGTCAATGAGTTTTCCTGTGTGCGGTTAACTGAGTTAATGGGGAAGATTTTTCAACATGCTGTGTGTGGTGAAATTCTAAGTTCATATTAATAAGTTGGATGTGGAATTGTGCTGGAGAACTGAAGGTTGCTAGTGTAACACTCTGTTCAAATGGAGATAAAGGGTTAAACCGAATAACTATAGACTAGTCGGTCTAACATAGCCAGTAGTGGGTAAAGTTCTGGAAGCCATAATACAGGATAAAATTAATGCTCGCTTAGAAAACCACGGGTCAATTGAGGACAGCCAGCATGAATTTGTAAGTCATGCCTAATAAATGTAATAGTTCTTTGAGGAAATACCAGAATGTATTGATCTCATTAAATGGCGGAGCAGGCTCGAAGGGCCGGATGGCCTACTCCTGCTCCTATCTTCTATGTATCTATGTATCTATGTATAAGGTAACAGCAGTGGGCATTAAATAAATGGATTTTTAAAAGTTATTTAACAACGTGCCACATAGGAAGCTTGCTGATAAAATGAAGGCAAATGGTATTCAAGAGAATGTGGCAACATGGGTAGGAAGTTGGTTAAATGACAGAAAACAGAGTGTAGTGGTTCATGGATGGACTGGAGTAGTGTAAAAAATGGTGCCTCCAGGGTCAGTGTTGTGACCGTTGCTCTTCTATATATATATATATATTCAAGGTACACAACTTCAGAAGGATATAGACAAGTTAGTAGATTGGACAGATGGATGTCAGACGAAATTTAATGCAGAGAAATGTGAGGTGATACATTTTGGAAAGTAGAGTAAGGAGAGAGTATATATGTTAAATAATAAAATGTTAAAAGGTGTAGAGGAGCAGAGAGACATGAGGCTCAGACTGCTGATTACCTAACTCACACCAAGTCCCGTTCACCCATCACCGCTGTGCTCACTGACCTACATTGGCTCCCGGTTAAGCAACGCCTCGATTTTAAAGTTCTCATTCTTTTTTTTAAATCCCACCAATGCCTCGCCCCTCCCTATCTCTGTAATCTCTTCCAGCCCCACAACCCCCCAAGATATCTGAGCTCCTCTAATTCTGCCCTCTTGAGCATCCCTGATTATAATCGCTCAACCATTGGTGGCCGTGCCTCCAGCTGCCAAGGCTCTAAGCTCTGGAATTCCCTCCCTAAACCTCTTGCCTCTCTACCTCTCTTTTCTCCCTTAAGATGCTCCTTAAAACCTACATCATCTGCATTAATTTCTCCTTATGTGGCTCGGTGTTTATGCTCCACTCGAGCCACCTCCCGTCTTTCCTTATCTAACTCTATCAGCATAACCTCTATTCCCTTCTCCCTCATGTGCTTATCTAGCCTCCCCTTAAATGCATCTAAAATATTCGCCTCAATTACATTCTGTGGTAGCGAGTTCCACATTCTCACCATCTCTGGTAAAGACGTTTCTTCTGAATTCCCAATTTTATTCCTTGGTGACTATCTTATATTGATGGCCTCTAGTTTTGCTCTTCCCCACAAGTGGAAACACTCTCCCTGTGTCTACTCTGTCAAAACCTTTCATAATTTTAAAGGGCTCTATTAGGTCAAGAGAAACGAGACCCAGCCTGTTCATCCTTTCCTGATAGGTACAACCTCGCATTCCTGGTATCATCCTTGTAAATCTTTGTTGCACCCTCTCCAGTAGCTCTCTATCTTTTTCATAAAATGGCGGCCAGAATTGTACACAGTACTAAAAGTGTGGTCTAACCAAGGTTTGATACAAGTTTAGCATATGTTCTCTACTTTTCAATTCTATCCCTGTAGAAATAAACCCTAGTGCTTGGTTTGCTTTTTTATGGCCTTATTAACCTGCGTCACTACTTTTAGTGATTTGTATATTTGTACTCCGAGATCCCTTTGCTCCTCTACCCCATTTAGATTCTTATTTTCCAAGTAACATGTGAACTCCTTATTTTTCTTACCAAAATGTAATACCTCACACTTAGCGGTGTTGAAATTAATTTGCCAATTATATGCCCATTCTTCAAGTTTATTAATATCTTCTTGTAATTTGTTGCAGTCCTCCTCAGTATTGACTATCCCAACCCAATTTGGCATCTTCCACAAATTTAGAAATTGTGTTTTTGATTCCAAAGTCTAAATTGTTAATATAAATTGTGAACAGCAGTAGTCCCAGCACTTATCCCCTTTTCAAATCTTGTACTTATCCCCTGACTCCGCATGCTCTGACCTTATTCATTCATCTATTATGTGGCAACTTATCAAAGGCCTTTTTGTAATCTAGATAAATTACATCTACTGCATTGCCCTTGTCTACTCACTCTGTTACCGCTTCAAAGAATTCAATGAGGTTGATCAAGCGATCCATGTCTATTCATTATTATATTTTTATATTTTTGTTTTCTAGATGTTTTTCTATTTTCTCCTTTAGTAGGGATTCCATTATTTTTCCTATCACCGATGTTAAGCTGACTGGTCTATAGTTCCCTGGACATGTTCTATCTCGCTTCTTAAATATAGGCATTATGTTAGCTAACCACCAGTCATCTGGCACTACACCTCTTTGTAATGAATTATTAAATATTTGTAATAGTGCCTCTGCTATCTCTTCTTTCTATTCTTTGTGCTGCCTGGTCATGATAATGATTTCTCAGTGCTAACTGCATCAGCAGGGGTCCCAAAATTGTAATTTCCTAGCACCACTTATAGCTAGCCTGCACTGCTTAAAGTTAGCACTCACCTCTTAAATGGGAGGTGCAATGTGGCTGGAGCAGGTGCTGTGAGTCATGCAGGAAGTGAATCTGTCCTGGAAACAGTGAGGAATGGCACAACATGGGAGAGAGCGGGCTACAAGGTTTTCAGATGCTGCACTTGGTCTTGGTGGAGGAGGTGGAAAGTAGGTGAGATGTCCTGTATCCACTGGGGGCAGGAGGCCCTCCAGACACATGGTCAAAAGGCAGTGGGAGCAGATAGCCGTGGAGGTCAATGCCAGGTGTCTAGCCCCGAGTACATGGATGCAGTGCCGCAAGTAGTTCAATATCTGCACACGAGAGATCAAGGTCAGTGAATGCATCTTCAAATGCCATATCCTACCAACTGCATCATGAGCCTCAGCCACTCCTCAATTCACCACACCTCCATCACTCACCTTCCAACAATCTCTATCAATCAGGACTCATACTCTAAATTCACATGCTTCACCTCACCCTCACACACTTAGCACTGCTGCACATCACACACCCACATCTCACAACTTGAACAGACTACCAGCTATTCAACCATGACAGTCACATCACACAAAAAGATAGCACCGCACTCACTGGAGCACTTCCCTCTCTCTTGCAGGAGAAGGTAACGCACAACTGGAGGCAGCAGGAGCTAACTGGAAGCGGAGAGGTGCGCCTGCAAGTCCTTACCCCACATAGAGGAGATGGTGTTGCCCATTATTGGAACGGCCATTGCTAAGGCCGTGGTCAGCGGCGGGGCTGAAACCAGAGAAGATGACAGTATCCTCATACCTAATCCTCCTCACATCCTACTTCCCCATCACCTCACAAACTCTTCTGATTTACAAGCTGCAGATGTTGTAAGCATGCACCTCTTACTTTCCCCCCTCCCCTCACCACAACCTTACCCTTGTGCCTTTTCCCATTCAGATACCCAAGAGGTGCAACCTGGCAAGGTAGTGGAGGAAGATCAAGAAGAGAGTGATGATGAAGACACAGCACAATAACTTTCACACCTGCAACCACCAGCTCAGATACTGACACTAACGTATCTTAGAGGATAGATTAGAGGCAAGATCTGCATGTGGTGAGATACCGGGCACGAGTGTACTGCAGCCAGACCAGCGAGCTCAGCCATGCCCCTCCAAAGAATGGCCAGTGCCATCTCCTCCAAGGGGGTGAAGTGATGTAGGCAAGACTGTCCCCCATCGGTTAGCTTCTGCTGGCCCTGGTTATGCGCCACCTTCTCCTGCAAGTGAAAGGGAAGGGTGTCAGTGAGTGTGGTGCAAGGTGTTTGGGTGATGTGCCTGTCATGGTTGAATAGCTGACAGTGTGTGCAAGTTGTGAGATGTGGGTGTGAGGCTTGCAGCAGTGGTAAGTTTGTGAGGGTGAAGTGAACCTATAAATGTGAAGTATGAGTCGTGTTTGGTAGAGAATGTATGTTGGTGAATGATGGGGGTGTGGTGCATTGAGCAGTGTGTGAGGCTCGTGGTTCAGATGGTGGGATATATCATTTGAAATGACTTCACTGAACTGGACCACGCATGTGAGGTCATTAAACTTCTTCCGCGGGGGAGTGTTTGCTAGTGCTGTTGGGGAGGGTTTAAACTGAAGTGGCAGGGGGTTGGGAACCTGAGCAGGGAGACAGAGGAAAGGTAAACAAGGATAAAAGCAAAAGACAGGAAGGAGAAAAACAAAAGTAGAAGGCAAAGAACTCAACGTTTTAAATAGAACATGGTCACAGTAAATAATAATTCATATAGGTCTGAGAGCGTTAAAAAAACAAGCCTGAAGGCTTTGTGTCTTAATGCAAGGAGCATTCAGAACAAGGTGGATGAATTAGCTGTGCAAATAGAGGTAAATGAATACGATTTGATTGGGATTACAGAAACATGGCTCCAGGGAGGCCAAGGCTGGGCATCAACATCCAGGAGTATTCAATATTTAGGAAAGATAGGCAAAAAAGAAAGGGAGGTGGGGTAGCATTGCTGGTTAAAGAGGGGATTAACACAATTGAAAGGAAGAATGTTAGCTCTGATGATGCGGAATCTGTATGGGTAGAAATGAGAAATAACAAGGGGCAGAAAACGTTCGTGGGAGTGGTATATAGACCTCCAAACAGTAATACGGAGGTTGGGGACAGCATTAAAAGGAAAATTAGAGAAGCATGCAGTAAGGGCACAGCAGTCATCATGGGTGACTTTAATTTACATATAAATTGGGCTAACCAAATTAGTAAAAATACCGTGGAGGAGGAATTCCTAGAATGTTTACGGGATGGTTTTCTGGAACAAAATGTCGAGGAACCAACCAGAGATCAGGCCATCTTAGACTGGGTATTATGTAATGAGAAAGGATTAATTAGCAATCTTGTTGTACGAGGCCCAATGGGTCAGAGTGATCATAATATGATAGAATTCTTCATTACGATGGAGAGTGAAGTAGTTGAATCAGAGACTAAGATCCTGAATTTAAATAAAGGAAACTATGATGGCATGAGGCGCGAATTGGGTAGGATTGATTGGGGAATGTCACTCAAAGGGTTGACGGTGGATAGGCAATGGCAAACATTCAAAGACTGCATGGATGAACTACAGAATTTGTTCATCCCAGTGTGGCATAAGAATAGAACAAAAAGGGTGACTCAACCGGCTAACAAGGGAAATTAGGGATAGCATAAGATCCAAGGAGAGGTCATATAAATTGGCCAGAGAAAGCGGTAACCCTGTGGATTGGGAGCAGTTTAGGATTCAACAAAGGAGGACAAAGGGATTAATTAAGAAGGGGAAAATAGAATATGAAAGTAAGCTTGCTGGGAACATAAAAACTGACTGTAAGAGCTTTTATAGATATGTGAAGAGAAAAAGATTAGTGAAATCAAGTGTAGGTCCCTTGCAGTCAGAAGCGGGGGAAGTTATAATGGGGAACAAAGAAATGGCAGACCAAATACATGCATATTTTTGTTCTGTCTTCACAAAGGAGGACACAAATAACCTCCCAGAGATGTTGGAGAACATAGGGTCTGATGAAAGGGAGAAACTGGAAGAAATCAGTATTTGCAGGGAAATGGTGTTAGGGAAATTGACGGGATTGAAGGCCGATAAATCCCCAGGGCCTGATAATATACATCCTAGGGTACTTAAGGAAGTGGCCCTCGAAATAATAGATGCATTGCTGATCATCTTCCAACATTCGATGGAATCTGGAACTGTACCCATGGATTGGAGGGTAGCTAACGTTACCCCACTATTCGAAAAGGGTGGTAGAGAGAAAGCAGGGAAATACAGACCGGTAAGCCTGACATCGGTAGTGGGGAAAATGCTAGAGTCCATTATAAAGGATGTAATAGCAGAGCACTTGAAAAACAGTGACAGGATCGGACAAAGTCAACATGGATTTACAAAAGGTAAATCATGCTTGACTAATCTACTGGAATTTTTTGAGGATGTAACTGGGAAAATAGATAAGGGAGAACCAGTAGTTGTGGTGTATTTGGACTTTCAAAAGGCTTTTGATAAGGTCCCGCATAAGAGATTAGCATGTAAAGTTAAGGCACATGGGATTGGGGGCAAGGTATTGACTTGAATAGAGAACTGGTTGGCGGACAGAAAGCAAAGAGTAGGAATTAATGGGTCTTTTTCCGAGTGGCAAGCAGTGACTAGTGGGGTATCGCAGGGACTGGTCCTTGGACCCCAGCTATTCACAATATACATTAATGATCTGGATAAGGGAACTAAATGTAATATCTCCAAGTTTGCAGATGACACAAAGTTGGGTGGGCGTGTGTGCTGCGAGGAGGGTACTGAGAAACTCCAGGATGATTTGGACAGGTTGGGTGAGTGGGCAGAAACGTGGCAGATGCAATATAACGTGGATAAATGCGAGGTTATCCACTTTGGTGTCAAAAACAGAAAGGCAGACTATTATCTGAATGGCAATAGATTGGGAGAAGGGGAAGTGCAACGAGACCTGGGTGTCCTTGTGCACCAGTCGCTGAAGGTAAGCATGCAGGTGCAGCAGGCGGTGAAGAAGGCAAATGTTATGTTGGCCTTCATAGCGAAAGGGTTTGAGTATAGGAACAGGGATGTCCTGCTGCAGTTGTACAGGGCCTTGGTGAGACCACACTTTGAGTACTGTGTGCAGTTTTGGTCGCCTTATCTGAGGAAGGATGTTCTTGCCATGGAAGGAGTTCAGCAAAGATTCACAAGGCTGATACCTGGGATGGCAGGAATGACATATGAGGAGAGATTGGGTCGATTGGGCTTATACTCGCTGGAGTATAGAAGAATGAGAGGGGATCTCATCAAAACATATAAAATTCTGACAGGTCTGGACAAACTAGATGCAGGAAGAATGTTCCCGATGGTCGGAGAGTCCAGAACCAGGGGTCATAATCTAAGGATAAGGGGTAAGCCATTTAGGACAGAAATGAGGAAGAATTTCTTCACCCAGAGAGTGGTGAACCTGTGGAATTCTCTACCACAGAAGGTAGTTGAGGCCAAGTCATTAAATATATTCAAGAATGAGTTAGATATATTTCTTAAAGCTAAAGGTATCAAGGGATATGGGGAAAAGACAGGTACAGGGTACTGAGTTTGGATGATCAGCCATGATCTCATTGAATGGCGGAGCAGGCTCAAGGGGCCGAATGGCCTACTCCTGCTCCTATCTTCTATGTTTCCTGCACTGTGTCCATTCACCACAGTGGCTATCTGCTGCCATTGCACTTTGGTCTGTTGCTAGGAGGGCCTACTGGCCCACTGTAAAAATAGAACCTCTCTCCTATTGACCTCCTGCACCAAGGCCTCCAGTGTTGCATCGGAGAACATTGGTACACACTCTCCTGTTGTGCCATCATGAATTTATTTTTTGCACTCTCTTCCTCTGCCAGTTTAATAATGACTTGCCGGCAGAATGCACCTCCTCTTTAAGAGGTGCAGACTGCCTTTAAGAGGTGCAGTCTGGCTTTAATTGGAGCTAGCCTTGCATGAACTTGGGCCCCCTGCTTAGCATTCAGCCACTTAGCAACGCTTTCAGCACTGGGCTGAACACCACAATCATGCAAATGAATAGTTAGCACAAGGTTTGCGTGTTGCCTGTAGTTCTCCGAATGGGCACGGGTTGCTAGTGCCACGATCCCTGCAACCCTTTTTGGGAGTAAACAAATTTCTAGGCCAGAGGCTGTTAAATGCTTTGCTAACATGATATTTCCTGAGTTGCTGATGCTGTTTCTGAATATGTAGTTTTACTGCATAAGGATTAACTGAACACAGTTAATGTTCAATTATTACCAAAAGGCCCAAATTAGTCCAAATAAAGGACCTTGGGTTTGCTCTTGATTGCTTTTGGAACTCAGTGAAATTTCTTTGTGTTAATTGCTTCCTATAGGAAATGAATAGGTTGGACAAATTCTAATGCAATGGAAGCTGAAGGTCTTTGGAAAGGAATGGGCTGTATTAGCTGGATGGTATTTTTTAATATTTGATCTAACAATTTCTTTACGAGTTGCTCTCATGACAAGCCATGGTACTTCGTATAAGAGATGGTGAGGGGCCATCCATCTTAACAGCTGTCTGAATGAATAGTTTAAATAAAGAGAATTAACATCTAGTGCTATGTATTTTCTTATTTTCAATGTTATGGTCAAAATCTATTTCTCAATAATTATTGCCACCTCCAGGCCATAAAATGTCTGTAGTGGAAGAGGCACAAAAACACAATCCAAAAAAAATCAATTATGATGATAGTATATTTTATTATGTTTAGGAATATTTCAGCATGACAAATTCTAGTTTTCAACAAGGAATTAGAAATCCCTCATGCGCTTGAAAGATCCGATAGTTGGGCTGTGGCCGCCCCAGTCACTGAATCTCCTGTATTCACCGGGTCTCATGAAGTACTGGCGGCCTCTGTAGTTGGGCTGTTCATAGAAGGTCCAGTAACCGTCCATCACATGGCAGGAGTGAATGTCACGGTAGCGGAAACGATCGTAGACAGATGGACAGTCATCCATGAATTCCATCATCTGTCCTCCAAAGTCAGGCCTCTCGTAAATCTTCATTCTGTAGTTTCCACCTCGGTACTGTAATACAAAGCATTCAACATTCATGATGTATTTGCAAATATATGTATGATATGTATTGAAGAGCGTTCTAAGACTGGAGCACTTTAGAACAAAAAACATGAAATAATTGTACTTATGTTTATCAGCGAAGGTAGAAGTTATAAATTATTTTGCAATGGATTATTGACCATTCACTGAACATATCCAATTGCTGTGAAGCCAGAGGTAGCAGGATACTTCCTTTAAATTGTGAACATCTTACGTTAAGAATTGAATTTCCCCCTCAATAAATAAGTAGATTTGTCACAAAGACTGCCAAAGAAAGCATTTAATTCTGTGTCATTTAACTCATTCCAAAGATAGCTCTGTAACTATTTGGGTAGCGTCAAAAATGAAAGTTATGAGGCGAAATAAGCTGCCATGCCACAGAAAGAAACAATTCAAAGTTGCTTAATGTAGTTTGTAAGGTTCAATCAATATTCTGTAGCCTCATCAGATTATCTTGGGGATCAGGGGAATCTGCTGAACCTTCCAGGTGGAGATTAAATAGGTGTGGTGAAGTTCCCAGCAGGATAAAGTGCATGTGTGCTAGGTGAGGACCGGGCCTAATTTCCATGATTGAACCGCTTTCCAACATTCACTGTCTCAGCCAACACTTCAACAATAGTCCTTTAAGGAAAATATTGTAGGCCTGCCTGTGCTTAGGCACAGTTCACCCGCAGTAGTGTCTGTACCAATGTTAACATAATCTTTACTTGGAGCCCTGGTCAAACCTGCCAGGAGTTGAGAAGTACACAAGTACACAATGAATGATTCTGCAGCATTCATACATTACTTTTTCTGTGTACCGTTTCCAAAATAACAACTAATTAGTAACATTCCAATATAGTATAGACAAGATTTGTAGTTCTATATTTCTAATTCCTGCTGTTCAGTGCTGTATTTCAATCCTTTTTCTAACTTTTGAAATACGACAAAGCAATATAATGTATAAACTAAAATGTGGATTTGTCACTAATGACAGAAAAAGAGAGTGAGAATAATAATCTTTAAATTAATATAAAAGACTAGTATATAATTAATGAAGGGGCTGGGAATAAATTGCATAAAATGACAGAAAATTATTGATGGGCCATAACAAATATAAATCATGTGAACAAATGATTTGAAACTGATAATTAGCATGTAATTATAACTTACGGCTGGGTAGGTGCGACATGACTTGATGTTGTCATTGAATCCCATCCAGCGCTGGTAGTCAGGATATTCTCCCCTGTTCAGAACATACTGGTATCCCATGTAATTGGGTCTCTCATACACCACCCACCAGTCACTATCAACACGGATGGAGTTACAGCGGCTGAAGTAAGGGGACAGGTCAGCACAGTCAGTACTGCACTCATGGTGCTGACCCTGGAAGTTCCTGTCCTCGTAGAAGATAATCTGTGGGGAGAAAAAAGACACGATTGAATCGATAATTTCCAAATTTGATGTATTTTATAAAACATTATTAGCAAATGTGAAAAATATGAGAGTTAGCCTTACCTTCCCCATTTTGAGCTTCACAGTTAGTTAAACAACCGCCTGCACATAGCGCTGTTTCATACAGCTCGGTATTTATAAGCTGGACTGAAACGCCACTGTAGGGAATACTTTTGTTATTCTAATGGTTTCAACAGTGTATATCAGCAAAAAAGCAAATTTAAAAAAAAACCTATAGTCATTGCAGGCAAAATCCCCTTATTCAGGTTTATAGATGGGGCACTGATTCTTTTCATTCTGCTTTGATGCTGTTTTAATTGTTCTGTGAAAATATTTAAAGTGCTAGAATCCAATGTGCATCTATGTTGCGTCTAGTAAAGGTATTGTGAGTTTGTATAATTTGCTTTTTTACGATGCTTCCAAGAATGAATCGTTACTGTGTTGATAACTACCCAAACTGATCTTAATATTATAATACCCAATACATATTAATCGACATGTAATATCTATACATTACTATAGTGTGGGATGGTGGTCTGATTGGTTTTAATTGTTCTGGCAATGCAATCACCATTATGTTACACCAGCTTTGTGGTTGCACTGGCAGGTGGGAAGGAACAGATTGAATGACACATTGATATTGCAATAGCATTGAAAGTTTGAGAGTAAAAGGAAGGGAATGTCAGGCAACATTGATGAGTATCTCTGGAGAAAGAGCTACATTTGACTATTGTATTCACACCGACAACTTCAAACTGAATGGACTGACTTCCTGCATACTGTGTCAATGTAGAATGGTTAAGGGTGACAGTATATAAAGTGCAGCCTTTCTTAAGCAGTGTGTATGAGCCTATTTGATCTGCATGATTCGCCGCTGACCGCAAATTCCGGGTCAATAAAAATGGGAGAGTTAGTTTGTTAAAGCTGTTAAAAATAAAAGCTTATGAACTCTTAGGGCTAGAAATTCATCTACTTATAGCCACTCTGTAGCGCCAATGAAATGGCGCAAAAATGACGGCCGCTGCTCCTTCGCCAGCTGGTGGCGGGTCCCGCGGAAGCCGCCATGTTTCTTCCTCCATCTGCGCTGCCAGTAACTGGCAGCGCCCTGGAAACAAATGGCAGCGTGGTGATGTCAACCTGGCATGCAAGCAGGCTGACAGTGGCAATGCCAACACCTTTTAAAGGGACACACACATCATTCAGGTAAGTTTGATTTTAAGCTTTTGTCTAGGCTTTTTTGATTTTAGTGAAGTAGTGGCTTGCTGCAATACATGTTAAAAGTTTTTTTAGTGTGTAGGGAGTGCTGCTGGATGCTTGAAAGGCCTCAGATGGTAAAGAATGGCCTCTGAGAAGACAGAAAATGCAGCAAATACTCAGCAGGTCAGGCAACATCCATGGAGAGAGAAACAGAGTTCACGTCTCAGATCGAGATGCTGCCTGATCAGGAGTGTATTTCCAGCATTTTATGCTGTCATTTCAGATTTACAGCATCTGCTCACAGAGGGAAGAGGAAGACACAGAAGAGGAAGAAGCCGAAGAGAGGAAGCAGAAGGAAGGATACAACCCAGACAGCCCCTTTCTGGCCGGGATTTCCGGGATGGAATCATCTGCCTGCGGTAACAGTGACCACAACCCCAATTTCCCTTTCAACATTTGCCCTACACCTTACCTTCCCTCTGTTCCTGAGCATCACAGCGTCCTCTTGGCCACGATGCTGAAATAAAAGCCACCACAAAGCAAACTTTCCAATCCAACTTTATACATCAATCCATTCAATATGACATCAAGAAATCAACTCATCACCCATTTGCATTCTGTTAGTGGCTGTCTTGTATGTGCCTTTGCCTATCCTACTGATGTCACGCCATGCTACCCCAGTGGCTGCAGCATGGCTGGTGGAAGGCTGCTGACTTTCAGTGGGGGACACTGCAAATGGCCTTGCTGGTCGACCTTGAGGAGCTGGTGGCTGGGAGTGTCAAATCGAGTGATGGTGTTTATTCTTCTTGTTCTTCTTCTTCACTCTCCTCTCCTTCTTCTTGGTCAACCACTGGCTGGGTAGGCTGCATTTCTTGGGTATATGAAATGAGGAAGGCACAAGGGTGGAGTTGTGGTGATGGAGGGCGGGAAAGCATGAGGTGTATGCCAGAAGGAGGATAACGTATGAGGATACCAGCAACTTGTATCCTTTCAGCCCCGCCGCTGGCCAAGGACTCAGCCATGCCCCTGCCAAGAATGGCCAGCACGGTCTCCTCCAAGATGATGAGGTGAGGCTAGGGATGGGAGATGTGCCTCGTGATTGGTGCAGATTGTTGGTAGGTGAGTGATTGAGGTTGGGGAGTCGTGCATTGAGCAGTGTGTGAGGCTAGTGGTGCAGTTGGTAGGAGACGGCTTTTGAAGATGCATTCACTGACCTTGACCAGTGGTCTGAAATCATGAAGCTTCTATGGGCACTGGAGCCAGGTGGTGGGGGCGACACTGCTGGTAGTGACGGCCTCGGTGATGTAGTCCCACATACTCCTTTCTGGAGAGCCTCTTGGCCCCTGTGGGTAGAGGACCTCTCTTGCAGTGTTGACCCCCTGCACAAAGCTGGAGTGCTGCTTGCGAGACCCTGGGTGCTGAGCCATTTGTGTTAGTGCTGAAGCACTTTTCCCATTTTTTGAGGTTCGGAAGGGAATTCAGCTTTAAGAGCTGAATATTCACATTTGGGACTTCTTTTTAATGTTAATTTTTTTTTAAAGGCAGTTTGGGCTGAAAATTGCATTTTTTTTCACTGCATTTTAATTTATATTAGTTCTGAGTGCATTGCCCCTTTAATTCATAGCCCTTTTAATTGCCCACAATTCCTTGCGAGCTCCACAGCCTCGCTCCCACAGGTTGTGTGAAGCTCGAGTGGCACTTCAGGATGGGAACTTCGCCTCAGAGGTCTCCACTAACGCCACCAGGACGGCGTTGCATGGAAGGTTAGCGCTGCGGCACCAATCTCCAGCCCCCCAGATTAATTTATTCTCCTTAGCGTTGCGGCCATTTTCAGCGGCCGTTAACTCCAGTTGCCAGTGACACCAGCAACTTTTGTGGCATTAGGTTTTAAGCAGAAGCACAGAGTACAAAAGCAAAGAGATAGTACTAAGCATATAAAAGTCATTGATTAGGCTACAGGTGGAATATTGCTTCCAGTTTTAAGCAGCTTGCTTTAAGAAGAATATCAAGGCCATGGAGAGGTTGCAAAGATTCACAAAGATGATACTAGTGATGAGTAGAGCCTAGAGGAACTGAGGCTCATTTCATTAGGAAAAAAGACGTTTAGGAGGACCTTGGATAGAGCTGTTCAAAATGATGAGGAGTTTTGATGAGGTAAATCAGTGAAAGCTGTTTCTAGTGATTAGCGAGTTGTTAGCATGTGTTCAAAAATTTAAGATCATTACCAACAGATGTTCTAGTCCCCATTAAAACAATTACTCTCTCTCACCTTGGCAGTTCCCCCGGTACAGCCCTCATCTCCACTCCCTTAAGTCCAAGGGACGCAGACTTGAATGGATATGGCGGACAACTGGTTTAGCCATTCACCACCAGATTTGACTGGACCACATAAAGCACTATTGGGTCCTCCTTTCATCTGCCAAAATTGCTCACTATTCCAGGATCATTCTGGAATGCAAAGATAGCCCCTGGCTTCTTTTCTTTACTGTAAACCGTCTTCTTAAACGCCTCTCTCCTGCCTCCTCCACCCTCACCTCCGACAACAAGTGCGAGGAGCTCATGGACTTATTTATCACTAAGATTGAGATCATCAGAACAGCTGCCTCTTCCACTTTGCTTCCTTCCCCATGCCCACCAGGCCAAACTTCCTCTAAGCTTTCCCTAGTCCTGAAATTGCATCTTTCTCCAGTTTCTCTCCAATCTCCCCTCATGCCCTCTCCGAGCTCATCTTGTGCATGAGACTCACTTCCTACTCTCATGAGGATTTGTAAATAAGTGCTGCTTCTCCTGGTCCTTCTTCTTATCCTATGAGGCAGCTGCACACCCAACACTGCTGTGAATGAGGTGCTGCAGTATCAATGAACCTCCCCTTTAAGTAGTGAAAAAAGCCTGTGGCAATCATGAGTTGCGATTAGACTGCATCCAATATTGGTCCAGCCTTTAAGTGTAACGCCAATGAGCTTGGGTTTTTAGGGGGTGAAATTCATTATCGCCCAGGAGTGGGCGATAACTTCGGAAAAGTTTGAAATTTAGCACCAGGCGCTAATGAATCTCGCTGCACGCAACATTCAGTGTCATTGCTCAAATAAAGGATGGGAGCGCTAAATCAAGCGCTAATGACCTAGCTCAGTGGCGTTACACTCAAAGCGCTAACCAATATCAGTTGCAATCTAATCGCAAGTCATCATTGCCACAGGCTCTTTCCAGTTCTTAAAGGGGAGGTTCAATCATGCTGCAGAACCTCATTCTCAGCATTGCTGGTGCTGCAGCTGTCTCAGCAAGCAGCAGGAGGCCAAGGAGAAGGAACCGGACCACTGAAGGAGGTGTCATTATGGCAGAGGAGAGAGCCTGCAGATTCTGCGACCATGCATTGGAGGAGTTGGTGTTTGCTGTGGAGAGACGGAGGGTGGTGCTCTACCCGGCCAGTGGCAGGAGGCCCTCGCCGCGAGTCCTCCACACCATGTGGAGGGAGGTAGTGCAGCACATCTCAGGCAGCATTGTGGTCCCCAGGACCCACACACAGTACAGGAAGAAATTTAACAATCTCACTCGAGTGGTCAGGGTGAGTCGATGCTTCAACAAATGTTACATACCACCGTCTGAATCACAGTCTGCACACACTGCCCAAAGCACCACATCCCCAGCACTCACCCACCAACAATCTCTACCTACCAACACTCACACCCACATCTCACACCTTGCACACAATGACAGCTATTCAACTATGACAGGTATATCTCCCAAACACATTGCTCCACACTCACTCACACACTTTTCTCTCTCTTGCAGGCCAAGGTCGCTCACAACAGGAGGGAGCAGGTGTGCACAGGCCGGGGACAACCTGACACCCAACCACTTTCTGAGCTGGAGGAAAGAGTGCTGCAAATCATTGGGCATCAGGTGGTGGGCGCTGTGACCACTGGTGATGTTGACCCCCTTGGGGACAACAACGGTATGTCTGACTAATTTGATTAAATTTTTTGAGGGGGTGATTAGGTGTGTGGATGAGGGTAACGCAGTGGATGTGGTATACATGGATTTCAGTAAGGCCTTCGATAAAGTCCCGCACAGGAGACTGGTCAAGAAGGTACGAGCCCATGGAATCCAGGGTGCCTTGGCACATTGGATACAAAACTGGCTCAGTGGCAAAAGGCAGAGGGTGATGGTTGAAGGTTGTTTTTGTGACTGGAAGCCTGTGGCCAGTGGGGTACCACAGGGATCGGTGCTGGGTCCCTTGCTGTTTGTGGTCTACATTAACGACTTGGATATGAATGTAAAAGGTATGATCAGTAAGTTCGCGGATGATACAAAAATTGGTAGGGTGGTAAATAGCGAGGAGGGTAGCCTCAGTCTGCAGGACAATATAGATGGGTTGGTCAGATGGGCGGAACAGTGGCAAATGGAATTTAATCCGGAAAAGTGCAAGGTGATGCACTTTGGAGGGACTAACAAGGCAAGGGAATACACAATGAATGGTAAGACCCTAGGCAAGACGGAGGGTCAGAGGGATCTTGGTGTGCAAGTACACAGATCCCTGAAGGCGGCGGAACAGGTGGATAAGGTGGTAAAAAAGGCATATGGGATACTTGCATTCATTAGCCGAGGCATAGAATATAAGAGCAAGGAGGTTATGATGGAGCTGTATAAAACACTGGTTAGGCCACATCTGGAATACTGTGTGCAGTTCTGGTCGCCACACTACAGGAAGGATGTGATTGCTTTGGAGAGGGTGCAGAGGAGATTCACCAGAATGTGACCCGGGCTGGAGTGCTTCAGCTATGAAGAGAGACTGGGCAGATTGGGTTTGTTTTCCTTGGAGCAGAGGAGGCTGAGGGGGGACATGATTGAGGTGTACAAAATTATGAGGGGCATAGATATGATGGATACTAAGGAGCTTTTTCCCTTAGTAGAGGGGTCTATAACAAGGGGGCATAGATTCAAGGTAAAGGGCGGGAGGTTTAGAAGGGATTTAAGAAAGAACTTTTTCACCCAGAGGGTGGTTGGAGTCTGGAACTCACTGCCTGAAAGGGTTGTGGAGGCAGGAACCCTCACAATATTCAAGAAGAATTTGGATGAGCACTTGAAATGCCATAGCATACAAGGCTACGGACCAAATGCTGGAATATGGGATTAGATTAGACAGGGCTTGATGGCCGGCGCGGACACGATGGGCCGAAGGGCCTCTATCCGTGCTGTATAACTCTATGACTCTATGACTCTATGTTCATCCCTAACCCTTATTCTCACATCCCACTTCTCCCTCACCCCACAAGCCTTTCCCACTTTCCAGCTAATCATGCTGTATGCATGCATTTCTCCCTTCCTGCCCCCCTCCCATCACCTTAACACGACTTTTGTGCGGTTATGCTTTCAGATAATGAGAAAGCACCTGAGCAGCCTATCCCTGAGGGTACCACAGAGAGCAAGGCGGAAGAAGAGGAGGAGGAAGAACACACCGCGACACTGCATGTCTCACGCTCAGACACCAGCTCAGATACTGGCACTACGCATTAGAAGATAGGAGCAGGAGCAGGCCATTCGGCCCCTCGAGCCTGCTCCGCCATTCGATGAGATCATGGCTGATCATCCAAACTCAGTACCCTGTACCTGCCTTCTCCCCATATCCCTTGATACCTTTAGCTTTAAGAAATATATCTAACTCATTCTTCAATATATTTAATGACTTGGCCTCAACTACCTTCTGTGGTAGAGAATTCCACAGGTTCACCACTCTCTGGGTGATGAAATTCTTCCTCATTTCTGTCCTAAATGGCTTACCCCTTATCCTTAGATTATGTCCCCTGGTTCTGGACTCTCCGACCATCGGGAACATTCTTCCTGCATCTAGTTTGTCCAGACCTGTCAGAATTTTATATGTTTCGATGAGATCCCCTCTCATTCTTCTATACTGCAGCGAGTATAAGCCCAATCGACCCAATCTCTCCTCATATGTCATTCCTGCCATCCCAGGTATCAGCCTTGTGAATCTTCGCTGAACTCCTTCCATGGCAAGAACATCCTTCCTCAGATAAGGCGACCAAAACTGCACACAATACTCAAGGTGTGGTCTCACCAAGGCCCTGTACAACTGCAGCAGGACATCCCTGTTCCTACACTCAAACCCTTTCGCTATGAAGGCCAACATACCATTTGCCTTCTTCACCGCCTGCTGCACCTGCATGCTTACCTTCAGCGACTGGTGCACAAGGACACCCAGGTCTCATTGCACTTCCCCTTCTCCCAATCTATTGCATTCTTTAGAGGCTAGTATAGTAGCGGGATCTGCCCAGGGTGATGCACCGGGAACGAGCGGGCTGCAGGAAGGTCAGGAGGAAAGGGTAGCTCGGGAGTCAGCTCCCCGAAGGGTGATTTCGTGCGCAAGTTCTGCTGCACAGGACTCAGATGAGGACCTTGATGGGGAAGCCTTTAGAAGAAGGGTGATAGGCATGCACACGGAGATGATAGGTGCAATGGCAAGGGTGCCCGAGAGCCTGTCGGCAATGGTAAGGAGCATGGAGGGGTCCGCCACCAGCATTGCACAAGGCTCTGCGCACACCATGGAGCCCATCGTTTGCAGTCTACAAAGGATGGTGGACTCCCAGAGAGACCGTGGTGACCCAGACCTCATGCCGCGTGTGATGGGCGATGTCGCAGCTTCCATTGCATCTCAAGCGGAAGCCACACAACGTCTAAGTGCTATAATACAGTCTGTGCTTGGTACCGTCGATTCTCAGACTGCTCTCATGCAGTCTCAGCTTGATGCAACGCAAGCTCTGACTGCTGCCATCGTGCCTTGGTCGACCACCGGGGCTTTCACGTTGTCACAGCAGGCCAGCAAATTGTGCTCCAGCAGATTGGTAGTGATACTGAGGTGCTGCCCCGGGGGAGTGCCAGTGGGTCAGTGGAGCAGGAAACTGCTGTCCTCTCTCAGGATGACAGCATTCCTGCTCCCACCACTGCCACTCCACCATTACCCTTATCACTGCCTGTCATCCAGCCAGCCCAGGCTGCTGCCACAAATGCTGAGGTGGTGCAGTCTACAGCCAGGCCTTCCAGGCCCAGAGCTGGTCAAGGGCATCCTGCAAGGCCATCTGAAGTCTCCCGCACGAACACTCAGCAGCCTTCCACCCTGTAAGGTTTCCAAAATTTGCAGATCCCCAAAACCTAAGGAAAAAAGACTTTGGAACTACCCCAGAGTGATAAAAATGCATTTGGGCCTAACATAAGGAATTTAGGGGTAAAAATTCAGTTGGTTGCGCCTCCCTTTAGCGCCTTAAGAGGGCGCTAATGGGGCGCAAAGCCGCTAGCACCCGGGCGCAGCGATGTTTGCGCCGCTCGGGAACTTAACTAGACATTGTGCGGCGGCGCTAAACCTTACTGCCGCAACCACCTGCGCGCGCAGATTGTGACGTCATCCCATGGTGCAACGCCCTTGTGTCGCCCCGGAGCGGAAATTGAGTGGCGCCCCCTGCCTTACCGCCTGGCGCTTCCAACGACCAGAAGATTGGAACGCTATCAATCGCTGTGGGGCTGGGGGGGGCGCTATTTAAAGGGGGCCTCTTCCTGTCTTTTTCTGTGGTTGACATTTTTGCACCACTCGTTCTGAGAGAGAGAGAGAGATTCGGAGAGAGAGAAAGAGAGACTTCTGCATTGAGTCAACGCTGTGTGAGGTAGTTTTGCCTACTGATCCTAACTTCGCTGCTACTTTGGTTGCTGTCCTTCATAACTTTGCTTGCAAAGAGACTATGGGGGCTGCACTGATTGGGGGCGACGTCCTGCGCCAGCTGAATCGGAGGACACAGAGACGCAGAGAGAGAGTGGCAATGATGGCCAGACGGAGGAGGGCCAACAGGCGTATGTACAGGAGAGCTTACCCTCCCAGGGTATATCGTGAACAGCTCTCCTACATTCATATGTCTGAGGAGCTGTGTTTGCGAAGGCTGCGATTCAGCAAGGAGGTGGTCACTGAGCTCTGCCACCTGCTGCAGCCAGATCTGCAGCCTCAACTGAGGTCCAGGACGTCTCTGTCGGTGGCAGTGAAGGTCACAGTGGCTCTCAACTTCTATGCTACTGGCTCATTTCAAGCTGCTGCTGGGGACCTCGCCAATATCTCCCAGTTCGCGGTGCATTGCTGCATCCGGCAGGTCACAAATGCCCTCTTTAAAAGGAGACGAGAGTTCATCTCTTTCCTCATGACCCCAGACAAGCAGCGTGACCGCGCTCTGGGCTTTGCGAGGATAGCGGGCTTCCCCATGGTGCAGGGCGCCATTGACTGCACGCATGTGGCTTTGCGTGCTCCACATGAGAATGCCGAGGAATTCCGGAACAGAAAGGGGTTCCATTCCTTGAATGTTCAGTTGGTCTGTGACCACAGACAGCTGATACTCGCTGTCAATGCCCACTATCCTGGCAGCTGCCACGATGCTTTCATCCTGCGCCAGACTACTGTGGCAGAACTTTTCGAGGCACCGCATCAGCCAGTTGGTTGGCTTCTCGTGGACAAGGGGTATCCATTGAGCACCTGGCTGATGACACCGCTCCGTACGCCCAACACCCCTGCTGAGCTGCGGTACAATGAGAGCCATCAAGCTACCAGGAACATCATTGAGCGCACAATCGGCGTGCTGAAGCAACGGTTCCGCTGTCTCGACCATTCTGGAGGAGCATTGCAGTACTCGCCTGAGCGAGTATCCAACTTCGTAGTTGTGTGCTGCATGTTGCATAACATGGCAATCGTCACGACCCAGCCAATGCCACCAGGCCTTGGAGCACCACCAGAGGAGGAGGAGGAAGAGGAGGAAGAGGACGAGAAGGATGATCATCAGCAGCACCAAGGCGGGAGGGTGGCCCACAATGGTGAAACTGCAAGGGCCGTCCGTCAAAGGCTGATAGCAAGCCGCTTCTAGGGCCCCTGCTGTGGAAATGGCTTCTGCCATTGCTAACAACATCAATGAACCCAGCACGCAACCCCTAAGCTGGCCAAGGCACCAATGATTCCAAACACCAAACATGTATATTTTGAATACAAAAACTTATTTATTTTACAAACTCTGTGTGTGTCATTTCCTCATGACAAACTCATAGAAATAAACACAAAAAAACAGTCATTAACATAACTGGTTCTCACAACCTGGAGATAATGGGCCGAAAATTGATCCCGGGACGCGAGAGTACGCACTGCATACTCTCGCGTATTCCCACTCCAATTGCCGGTTTTCTGCATGCCCTGCGCATGCGCTGAAAACCGGCAATTGCTCTTCCGAAAAGGGGGCGGGGCCTGAGTGCATCGCGTGCGCGCTACAGGCTGCGCGCACGCTGTGCACTTCATGCTTTGGACGCGCAGGTAAGTAGGGAAGATTTTAGAAATGTAAAAAGGAGGAGTAAGACCCGCTTTTAAGAAGGTAAGTAGTGAATTAAGTATTTTTTTGAATTTTTTTTTACAGGTATATCTTTTTTATAGACTTTAAAGACAGGTAAGTTTATTTTTATAACTTTTTAAAAGATTTTAAATTTTTTCAAAAATTTAATTTTTTATTTAAAATGGTTAATTTAATTAACTATACTTATTTTATTAATGTGATGGTTTTTTTTTTAAATTTAATTGAGGTTTAGCTGTTATTTTGGGGGGGTGTAAGATTCATAAGTCCAGCACAGCTGATGTCTGGAACATCAAGTTCGTGCGAGCTGGATCAGAAAAAGCATAAGCGAGGTGAGACATCGCGGGGAAGGCTTACCCCCGCGGGAACAGAGCGAGATCAATTTCTGGGCCAATGTCCAAAACACTAAACAAAAGTTGGACCACGAACCTCGGCCTTTAATAAAAAAATGACCAGCATTTTGTCACACCTCCTTCTTTTTGCCCTTCGAGGGTGATCTCCTTCCCTTGCGCACTTCCCCCCTTCTAACCCTACTGCTCCTCCGTAATGGGACCTCAGTGGCTGCAGCAAGGCTGGTGGAAGGCTGCTGATCGTCAGACCCTGACACTGCAGATGCCCCTGAAGGACGGCCTCGACCAGTTCTGGGCCTGGAGGGCCCGGCTGCAGACTGCACCAACTCTGCATGGGCGGCAGCAGTCTGTCCTACAGGCGGTGGCAAGTGCAGTGAAGAAGTGACAGTGTTGGCAGCAGGAATGCTGTCATCGTGAGAGAGGACAGCAACTCCCTGCTCGCCCGACACACTGGCACTCCCACGGGGCAGCACTTCAGCATCCGGAGCAATCTGCTGGAGCACAGATTGCTGGCCTGCTGCGGCGCGGTGAGAGCCCCGGGGACATGTGAACGAACCATCGAGGTTGGCAGCAGTCAGTGCTCGCGTGGCCTCAATCTGAGTCTGCATGAGAGCAGTCAGAGATGGGATCACGGCAGTCAGTGACTGAATTGCAGCACTAAGCTTTAGTGTGGCATCCGCCTGTGCTACAGCAAAGTGCTCCACACTCCTTGCCAGTGACTCAATGCATTCGGGCACCCTTCCCACTGCACCCATGAGCTCAGTGTGCATGCCCACCGCCTGGGTGTTCATTTCTGCGATCAGCCGCTCCTCCTCTGCGTCCATTGCAGTAGGAGTCTCTGGCCTACTCTCCCTCTGGGGAGAAGGCCCCCGTTCTTCCCTACCCCCATGGTGTTGCTGCAGCCCGCTGGGTCCTGGAGCTTCACCCTCATCAGACCCTTCCCCCCTGCTCCCCTCCAGGGAAGGCGTGTTCCCAGTGTGGGCATGGGCTTCCTCGGGAGAGGGTGGCACTGATGCTCCGGCTTCCTCTTCCTCCTCGGCTGCAGCTTCACTCCCACTGGCAGCTTCAGGGCCCGTCTCCTCTGCTGGTGAATCACCATCTGAAAGCAGGGAGGTACAAGAGTGGCTTTAGCGTGAGGACAGGGTGGCAGTAAGGGAGGAATAAGTGCAGCGAGTTAGCAAGTTGGATTGAAAGGGTCAAAGGCTGGTGTTGTGAGGGACAAGTGGAAGGACAGAGGACAAAAAGGTGATGACCTTACCATTGCTGTCCAGAACGGGGTCGGCGTCTCCAGTGGCGACGGGACCGATCACCCGGCTTGCCACAATCCTGTGGACGCGCTCCTCAAGATCGCTGAGGCGTTGCAGCTGAGGCCGCCCTCCACCTGTCCGTTGCTGCTGTCTCCGATTATGCGCCAGCTTGGCCTGCAAGAAAAAAGACAGCATCTGAGTAAATATACAGCCATGGTCTTGCCTGATGTGCCTCCCATAGTTGAATAGCCCTTACTGTATGCAGCCATGGTCTTGCCTGATGTACCTCCCATAGGTGAATAGCCCTTACTGTATACAGCCATGGTCTTGCCTGATGTGCCTCCCATAGGTGAATAGCCCTTACTGTATGCAAAGTGTGGAATGTGTGTGTGTTTCATGAAAGGGCCATAGGTGTTGGATGAGTGTTGTGCATTGGGGTTTTAAGACCCTCTGGCCATAAAGTGAGGTTGAGATGGAGGGATGGAGAGATATTGAGAAAAAGCCACTCACCCTGACGACCCGAGTGAGGTCGTTGAACTTTTTGCGGCATTGAACATGGGTCCTGGGCACCATGCTCCTGGAGGAGACGCTCTGAGCCACCTCCCTCCACACTCTTCTGTACTCGCGTGGCAAAGGCCTCCTGCCACTCTCAGGGAAGAGTATACATCTTCTGCGCTCCACCGCGCCACCCAGAGCATCCAAGGCCCACTCGGTGAAGCGCTGAGCTCGTTCTCTCACCCTCTCCATCCTTGGCAGCAAAATGGATTCACAGGTCTCTCCAGGCCGAGATTCAAGGCTGCAATGAGCAGGGTGTGGCTGGGGAGCAAGTTGGCCCCCCCCGCTTTAAGAACTGGCCAGCGCCAGTGTGTCTGTGTTCCCTCGCTAACTGGCAGCACCTGCGCTGCGCTCGCGCGCTGAGTTAGCGCCTCACTGCTCGGCCTTTGCGCCTTAAGACAGGTGTGCAGCGCCTGATTTAGCGCTCGACTCACCTCCCGGGGCGGTAAAAGTGAAGTTTCCAGTCAGTGGCGATAATTAGCGCCAGGCGCTAATATTTGCGTCCAGACGATATTTGCGCCCCAAATGGGGCGCGACCTAATTTTTCCCCCTTAAGACCAAAACCAAGCTTTGGCATTTTAAAAGGACATGTCTGGACATGTCAGGGAGAAAAGGCTGCACAGGACATGGTTTCAACCTCTGTAAATAGCAGTTTTGGGTATTGCATTGTCTGGGAATCGGGATGACCTCACTCAAGCCCCAGCAAGCATTTAACATTTGGACAATAGGCCCTGGGAGAAGGCAGCCCCACCCAAAACACAGGCCTCATTAAAACCTATCGCAGACCCATGAAAAGCATGCATAATTCGAATAATTCAAGACATCTTTTGAATATCCCCAGGCCCAAACAGGATGCCAGAAACCTGTAAACAGTAAAACATCGAGTACAGCCATTACTGCATCAAAAAACAATCAGCCAGGTATCTATAGGGACAAGATTTGGCGCGTAGATAAAAGCCCTGCATAAATGGGAGACATCGGAAGCCATCAGGACAATTTAACACTAAGTTAAACCCATCAAAACTTAACAAGCCCGCAAAACCAAGACAATGGAATGAACAGGCCTC
The DNA here is from genome assembly GCA_030390025.1 of Squalus acanthias. NCBI lineage: Eukaryota > Metazoa > Chordata > Chondrichthyes > Squaliformes > Squalidae > Squalus > Squalus acanthias. The sequence goes on along the minus strand of CM059427.1, from coordinate 84,699 downwards.
AACTGAAACCTAAATCACTTCAACACGAAACCGATTTAGTAAGGGGTTTCGGCGCGAAAAAGACAAAGGGGGAAAAATTCAGCTGCTTGCGCCTCCCGTTAGCGCCTTAAGAGGGCGCTAATGGGGCGTAAAGCAGCTAACGCCCGGGCGCAGCGCCGCCCACGCCTCCCGAAAAATTCAGCGGGAGGTTAGCGGCGGCGGCAGCCGGTAGCGCCCTGTGGCGCTGCGCCGCCGGCGATGACGTCATCGCCGTGCGCAGCACCCCGCTCGCGCCCCGGCCGTGATCTTCAGTCGCGCCCCCTGATTTACCGCCAGACGCTATGTCCGACGGGTTCAGGGAGGCATACGTGCGGCCGGGGCGCCGATATTTAAAGGGGAGGTGGCAGGCGGCCATTTTTGTTGCTGGCCGCCTGCCAGCACCTGCCCCCGTTGCTGTCCCCGGCCCCCGTGAAGCCCCCCCACCGTGAAGTGCCGGCTGCGCTCCAAGAGCCCAGCACTTCTCTTGAGTGCCGGGCTCTTTTGCCGGCCCTCCCGATCCCTGGGGGCCCAGCTGGGCCCCGATTCGCGCTGCGCAGGGTCCCTCCCCTTTAAGAAGGGGAGGAAGGCCTGCAATACCGCGGCGCGACGTGCCGCAGCGCGTGGCGCTGCGGCACGTAGCGCCAGGATATCCACTCGCAGCGCCCCAAGAGGGATGCGGGGTGCTTCCAGTGGCGCCCCGCTTCCCTCTTGGGGCGCAACCACTGAAGTTCCGGCGCGGGGCCGCTAATTTTTTCGGGGCGCTAAAAGTCGCGCCCCGGCGAGGTTAGCGCCCCAAATGGGGCGCGACTCAATTTTTACCCCAAAGGGTCTGAACAGTAAAATTGAGGGCCTAATCCCCCAAGAAGGTCTCTCTCAGCTCTGTTCCAGTTGCAGCAAGTTCCAGCAAGACACTACCAGCCACACGACACGAGCAGGAGGAGGAGAGAAGCAGCAAGGCCACGAGGCAGACCCGGGGTGAGATCGGAGGCAAGGACAGACTAGGCCAGGCAAGGGCTAGAGCTGAGGCCACTGGGAGCGAGTCGGCATCGCTCAGCACACGGTCTAGCACTAGCAGCCACTAGCCAAGGTCACTGGAGGCTGGGAGCGAGTCGGCATCGCTCAACCCATGGTCCAGCCCCAGAAGGTACCGCCCTGACAAGCCTCCAACGCAACAAAACTCAACGATCAGACCACCATCGCAGATTTCACAGACCAGTATCACGTGGGGACGGCAGGCCCCAAAGGACAAAAATAGAGTACCTCAAAATCGCAATCAACTTACCTGGCTGGATTTCGCACTGTCAAAACCCCTGTTTGGTGAGCATTATCCCTCATCTCCTGAAACCAAAACCTAGCTAGATAGTGGATTTTTGGGAGGGATAAGGGTTTTTGTATATTGTAGTTCTCCCTCGCCTGTACCGTGTGTTACCCAAACTGTTTAAGTGTTAAGTGTGTTTTAAGTTTGTTACCTTTTCTTTTAATAAAAGTCAAAATTCTTTCATAGGAACCTGTTGTCTACTGCATCTTTATTCACAACCCCCAAATAAGTCCAAGGTCTGGAACCAGGGGCGTGGGAGCAATTGGAACCGCTCACTGAGTCAGAGGTGAGGCTGACCCCTAATACACCACCCCCTACATAATGGCGACTGTGGCACGAACTTGGCAATGGGGTTGTGAAGCAGTAGACACTGATTCGGAAGAGAGTACTGTAATGGAAGAAAGGCTTTCAGATTATGTGTTCAGCAAGGTGCATATGGAAAAGAAGTGGGTCACTAATCTGTTAAAGACTGGGCGCCCGGTAGATGCAGCAGCTAAATGGACAGAAGGGAAGGAACATAAAAAAACCTTAGAAAAGGCAGTCTGGCTGATGTGCTTCAAGAAACAGATCCAACTTTTGGACAGACTCGTTGAAGCACAGGCAGCCGAGATTCGGGAGTCAGCCCTGGAAGTCCAAACGAAGGCCCTAGCAGGGGAGAAGTTACTGTTAGCATTGCAGGCGCTAAACCAGGAAAGGGTGCAGTTAGTGGGGGAACATGAGACCCGGCAGGAATATTTACAGTGTCAGGTCACAGAGGCCAAGAATAATGAGCTGAGGTTGTGGGAATAGAATGCCCGCCTGGCAAAACAAGTGAGAGAGCAGGAGGAGACAGTAAAAGGCTTACAGGCAGCCTATAAGGTAATGAGCGCACAGGGGTTTGAGGATGCAGACCATGGCCCCTGCCAGAAGCAGATAGAGAGTCTCAACCTTGCTCTAAGGAAGGCAAAAGGCGTGGCGTACCTCATAAGCCCAAGTGCAGCCCAGGTCGACTTTACAGGGAACCTGGGGAGAACAGTTCAGACACCGCAGATAGTGCCAAGGGACGACCTGGTTGAGGAGCAGGAGGGCCTACGACCACCACCCATAGCGCCAAGCTTTAGCGACAGTCTGGCAAGAAGAAGGGATGGAGTTAGGGGCAGAAGCTGAGGTGGAAAAACCCCCGCAAAAGAGGCTGGGACCGGGGCCGATGTGCCCAGCCCGGCAGCAAAGGTTTGGCCCACCCGCTGATAACGGGGATGGGGGACCCCTTCAAAACCAGTTCGTAGTTCCCCACGGGACCCAACAGCTCAGGGCTATGGTAAGCCACCTGAGTAAACTCACCCAACAAGGGGACCCCTCAGTTCACTTCATAGAAGTGGAACAGGCAGCAGGCATCAATGAGTGCGATGATGCCGAGATGGCAAAAATGCTCCTGTTCTCACTGGATAGCAGACTATACCAGTCCCTCTCTGCTGAGAGCAAGAGAGGACAGAATGGGTATGCTGCCATCAGAGAGGAAGTTTTAGAGGCCATGGGGATGAATGAGGGAAGTCCTTTCTCCTGGGTGGAGAAAACAGTGCAGCTCGCAGGGGAGACCCCACAGGCTTTCGCAGACAGGCTGTGGCCCATGTACAGGGGTGCTTGTAATGGGGATCTCGACAGGGCTCACCTAAACCGGGACGAGCTGGCCCACTGGCTCCGAAGCCTAGTGGCAAACAGCTTGCCACGGATCAAAACCAAGGCTGAGCTTTGGTTTGACCCGAAAGACCCCTGGGTCACCGAGGAGGCAGTGGTCAGACAGCTGAACCTGGCCTACCGGAATGGTAGAGGGGCTGAAGAGCCCCCACAAAAAGGGAAAGTGCATGAAATAAAACCCGGCCAGAGTAGGAAGGAGTGGCATCAGGAAGGGAATAACCCTTCCAGCACAAAGCTTAACTGTTATGGGTGTGGAAAGGATGGACACTGGAGGAAGGAGTGTAAGAATCCTTGGAAGGATAACAAGGGAAAGAATTCCTCAGCCCCAGCCCAAAAGGCAGAGACAGGGATCCCTCCCGCCACGGTCGAGTCATTTTTGGACGCCATGAGGTCCCTATTGACTGGCCCAGGGAAGGTAGCAGCAACCACCGATGCTCTGACCCCATCAGCCCCAACTAACCTAAAATCCTGACTAGAGCCAGCGAAGACTGTTTACCTGTGTTCCCTTACCTACGACTTATGGAAGAGACCCCTCGTTGAGATGGAGGTTGAAGAGGTAAAGGGGACCTATCTGTTGGACACGGGAGCATCATGCACCGTGATCCATTCAGCTAACCCCACCACCTCACCTCTATCTAACGGGGTCCCCTACAGTCTGTTGGGATTCACAGGTAAAGAACAGGCAGGCTCATTTTCCATCCCGCTGTCCATTCGCTTAGGAACACTCCGCTCTAAGTGGACCTGTGTCCTAATGAAGTGGGAGGTGGAGGGTGGAAAAGGGATCCTGGGAGCCGACTTTATTGTAGGCCACGGGATCCTAGTGGATTTACGGAATCACTGCCTCTGGGGGGCAAATACAGGAAAGGAAGGCGGAGTAGTAGTCATCCCAGGGAAACAGGGGAAGGGGACCCTGTGCACCATGAAGCCTAAAGAGGATTACAACCTTGAGCTCATGGTCAGTAACACCCCAAAGGAGTTTCAGGCATTTGTACGAGCCCACCTAGACACATTTGCTACACACAAGCATGACTGTGGGAGGGTCATAGATACATAGATACATAGAAGATAGGAGCAGGAGTAGGCCATCCGGCCCTTCGAGCCTGCTCCGCCATTTAATGAGATCATGGCTGATCCTCCAATTCAGTATCCCGTCCCCGCCTTCTCTCCGTAACCCTTAACCCCTTTTGCCTGTAGAAATATATCTAATTCCCTCTTAAATATATTTAATGAGCTGGCGTACACTGCCCTCTGTGGCAATGAGTTCCACAGGTTCACCACCCTCTGAGTGAAGAAATTCCCCCTCATTTCTGTCCTAAATGGTTTAGCCCTTATCCTTAAATTATGTCCTCTAGTTCTGTTCTCACCCGCCAAGGGAAACATTCCTTCTGCATCTAGTCTGTCTAGACCTGTCAGAATTTTATACACTTCTATGAGGTCCCCTCTCAATCTTCTAAACTCCAGTGTGTACATCCCTAAACTACATAGTCTCTCCTCATAGGTCAATCCCGCCATTCCTGGTATCAGCCTGGTGAATCGCCGCTGCACCCCCTCCATGGCAAGAACATCTTTCCTCAGATGAGGCGACCAAAACTGTACACAGTACTCGAGGTGTGGTCTCACCAGTGCCCTGTACAGCTGCAGCAAGGTATCCCTGTTCCTGTATTCCAACCCTTTTGCTATGAAGGCCAGCATACCGTTTGCCTTCTTGATCGCCTGTTGCACCTGCATGCTCGCCTTCAGTGACTGGTGTACAAGAACACCCAGGTCTCTCTGTACTTCCCCCTCTCCCAATTTATTGCCATTTAAATAATAATTTGCCCTCCCGTTCCTGCACCCAAGGTGGATAACTTCGCACTTGTCCACATTATAGTGCATCTGCCATTTATCCGCCCAATCACCCAGTCTGTCCAAATCGCTCTGGAGCTTCCTGGTCTCCTCCTCTGAGCCCACCCCCCCTCCTAGTTTAGTGTCGTCTGCAAATTTGGAAATGCTGCATCCGACTCCCTGATCCAGGTCATTAATGTAAATTGTGAACAGCTGGGGACCCAGGACAGATCCCTGTGGTACCCCACTTGTTACTGCCTGCCATTCAGAAAATGAGCCGTTTATTCCAACTCTCTGTTTTCTATCTGACAGCCAGTTCTCTATCCACGTCAATACTTTCCCCTTTATCCCATGAGCTTCAATTTTCCATGCTAATCTTTTATGTGGGACCTTGTCGAAGGCCTTTTGGAAGTCCAGGTACACCACATCTACTGGCTCTCCCCCATCTATTTTACCAGTTACTCCCTCAAAAAATTCCAATAGATTAGTCAAGCACGATTTACCCTTTGTAAATCCATGTTGACTCTGTCCTATCCTGTCCCCATTTGCTAAGTGCTCCGCTATTTCATCCTTAATGATGGACTCCAGCATTTTGCCCACAACTGATGTAAGGCTTACAGGTCTGTAATTACCTGCTTTTTCCCTACCCCCCTTTTTGAATAGTGGGGTAACGTTAGCTACCCTCCAATCCATGGGCACTGTTCCCGAGTCTAATGAATTCTGAAAAATCATACTTAGTGCATCCGCTATCTCTAGGGCCACCTCCTTCAGTACCCTAGGATGCATGTTATCAGGCCCTGGGGATTTGTCCGCCTTCAATCCCTTTAGCTTCCTTAACACCATATCCTTAGAGATATTGATTTGCGTCAGTTCCTCCTTTGCCAATGTCCCTATTTTTCCCGATATCCCAGGGAGGTTTTTTGTGTCTTCCTTCGTAAAGACTGACCCAAAGTATGCATTTAGTTGGTCTGCCATTTCCTTATTTCCCGTTATATATAACGGGTTCGAGGTCAGCGTAAACGGGGACCCCATGGCCCGACCACAGAAACAGTATAACTTCCCCAGGGAAGCGGAGCCAGACATGGAAGTAGCCATGTCCTCCTTAGTACAGCAGGGGGTTCTGAGACCGATAGCCACCCATGTAAACTCTCCACTGTGGCCGGTTAGAAAGCCGGACAACTCCTGGAGGGCCACAGTGGACTATTGGGTGCTCAACAGTAACATCCAAGCCTGTGCACCCACGGTAGCAGCAGTTGCCGACCTGATAGGAAGTATCCCAGCATCCGCGACCACTTTCACGGTGCTGGATATCTCCAACGGGTTGTGGTCCATCCCCTTAAGGAGAGAGGATCAGTACAAGTTTGCCTTTACCTTTAAAGGGCAACAGTACACCTGGAACTGTTTGCCTCGGGGTTTCCACAATAGCCCCAGCATTTTCCACTAATGCATGGCAAACAGTTTAAAGGGCTTCAGCCAGCCCAGGCAGCTGGTACAATACTTGGATGACCTGCTCCTATTCACCGATTCGAGAGAGGAGCTTGGCCCACTTCTAGCCGAGCTGCTGGAACTGCTCAGACAGGAAGGTTTTAAAGTCAACCCAAAGAAAGCGCAGATCGCCCAGCAGGAGGTGAAATTCCTGGGCCTGACAATACGCGCTGGGGAAAGGGCCATAGATAAAGCTAGGAGGGAAGCAGTACAGGAGTTACCAGTCCCCAACACAGTCACGGGAGTGAGATCGTTTCTAGGGCTAACCAAGGTACTGCAGAGACTTCATTGAGGACTTTGCAGCCACAGCAGCCCCTCTGCTCCGACTCCTGCAAAAGGGAGTGGAGTGGGTTTGGGATGAGGGTTGCCAGGCAGCATTTGTCAGGCTCAAGAAAGATCTGCAGACCGCACCAGCTCTAGGGGCCATAGATGGGGGAAAAGAGTTCTTCCTGGAGGTAGCAGCCAGTGGGGACAGCCTGAGTGCTGTGCTGCTCCAAGAACAGCATGGCAAGCTGAGACCAGTGGTCTACTCCTCCAGGATACTCACAGATGTGGAGAGGAGCTACTCCAATTGTGAAAGGCACCTCTTGGCCACACATTGGGCTGTGAAAAGATCGTTGATCTTCACAGGCACCTCTCCCATCACCCTTCGCACCCATCACACGCCCCCCCAGATGCTCTTGGATGGGAGAATCAAGGATGGGACAGTGAGCAGTGCCCGCATTGCTCGCTGGACCCTGCTTCTCTCACAGATGGACCTGAAAGTAAAAGGGCTCTGCGAGCCAAAGCTCGCAGCTAACCTGGTATATCCTGGAACAGCCCACCGGTGTTCCATAGAAGGGGTTTGGGAAGTAGACATAGGTTTACGGGCCGGGATACACCCCACAGGCCGTGAAATCTATGTGGATGGCTCCAGCACAGTATCTGCTGGCGAGCGACTCACAGGGTATGGAGTTTATGACCCAGCGACAGACCTTGCCCTGGCAATCAAGCTCCCCAGCACCATGAGCGCCCAGCAGGCTGAACTGTCCACGGTAGTGTACGTGGTTACACACCCCGAGATCTTCCCCACCCTATACACGATTTGCTCGGACAGCATGTTCACATGCAATTTGTGTACAGAGTACCTGGCCATCTGGTCCCGCCGCGGATACACCTCCGCTGACGGGAGACCCCTCACAGTGAAACCCGTGCTGGAGAGAATCTTAGCAGCAGTGGGGGAGGAAAGAGAGATTTTCATCCATAAGGTGAAAGCCCATTCCTCCACAGAACCCCGTAGTGAGGGCAACCAGCAGGCCGACGTGCTGGCTAAGGAGGGTGCCCGCACAGGCACTTTCTGGGACCCATGTGGGTCCAGTCCCATAGCAGCAGTCAGGGGTAGGAATGGGACACAAGGGAATGCAAGGGTAGCTTTAACCCCGGACCTTAAGACGGTCCAAACCCAAGACCCCGTCCTCAAGGCAGTCCTCAGGGCAGTGGCAGAAGGGAAAAGGATAGAGGGCCCATACAGCACAGCAGCCCTCTCCGAAAAGGAAGGCATGCTGTTTAAGGGAGAGCAATGGGTAGTACCGCAGCAGCACAGGAGGGAATTCCTTCAACTGGCCCATGAGGGTCCAGGAGCAGGGCATCCCGGGCCTGAGACCACCTGGCAGCGGGTGGAACAGGTAGGATGGTGGCCAGGACTAAGGGAAGATGAGGCGATCTTATTGAAACATATAAGATTGTGAAGGGGCTTGATCGGGTGGATGCGGTAAGGATGTTCCCAAGGATGGGTGAAACTAGAACTAGGGGGCATAATCTTAGAATAAGGGGCTGCTCTTTCAAAACTGAGATGAGGAGAAACTTCTTCACTCAGAGGGTAGTAGGTCTGTGGAATTTGCTGCCCCAGGAAGCTGTGGAAGCTACATCATTAAATAAATTTAAAACAGAAATAGACAGTTTCCTAGAAGTAAGGGGAATTAGGGGTTACGGGGAGCAGGCAGGAAATTGGACATGAGGCTGAGTTCGGATCGGTCAAGGCCCTGTGGGTGGCGGAGCGGGCCCAGGGGCTGAGTGGCCGGGTCCTGCTCCTACTTCTTGTGTTCTTTAGATTTGAGGTTAGGATCAGATCAGCCATGATCTTATTGAATGGCGGAGCAGGCTCGAGGGGCCGATTGGCCTACTCCTGCTCCTATTTCTTATGTTCTTATGTTCTTATGTCCGCGAGTTCTGTGCCAGCTGTCTGGTGTGTGCTGCTAACAACCCTGACCCCCACAAAAGAAAGGTACCCATGGGACACATCAGGAGGGTAGAGGGACCATGGCAGTCGATCCAAGTTGACTACATCGGGCCCCTACCCACCACACAGGGAGGCTATAAGTACTGCCTAGTCCTGGTGGATGAGTTCACAAAGTGGGTAGAAGCCTTCCCCTGCAGAACAGCCACAGCCCTTAGTACAGCCAGGGTCCTGGTCAGGGAGGTGTTCTCACGGTGGGGGCTACCACAGTACGTGGAGTCCGACCAAGGGAGCCACTTTACCGGGCAGGTCATGCAGAATACCCTTATGGTACTCGGCATAGAGGGGAAATGGCACATTGCACACAATCCACAGTCCTCAGGGATTGTAGAGAGGATGAATAGAACCTTGAAAGAAAGGCTGAGGAAAGAGACGGTGGACTCACCTAGAAAGTGGGCAGAGGTCTTACCATTGGTCCTAATGGGGATCCGAGCCAGCCAGTTAAAAAGCACGGGGTATTCCCCACATGAGCTGATGACTGGCAGAGTTATGTGGACCCCCACCCATGTACTAGCCCTGGTGCTCACAGAAGGTCAGCTCAGGGAGGTGAACCGGGACAAGTTCGCCGGGAACCTCTTCGAGCACCTTAAAAGGGTCCATGAGCAGACGGCAGGGAACATGGGAAGGCAGCATCGGAGCAACCGATTGCTGTTAGAACCCCAGAAACGCCACGAGTGGGAGATAGGGGATCAGGTTATATAGATACATAGATACATAGAAGATAGGAGCAGGAGTAGGCCATCCGGCCCTTCGAGCCTGCTCCGCCATTTAATGAGATCATGGCTGATCCTCCAATTCAGTATCCCGTCCCCGCCTTCTCTCCGTAACCCTTAACCCCTTTTGCCTGTAGAAATATATCTAATTCCCTCTTAAATATATTTAATGAGCTGGCGTACACTGCCCTCTGTGGCAATGAGTTCCACAGGTTCACCACCCTCTGAGTGAAGAAATTCCCCCTCATTTCTGTCCTAAATGGTTTAGCCCTTATCCTTAAATTATGTCCTCTAGTTCTGTTCTCACCCGCCAAGGGAAACATTCCTTCTGCATCGAGTCTGTCTAGACCTGTCAGAATTTTATACACTTCTATGAGGTCCCCTCTCAATCTTCTAAACTCCAGTGTGTACATCCCTAAACTACATAGTCTCTCCTCATAGGTCAATCCCGCCATTCCTGGTATCAGCCTGGTGAATCGCCGCTGCACCCCCTCCATGGCAAGAACATCTTTCCTCAGATGAGGCGACCAAAACTGTACACAGTACTCGAGGTGTGGTCTCACCAGTGCCCTGTACAGCTGCAGCAAGGTATCCCTGTTCCTGTATTCCAACCCTTTTGCTATGAAGGCCAGCATACCGTTTGCCTTCTTGATCGCCTGTTGCACCTGCATGCTCGCCTTCAGTGACTGGTGTACAAGAACACCCAGGTCTCTCTGTACTTCCCCCTCTCCCAATTTATTGCCATTTAAATAATAATTTGCCCTCCCGTTCCTGCACCCAAGGTGCATAACTTCGCACTTGTCCACATTATAGTGCATCTGCCATTTATCCGCCCAATCACCCAGTCTGTCCAAATCGCTCTGGAGCTTCCTGGTCTCCTCCTCTGAGCCCACCCCGCTCCTAGTTTAGTGTCGTCTGCAAATTTGGAAATGCTGCATCCGACTCCCTGATCCAGGTCATTAATGTAAATTGTGAACAGCTGGGGACCCAGGACAGATCCCTGTGGTACCCCACTTGTTACTGCCTGCCATTCAGAAAATGAGCCGTTTATTCCAACTCTCTGTTTTCTATCTGACAGCCAGTTCTCTATCCACGTCAATACTTTCCCCTTTATCCCATGAGCTTCAATTTTCCCTGCTAATCTTTTATGTGGGACCTTATCGAAGGCCTTTTGGAAGTCCAGGTACACCACATCTACTGGCTCTCCCCCATCTATTTTACCAGTTACTCCCTCAAAAAATTCCAATAGATTAGTCAAGCACGATTTACCCTTTGTAAATCCATGTTGACTCTGTCCTATCCTGTCCCCATTTGCTAAGTGCTCCGCTATTTCATCCTTAATGATGGACTCCAGCATTTTGCCCACAACTGATGTAAGGCTTACAGGTCTGTAATTACCTGCTTTTTCCCTACCCCCCTTTTTGAATAGTGGGGTAACGTTAGCTACCCTCCAATCCATGGGCACTGTTCCCGAGTCTAATGAATTCTGAAAAATCATACTTAGTGCATCCGCTATCTCTAGGGCCACCTCCTTCAGCACCCTAGGATGCATGTTATCAGGCCCTGGGGATTTGTCCGCCTTCAATCCCTTTAGCTTCCTTAACACCATATCCTTAGAGATATTGACTTGCGTCAGTTCCTCCTTTGCCAATGTCCCTATTTTTCCCGATATCCCAGGGAGGTATTTTGTGTCTTCCTTCGTAAAGACTGACCCAAAGTATGCATTTAGTTGGTCTGCCATTTCCTTATTTCCCGTTATATATTCCCCCGTATCTGACTGCAATGGGCCAACTTTGGTTTTCACCAGTCTTTTCCTCTTGATATACTTATAAAAGCTTTTGGAGTTAGTTTTTATATTTTCCGCCAGCTTGCTTTCGTAAGCTATTTTGCCCCTCTTGATTAAGCCCTTTGTCCTCCTTTGCTCTATCTTAAACTGTTCCCAATCTTCCGCTCTGGCGCTTTTTTTGGCTATTTTATACGCCCTATCTTTGGATTTTATGCTGTCTCTAATTTCCCCTGTTATCCACGGTTGAGTCACCTTTTTAGATTTCCTTTTATGCCAGATTGGTATAAACAATTTTTGCAATTTTGTCATTCTATCTTTAAATGCGTGCCATTGTTTATCTACCTCCAGTCCTCCCAGGAACGTTGTCCAATCATACCTACTCAGTTCCCGTCTAATGGCATCATAATTCCCCTTGTTTAAATTCAGGACCTTAGTATCTGAGTCAATTTCTTCGCTCTCCATTTCGAGTGAGAAATCGATCATGTTATGATCGCTCTGACCCAAGGGTCCCCGTACAACAAGATTACTAATTAGTCCCTTCTCATTGCACAGTACCCAGTCCAATATAGCCTGTTCCCGTTATGGTGAGGAATTTTGCTCGGGTAGGCAGTCTAGAACCATTATACATGGGGCCCTACAGCATTGTAGATAAGGCAAGCCCCATGGTATATGCCATGGTATATGTCAAAAATCCTCAGCCTGCAGCAGGAGCAAATTCACAGACTGCACAAGCAGGCGCAGTGGCCTGTCTTAAGGGAGGGGCCACCCCACCCACCATTTGGGACATTCCCCCACTCCTCTGGGATTTAGAGGAGGTGGGACCTGAGGGCGAGGACCCTCAACCTGCAGAACCAGGCTGCGAAGTTACCTGACCCTGACACAGGTTTAGAAGAGGTACAGCCTTAGGATAGAAATCCCCAGCCAGTGGCAGTGGAAGATTCACAGACCACACAACAGGCAGCAGTGGGTCGTGTTAAAGACCCACCAGCCAGAAAACCCCCACCAGCCAGAGCCCCTAGAAGGTCCCCACGAACGCCACAGCCAAAGAAACCGTGGTCACCGGCTCCCCAATTTAAAAGGGCCGCCCCTCAAGTCAGGGATCGATCTGAGGACAGAGGTCCCCAGCCAGCAGCCATAGGCTGCAAGGGACCAAAGGTACAGGACAGGGTGGCCACACCAAAGGGAGTAGTGTGCTCCAGTCCTGACAGGGTTTAGTCTGGCCGCTCGGAGATGGGCAGCGAATGTACATAGCTTTTGTTGTAAAATTTTGAGATTGTTAAGTTTGGGTGTTTTTAGTTAAATTTTAAGTAAGGTGGTTGGTAGTTTTAAATATTGTAGTTTCAAGAGTGTTTGTATTGAGTCAAGGTCGCAAGACCCGACTATGCTTCACCCAAGCCAAAGAATCTACTCGGGACCTGGCTATATGCTCTTGTGTCTCCTTACAGAAGGGATTTAGATATGAAGGGGGGCATACTCCTACTCGCTCTGATAGGAATGAGCGCTGGGAGGCGTGGTGGCGTGGAGGACTCCCACATTTTTAGGTGCTCAGGAGAGAGCACCGGTTGTGACTGCGGGGGGGGGGGGGGCAGCAAGCGAGGCGTGGAGGAGCTCGCTAGCTATTCCCATGTGGGAAGATGGCCAGGGTGGCTGGGATCTAACTCCACCCGATACGCCAGTCAGACCAGGCTCACCTACGGGGAGGCATCCCTCCCCTGCCCCAGCATACAGGTTGTAGCCACTCGGGTCGGGGTCACTGAGGGGAAACGCATGTGCCTGACCTGCAGAGGACAGATTCCCCTGGGAAGGTGGTGGTGGCTCAGGAAGCTGAGCAGAGACATGGGGGACCGTACAGCTGACTGGGAGTGACTGGCGAACGACACCCATCGGACCATTACAGGGGACCATAGGGGGGTGAGCGTGTGCTGGGACAAGTGGTGGAAATCGGAACAGGGGATCTATGTCTGCATGTGGGGGTCGCGGAAGGCCTGCCCCACGGGCATATCCATTATCTTTTCCGCAGCAAGGCTGGATAAGGGGAAGCGGGTGGAATGGGATTCCCACCTACACACTTGCATAGCCCCGCCCTCTCCAGCCCAAGTTAAGGCCACTGAACTCGTGGCACACGCCCGTAAGCCCCTGCCCACGACCCAGACAGCAAGGACACACACAGAGACGTGCCCTACCACCACCAAGGGACCAGGGAATGGGCTGGTACTAGTGCCAACCGAAAAGGTGCTATACCAGGGGGTACACTACGCGGTAGCTTCTGTGATCCTAAACCTCACGGAGGTACATTTACCTGAGTGGTGCCCCAAAGAGACGGAACAGCTATACCAGGCCCTGTTGAGAGAAATGTTCAGGAAGTTCTACGAGTTCGATTTCGCAAACGTAGACAAAACAGAACTGTACACTGCACACACTGAATATTTTAGCAATACGGGGAGACAAAGGAGGGGAACCTGGAATGATGTTTTCACAGCATAACAATACAGGATCCTCTGTCATCAACAGTCTGGATGACATAGAATTGCAGACACAAACAAACGGTTTAAAAACACAATTACGCAAAATCTTAATGGATGAAAATACAGTAGTGGGCTCAGAGTTACACGAGGACCAAGCTATGATGGTCCATTTAAAAGAAATCATTGCTGAGCTGGAAAGGCACGCAAAGACAGTGAATGCACTCATACGGGAGGACAGGAATGCATCAGACCAGGCTGCACAGAACGAGGTGTGCGTACTGTACGGGGCATGGTTGCTAGGCGAGGGCCGGAGTAACCTGGAGGATTTAAAGCAAGGTTTAGTCCCCTCCTGGATCAGCAACAAGCACCTCGCAGCCCTCATTTGAGAATTCACAAAGCCCGTGTCAGCTCCGTCTAGCCTCTGAAGCCTACCCTGTACCAGTAGATTGTGGGTGTTCCAATCACACTATCATGGGGATAGTGGTGAGGATGCCGGTCATCGGTGGGACAGCCCGACCCGTACCGGCATACAGGGTGGAGAACATTGGAGTCATTCAATGGGGTGCACACATCTGTTTCACAGTGGTCCCACCTTATGTCATAAAGTGGGAGCACGCTATGACAGGTACAGACCTCTCCGGGTGCCGGAGCCGGGGAGCACACATAATACTGTGTCCCCAGCACTTGAACGCCTATTCTAAACCACAGTGCGGGTTTAAAGCTGCTGGCGCAGGACCTATAAACTGTACCATGGAGGTAATGGCACAAGACCATGTTCCCCCACAGGTAGCATATATAGGAGGTGGGACATATTGTGTCACCACCAGCGCGCCTCACTACCAGCATGGACAGCATACCTGGTGTCCGGTAAGTGACAGCAGTTTCTGCTTTAAACCCGAGGCAGAAGTTCAAGTGGCCCAGGAACAGATTGTTCCCATTCCTGAACCCAACACTGTTCACCTCAATGTAACACAAAATTTCACCAACCTGCAAAAATATGTAGCACATTTTGGCTACGAAATTCCCCCTCTACCAGAACACCTTACCAAGTTACTAAAAGCTGTAGAGCTATCACAAAAACATTTCTGCACTTTAGAACAGAAAACACACGAGATAGAGAGAGAGATTCAAGGTATCACAGTCCCACCCTGGTGGGACATCTTCGAAAACATAGAGGTCCCTTCATAAGAACATAAGAACATAAGAAATAGGAGCAGGAGTAGACCAATCGGCCCATCGAGCCTGCTCCGCCATTCAATGAGATCATGGCTGATCTGATCCAACCTCAACTCTAAAGAACACAAGAAGTAGGAGCAGGACCAGGCCACTCGGCCCCTGAGCCCGTTCCGCCACCCACAGGGCCTTGACCGATCCGAACTCAAACTCATGTCCAATTTCCAGCCCGCTCCCCGTAACCCCTGATTCCCTTTACTTCTAGGAAACGGTCTATTTCTGTTTTAAATTTATTTAATGAAGTAGCTTCCACAGCTTCCTGGGGTAGCAAATTCCACAGACCCACTACCCTCTGAGTGAAAAAGTTTCTCCTCATCTCAGTTTTGAAAGAGGAGCCCCTTATTCTAAGATTATGTCCCCTAGTTCTAGTTTCACCCATCATTGGGAACATCCTCACCGCGTCCACCCGATCAAGCCCCTTCACAATCTTATATGTTTCAATAAGATCGCCTCTCATTCTTCTGAACTCCAATGAGTAGAGTCCCAATCTACTCAACCTCTCCTCATATGTCCACCCCCTCATCCCCGGAATTAACTGAGTGAACCTTCTTTGTACTGCCTCGTGAGCAAGTATGTCTTTTCTTAAGTATGGACACCAAAACTGTATGCAGTACTCCAGGTGCGGTCTCACCAATACCCTATACAACTGCAGCAATACCTCCCTGTTTTTATATTCTATCCCCCTAGCAATAAAAGCCAACATTCCATTGGCTTTCTTGATCACCTGCTGCACCTGCATACTAACTTTTTGATTTTCTTGCACCAAGACCCCCAGATCCCTTTGTACTGCAGTACTTTCCAGTTTCTCACCATTAAGATAATAACTTGCTCTCTGATTTTTCCTGCCAAAGTGCATAACCTCACATTTTCCAATATTGTATTGCATCTGCCAAATCTCCGCACACTCACCCAGCCTGTCTATATCCCCTTGTAGGTTTTTTATGTCCTCCTCACTCTCTACTTTCCCTCCCATCTTTGTATCATCTACAAACTTTGATATGTTACACTCGGTCCCCTCCTCCAAATCGTTAATATAGATTGTAAAGAGTTGGGGACCCAGCACCGACCCCTGCGGAACACCACTGGCTACTGGTTGCCAGTCCGAGAATGAACCATTTATCCCAACTCTCTGCTTCCTGTGAGATAACCAATCCTCCGCCCATGCCAGAATATTTCCCCCAATCCAGTGATTTTTTATCTTGAGTAATAATCTTTTATGTGGCACCTTGTCGAATGCCTTCTGGAAGTCTAAATACACTACATCCACTGGTTCCCCTTTATCCACCCTGTACGTTATGTCCTCAAAGAACTCGAGCAAATTTGTCAGACATGACTTCCCCTTCATAAAGCCATGCTGACTTTGTCCTATTAAATTATGTTTATCTAAATGTTCCGTTACTGTCTCCTTAATAATAGACTCCAAAATTTTACCCACCACAGATGTTAGGCTAACTCGTCTATAATTTCCAGCCTTCTGCCTACAACCCTTTTTAAATAAGGGTGTTACATTCGCAGTTTTCCAATCTGCCGGGACCTTTGCTGAGTTCAGGGAGTTTTGGAAAATTATTACCAAAGCATCCACAATTCCTACTGCCACTTCCCTCAAGACCCTAGGATGTAAGCCATCAGGTCCAGGGGATTTATCCGCCTTGAGTCCCATTATTTTACTGAGTACCAATTCCTTAGTGATTTTAATCGTATTTAGCTCCTCCCCCACGAGAGCCCCCTGTTTGTCCAGTGTTGGGATATTCTTAGTGTCCTCTACCGTAAAGACTGAAACAAAATATTTGTTCAGCATTTTTGCCATCTCCATGTTTCCCACCATTAATTTCCCGGTCTCATCCTCTAAGGGACCTACGTTTGCCTTAACCACCCTTTTTCCTTTTATATAACTATAGAAACTCTTGCTATCTGTTTTTATATTTTTTGCTAATTTATTTTCATAGTCTATTTTCCCTTTCTTAATCAATCCTTTAGTTACTTTTTGTCGTCTTTTGAAGACTTCATGGGTCAGAATGGTTTCCCACATCCTCGTGGTTTGCCAGCTGGGAATAGTGTTGTACCTGTTGTGCACTCAGTGCAAGGGAAAGGGCAGAATAAACAGTTCTGGAATGAAAGGACTTGGAAGAAGCATTATGCTGTGGTGGAGAGCCTGTTTGAATTTTTTTATTCTATGTTCCTGAATAAAGATTGTTGTTTTTTTGTGTTTTGTTCTTTTTAATAAAGATATATGTTTTCCCAAGCAGTGCAGGGGTGTCGGACCATCTCCGTGCTTGGTTGTGAAATAAAGATTTTCTTACCTGCATGTACCTAAAACACCACATTTAAAGGGGAATGTATGTTTGGGTTTTAGTTTAGGTATTACAGGGGAAGGTTGGCTTTCGGGGATCAGAAATTTTTGTCCACCCAGGACGATACTGTAGTGAACTGAAAGTATCGAAGGGGGGACTGTAAGGTTTCCAAAATTTGCAGATCCCCAAAACCTAAGGAAAAAGGACTTTGGAACTACCCAGAGTGATAAAAATGCATTTGGGCCTAACATAAGGAATTTAAGACCAAAACCAAGCTTTGGCATTTTAAAAGGACATGTCTGGACATGTCAGGGAGAAAAGGCTGCACAGGACGTGGGTTCAACCTCTGTAAATAGCAGTTTTGGGTGTTGCATTGTCTGGGAATCGGGATGACCTCACTCAAGCCCCAACAAGCATTTAACATTTGGACAATAGGCCCTGGGAGAAGGCAGCCCCACCCAAAACACAGGCCTCATTAAAACCTATCGCAGACCCATCAAAACCATGCATAATTCGAATAATTCAAGACATCTTTTGAATATCCCCAGGCCCAAACAGGATGCCAGAAGCCTGTAAACAATAAAACATCGAGTACAGCCATTACTTCATCAAAAACCAATCAGCCAGGTATCTATAGGGACAAGATTTGGCGCGTAGATAAAGGCCCTGCCTAAATGGGAGACATTGGAAGCCATCAGGACAATTTAACGCCAAGTTAAACCCATCAAAACTTAACAAGCCCGCAAAACCAAGACAATGGAATGAACAGGCCTCAACTGAAACCTAAATCACTTCAACACGAAACCGATTTAGTAAGGGGTTTCGGCGCGAAAAAGACAAAGGGTCTGAACAGTATAATTGAGGGCCTAATCCCCCAAGAAGGTCTCTCTCAGCTCTGTTCCAGTTGCAGCAAGTTCCAGCAAGACACTACCAGCCACACGACACGAGCAGGAGGAGGAGAGAAGCAGCAAGGCCACGAGGCAGACCTGGGGCGAGATCGGAGGCAAGGACAGACTGGAGGCTGGGAGCGAGTCGGCATCGCTCAGCACACGGTCTAGCACTAGCAGCCACTAGCCAAGGTCACTGGAGGCTGGGAGCGAGTCGGCAGCGCTCAACCCATGGTCCAGCCCCAGAAGGTACCGCCCCGACAAGCCTCCAATGCAACAAAACTCGACGATCAGACCACCATCGCAGATTTCACAGACTGGTACCACGTGGGGACGGCAGGCCCCAAAGGACAAAAAGAGAGTACCTCAAAATCGCAATCAACTTACCTGGCTGGATTTCGCACTGTCAAAACCCCTGTTTGGTGAGCATTATCCCTGATCTCCTGAAACCAAGACCTAGCTAGATAGTGGGATTTTTGGGAGGGATAAGGGTTTTTGTATATTGTATTTCTCCCTCGCCTGCACCGTGTGTTCCCCAACCTGTTTAAGTGTTAAGTGTGTTTTAAGTTTGTTACCTTTTCTTTTAATAAAAGTCAAAATTCTTTCATCGGATCCTGTTGTCTACTGCATCTTTATTCACAACCCCTAAATAAATCCAAGGTCTGGAACCAGGGGCGTGGGAGCGATTGGAACCGCTCACTGAGTCAGAGGTGAGGCTGACCCCTACCACACCACCCCCTACAACCCTTCATAGGAGCACTAGAGTAGGCAAAGCCATTGTAACAAGGGGCACTAGGGGATTGCACAAGGGTGAATAGCTAATATAGTTGTTGTAAATATGTGTTCACTGATAATTGATAAATTTATCAATTGGCTTTGGATGATTTTGTGGTGTCTCTCATTTCAGCTTTGTGCTGTGATACGGCATGCGACAGGAATGGAATGATGGGGATGTGGTGAGCAACAGGGATCTGGGGTTTAATTTATTGGAACCGCAGTCTGATGAGGCAGTCACGGACCGCCCTTCCAGAAGGCTGATTGAGTGGCTGCCTCCTCCCTTGCTCATGTTCCTCTTCACTTTCGCGGGCTTTTTTCCACAGAGGCCGGTGTCGGGAGCAGCAGGAGAGCTGTGGTACAGTGAGTAGTTAAAGTCACTTTTGCGGGATTTTTCAGAGGCTTACCAATCTCGCAGACCGGCGGCGGCGTTCCAGAGCCGCGTCATGATTCAAAAAGTGACGCGGGCAAGAGGAAGCAGCTGATTGGGTGAGTACGGCCAGGTGAGTATTTATACTACTCTATAGTTTGTCAGTTAAGGTTAATAGTTTATAATGTTTAGAAGGTCTTAATTTTGTGGTTATAGTTTCTAAGGTCTCTGTTGTGTAGCGGGGAGTGCTAGTAAACAAGGGCCCTTGAGTATATCATTTAATTGTAGTGTAATTAGTGGTATTGATTTGATTTAATTTAATTTAAATTCATTAAAGGGTAAGTCATGGCAGCACAGCTCGGCTCTGTGGCATGCTCCTCCTGCACTATGTGGGAAATCAGGGACACTTCCTGTGTCCCTGACGACCATGTGTGTGGGAAGTGTATCCAGCTGCAGCTACTGGCAGACCGCATTGTGGCGCTGGAGCTGCGAATGGATACATACTGGAGCATTCGCGATGCTGAGGACGTCGTGGATAGCATGTTTAATGAGTTGGTCACACCATAGGTAAAGGCTGCACAGGTAGGAAGGGAATGGGTGACCGCCAGGCAGAGTAGTAGGCGCAGGCAGGTAGTGCAGGGGTCCCCTGTGGCCATCCCCCTCTCAAACAGATATACCACTTTTGATATTGTTGAGGGAGATGGCTTATTGGGAGATGGCAGCAGCGGCCAACTTCCTGGCACCATGGGTGGTTCTGCTGCACAGGACGGAAGGAAAAAGAGCGGGAGAGCTATAGTGACAGGGGATTCTATTGTAAGGGGAATAGATAGGCGTTTCTGCGGCCACAAACGAGACTCCAGGATAGTATGTTGCCACCCTGGTGCAAGGGTCAAGGATGTCTCGGAGCGGCTGTAGCGCATTCTGGAGGGGTAGGGTGAACAGCAAGTTGTCGTGGTGCATATAGGTACCAAAGATATAGGCAAAAAACGGGATGAGGTCCTAAAAGCTGAATATAGAGAGTTAGGAGGTCAATTAAAAAATAGGACCTCAAAGGTAGTAATATAGAAACATAGAAGATGGGAGCAGGAGTAGGCCATTTGGCCCCTCGAGCCTGCTCCGCCATTCAATGAGATCATGGCTGATCATCCAAATTCAGTACCCTGTCCCTGCCTTTTCCCCATATTCCTTGATCCCCTTAGCCTTAAGAAATATATCTAACTCCTTCTTGAATATATTTAAAAAATTGGTCTCAACTGCCTTCTGTTGCAGAGAATTCCGCAGGTTCACCACTCTCTGGGTGAAGAAATTCCTCCTCATCTCTGTCCTAAATGGCTTACCCCTTATGCTTAGACTGTGACCCCTGGTTCTGGACTCCCCGACCATCGAGAACATCCTTCCTGCATCTAGTCTGTCTAGTCCTGTTAGAATTTTATAAGTTTCAATGAGATCCCCTCTCATTCTTCTAAACTCCAGCGAGTATAAGCCCAATCGACCCAATCATACGTCATTCCTGCCATCCCAGGTATCAGCCTGGTGAATCTTCGCTCCACCATCTCCATGGCAAGAACATCCTTCCTCAGATAAGGCAACCAAAACTGCACACAATACTCAAGGTGTGGTCTCACCAAGGCCCTGTACAACTGCAGCAAGACATCCTTGTTCCGGTACTCGAACCCTCTCGCTACGAAGGCCAACATCCCAGTGTGGCATAAAAATAAAACAAAAAAGGTGACTCAACCGTGGCTAACAAGGGAAATTAGGAATAGCATCAGATCCAAGGAGAGGACATATAAATTGGCCAGAAAAAGCAGTAAACCTGAGGATTGGGAGCAGTTTAGGATTCAGCAAAGGAGGACAAAGGGATTAATTAAGAGGGGGAAAATAGAGTATGAGAGTAAACTTGCAGGGAACATAAAAACTAACTGTCAAAGCTTTTATAGATATGTGAAGAGAAAAAGATTGGTGAAGTCAAACGTAGGTCCCTTGCAGTCAGAAGCGGGGGAAGTTATAATGGGCAACAAAGAAATGGTAGACAAATTAAATGCATATTTTGGTTCTGTCATCACAAAGGAGGACACAAATAACCTCCCAGAGATGTTGGAGAACATACGATCTGATGAAAGGGAGGAACTGAAAGAAATCAGTATTTGCAGGGAAATGGTGTTAGGGAAATTGACGAGATTGAAGGCCGATAAATCCCCAGGGCCTGATAATCTACATCCTAGGGTACTTAAGGAAGTGGCCCGAGAAATAGTAGATGCATTGCTGATCATCTTCCAACATTCGATGGAATCTGGAACTGTACCCATGGATTGGAGGGTAGCTAATGTTACCCCACTATTCAAAAAGGGTGGTAGAGAGAAAGCGGGGTATTACAGACCGGTAAGCCTGACATCAGTAGTGGGAAAATGCTAGAGTCCATTATAAAGGATGTAATAGCTGAGCACTTGAAAAACAGAGACAGGATCGGACAAAGTCAACATGGATTTACAAAAGGTAAATCGTGCTTGACTAATCTACTGGAATTTTTTGAGGATGTAACTGGTAAAATAGATAAGGGAGAACCAGTAGATGTGGTGTATTTGGACATTCAAAAGGCTTTCGAAAAGGTCCCGCATAACAGATTAGCGTGTAAAGTTAAGGCACATGGGATTGGGGGCAAGGTATTGACTTCGATAGAGAACTGGTTGGCGGACAGAAAGCAGAGAGTAGGAATTAATGGGTCTTTTTCCGAGTGGCAGGCAGTGACTGGTGGGGCACCGCAGGGATCGGTCCTTGGACCCCAGCTATTCACAATATACATTAATGATCTAGATAAGGGAACTAAATGTAATATCTCCAAGTTTGCAGATGACACAAAGCTGGGTGGGAGTGTGTGCTGCGAGGAGGATACGGAAAAACTCCAGGATGATTTGAACAGGTTGGGTGAGTGGGCAGAAGCGTGGCAGATGCAATATAATGTGGATAAATGCGAGGTTATCCACTTTGGTGTCAAAAACAGAAAGGCAGACTATTATCTGAATGGCAATAGATTGGGAAAAGGGGAAGTGCAACGAGACCTGGGTGACCTTGTGCACCGATCGCTGAAAGTAAGCATGCTGGTGCAGTAGGCGGTGAAGAAGGCAAATGGTATGTTGGCCTTCATAGCGAAAGGGTTTGAATATAGGAACAGTGATGTCCTGCTGCAGTTGTACAGGGCCTTGGCGAGACCACACCTTGAGTACTGTGTGCAGTTTTGGTCGCCTTATCTGAGGAAGGATGTTCTTGCCATGGAAGGAGTTCAGTGAAGATTCACAAGGCTGATACCTGGGATGGCAGGAATGACATATGAGGAGAGATTGGGTCGATTGGGCTTATACTCGCTGGAGTATAGAAGAATGAGAGGGGATCTCATCGAAACATTTAAAATTCTGACAGGTCTGGACAAACTAGATGCAGGCAGAATGTTCCCGATGGTCGGAGAGTCCAGAATCAGGGGTCATAACCTAAGGATAATGGGTAAGCCATTTAGGACAGAAATGAGGAAGAATTTCTTCACCCAGAGAGTGGTGAACCTGTGGAATTCTCTACCACTGAAGGTAGTTGAGGCCAAGTCATTAAATATATTCAAGAATGAGTTAGATATATTTCTTAAAGCTAAAGGTATCAAGGGATTTGGGGAGAAGGCAGGTACAGGGTACTGAGTTTGGATGATCAGCCATGATCTCATCAAATGGCGGAGCAGGCTCGAGAGGCCGAATGGCCTACTCCTGCTCCTATCTTCTATGTTTCTATGGTTCTATACCATTTGCCTTCTTAACCACCATCTGCACCTGCATGCTTACCTTCAGCGACTGGTGCACAAGGACACCCAGGTCTCGTTGCACTTCCCCTTCTCCCAATCTATTGTCATTCAGATAATAATCTGCCTTCCTGTTTTTGACAGCAAAGTGGATAACCTCGCATTTGTCCACATTATAATGCATCTGGCATGATTCTGCCCAATCACCCAACCTGTCCAAATCATACTGGAGTTTTTCGGCATCCTCCTCACAGCACACACGCCCACCTAGCTTTGTGTCATCTGCAAACTTGGAGATATTACATCTATTTCCCTCGTCTAGATCATTCATATATATTGTTATATATATATATATATATATATAGCTCACTGCTAACTTACCTGAGGAAGGAGCGAACCGCTCCGAAAGCTTGTAAAATTAAATAAATCTCTTGGACTATAACCTGGTGTTGTGCGACTTCTCATATATATTGTGAATAGCTGGGGTCCTAGGACCGATTCCTGCGGTACCCCACTAGTCACTGCCTGCCACTCGGAAAAAGACCCATTTATTCCAACTCTTTGCCTTCTGTCTGCCAACCAGTTCTCTATCCAAGTCAATACCTTGCCCCCAATCCCATGTGCCTTAACTTTACACGGTAATCTCTTATGCGGGACCTTATCGAAAGCCTTCTTAAAGTCCAAATACACCACATCCACTGGTTCTCCCTTATCTATTTTACCAGTTACATCTCAAAAAATTCCAGTAGATTAGTCAAACATGATTTACCTTTTGTAAATCCATGTTGACTTTGTCCGATCCTGTCAATGTTTTCCAAGTTCTCTGCTATTACATCTTTTATAATGGACTCTAGCATTTTCCCCACTACCGATGTCTATGATTCCCCGTTTTCTCTCTACCACCTTTTTTGAATAGTGGGGTAACATTAGCTACCCTCCAATCCATGGGTACTGTTCCAGAATCTATCGCATTTTGGTAGATGACCAGCAATGCATCTGCTATTTCTAGGGCCACTTCCTTAAGTACCCTAGGATGTAGATTATCAGGCCCTGGGGATTTATTGGCCTTCAATCCCATCAATTTTGCTAACACCATTTCCCTACAAATACTGATTTCTTTCAGTTCCTCCCTCTCATTAGACCCTATGTTCCCCGACATCTCTGGGAAGTTATTTATGTCCTCCTTGGTGAAGACAGAACCAAAGTATGTATTTAATTGGTCTGCCATTTCTTTGTTCCCCATTATAAATTCCCCTCATTCTGACTGCAAGGGACCTACGTTTGACTTCACCAATCTTTTTCTCTTCACATATCTATAAAAGCTTTGACAGTTAGTTTTTATGTTCCCTGCAAGTTTACTCTCATACTCTATTTCCCCCCTCTTAATTAATCCCTTTGTCCTCCTTTGCTGAATCCTAAACTGCTCCCAATCCTCAGGTTTACTGCTTTTTCTGGCCAATTTATATGTCCTCTCCTTGGATCTTATGCTATTCCTAATTTCCCTTGTTAGCCACGGTTGAGTCACCTTTTTTGTTTTATTTTTATGCCAAACTGGGATGAACAAATTCTGCAGTTCATCCATGCGATCTTTGAATGTTTGCCATTGCCTATCCACCGTCAGCCCTTTGAGTAACATTCCCCAATCAATCCTAACCAACTCGCGCCTCATACCATCGTAGTTTCCTTTATTTAAATTCAGGACCCTAGTCTCCGAGTCAACTACTTCACTCTCCATTTTAATGAAGTATTCTACATATTATGATCGCTGCTCCCCAAGGGGCCTCGCACAACAAGATTGCTAATTAATCCTTTCTCATTACATAATACCCAGTCTAAGATGACCTGATCTCTAGTTGGTTCCTCGACATATTGGTCCAGGAAACCATCCCGTATACACTCCAGGAATACCTCCTCCACAGTATTTTTACTAATTTGGTTAGCCCAATCTATATGTAGATTCTAGTCACCCATGATAACTGCTGTGCCATTATTGCACGCTTCTCTAATTTCCCTTTTAATGCCATCCCCAACCTCCACATTACTGTTTGGGGGATCTGTATACCACTCCCACTAACGTTTTCTGCCCCTTGGTATTTCTCAGTTCTACCCA
The DNA here is from genome assembly GCA_030390025.1 of Squalus acanthias. Classification (NCBI taxonomy): domain Eukaryota; kingdom Metazoa; phylum Chordata; class Chondrichthyes; order Squaliformes; family Squalidae; genus Squalus; species Squalus acanthias. The sequence continues at coordinate 59,695 of CM059427.1, read as the reverse complement.
TACAGATTCCACATCATCAGAGCTAATATCCTTCCTTACTATTGTGTTAATTCCCTCTTTAACCAGCAATGCTACCCCACCTCCTTTTCCTTTTTGCCTATCTTTCTGGAATATTGAATACCCCTGGATGTTGAGTACCCAGCCTTGGTCACCCTGGAGCCATGTTTCCGTAATCCCAATCATATCATATTCGTTTAACTCTATTTGCGCAGCTAATTCATCCACCTTATTATGAATGCTTCTCGCATTAAGACACAAAGCCTTCAGGCTTGTTTTTATAATGCTCTTAGACCTTTTAGAATGATTTTTTACTCTGGCCATGTTTGATTTAAACCCTTGATTTCTCTGACTGCCTCCTTTGTTTTTCTCCGTCCTGTCTTTTGCTTCTATCCTTGTTTCCCTTTTCTCTGTCTCCCTGCTCAGGTTCCCAACCCCCTGCCATTTTAGTTTAAATCCTCCCCCAGAGCACTAGCAAACACTCCACCTAGGACATCGGTCCCGGTCCTGCTCAGGTGCAAACCGTCTGGTTTGTACTGGTCCCACCTCCCCCAGAACTGGTTCCAATGTCCCAGGAATTTGAATCCCTCCCCCCTTGCACCATTCCTCTAGCCACGTATTCATCTGAAATATCCTTCTATTTCTACTCTGACTAGCACATGGCACTGGTAACAATCCTGAGATTACTACCTTTGAGGTCCTATTTTTTAATTTACCTCCTAACTCCCTATATTCTGCTTTTAGGACCTCATCCCGTTTTTTACCTATATCGTTGGTACCTATATGCACCACGACAACTGGCTGTTCACCCTCCCCTTCCAGAATGTTCTGCAGCCGCTCTGAGACATCCTTGACCCTTGCACCAGGGAGGCAACATACCATCCTGGAGTATCGTTTGTGGCCGCAGAAATGCCTATCTATTCCCCTTACAATAGAATCCCTTCCTGTGCAGCAGAAACACCCACGGTGCCAGGAAGTTGGCTGCTGCTGCCTTCCCCCGGTAAACCATCCTCCCCAACAATATCCAAAGTGGTATATCTGTTTGAGAGGGGGATGGCCACAGGGGACCCCTGCACTACCTGCCTGTGCCTACTGCTCTGCCTGGTGGTCACCCATTCCTTTCTTGCCTGTGCAGCCTTTACCTGCGGTGTGACCAACTCACTAAACGTGCTATCCACGACGTCCTCAGCTTCGCGAATGCTCCAGTATGCATCCACTCGCAGCTCCAGCACCGCAATGCGGTCTGCCAGTAGCTGCAGCTGGATACACTTCCCGCACACATGGTCGTCAGGGACACAGGAAGTATCCCTGATTTCCCACATAGCGCAGGAGGAGCATAACACGGCGCCGAGCTGTCCTGACATGACTTACCCTTTAATTAATTCAAATTAAATTAAATCAAATCAATCCCACCAATTACACCACTATTAAATGATATACTCAAGGGCCCTTGTTTAACAGCAGTCCCCGCAACACCACAGAGACTCTAGAAACTATAAACCACAGAATTTAAGTATGGAAAAAAGGAGAAAGAGAGAAATACTCACCAACTAATCACTTACCTGCTTTCTGGTGACGTCACACTTCGATTACTTTTTCCTTCTGTCTCCCGCTCTGAGATTCGTAAACCTACCTGCTCCTCGGGCTCACCTTTATACTCTGCCGCCGCCGCTCCTCCTAGGTCCGCACTGCCACTGCTGTGGGCCTACCTGCTCCTCGGGCTCGCTTTTATACTCTGCCGCCGCCACTCCTCCTAGGTCCGCACTGCCGCTGCTGTCTCAGGATTGCTACCAGTGCCATGTGCTAGTCAGTGTAGAAATAGCAGGATATTTCAGATGAATACGTGGCTAGAGGAATGGTGCAAGGGGGAGGGATTCAAATTCCTGGGACATTGGAACCGGTTCTGGGGGAGGTGGGACCAGTACAAACTGGACGGTTTGCACCTGGGCAGGACCGGGACCTCGGGAGAGTGTTTGCTAGTGCTGTTGGGGAGGGTTCAAACTAAAATGGCAGGGGGTTGGGAACCTGTGCAGGGAGACAGAGGAAAGGAAGCAAGGATAGAAGCAAAAGGCTGGAAGGAGAAAAGCAAAAGTGGCAGTCAGACTAATCAAGGGTGTAAATCAAACATGGCCACAGTAAATAATAATTCTAAAAGGTCTAAGAGTGTTAAAAAAACAAGCCTGAAGACTTTGGGGGAAAAATTCAGTTGGTTGCGCCTCCCGTTAGCGCCTGAAGAGGGCGCTAATGGGGCGCAAAGCAACTAGCGCCTGGGCGCAGCGATGTTTGCGCCGCTCACGAACTTAACTAGACATTTTGCAGCGGCGCTAAACTTTACCGCCGCGATCTCCTGCGCACGCAGATCTTGACGTCATACGAGGGTGCAACGCCCTTGTGGCGCCCCGGAGCGGAAATTGAGTGGCGCCCCCATCCTTTCCGCCTGGCGCAACCAACGACCGGAAGACTGGAACGCTATCAGTCGCTGTGGGGCTTGGGGGGAGCTATTTAAAGGGGGCCTCTTCCTGTCTTTCTCTGTAGTTGACATTTTTGCACCACTCGTTCTGAGAGAGAGAGAGAGAGAGAGAGAGAGAGAGAAAGAGAGACTTCTGCATTGAGTCAACACTGTGTGAGGTAGTTTTGGCTACTGATCATAACTTGGCAGGTACTTTGGTTTTTGGCCTTCATAACTTTGCTTGCTAAGAGACTTGGGGGCTGCACTGATTGGGGGCGTCGTCCTGCGCCAGCTGAATCGGAGGACACAGAGACGCAGAGAGAGAGTGGCAATCATGGCCAGATGGAATAGGGCCAACAGGCGTATGTACAGGAGAGCTTACCCTCCCAGGGTATATCGTCAACAGCTCTCCTACATTCATATGTCTGAGGAGCAGTGTTTGCGAAGGCTGCGCTTCAGCAAGGAGGTGGTCACTGAGCTCTGCCACCTGCTGCAGCCAGATCTGCAGCCTCAACTGAGGTCCAGGACATCTCTGTCGGTGGCAGTGAAGATCACAGTGGCTCTGAACTTTTATGCTACTGGCTCATTTCAATCTGCTGCTGGGGACATCGCCAATATCTCCCAGTTCGCGGTGCATTGCTGCATCCGTCAGGTCACAAATGCCCTCTTTAAAAGGAGACGAGAGTACATCTCTTTCCCCATGACCCCAGACAAGCAGCATGAACGCGCTCTGGGCTTTGCGAGGATAGCGGGCTTCCTCATGGTGCAGGGCGCCATTGACTGCACGCATGTGGCTTTGCGTGCTCCACATGAGAATGCCGAGGATTTCCGGAACAGAAAGGGGTTCCATTCCTTGAACGTTCAGTTGGTCTGTGACCACAGACAGCTGATACTCGCTGTCAATGCCCACTATCCTGGCAGCTGCCACGATGCTTTCATCCTGCACCAGACTACTGTGGCAGAACTTTTTGAGGCACCGCATCAGCCATTTGGTTGGCTTCTCGGGAACAAGGGGTATCCACTGAGCACCTGGCTGATGACACTGCTCCGTACGCCCAACACCCCTGCTGAGCTGCGGTACAACGAGAGCCATCAAGCTACCAGGAACATCGTTGAGCACACAATCGGCGTGCTAAAGCAACGGTTCCACTGTCTGGACCATTCTGGAGGAGCCCTGCAGTACTCGCCTGAGCGAGTTTCCCACTTCGTAGTTGTGTGCTGCATGCTGCATAACACGGCAATCCTCAGGACCCAGCCAATGCCACTAGGCCTTGGAGCACCACCAGAGTAGGAGGAGGAAGAGGAGGAAGAGGACGAGGAGGATGATCATCAGCAGCACCAAGGCGGGAGGACGGCCCACAATGTTGAAACTGCAAGGGCCGTCCGTCAACGGCTGATAGCAAGCCGCTTCTAGGCCCCTGCTGAGGAAATGGCTTCTGCCATTGAGAACAACATGAATGAAACCAACCCGCAACCCCTAAGCCGGCCAAGGCACCAATGATTCCAAAGACCAAACATGTATATTTTGAATACAAAAACTTCCAAAGACCAAACATGTATATCAACCCCTAACACGGTTTTCGAGGAGCTGGAGATGGGTGCACTTCCCACAGGTGTAATCAGCAGGGACACCTACGGCGTCCCTCACCTCAAACATTCTGCAGGAGGAACATTTCACTGCCTCCCCTGCCATCCCCTCCAGCTAACTTGCAGATTAAACTAGAACAAAAAAGAGCTTACCTGATAGTCACTCACCCCCTTTAGGTTAGAGGAGGAGGAAGGGTGGGGGACACTACAATTGTAGTGTCTCGGGTTTAGGAACCGCCCAACTTATATACAGGTAAAAATTAATCACCTACCCAGCAACCACTGCGTCCCGCACTTTAAAAGCCTCTGTGGGCCTACCTGGTCGCCGCCGCCTCTTGACTCCTCCGCCTCGTCGCAGCCGCTCCACCCAGGTCCGCCGCCTCTGTGGGCCTACCTGGTCGCCGCCGCCTCTTGACTCCTCCGCCTCGCCGCAGCCACTCCACCCAGGTCCGCCGCCTCTGTGGGCCTACCTGGTCGCCGCCGCCTCTTGACTCCTCCGCCTCGCCGCAGCCGCTCCACCCAGGTCCGCCGACTAGTGGAAAGACAGAGTACAAAAAGGTGATGACCTTACCATTGCTTTCCAGAACGGGGTCGGCGTCTCCAGTGGCGACGGGACCGATCACCCGGCTTGCCACAATCCTCTGGACGCGCGCCTCAAGATCGCTGAGGGGTTGCAGCTGAGGCCGCCCTCCACCCGTCCGTTGCTGCTGTCTCCTATTATGACATAGCTTGGCCTGCAAGAAAAAGGACGGCGTCTGAGTAAATATACAGCCATGGTCTTGCCTGATGTGCCTCCCATAGGTGAATAGCCCTTACTGTATGCAGCCATGGTCTTGCCTGATGTACCTCCCATAGGTGAATAGCCCTTACTGTATGCAGCCATGGTCTTGCCTGATGTGCCTCCCATAGGTTAATAGCCCTTACTGTATGCAAAGTGTGGAATGTGTGTGTGTGTTTCATGAGAGGGCCATAGGTGTTGGATGAGTGTTGTGCATTGGGGTTTTAAGACCCTCTGGCCATAGAGTGAGGTTGAGATGGAGGGATGGAGAGGTATTGAAAAAAAGCCACTCACCCTGACGATCCGAGTGAGGTCGTTGAACTTTTTTCGACATTGTACATGGGTCCTGGGCACCATGCTCCTGCAGGAGATGCTCTGAGCCACCTCCCTCCACACTCTTCTGTACTCGCGCGGCAAAGGCCTCCTGCCACTCTCAGGGAAGAGTATAGATCTTCTGCACTCCACCGCGCCAACCAGAGCCTCCAAGGCCCGCTCGCTGAAGCGCTGAGCTCGTTCTCTCGCCCTCTCCATAGTCCTTGGCTGGAAGATTTAGGCACAGGTCTCTCCAGGCCGAGATTCAAGGCTCCAATGAGCAGGGTGTGGCTGGAGTGCAAGATCGACCCTCCCCTTTAAGAACTTTCTGGCGCCAGTGTGTCTGTGTTCCATCGCTAACTGACAGCACCTGCGCTGCGCTCGCGCTCTGAGTTAGCGCCTCGCTCCTCGGCCTTTGCGCCTTAAGACAGGTAAGTAGCGCCTGATTTAGCGCTCCAATCACCTCCAGGGGCGATAAAAGTCAAGTTTGCAGTCGGAGGCAATAATTAGCGCCGGGCGCTAATGTTTGCGCCCGGCCGATAATTGCGCCCCAAACGGGGCGATACTGAATTTCTCCTCCTTTGTGTCTTAATGCGAGGAGCATTCGTAATAAGGTGGATGAATTAGCTGCGCAAATAGATGTAAATGGATATGATATGATTGGGATTATGGAGACATGGCCCCAGGGTGACCAAGGCTGGGAATTCAACATCCAGGGGTATTCAATGTTCCGGAAGGACAGGAAAAAAGGAAAAGGAGGTGGGGTATCATTGCTGGTTAAAGAGGAGATTAACACAATAGTAAGGAAGGATATTAGCTCTGATGATGTGGAATCTGTATGGGTAGAGCTGAGAAATACCAAAGGGCAGAAAATGTTAGTGGGAGTTGTATATAGACCTTCCCAAACAGTAATGCTGAGGTTGGGGATGGCATTAAACGGAAAATTAGAGACGCATGCAATAAGGGCACAGCAGTTATCATGGGTGACTTTAATCTACATATAGATTGGGCTAACCAAATTAGTAACAATACTGTGGAGGAGGAATTCCTAGAGTGTATACGGAATGGTTTCCCGGACCAATATGTCGAGGAACCAACAAGAGATCAAGCCATCTTAGACTGGGTATTATGTAATGAGAAAGGATTAATTAGCAATCTTGTTGTGCGAGGCCCCTTGGGGAGCAGCGATCATAATATGATAGAATTCTTCATTAAGATGGAGAGTGAAGTATTTGACTCAGAGACTAGGGTCCTGAATTTAAATAAAGGAAACTCCGATGGTATGAGGCGCGAGTTGGCTAGGATGGATTGGGGAATGTTACTTAAAGGGTTGACGGTGGATAGGCAATGGCAAACATTTAAAGATCGCATGGATGAACTACAGAATTTGTTCATCCCTGTTTGGCATAAAAATAAGGGAAATTAGGGATAGCATAAGATCCAAGGAGAGGACATATAAATTGGCCAGAAAAAGCAGCAAACCTGAGGATTGGGAGCAGTTTAGGATTCAGCAAAGGAGGAGAAAGGGATTAATTAAGAGGGGGAAAATAAAATATGAGAGTAAGCTTGCACTGAACATAAAAACGGACGGTAAAAGCTTCTATAGATATGTGAAGAGAAAAAGATTAGTGAAGTCAAGCGTAGGTCCCTTGCAGTCAGAATCAGGGGAATTTATAATGGGGAACAAAGAAATGGCATCCAATTAAATACATACTTTGGTTCTGTCTTCACAAAGGAGAACACAAATAACCTCCCAGAGATGTCAGGGAACATAGGGTCTAATGAGAGGGAGGAACTGAATGAAATCAGTATATGTAGGGAAATGGTGTTAGGGAAATTGATGGGATTGAAGGCCGATAAATCCCCAGGGCCTGATAATCTACATCCTAGGGTACTTAAGGAAGTGGCCCTAGAAATAGTAGATGCATTGTTGGTGATCTTCCAAAATTCTATAGACTCTGGAACAGTTCCCATGGATTGGAGGGTAGCTAATGTAACCCCACTATTTAAAAAAGGTGGCAGAGAGAAAACGGGGAATTACAGACCGGTAAGCCTGACATCGGTATTGGGGAAAATGCTAGAGTCCTTTATAAAAGATGTAATAGCAGAACACTTGGAAAACAGTGACAGGATCGGACAAAGTCAACATGGATTTACAAAAGGTAAATCATGCTTGACTAATCTACTGGAATTTTTTGAGGATGTAACTCATAGTATAGATAAGGAAGAACCAGTGGATGTGGAGTATTTGAACTTTCAGAAGGCTTTCGATAAGGTCCCGCATAAGAGATTAGCGTGCAAAGGTAAAGAACATGGGATTGGGGGCAAGGTACTGACTTGGATAGAGAACTGGTTGGCAGACAGGAAGCAAAGAGTTGGAATAAACGGGTCTTTTTCCGAGTGGCAGGCAGTGACTAGTGCGGTACCGCAGGGATCGGTGCTAGGGCCCCAGCTATTCACAATATATATTAATGATCTAGACAAGGGAACTAGATGTAATATCTCCAAGTTTGCAGATGACACGAAGCTGGGTGGGCGTGTGTGCTGTGAGGAGGATGCCGAGAAACTCCAGTATGATTTGGACAGGTTGGGTGATTGGGCAGATGCATGGCAGATGCAGTATAATGTGGATAAATGCGAGGTTATCCACTTTGGTGGCAAAAATAGGAAGGCAGATTATTATCTGAACGGCAATAGATTGGAAAAAGGGGAAGTGCAACGAGACCTGGGTGTCCTTGTGCACCAGTCGCTGAAGGTAAGCAAGCAGGTGCAGCAGGCGGTTAATAAGGCAAATGGTATGTTAGCCTTCATAGCGAAATGGTTTGAGTATAGGAGCAAGGATGTCTTGCTGCAGTTGTACAGGGCCTTGGTGAGACCACACCTTGAGTATTGTGTGCAGTTTTGATCGCCTTATCTGAGGAAGGATGTTCTTGCCATGGAGGGAGTGCAGCGAAGATTCACCAGACTGATACCTGGGATGGCAGCAATGACGTATGAAGAGAGATTGGGTTGATTAGGCTTATATTCGCTAGAGTTTAGAAGAATGAGAGGGGATCTCATTGAAACTTATAACATTCTTATAGGACTAGACAGACTAGATGCAGGAAGGATGTTCCCGATGGCGGGGGAGTCCAGAACCAGGGGTCACAGTATAAGGATAAGGGGTAAACCATTTAGGACTGAGACGAGGAGGAATTTCTTCACCCAGAGAGTGGTGTACCTGTGGAATTCTTTACCACAGAAGGCAGTTGAGGCCAATTCATTAAATATATTCAAGAAGGAGTTAGATATATTTCTTAAGGCTAAAGGGATCAAGGGATATGGGGAGAAAGCAGGGACAGGGTACTGAATTTGGATGATCAGCCATGATCTCATTAAAAGACGGAACAGGCTCTAGGGGCCGAATGGCCTGGTCCTGCTCCTATCTTCTATGTTTCTATGTTTCTATGTTTCCTGCTCATCTTCCGCTTCCTCCTCATCCTCGTCCTCCTCCTCCTCTCGCTCTTCCTCATGTTGAAGTGGTCCCGCAATCCCTGCTGGCAAGGGCTTGGCCTTCATGATGGCCAAGTTGTGGAGCATGCAGCAGACCACGACGAAATGGGACACTCGCTCAGCTGAGTACTTGAGGGCTCCTCCTGAGTGGTCAATGCAGTGGAACCATTGCTTGAGCACTCCAATGGTCTGCTCAATGATGTTCCTGGTGGCAGCATGGCTCTCATTATATGAGTGCTGTTCAGGAGTGTTGGGGTTGCGAAGGGGACTCATGAGCCAGGTGGAGAGCGGATAGCCTTTGTCTCCGACCAGCCAGCCGTGAGCTTGATGTGATGGCTGGGAGAGTGCTGGCACACCGGTCTGGCACAGGATGAAGGCATCATGGCTGCTGCCAGGATAGCGGGCATTCACATTGAGGATTCGCTGTCTGTGGTCGCACACCAATTGCACATTAAGTGTGTGGTAGCCTTTGCAGATACGGAAGTCCTCAGGATTGTTATGTGGTGCCCGCAAAGCCACGTGGGTGCAGTCAATGGTGCCCTGCATCGTGGGGAATCCTGCTATTCTGGCAAAGCCACATGCACATTCGTCCTGCTTCTCTCTGGTAATGGGGATGGAAATGTAGTCCCTTCTCCGACTGTAGAGAGCCTCTGTGACCTCCCGGATGCAGTGATGGATGGCGAACTGCAAGATATTCACTATATCTTCGGTTGCTGACTGGAAGGAACTGCTGGTGAAGAAATTTAGGGCAACGGTGACCTTGACTGCTACTGAGAGAACCATGGTCGACCTGATCTGAAGCTGGAGGTCTGGTTGCAGGAGCTGGCAGAGCTCGGTGACCACATCCTTGCTGAAGCAGAGCCTTCTAATGCACTACTCCTCACTTAATTGGAGGTAGGAGGAGTGCTCTCGGAATACGCTCGAAGGGTAAGACCTCCTGTTGAAAGTCCTGATGGCCCCCTTCCTGCCTCTGGCGTCATGTTCCAATCATTCTCGCTGCCTCCGCTCCCTCCGCAGTAGATCCTGGAGGGTGAGGTCGACTGCCAGTACAGCCCTCATTAATGTAACGATGTGTAGCCCTTTGAAATTTTGTTAGAATAAATGTAACACATTTTTAGTAGCCACAACACTCCTGATACTAAAGAACCTTTAAATGACTGAATTAAACTCTTGCACAATTGCAAACTGAAAAGGGAGCATAGAGTCATAGGGGGAAATATTAAGTTGGTTGTGCCTCCCATTAGCACCTTAAGAGGGCACTAATGGGGCGCAAAGAACCTAGCGCCCGGGCGCGGCGATGTTTGCACCGCTCACGAAATTAACTAGACATTTTGCGGCGGCGCTAAACACTACCACCACGATCTCCTGCGCCGGCAGATCGTGACGTCAGTCGAGTGCGCAACGCCCCGGTACCGCCCTGGAGCAGATATTGAGTGGCGCCGCCTGCCTTACCGCCTGCCGCTAGCAACGACAGGTTGAGGGGAGCGTTTTGCAGTCAGGAAGGGACTGGGCGAGCGCTATTTAAAGGTGACCGCGTCCTGCCTTTTATTGTTAGTGACATTTTAGAACCACGCATTCTGAGAGAGAGAGAGAGAGACTTCTGGAGAGATTCAACAATGTGTGAAGGAGTTTTGGGTAATGAGCAGCAGGTTCATTTTGATTTGCCCTTCCTTGTAACGATTTAGAAGAGACTGTGGGGGCTGCACTCTGAGCTCTTTCCCTGGGACTCTTCATTGTTCTTTCCAGCAGATTTGATGTGCAGGTCTCTCCAGGCCAAGATTCAAGGCTGCAATGAGCAGGGTGTGGATGGAAAGCAAGATCGACCCTCCCCTATAAGATCTGGCCCGCGCCCTTGTGTCTGTGTTCCATTGCTGACTGACATCACATGAGCTTCGCCAGCGATCTGAGGTGGCGCCTCGCTCCTCGGCCTTTGCGCCTTAAGACAGGTGTGAAGCGCCTGATTTAGCGCTCCAATCACCTCCAGGTGCGATAAAAGTCAAGTTTGCAGTCGGTGGCGATAATTAACGCCAAGCGCTAATCTTGGCACCCGGCCGATAATTGCGCCCCAAATGGGGCGATACTGAATTTCTCCCCCATAGAGTCATAAAAACGTAGAAAAATAGAAGATAGGAGCAGGAGTAGGCCATTCGGCCCCTCGAGCCTGCTCCGCCATTCGATGAGATCATGGCTGATCATCCAAACTCAGTACCCTGTACCTGCCTTCTCCCCATATCCCTTGATACCTTTATCTTTAAGAAATATATCTAACTCATTCTTCAATATAGTTAATGACTTGGCCTCAACTACCTTCTGTGGTAGAGAATTCCACAGGTTCACCACTCTCTGGGTGAAGAAATTCTTCCTCATTTCTGTCCTAAATGGCTTACCCCTTATCCTTAGATTATGACCCCTGGTTCTGGACTCTCCGACCATCGGGAACATTCTTCCTGCATCTAGTTTGTCCAGACCTGTCAGAATTTTATATGTTTCGATGAGATCCTTTCTCATTCTTCTATACTCCAGCGAGTATAAGCCCAATCGACCCAATCTCTCCTCATATGTCATTCCTGCCATCCCAGGTATCAGCCTTGTGCATCTTCGCTGAACTCCTTCCATGGCAAGAACATCCTTCCTCAGATAAGGCGACCAAAACTGCACACAGTACTCAAGGTGTGGTCTCACCAAGGCCCTGTACAACTGCAGCAGGACATCCCTGTTCCTATACTCAAACCCTTTCGCTATGAAGGCCGACATACCATTTGCCTTCTTCACCGCCTGCTGCACCTGCATGCTTACCTTCAGCGGCTGGTGCACAAGGACACCCAGGTCTCGTTGCACTTCCCCTTCTCCCAATCTATTGCCATTCGGATAATAGTCTGCCTCTCTGTTTTTGACACCATTGTGGATAACCTCGCTTTTATCCACGTTATATTGCATCTGCCACGCTTCTGCCCACTCACCCAACCTGACCAAATCATCCTGGGGTTTCTCAGTATCCTCCTCGGAGCACACACGCCCACCCAACTTTGTGTCATCTGCAAACTTGGAGATATTACATTTAGTTCCCTTAACCAGATCATTAATGTATATTGTGAATAGCTGGGGTCCAAGGACCGAACCCTGTGGTACCCCACTAGTCACTGCCTGCCACTCAGAAAAAGACCCATTAATTCCTACTCTCTGCTTTCTGTCAGCCAACCAGTTCTCTATCCAAGTCAATACCTTGCCCCCAATCCATGACCTTATCGAATGCCTTTTGAAAGTCCAAATACACCACATCCACTGGTTCTCCCTTATCTATTTCCCAGTTACATCCTCAAAAAATTCCAGTAGATTAGTCAAGCACGATTTACCTTTTGTAAATCCATGTTGACTTTGTCCGATCCTGTCACTGTTTTTCAAGTGCTCAGCTATTACATCCTTTATAATGGACTCTAGCATTTTCCCCACTACCGATGTCAGGCTTACCGGTCTGTAATTCCCCGCTTTCTCTCTACCACCCTTTTTGAATAGTGGGGTAACATTAGCTACCCTCCAATCCATGGGTACAGTTCCAGATTCCATCGAATGTTGGAAGATGATCAGCAATGCATCTACTCTTTCTAGGGCCACTTCCTTAAGTACCCTAGGATGTAGATTATCAGGCCCTGGGGATTTATCGGCCTTCAATCCCGTCAATTTCCCTAACACCATTTCCCTGCAAATAGAGTTATACAACCCAGAAAGAGGCCCTTTGGCCCATCGTGTCCGTGCCGGCCATCAAGCCCTGTCTATTCTAATCCCATTTTCCAGCACTTGGTCTGTAGCCTTGTATGCTATGGCGTTTCAAGTGCTCATCTAAATGCTTCTTGAATGTTGTGAGGGTTCCTGCCTCTACCACCCTTTCAGGCAGTGAGTTCCAGATTTCAACCACCCTCTGGGTGAAAAAGTTTTTCCTCAAATCCCCATTAAACCTCCTGCCCCTTACCTTGAAACTATGCCCCCTGGTTATTGACCCCTCTACTAAGGGCAAAAGTTCCTTTCTATCTACCCTATCTATGCCCCTCATAATTTTGTACACCTCAATCAGATCCCCCCTCAGCCTTCTCTGCTCTAAGGAAAACAACTTCAGCCTGTCCAGTCTATCTTCATAGCTGAAGCGCTCCAGCCCAGGTAACATCCTGGTTAATCTCCTCTGCACCCTCTCCAATGCAATCACATCCCTCCTATAATGTGGTGACCAGAACTGCACACAGTATTCCAGCTGTGGCCTAACTTGCATTTTGTACAGCTCCATCATAACCTCCCTGCTCTTATATTCTATGCCTCGGCTAATGAAGGCATGTATCCCATAAGCCTTTTTAACCACCTTATCTACCTGTCCTGCTGCCTTCAGGGATCTATGTACGTGCACACCAAGGTCCCTCTGATCCTCTGTCCTTCCTAGGGTCCTACCATTCATTGTGTATTCCCTTGCCTTGTTAGTCCTCCCAAAATGCATCACCTCACACTTTTCCAGGTTAAATTCCATTTGCCACTGTTCTGCCCATCTAACCATCCCGTCTATATCGTCCTGTCGCCTGAGGCTTCCCTCCTCGCTATTTACCACTCCACCAATTTTCGTGTCATCTGCAAACTTACTGATCGTACCTCCTACATTAATATCTAAATCATTAATGTACACTACAAACAGCAAAGGACCCAGCACCGATCCCTGCGGTACACCACTGGACACAGGCTTCCAGTCACAAAAACAACCTTCAGCCATCACCCTCTGCCTCCTGCCACTAAGCCAATTTTGGATCCAATGTGCCAATTTGCCCTGGATCCCATGGGCTCTTACCTCCTTGACCAGTCTCCCATGTGGGACTTTGTCAAAAGCCTTACTGAAGTCCATGTAGACTACATCAACTACACTACCCTCATCCACACACCTAGTCACCCTCTCGAAAAAGTCAATCAAATTGGTCAGACATGATCTCCCCCTGACAAAGCCATGCTGACTATCCCTGATTAATCTCTGCCTCTCCAAGTGGAGACTAATTCTGTCCCTCAGAATTTTTTCCAATAATTTCCCTACCACTGATGTAGTGCTACTTCATTAGTGGCCTGTTAGCACCCCCTCCAGGCACTAACAAACCAAATTTCTCCCCCTTAGACTTGATTTAAGACTCCAGTCATTTTATTGAGCAGTGAGGACGAATTATGCGTGCAGTCTAGTGCATTTTTGCCTGGTGCTAATTCACCATCTTTTGTCTTAACATCACCCATTCCTTGGCTATAACGAATTTCTAGCCCTTAGTCTCAAGTTTATTTCTGTAAGTTAGTTAATAGTCGATTAAATAGAGGCATATGTGAGAAGTCGCACAACACCAGGTTATAGTCCAACAGTTTTATTTGAAATCACAAGCTTTCGGAGCGCTGCTCCTTCGTCAGGTGAAGGTTAGCGCTCCGAAAGCTTGTGATTTCAAATAAAACTGTTGGACTATAACCTGGTGTTGTGCGACTTCTCACATTTGTCCACCCCAGTCCAACACCGGCATCTCCACAAAATAGAGGCATGGCAGGGCACCTCAGTCCCATGGAATGCACACCTTGTGCCATGTGGAAATCCAAGACAGTTCCCATATCCTGGACAACCATGTGTGCAGGAAGTGTCATCAGCTGGAGGAGCTTGAGCTCCACATTTCAGAGCTTGAGCAGCAGCTGGCGTCACTGCAGTGCATCCGTGAGGCTGAGAGCTACGTCTCTTAGCTTAAATTCATGTATATGTGCACTTGTATTTTAGAGTCTTCAGGGCTTCTTAAGGCCTACCCTGCTGCTTACCTCACTCTCTCTGTCCTAATGCCCTGGCTCCAGTTGTCACTATTGCCTGCCTGAAGGGCCAAACACAAATAAAAACCTTTGTATTACTTCTCCTCCAGCATTGGGGAGCCTTCTGGGCTGTAAAAAGTCTCATTGTTGGCAAGTGAAAGAATGGCCTATCCCTCTACACTGGCTTCAGGTGGGATAAAATGCTAGATAGCTGGCATGTAGTTGCTTTTAACCCCCTATTCCTTCACAGCCAAAGATTGGAGGATAGTTATTCTGATATTCAAAAGATTCCAGGAATGATAGACTTGCTAGCCCAACCTGGATTATAGAGAAACTGCTTAAGAGCATTTTATATTCAATATTCACCCAAAGAGCATAGGGACCATAAGGACTATTCCACTGGGCTAAAAATTCATTATAGCCAAGGAATGGGCAGTGTTCAGATTAAAAATGATGACTTAGCGGCTGGTGAAAATCGTCTAGACTGCACACAAAATTGTCCTCATTCCTCATTAAAATGATTGGAGCCATAAATCTAGTCTAAAAACCCAAGCTCATTGGCGTTACACTGAAAAGATGGACCAATATCGGGTGTAGTCTAAACGCAGGTAAAGATTGCCACAGGCTTTTTTCACTGCTTAAAGGGGAGGTCTAATGATGCTACAGCACCTTATTCTCAGCATTGTTGGGTGTACAGCTGCCTCAACAACCATAAGAAGAAGGACAAAGAGAAGGAGCACTTATTTACGAAACCTGATGGCAGATTGCCGCCCCAGGGAGAGAGCCCGCAGGTTTTCCCAAGAAGCTTTGGAGGCATTGGTTTTAGCGGTGGAGAGAAGGCGGGCAGTCCTGTACCCACCAACTGGCAGGAGGCCCTCACCACAAGTCTGCCGGACTATGTGGAGGGAGGTGGCACACCACGTCACGTGCAGCACTGTGGTCCCCAGGACCCACACCCAGTGCAGGAATAACTTCAACAAGCTCACATGGGTGGGCAGGGTGAGTGAAGGCTTCAACAAATGCTACATACCACCATCTGTACCACAAGCTTCACACACTGCTCAATGCACCACACCCCCAGCACTCACCCATCAACAATCTCTACCGAGCAACACTCACACCCACATCTCACACCTTGCAAACAATGACAGCAATTCAACTATGGCAGGCACAAGGGTCATTAGTTATTAGAATGCATGTGATATGTATGATATGTTTATGCATAAATTTATTAATAGAGTTTGGAATACTTTGTGGTCTCTCTCATTTCACCTTTGTGCCCAGGAGGACGCTGTGATATGGCATAACACAGGGATAGTATGATGGGGATGTGGTGAGCAACTGGAATCTGAGGTTTCATTCATTCATTCAAACCTGATGATCCGGTCACGGAGCACCTGTCCGGAAGCCCAATTGTCTGGCTGCCTCCTCCCTCCCTCCTGTTCCTCGTCTTCTTCTTCCTCGTCTTTTTCCTCCTTGTCTTCTTTCTCCTCCCTCTGTGCACATGTTTCTGTCTTCCTCATTGCCTCTGCTCCCTACACCATAGATCCTGGAGGGTGAGGTGGACTGCCAGTGCAGCCCCCATGACTTTTAGCAAGTGTTGTAAGTTGAATCTTTCAAGAATAAATTTTGCACTTTTCTACTTGCCACAACACTCCTGATACTAAAGAACCTTCAAATCACTAAAGAAAACTGTTGCAATATCAGGAACTAACACACAGGCATTGAAACTTCACTTCAGGTGTGAGTGTTTGGGGCTGATACTTTAAAATAACTTCCCTGGAGCCAGCTTCCTGGTGCTGCATGCTAGCTCTCCCTGTTGTTGTTAACTCCAGGAGGTGAGGTAGGTGGCGAGAAGCAATTTGGCAGATCGAGTGTTCAATGAGCGTTGCACACTCACTGACATCATGATTTCCCTGGTGTTGAAATCCTCAGCAATTGCTGTTACCGGCAGCGCTACGGGGGGTCCTGATTTGGTGTGCACCACTGTATTCGACAGGAGCTGTCGTTACAGATCTCAACTCTGCATCAGCGCCATCGGCTCTAACGGGCAGCGCAATGGGGATGGATTTTTCCCCCAGTATGTTTTAGAAGCAACAAATCATGACTTAGAGTAAATGGTGGCATAGTGGTTAGCACTGGTGCCTCACAGCGCCAGAGACCCGGGTTCGAATCTGACCTCGGGTGACTGTCTGTGTGGAGTTTGCACATTCTCCCCGTGTCTGCGTGGGTTTCCTCCGGGTGCTCCGGTTTCCTCCCACAGTCCAAAAATGTGTGGGTTAGGTTGATTTGGCTATGATAAATTGACCCTTAGTGTTAGGGGGGATTAAATATGTGGGCTTATGGGGAATTAAATACGTGGGGTTACGGGGGTAGGGTGGGATATGTGTACTGTGGGGATTAAAGCAGGGTTAGGGTACTGGATTTGGATGATCAGCCATGATCGTATTGAATGGCGGAGCAGGCTCGACGGGCCGAATGGCCTACTCCTGCTCCTAGATTCTATGTTTCTATGTTTCTATGTATTTGAATTCACAGGTAAGGGCAATCTGGTGGATAAAATGTGCTTGAAGATCCACAAGGCATTTGATAATTTCTCAAAAACATAGAACATAGAAACATAGAAGATAGGAGCAGGAGTAGGCCATTCGGCCCCTTGAGCCTGCTCCGCCATTCAGTGAGATCATGGCTGATCATCCAAACTCAGTACCCTGTACCTGCCTTCTCCCCATATCCCTTGAAACCTTTAACTTTAAGAAATATATCTAACTCATTCTTGAATATATTTAATGACTTGGCCTCAACTACCTTCTGTGGTAGAGAATTCCACAGGTTCACCACTCTCTGGGTGAAGAAATTCTTCCTCATTTCTGTCCTAAATGGCTTACCCCTTATCCTTAGATTATGACCCCTGGTTCTGGACTCTCCGACCATCGGGAACATTCTTCCTGCATCTAGTTTGTCCAGACCTGTCAGAATTTTATATGTTTCGATGAGATCCCCTCTCATTCTTCTATACTCCAGCGAGTATAAGCCCAATCGACCCAATCTCTCCTCATATGTCATTCCTGCCATCCCAGGTATCAGCCTTGTGAATCTTCGCTGAACTCCCTCCATGGCAAGAACATCCTTCCACAGATAAGGCGACCAAAACTGCACACAATACTCAAGGTGTGGTCTCACCAAGGCCCTGTACAACTGCAGCAGGACATCCCTGTTCCTATACACAAACCCTTTCGCTATGAAGGCCAACATACCATTTGCCTTCTTCACCGCCTGCTATACCTGCATACTTACCTTCAGCGACTGGTGCACAAGGACACCCAGGTCTCGTTGCACCTCCCCTTTTCCCAATCTATTGCCATTCAGATAATAGTCTGCCTTTCTGTTTTTGACACCAAAGTGGATAACCTCACATTTATCCACGTTATATTGCATCTGCCACGCTTCTGTCCACTCACCCAACCTGTCCAAATCATCCTGGAGTTTCTCGGTATCCTCCTCGCAGCACACACTCCCACCCAGCTTTGTGTCATCTGCAAACTTGGAGATATTACATTTAGTTCCCTTATCTAGATCATTAATGTATATTGTGAATAGCTGGGGTCCAAGGACCGATCCCTGCGGTACCCCGTTAGTCACTGCTTGCCACTCGGAAAAAGACCCATTAATTCCGACTCTTTGCTTTCTGTCCGCCAACCAGTTCTCTATCCAAGTCAATACCTTGCCCCCAATTTCATGTGCCTTAACTTTACACGCTAATCTCTTATGCGGGACCTTATCGAAAGCATTTTAAAAGTCCAAATACACCACATCTACTGGTTCTCCCTTATCTATTTTCCCAGTTCCATCCTCAAAAAATTCCAGTAGATTAGTCAAGCACGATTTACCTTTTGTAAAACCATGTTGACTTTGTCCGATCCTGTCACTGTTTTTCAAGTGCTCAGCTATTACATCCTTTATAATGGACTCTAGCATTTTCCCCACTACCGATGTCAGGCTTACCGGTCTGCAATTCCCCGCTTTCTCTCTACCATCCTTTTTGAATAGTGGGGTAACATTAGCTACCCTCCAATCCATGGGTACAGTTCCAAATTCCATCGAATGTTGGAAGATGATCAGCAATGCCTCCACTATTTCTAGGGCCACTTCCTTAAGTACCCTAGGATGTAGATTATCAGGCCCTGGGAATTTATCAGCCTTCAATCCCGTCAATTTCCCTAACACCATTTCCCTGCAAATACTGATTTCTTTCAGTTCCTCCCTTTCATCAGACCATATGTTCTCCAGCATCTCTGGGAGGTTATGTGTGTCCTCCTTTGTGAAGACAGAACCAAAATATGCATTTAATTGTTCTGCCATTTCTTTGTTCCCCATTATAACTTCCCCCGCTTCTGACTGCAAGGGACCTACACTTGATTTCACGAATCTTTTTCTCTTCACGTATCTATAAAAGCTCTTACAATCAGTTTTTATGTTCCATGCAAGCTTACTTTCATATTCTATTTTCCCCTTCTTAATTAATCCCTTTGAGGTACAGTCGAAGAAGCCTTGGCAAGTTGCTACAGTGCATCTTGTAGATGGTACACACTTTAGACACGGTGCGCTGGTGGTGGAGGGAGTGAATATTTAAGGTGGTGGGTGGGATGCTAATCCAGCGGACTGCTTTTTCCTGAATGGTATCGAGCTTCTTGAGTGTTGTTGGAGCTGCACTCCTCCAAGCACACTGTGTGCCTTATAGATGGTGGAAAAGTTTTGGGGAGTCAGGAGATGAGACACTCGCCACAGAATACCCAGCCTCTGACCTGCTCTTGTAGCTACAGTATTTATGTGGCTGGTCCAGTTAAGCTTCTGGTCAATGGTGACCCCACAGGATGTTGATGGTGGGGGATTCTGTGATGATAATTCTATTGAATGTCAAGGGGTGGTGGTTAGACGGTCTCTTGTTGAAGATAATCATTGTCTGGCACTTTTGTGGTACGAATGTTACTTGCCACTTATCAGACCAAGCCTGAATGTCGTCCAGGTCTTGCTGCATGTGGGCATGGACTGCTTCATTATCTGAGGAGTTGCAAATGGAACTGAACACTGTGCAATCACTAGTGAACATCCACACTTCTGACCCTATGATGGAGGGAAGGTCATTGATGAAGCAACTGAAGATGGTTGGGCCGAGGACACTGCCCTGAGGAACTCCTGCAATGATGTCCTGGGGCTGAAATGATTGACCTCCAACAACCACAACCATCTTCCTTAGTGCTAGGTATGACCCCAGCCAGTGGAGAGTTTTCCCCCAGATTCCCATTGACTTCAATTTTACTAGGGCCACACTCAGTCAAATGCTGCCTTGATGTCAAGGGCAGTCACTCTCACCTCAACTCTGGAATTTAGCTATTTTGTCAATGTTTGGACCAAGGCTGTAATGAGGTCTGTAGCCAAGTGCTCCTGGTGGAACCCAAACTGAGCATCGGTGAGCAGGTTATTGTGCCTCTTGATAGCACAGTCGACGACACCTTCCATCATTTTGCTGATGATTGAGAGTAGACTGATGGGGCGATAATTGACCGGATTAAATTTGTGCTGCTTTTTGTGAACAGGACATAACTGGGCAATTTTCCACTTTGTCAGGTAGATGCCAGTGTTGTAGCTGTACTGAGACAGCTTGGCTAGAGGCGCAGCTAGTTCTGGTGCACAAGTCTTAAGCACGACAGCCGGGATGTTGTCGGGGCCCATAGCCTTTGCTGTATCCAGTGCGCTCAGTCGTTTCTTGATATCACATGATGTGAATTGAATTGGCTGAAGACTGGCTTCTGTGATGATGGGGACCTCAGGAGGAGGCCAAGATGGATCATCCACTGGGCACTTCTGTAGGGGGTGGTGGTTTGTGTCAGCTTTACCTCTGACTTCTGAGCGGTTCGAATCGCTCCCACTCCCTTGGTTCTAGATCTTGGACTTATTTGGGGGTTGTGACAGAAACATAGAAACATAGAAGATAGGAGCAGGAGTAGGCCATTCGGCCCCTCTAGCCTGCTCCGTCATTCGATGAGATCATGGCTGATCATCCAAACTCAGTACCCTGTACCTGCCTTCTCCCCATATCCCTTGATACCTTTAGCTTTAAGAAATATATCTAACTCATTCTTGAATATATTTAATGACTTGGCCTCAACTACCTTCTGTGGTAGAGAATTCCACAGGTTCACCACTCTCTGGGTGAAGAAATTCCCCCTCATTTCTGTCCTAAATGGCTTACCCCTTATCCTTAGATTATGATAAAAGGAAAAGCAGACAACTGAGTTTGATGAAAGAACTTCAATCTTTATTAAAAGGTAAGACACAAATAATAACACTCTTAACACTCGGGTGGGGAACAGTGAGGAACACTTCGGTACAAGCGAGGGAAATGACAGTCGAACAATACTTCACCTCTCCCAACCCCACTTTACTAGCTAAGTTAGGTTTTGAAGGACCAGGGATAATGTTCACCAATCCTTTGACAGTTGGGCTAAATCACGGTTTTGCGGTTCGCTGTTTATGGCGGTTAGTGTCTGCCGTACCCCGTACGTGGTAGAGGACTTCACCTGAGTCTCTGGTCAATCTTCGCGAGTCCGCTGATGTGGTAGGATGTCGTTTTGGATTTATCTGGTGAGTACCCAATTTCTTTGGTTTAGCAGTAGGGTTTAGAGTCTTTAGGGAAAATCTTACCCAGGGGTAAGTCAGGAGTAGTTTGTAGTGTGGAAACTTTGCGGTTCTTCGGGTTTTCTCCCCTGGAGTTGGTCTTTGTTGGTCGCGGTGGCCTGCTATTACCCGGTCAGTTGCGGGTAATGCGCGGTTGTTGGTTTTATGAGGCCTTTGGTTTCCGCGATGGCTTTAGGCCTTGTTTAGTGTGTCGGTCGACCTTGTGGAGCCGTCTGTGACTTGTTGCTGCTTGTTGCTCCGGGTGACTGTGTTGGGACCATTGTCGGAGGTCCGTCGAGGTGGTATCTTCACGAGCTGGACTCAGGTGTGTCTGAGTGGTGAGCGATGCCGACTCGCTTCCAGCTCGGGTTTTCTTCTTCCTGGTTCCTTCTTCTTCTGATGACCACCGGTTGCGACTGATGACGCGACCTTGAACTGCTTGATGGGCCTTCAATTATACTAAATTGAAGTGGCCTTATCTACCCGCCAAATCTACTCAGTTCATTGTCTGGTTTTTGGCGGGCTTGTAAATCGGTAACGACTTACTAGCACGTTAACTGGGTTTTTAACAGGCCTTCAATCTCACCCATTGAACATGGCCTTATCTACCTGCCAAATCTACTCAGTTCATTGTCTGAATTTGGCGGGCCTGTTACCAGTAACTGCTCTGTAAGTGTCAAATGGGTTTTGGGATGGTTTGCATCCTGTCGATCTTCCTTGGCTGATCACTGGTGATTGGTTTCGTGTTTTGGGTTTCTAGGCTGGACTCAGTCTTTTCTATAGAATGGTCCTGAGTGATTTGTATTATGCATATTTTCTGATGGGCCCTGTAATCGGTTTGATGGGGCCTGTTATTTTGGGTGGGACTGTCTTCTCCCAGGGTCTATTGTCAAAATGTTAATGCCTGCTGGGGCTTGAGTAGGGTCATCCCGGTTCCCCAGACAGTGCAATTAACTGCAATAACCAAAACTGCTTTTACAGAGGTCGACCACCGTCCTTAACAGCCTTTTCTCCCTTTACAGGCCCAGACATGTTTTTAAAATGCCAAAACTTGGTTTTTGGTCTTAAATTCCTTATGTTAGGCCCAAATGCATTTTTATCACTCTGAGGTAGTTCCAAAGTCCCTTTTCCTTAGGTTTTGGGAATCTGTAAATTTTGGAAACCTTACACTTCTGACTGAAAATGGTTGCAAATGCTTCAGCCTTGTCTTTTGCACTCGCATGCTGAGGTCCACCATCAATGAGGATGGGGATGTTCATGGAGCCTCCTCCTCCCATTATTTGTTTAATTGTCCACCACCATTCACGACTAGATGTGGCAGGACTACAGAGCTTTGATCTATGGCATGCTGCTTCCGCTGTTTAGCATGCATGTAGTCCTATTGCAGCTTCCCGAGGTTGGCACCTACTTTTTAGGTACACCTGGTGCTGCTCCTGGCATGCACTTCTACACTCTTCATTAAACCATGGTTGGGCCCCTGGCTTGATGGTAATGGGAGAGTGATGGATATGCTGAGCCATGAGGTTACAGATTGTGATGGAGTACAATTCTGCTACTGGTGATGTCCCACAGCACCTCATGGATGCCCAGTTTTGAGCTGCTAAATCTGTTCTGGTATCATTTAGCACGATGGTAGTGCCACACAACACGTTGAAGGGTGTCCTCAGTGCGAAGACGGAACTTTGTCACCACAGGACTGTGCAGTGGTCACTGCCACCAATACTGTCATGGACAGATGCATCTGCGACAGGTAGATTGGTGAGGATGATGTCAAGTAGGTTTTTCCCTCGTGGTGGTTCACTCACCACCTGCTGCAGGCCCAGCCTGGCAGCTATGTCCTTCAGGACTCGGCCAGCTCAGTCAGTAGTGGTGCTACTGAGCCATTCTTGTTGACAGATATTGAAGTGCTCCATTCAGAGTACATTCTGTGCCCTTGCTACCCTCAGTGCTTCTTCCAAGTGGTGTTCAACATGGAGGAGTACTGATTGATCAGCTGAGGGAGGGTGGTAGGTGGTAATCAGCAGGAAGTTTCCTTGCCCATTCTTGACATGAAACCATGAGACTTTATGAGGTCCAGAGTCAATTTTGAGGACTCCCAGGGTCACTCCCTCCCAAGTGTATACCAATGTGCCGCCACCCCTGGTGGATCTATCCTGCCGGTGGGACAGGACATACCCAGGGATGGTGATGGAGGAGTCTGGGACATTGGCTGAAAGGTATGATTCTCTGAGTATGACTATGTCAGGCTGTTGCTTGACTAGTCTGTGGGACAGCTCTCCCAATTTTGGCACAAGTTCCCAGATGTTACTGAGGAGGACTTTGCAGGGTCGACTGGGCTGATTGTGCCTTTGTCGTGTCTGCAGCTGGTGCCTAGGTCAATGCTGGGTGGTCCGTCTGGTTTTATTCTTATTCGTTTTTCGTAGTGGTTTGATATAACTGAATGGCTTGCTAGGCCATTTCAGAGGGCAGTTAAGAGTCAGCCACATTGCTGTGGGCCTGTAGTCATATATAGGCCAGACCATGTAAGGATGGCAGATTTCCTTCCCTAAAGGACAGTTGTGAACCCGAGTACCTGATATGTGAATAAGATTCCAGCTAAATAACCAATGATATCACGAATTACCTTAATAAAGAACTGGATAAATATTAGCATGAAATAGGTTTGAGGGTTATGTAGAGATGGAGGCTGTTGAATACTTTGTTGAACATGATATTATTAGATAATCTCATTAACTGTTAGATAATTGAAGCTAGATAGAGTGCAGCCAATCAGGATGTGTACAATACCTCATTAACTGTTAGATAGCCTTAACGTCGTCAACTGTTATCAACTTATCAATTGCACGAACATACATACATACGAACATACGAATTAGGAGCAGGGGTTGGCCACTCGGGCCTTTGAGCCTGCTCCGCCATTCAGTAAGATCATGGCTGATCTGATTACTCCACATTCCCGCCTACCCCCGATAACTTTTCACCCCCTTGCTTACCAAGAATCTATCTACCTCTGCCTTAAAAATATTCAAAGACTCTGCTTCCACCGCCCTCTGAGGAAGAGAGTTCCAAAGACTCACGACCCTCTGTGAGAAAAAATTTCTCCTCATCTCTGTCTTAAATGGGCGACCCCTTATTTTTAAAGAGACCCCTAGTTCTAGATTCTCCCACAAGAGGAAACATCCTCTCCACATCCACCCTGTCCAGACCCCTCAGGATCTTATATGTTTCAATCAAGTCACCTCTTATTCTTCTAAACTCCAGCGGATACAAGCCTAGCCTGTCCAACATTTCCTCATAAGACAACCCGCCCATTCCAGGTATTAGTCTAGTAAACCTTCTCTGAACTGCTTCCAACGCATTTACATCCTTCCTTAAATAAGGAGACCAATACTGTACACAGTATTCCAGATGTGGTCTCACCAATGCCCTGTCTAACTGAAGCATAACCTCCCTACTTTTGTATTCAATTCCCCTCGCAATAAACGATAACATTCTATTAGCTTTCCTAATTACTTGCTGTACCTGCATAGTAACCTTTTGCGATTCATACACTAGGACACCCAGATCACTCTGCATCTCAGAGCTCTGCAATCTCTCACCATTTAGATAATATGCTTCTTTTTTATTCTTCCTGCCAAAATGGACAACTTCACATTTTCCCACATTATACTCCATTTGCCAGATCTTTGCCCACTCACTTAACTTATCTATATCCCTTTGTAGCCTCCTTATGTCCTCTTCACAATTTACTTTCCTACCTATCTTTGTGTCATCAGCAAATTTAGCAACCATACCTTCGGTCCCTTCATCCAAGTCATTTATATAAATTGTAAAAAGTTGAGGCCCCAGCACTGATCCCTGTGGCATACCACTCGTTACATCTTGCCAATCAGAAAAGGACCCATTTATGCCTACTCTCTGTTTCCTGTTAGCTAGCCAATCTTCTATCCATGCCAATATGTTAACCCTACACAATGAGCTTTTATTTTCCGCAATAACCTTTGATGTGGCACCTTATCAAATGCCTTCTGGAAATCTAAGTACAGTACATCCACCGGTTCCCCTTTATCCACAGCACATGTTACTTCCTCAAAGAACTCCAATAAATTGGTTAAACATGATTTCCCTTGCACAAAACCATGTTGACTCTGCCTGATTACTTTGAACTTTTCTAAATGCCCTGCTATAAAGTCTTTAATAATAGCTTCTAACATCTTCCCTATGACAGATGTTAAGCTAACTGGCCTGTAGTTTCCTGCTTTTTGTCTCCCTCCCTTTTTGAATAAAGAAGTGACATTCGCTATTTTCCAATCTAATGGAACCTTCCCCGAACCTAGGGAATTTTGGAAAATTAAAACCAACGCATCAACTATCTCACTAGCCACTTCTTTTAAGACCCTAGGATGAAGTCCATCAGGACCCGGGGACTTGTCAGCCCGCAGCTCCAACAATTTGCTCAGTACCACTTCCCTGGTGATAATAATTTTCTTGAGTTCCTCCCTCCCTTCCATTTCCTGATTTACAGCTATTTCTGGGATGTTGCTTGTATCCTCTATAGTGAAGACCGATGCAAAATACCTGTTCAATTCAACTGCCATCTCCTTATTTTCCATTTTTATTTCCCCAGACTCACTTTTTATAGGACCAATGCTCACTTTGTTAACTCTTTTCTTTTTTAAATATCTATAGAAATTCTTACTATCTGTTTTTATATTTCTAGCTAGCTTTCTCTTGTACTCTAATTTTTCTCTCCTTGTTAATCTTTTAGTCATTCTTTGCTGTTTTTTATATTCTGTCCAATCTTCTGACCTGCCACCCATCTTTGTGCAATTATATGCTTTTTCTTTAAGTTTAATACTATCTTTAACTTTTTTAGTTAACCACAGATGGTGGGTCCTCCCCTTGGAATTTTTCTTTCTTGTTGGAATGTATATATTCTGTGTATTTTGAAATATCCCCTTAAATGTCTGCCACTGCAACTCTATTGACCTATCCCTTAACCTAATTTGCCAGTTCACTTTAGCTAGCTCTGCTTTCATGCCCTCATAATTGCCCTTATTTAAGTTTAAAATAGTAGTCTGGACCCACTCTTCTCTCTCTCAAACTGAATGTAAAATTCAATCATATTATGATCGCTGCTACCTAGGGGTACCTTCACTAATGAGGTCATTAATTAATCCTATCTCGTTGCACAATACCAGGTCTAGTATAGCCTGCTCTCTGGTTGGCTCCAGAACGTGCTGTTGTAAGAAACTATCCCGAAAACATTCCATGAACTCCTCATCTATGCTACCTTTGCCCATCTGATTTTCCCAGTCACAATTTGACAATTGATTAGAGGGAAGTCACACATAATTCCAGAAAAACAAGGACACGAGAGAATGGCTGGTTAACATTAGACAGGGTGGAGCCAGTGAGTTTCGGCTGATGCAAGAATATTCATGCATCACAGAACTATAAGGAAAAGAGCATAAATGTAGGCAACTTTTATTTGCAATACCAGTGGGTTGGACCAGATTTCTGATTGGTCCAAAAGCAAAATACTGCGGATGCTGGAAATCTGAAATAAAAACAGAAAATGCTGGAAATACTCAGCAGGTCAGGCAGCATCTGTGGAGAGAAACAGAGTTAACGTTGCAGGTCGATGACCCTTTGTCAGAACTGGTTCTTTCTGATTGGTCCCCTTGGAGGACAAGACACACCCAACAGTTTGTCTGGAATGTGTAATTTGATTCTTTCTTGTCACGCAGCCTACAGAAAGTGAAAGGGGGCGAAATTCATGATCGCCCAGGAATGGGCGCTAACTTCAGAAAAGTTTGAGATTTAACACCAGGCGTTAATGAATCTTGCTGCACGCAAAATTCATTGTCATCGCTCAAAGAAAGGATGGGAGCGCTAAATCAAGCGCTAACGACCTAGCTCAGTGGCGTTACACTCAAAGCGCTGACCAATATCAGGTGCAGTCGAATCGCAAGTCATCATTGCCATAGGCTCTTTACAGTTCTTAAAGGGGAGGTTCATTCATGCTGCAGAACCTCATTCTCAGCATTGCTGGCTGTGAACCTGTGTCAGCAAACAGGAGCAGGCCAAGCCCAAGGAGCCAGACGACTCAAGCACGTTTCATGATGGCAGATCCACGCCCCAGGGAGAGAGCCCGCAGATTTTTGCACCAAGCATTGGAGGAGTTGGTGTTCGCTGTGGAGAGACGGAGGGCGGTGCTCTACCCGGCAAGTGGCAGGAAGTCCTCGCCGCAAGTCTTCCATGCCATGTGGAGGGAGGTTGCCCATCAGGTCTCGGGCAGCACTGTGGTCCCTAGAACCCATACACAGTGCAGGAAGAAATTTAACGACCTCACTCGGGTAGTCAGGGGGAGTCAATGCCTCAACAAATGCTACATGCCACCATCTGAACCACAATCTTCACACACTGCCCAAAGCACCACACCCTTAGCACTCACCCACGAACAATCTCTACCTACCAACACTCACACCCACATCTCACACCTTGCACACAATGACAGCTATTCAACTATGGCGGGCACATCACCCAAACACATTGCTCCACACTCACTCACACACACTTTCCTTTCTCTTGCAGGCCAAGGAGGCTCACGACAGGAGGGAGCAGGAGCGCACAGGTGGTGGACAAGCTGACACCCAACCACTGTCTGTGCTAGAAAATAGAGTGTAGATCATTGGGCACCAGGTGTTGGGCACCGTGGCCACCGGTGATGTTGACCTCGTTGGGGACAACAATGGTATGTTCATCCCTACTCCTTCTTCTCACATCTCACTTCTCCCTCACCCCACAAGCCTTTCGCACTTTCCAGCTAATCATGCTGTATGCATGCATTTCTCCCTTCCTGCCCCCCTCCCCTCACCTTAATCCGTCTCTTGTGCTTTTATGCTTTCAGATAATGAGCTAGGACCTGAGCATCCTGTCCCTGAGGGCACCGTAGAGAGCGAGGCGGGAAGAAGAGGAGGAGGAAGAACACACCGCGTCACTGCATGTCTCACCCGCAGGCACCAGCTCAGATACTGGCACTACACATTCTTTAGAGGCTAGTGTAGTAGCGGGATCTGCACAGGGTGATGCACCGGGGACGAGTGGGCTGCAGCAAAGCCAGGGGGAAAGGGTAGCTCGGGAGCCAGTACCCCAGAGGGTGAGTTTGCACTCAAGTTCTGTTGCTCAGGACTCAAATGAGGACTTCGATGGGGAGGCCTTTAGAAGAAGGGTGATGGGCATGCGCACGGAGATCATAGGTGCAATGGCAAGGGTGCTCGAGAGCCTGTCGGCAATGGTAAGGAGCGTGGAGGAGTCCACCTCCAACATTGCACAGAGCTCTGCGCACACCATGTAGCCCATTATTTCCAGTCTGCAAAGGATGGTAGACTCCCAGAGAGACCGTGGCGACCCAGACCCGATGCCGCATGTGGTGGGCGATCTGGCAGCTTCCATTGCAGCACAGGCAGAAGTGACGCAACATCTCAGTGCTGTAATGCAGTCTATGGTTGTTGGCATCCAATCTCAGACTGCTCTCATGCAGTCTCAGCTTGATGCAACGCAAGCTCTGACTGCTGTCATTGTGGCTGCGTCTACCATCGTCGACCGGGGCTTTCACGGTGTCGCAGCAGGTCAGCAATCGGTGCTCCAACAGATTGCTAGGGATGCTGAAGTGCTGCCCCAGGGGAGTGGCAGTGGGTCAGTGGAGCAGGAAGCTGCTGTCCTCTCTCAGGATGACAGCATTCCAGCTCCCACCACTGGTACTCCGCCATTGTCTTTGTCGCTGCCCGTCATCCAGCCAGCCCAGACTGCTGCTGCCCCTGCTGAGGTGCTGCAGTCTAGAAATGGTCGAGGGCATCCTGCAAGGCCATCTGAAGCCTCCCGCACAGACACTCAGCAGCCTTCCACCTGCCGTGCTGCAGCCACTGGGCCAATACTTCATAGGAGCACTAGAGTAGGCAAAGGCACAGTAACACGAGGCACTAAGGGATTGCATAAGGGTGAATAGTAAATATTGTTGTTGTAAAGATGTGTTCACTGATTATTGATAAATTTATTAATTCACTTCGGATAATTTTGTACTCTCTCTTATTTGAGCTGTGCATTGTGATATGGCCTGCGACAGGGATGGAATGATGGGGATGTGGTGAGCAATGGGGATCTGGGGTTTAATTCATTCGAACCGCAGTCTGATGAGGCGGTCACAGCCCGCCCTTCCGGAAGGCCAATTGAGTGGCTGCCTCATCCCTCACTCCTGTTCCTCCTCCTCCTGCTCCTCCTCTCCCTCTTCCTCTTGCTGAGGTGATCCCACAATCCCTGGTGGCAAGGGCCGGTCCCTCATGGCCAGATTGTGGAGCATGCAGCACACCACAACGAAATGCGACACCCGCTCCGGCGAGTACAGGAGGGCTCCTCCTGAGTGGTCAAGGCAGCGGAACAGTTGCTTGAGTACCCCAATGGTCTGCTGAATGATTTTCCTGGTGGCGGCATGGCTCTCATTATATGAGTGCTGAGCAGGAGTGTTGGGGTTGCGGAGGGGTGTCATGAGCCAGCTGGAGAGCGGATAGCCCTGGTCTCCGACCAGCCAGCCGCGAGGTTGATGTGGTGGCTGGAAGAGTGCTGGCACACCGGTCTGGCGCAGGATGAAGGCATCGTGGCTGCTGCCATTATAGCGGACTTTCACATTGAGGATTCGTTCGCTGTCTGTGGTCACACACCAACTGGACATTAAGTGAGTGGTAGCCTTTGCAATTACGGAAGATCTCAGGATTGTTATGTGGTGCCTGCAATGCCACGTGGGTGCAGTCAATGGCACCCTGCACCATGGGGAATCCCGCTATCCTGGCAAAGCCACATGCAT
This sequence comes from Squalus acanthias, assembly GCA_030390025.1. Taxonomy (NCBI): domain Eukaryota; kingdom Metazoa; phylum Chordata; class Chondrichthyes; order Squaliformes; family Squalidae; genus Squalus; species Squalus acanthias. Next base: position 29,746 of record CM059427.1, on the reverse strand, counting down.
GCTCGTTCTGCTTCTGTCTGGTGATGGGGAAGGAAATGTACTCCCTTCTCTTACTGTAGAGAGCCTCTGTGACCCCCCCGGATGCAGCAATGGACGGCAAACTGTGAGATGTTACCTATATCTCCTTTTGCAGACTCGAAGATCCGCAGGCGAAGAAATTGAGGGCGACGGTGACCTTAACTGCTACTGAGAGAGCTGTCCACGTCCTGATCTGAGGCCCGAGGTCTGGTTGCAGGAGGTGGCAGAGTTCTGTGGCCACCTCCTTGCTGAAGCGGAGCCTTCTAATACACTGCTCCTGGCTTAATTGGAGGTCGCAGAATTGCTACGGAAGACCCTCCTGTTGAGAACCTTGATGGCCCTCTTCCTCCCCCATGTTCCAATCTTTCTCGCTCCCTCTGTAGTAAATCCTGGAAGGCGCGGTCGACTGCCAGTACAGCCCCCAATAATGTAAGGAAGTGCAGCACTTTGATATTTTGTGAGAATAAATGTAACTAATTTTTTGTAGCTACAACACTCTGGAGAATAAACAACCTTTAAATGATTGATTTAAACTGACAAGGAAGCAGTGAAACTTCACTAACCTGACAGCTGCGACTCATTACTCATGATCTCTTTAGGTAGCGCCCCTGGAGCCGGCTACTGGCTGCTTCATGCCTCCTCTCCCTGTCGCTGTCGGGGTGAGGTGCTAAGGCAGGGGGAGATACTCAATTTGGCAGATCGGGCGCCCAGTGAGTGTTACACGCTCACTGATGTCACGATCTGCCTGGCGCTGAAGTCCCTGGCGCTAACGCATGGCGGAAGCGCTATGGGGAAGGCGAATTTGACGTGTGGCGCTGGATTCGCCTCGCCGTGACGCTACTGCCTCAGCACCCCGTTAGCGCCCCCACCAGGCGCTAACTGGAGTCGCTAACCAACCAAATTTCTCCCCCGAAGTGTAGTTAGCTTTGTGAAGATCCTCTGTTATCTAGGGCTGGATTTTACCAGCCCTGAGGAGGCGGGTTTGGAGATGGGACTGCTGGGAAAGTCAAGAAGAATGGGAGCGGGTCCCGAACCCACTCCCAACCCACCTCCATACAATCTTCCCGGGAGTCGGGTCCCCGGTTTGCGCAGGGACCCGACTCCTCACGGTGGGAAGAGGATTATAGCCACTTAACTGCCTGTTAACAGATAGTTAACAGGCAGTTAAGAGGCTTTTCCCAATTTTTTGACTGCTGCTACAGGCTTCCCGACATCAGGAAACCCCGCCAGGGTAAGTGAGGCGTGCTGTGGGTCTGTTGTTATGTTGGTGTTTGGATGACAGCTGCAGAAGTGGTGTGAAGGATGCAAAGTGATAATGGTTAGTATCAGAGGTAAGGAAATGTTATGAAAGTAATTTTTAATGTGGTTAGATGTTTCTGCAGGTGACAAGCTGTAAAGTGTTTGTGTAGCCTCATCTCATCAGGAGAAGTGACAGGTGGCTTCTGCAATCTCAGCTGCAGCTGCGATCTGTTTTATCCTAAGGAGAGAGTAATTAGAGAGCCTTGGTGCAAGGGCTCACCTTTGGACAGTGATTGTCAGTGTTTGACAGCACCTCAATGCTGTCAAACACTGTCAAATCATCTGTCAAACAAGTGTGGTGCATATGCCTTTAAGAAAACCGGCAGATGAAGCATCATCAACTGACGTCATCTGACACCGGCTTTCCCTTAATTGGCCGGCAAACCCGCAGGGCGGGCTTATCAAGGCCAATCAGGGCAAAATAGTGTCTGTTCGTCAGAAGCCGCAGGGGCGGGACTAGAACCTGGAAGGCGGCTCCCCGCCCCCAACTCGTCTTGGTAAGTAAAATCCAGCCCCCAGTGTTCTGCAATTGTAATTATAGTTTTCCTTGGCTGGTAAAATAAAAGACTTTGGGCTAGAAATTCGGCTTGTCAGCACCTCCCGTTAGCGCGTTGCGGGGACGCTAACAGGGCGCAAAGAGGTTAGCGCCCGGGCGCAGTGAATGCAGCAACGCCTGCGAACTTCAGTGCCAGTTAACTCTTACCGCCTGGTATCTAGTGCCTCGCAGATCGTGATGTCATAAAGTATGCAGTGCCCCGTTATCGCCCCGGATGGAAAATTGACTCTTGCCCCTTGCTGTATCGCCTCGCACCGACAATGCCAGCCAGAGGAGGCGTTGTGAACTCGGCTGGCTGCTTTGGGAGCGGTAATTAAAGGGAGTGCTTTTTAGCTAGCGCAACCTTTATTATTTGCACCAGTCTGGTGCCTGCGCAAAATTTTTAATGTTTCATTGGTGTGAGATGTCCGAGCCCTCCAGTTTGAGAGAGTGTTTGGGGCTGTAATGGCAGTCGCCCAGGTCACCCTGCAAAACAGAACTGACGACAACTAGCTTGTGCAGCATCATTGGCCCTTCCCTTTAAGCGAGGGAAGCAGCCTCCATGATGAAAGAGCGCCGTTCACAATGCACTCAAATTGTTTAGCACTCTTCTGCTACCGCTACCGCCCTGCTCTCGGACTTTAGCGTGCTAAGAGAAGTGGTTAGCGCTTGATTTAGCACTCTGCTTCCATCTTGGAGCGCTAAAACTGAATTCCGCGGAAGGCGGGAATGATTAATGACTGGCGCTAATTTTTCAACTTTCAAAGTTTTAGCACCCCAAATGGGACTAAACCGAATTTCTCCCCCTTTATATTCTAATTAGTGGGTTAGTTACTTCTTTTTCCTTCTGGAAGTGACACAAATTTCTTTGAATCAGAATGAACAGACCGCTTGTCTGGGATGCGTGTGTGGGTACGTTTGTGGGGTGCATTTGTATGTGGGGTGCTTGTGTGTCCAACCTTCTGACACACCAATGAGTTCACACTGGGGAGAAACCGCTCACATGCTCAGTGTGCGAGAAGGGATTCATTAATTCATCCGGTTGGAAGAACGTGATCCACATCCAACAGAACGGGGAGAACCTGATCCGTCTTCCCATCTGGATCATGTTCTCGCTCTCATCCCCCTCCAGCAACAGCCAACTTCCTGGCACCATGGGTGGCTCTGCTGCACAGGCTGGGAGGAAAAAGTGTGGAAGAGCTATAGTGATAGGGGACTCAATTGTAAGGTGAATAGATAGGCGTTTCTGCGGCCGCAAACGAGACTCCAATTGGTGTGTTGCCTCCCTGGTGCAAGGGTCAAGGATGTCTCAGAGCGGCTACAGAACATTTTGGAGGGGGAGGGCGAACAGCCAGTTGTCGTGGTGCACATAGGCATCAACGATATAGGTAAAAAATGGGATGAGGTCCTAATAGCAGAATATAGGGAGTTAGGAAGTAAATTAAAAAATAGGACCTCAAAGGTAGTAACCTCAGGATTGCTACCAGTGCTACGTGCCAGTCAGAGTAGAAATAGGAGGATATTTCAAATGAATACGTGGCTAGAGGAATGGTGCAAGGGGGAGGGATTCAAATTCCTTGGACATTGGAACCGGTTCTGGGGGAGGTGGGACCAGTACAAACGGGACGGTCTGCACCTGCGCAGGGTAGGGCCGGGACCGATGTCCTAGGGGGAGTGTTTGCTAATGCTGTTGGGGAGGGTTTAAACTAAAGCGACAGGGGTTTGGGAACCTGAGCAGGGAGACAGAGGAAAGGGAAACAAGGATAAAAGCAAAAGACAGGAAGGAGAAAAACAAAAGTAGAAGGCAAAGAACTCAACGGTTTAAATCAAATATGGTCACAGTAAATAATAATTCATATAGGTCTGAGAGCGTTAAAAAAAATGGCAGTAAGGGCACAGCAGTCATCATGGGTGACTTTAATTTACATATAGATTGGGCTAACCAAATTAGTAAAAATACTGTGGAGGAGGAATTCCTAGAATGTTTACGGGATGGTTTTCTGGAACAATATGTCGAGGAACCAACCAGAGATCAGGCCATCTTAGACTGGGTATTATGTAATGAGAAAGGATTAATTAGCAATCTTGTTGTACGAGGCCCCTTGGGTCAGAGTGATCATACTATGATAGAATTCTTCATTAGGATGGAGAGTGAAGTAGTTGAATCAGAGACTAGGGTCCTGAATTTAAATAAAGGAAACTACGATAGTATGAGGTGCAAATTGGTAGGACTGATTGGGGAATGTCACTGAAAGGGTTGACGGTGGATAGGCAATGGCAAACATTCAAAGACTGCATGGATGAACTGCAGAATTTGTTCATCCCAGTGTGGCATAAGAATTAAACAAAAAGGGTGCCTCAACCGTGGCTTCCAAGGGAAATTAGGGATAGCATAAGATCCAAGGAGAGGGCATATAAATTGGCCAGAAAAAGCGGTAACCCTGAGGATTGGGAGCATTTTAGGATTCAACAAAGGAGGACAAAGGGATTAATTAAGAAGGGGAAAATAGAATATGAAAGTAAGCTTGCAGGGAACATAAAAACTGACTGTAAGAGCTTTTATAGATATGTGAAGAGAAAAAGATTAGTGAAATCAAGTGTAGGTCCCTTGCAGTCAGAAGCGGGGGAAGTTGTAATGGGCAACAAAGAAATGGCTGAACAATTAAATGCATATTTTGGTTCTGTCTTCACAAAGGAGGACACAAATAACCTCTGAGATGTTGGAGAACATAGGGTCTGATGAAAGGGAGGAACTGAAAGAAATCAGTATTTGCAGGGAAATGGTGTTAGGGAAATTGACGGGATTGAAGACCGATAAATCCCCAGGGCCTGATAATCTACATCCTAGGGTACTTAAGGAAGTGGCCCTCGAAATAATAGATGCATTGCTGATCATCTTCCAACATTTGATGGAATCTGGAACTGTACCCATGGATTGGAGGGTAGCTAATGTTACCCCACTATTCAGAAAGGGTGGTAGAGAGAAAGCGGGGAATTACAGACCAGTAAGCCTGACATCAGTACATAAGAACATAAGAACATAAGAAATAGGAGCAGGAGTAGGCCAATCGGCCCCTCGAGCCTGCTCCGCCATTCAATAAGATCATGGCTGATCTGATCCTAACCGCCAATCTACTATTTATCACAGAAAATGCTAGAGTCCATTATAAAGGATGTAATAGCTGAGCACTTGAAAAACAGGGACAAAGTCAACATGAATTTACAAAAGGTAAATCGTGCTTGACTAATCTACTGGAATGTTTTGAGGATGTAACTGGGAAAATAGATAAGGGAGAACCAGTAGATGTGGTGTATTTGGACTTTCAAAAGGCTTTTGATAAGGTCCTGCATAAGAGATTAGCGTGTAAAGTTAAGGCACATGGGATTGGGGGCAAGGTATTGACTTGGATAGAGAACTGGTTGGCGGACAGAAAGCAGAGAGTAGGAATTAATGAGTCTTTTTCCGAGTGGCAGGCAGTGACTAGTGGGGTACCGCAGGGATCGGTCCTTGGACCCCAGCTATTCACAATATACATTAATGATCTAGATAAGGGAACTAAATGTAATATCTCCAAGTTTGCAGATGACACAAAGCTGGGTGGGCATGTGTGCTGCGAGGAGGATTCCGAGAAACTCCAGGATGATTTGGACAGGTTGGGTGAGTGGGCAGAAGCGTGGCAGATGCACTATAATGTGGATAAATGCGAGGTTATCCACTTTGGTGTCAAAAACAGAAAGGCAGACTATTATCTGAATGGCAATAGATTGGGAGAAGGGGAAGTAAAACAAGACCTGGGTGTCCTTGTGCACCAGTCGCTGAAGGTAAGCATGCAGGTGCAGCAGGCGGTGAAGAAGGCAAATGGTATGTTGTCCTTCATAGCGAAAGGGTTTGAGTATAGGAACAGGGATGCCCTGCTGCAGCTGTACAGGGCCTTGGTGAGACCACACCTTGAGTACTGTGTGCAGTTTTGGTCGCCTTATCTGAGGAAGGATGTTCTTGCCATGGATGGAGTTCAGCGAAGATTCACAAGGCTGATACCTGGGATGGCAGGAATGACGTATGAGGAGAGATTGGGTCGATTGGCCTTATAGTCTCTGGAGTATAGAAGAATGAGAGGGGATCTCATCAAAACATAAAATTCTGACAGGTCTGGTCAAACTAGATGCAGGAAGAATGTTCCCGATGGTCGGAGATTCCAGAACCAGGTGTCATAATCTAAGGATAAGGGGTAAGCCATTTAGGACAGAAATGAGGAAGAATTTCTTCACCCAGAGAGTGGTGAACCTGTGGAATTCTCTACCACAGAAGGTAGTTGAGGCCAAGTCATTAAATATATTCAAGAATGAGTTAGATATAGTTCTTAAAGCTAAAGGTATCAAGGGATATGGAGAGAAGGCAGGTACAGGGTACTGAGTTTGGATAATCAGCCATGATCTCATCGAATGGTGGAGCAGGCTCGAGGGGCCGAATGGCCTACTCCTGCTCCTATCTTCCAGGTTTCTATGTTTCTATGTAAACCTGGATCAAGTTCTTCCCCCATTCCCACTGTTCTCTCTGTGCTCTAAGCCACCCCCACCCCCGAGGTCCTGACCTTCTCCTCCTGAGTTGCTGACCTTCTCCCCTGCCCCGAGCTCCTGACCGCTCCCCAAGTTCCCCTCTCCTCTCCCACCACCCCCCTCCCGATCCCCTGATCTTCTCCACAAGGAGCCGAGGAAAGTGTAGTTGAGGCCGCAGACCACAGCCCTGCAGCTAGGCGTGTGTGCATTTGGAACCTCTGGTGCGCTTGCACAGCTGCAATGTCAGGTGCGCATGCGTGATTCCAGTGGGGATGAGACGGTGTTTAGCCTCTGCCTCCATATGGTGCGGACGCAGAAGACCCCGTGCAAATAACCACAGTGGTAATTGTAAGAGCACAAACAGAAGGAAACACAGCAGATTTTTGAACAAAATCTTTCACGCTGTATTTTCCAGAGGCTCAGGTAATTCCAACCTTGAATTTATTAATTGTTATTTGAATACTGTGTGTATGATTGATTCTGCTAAGAGTTACAATAAAGCCGAGTTATACCCAATTGGGATTGCCAAGCCGAATCATTGACAAGGTAACCTAGGGCCAAGCGTCCCTGACATGAGGGAACCTACAACAATATTTCCTGAGTTAAGGATTAACTGAACACAGTTAGGGCTAAAAATTCGGGTGTTTAATGCCATCCGTTACCGCCATGATATGGCAAAAAAACGGCAGCTGGCACTCTTCCGCCAGCTGGTGGCAGGTTCCGCAACAGCCGCCATTTTCCGAGGGCCTGCAGTGCTGCCGATAAACGCAATCGCTGGAGGAAATAAAATTAACCAGATCGTGACGTCAGTGAATGTGCAACGCTCACTTGATGCTCAATCTGCAGCATTGAATTTCAATAGTTGAATAGCTGTCAGTGTGTGCAAGGTGTGAGATGTTATTGCTTAAGGTAAAAAATCACGGGATTGGGGGTAATATTCTGGCATGGATAGAGGATTGGCTATCTAACAGAAAGCAAAGAGTTGGGATAAATGGTTCATTCTCAGACTGGCAATCAGTAACTAGTGGTGTTCCACAGGGGTCAGTGCTGGGTCCCCAACTCTTCACAATCTATATTAACGATTTGGAGGAAGGGACCAAGTGTAACATATCAAAATTTGCAGATGATACAAAGATGGGAGGGAAAGTAGTGAGTGAGGAGGACATAAAAAACCTGCAAGGGGACATAGACAGGCTAAGTAAGTGGGCAGAGATTTGGCAGATGGAATACAACACTGGAAAGTGTGAGGTGATGCACTTTGGCAGGAAAAATCCTAGAGCAATTTATTATCTTAATGGCAAGAAACTGGAGAGTACTGAAGTGCAAAGGGATCTGGGGGTCCTGGTGCACGAAACTCAAAAGGTTAGTATGCAGGTGCAGCAAGTGATTAAGAAGGCAAATGGAATGTTGGCTTTCATTGCTAGGGGGATAGAATATAAAAATAGGGAGGTATTGCTTCAGTTGTACAAGGTATTGGTGAGACCGCACCTGGAATACTGCATACAGTTTTGGTGTCCTTACTTAAGGAAAGACATCCTTGCTCTCGAGGCAGTGCAAAAAAGGTTCACTCGGTTAATCCCGGGGATGAGGGGGTGGTCATATGAGGAGAGGTTGGGTAGATTGGGACTCTACTCATTGGAGTTCAGAAGAATGAGAGGCGATCTTATTGAAACATATAAGATTGTGAAGGGGTTGGATCGGGTGGATGCGGGGAGGATGTTCCCGATGACGGGTGAGACGAGAACTAGGGGACATAGTCTTAGAATAAGGGGCTGCTCTTTCAAAACTGAGATGAGGAGGAACTACTTCACTCAGAGGGTGGTAGGTCCATGGAATATGCTGCCACAAAAAGCTGTAGAAGCTACAACATTAATTAAATTTAAAACAGAAATAGACAGTTTCCTAGAAGTAAAGGGCATTAAGGGTTACGGGGAGCGGGCAGGAATTTGGACATGAGTCTAGGTTCGGATCGGTCATGGCCCTGTGGGTAGTGGAGCGGGCCCAGGGACTGTGTAGCCTGATTCTGCTCCTATTTCGTGTGTGCAATTCTGTTAGATGCAGGAGATGGTTCTGTGATAGATAGTAGATTGGCGGTTAGGATCAGATCAGCCATGATCTTATTGAATGGCGGAGCAGGCTCGAGGGGCCGATTGGCCTACTCCTGCTCCTATTTCTTATGTTCTTATGTTCCTTATGTGGGTGTGAGTATTGCAGCAGTAGTAAGGTTGTGAGCGTGAAGTGAAGCTCTGGTTGTGAGGTGTGAGTGGTGAAAGGTAGAGATTGTTGGTAGGTGAGTGCTGGGGGTGTGTTGCATTGAGCAGTGTGTGAGGCTTGTAGTGCAGATGGTAGGATATGGCATTTGCTGAAGCCTTCACTCACCTTGACAACCCATGTGAGGTCATTAAACTTCTTCCTGCACTGGATGGCGGACCGTGGCACCACAGTGCTGGCCATCATATGGTCTACAATCTCCTGCCACATTATATGGGATGTATAGGGCGAGGGCTTACTGCCACTTTGGGGATAGAGGACAGCCCGTCTCCCCTGCACGGCCACTACGAGTGCCTCCAGAGCTTCATCAGAGAACTTCCGGGCTCTCTCCCTGGTGCGATGATCTGCCATGTGTACACAACTCTTGCTTTTCCTTGGGTTTCTCCTTCTGGTTGTTGGGGAAACTGCTAACCCAACTGCCCTGACAATGAGGTGCTGTAGCATCAGTGCACCTCCCCTTTAAGTAGTGGAAAAAGCTTGTGGCACACATGACTGAATTAGACTGGTCCTGATATTGATCCACCTCTTGAGCATTATGCCAATGAGCAGTAGTTTTAGCACTGAAATCATGACTATCATCATGTTAATGAGAAGTGAGCATGAATTTTGCGTGCTACCTAGACCGTTTTCAGGTGGCACAGCTTAACATCATTTGGCTTAACACTGCCCCTTTCGTGGCTACATCCAATTTCTAGGCCTTAATGTTCAATTATTACCAAAAGGCCCAATTAGTCCAAATAAAGGACCTTGGGTTTTCTCTTGATTGTTTTTGGAACTCAGTGAAATTTTTAGTGTTAATTGCTTCCTATAGGAAATGAATAGGCTGGACAAAGTCTATTGCAATGGAAGCTGAAGGTCTATGAAGGAATGGGCTGTATTAGCTGGATGGTATTTTCTTAATATTTGATCTTACAATTTCTTTACGAGTTGCTCTCATGACAAGCCATGGTACTTCGCATAAGAGATGGTGAGGGGCCATCCATCTTAACAGCTGTCTGAATGAATAGTTTAAATAAAGAGAATTAACATCTAGTGCTATGTATTTTCTTATTTTCAATGTTATGGTCAAAATTTATTTCTCAATAATTATTGCCACCTCCAGGCCATAAAATGTCTGTAGTGGCAGAGGCACAAAAACACAATCCAAAAAAAATCAATTATGATGATAGTATATTTTATTATGTTGAGCAATATTTCAGCATGATGAAATCTAGTTTTCAACAAGGAATTAGAATTCCCTCATGCGCCTGAAAGATCCGATAGTTGGGCTGTGGCCGCCCCAGTCACTGAATCTCCTGTATTCACCGGGTCTCATGAAGTACTGGCGGCCTCTGTAGTTGGGCTGTTCATAGAAGGTCCAGTAACCGTCCATCACATGGCAGGAGTGAATGTCACGGTAGCGGAAACGATCGTAGACAGATGGACAGTCATCCATGAATTCCATCATCTGTCCTCCAAAGTCAGGCCTCTCGTAAATCTTCATTCTGTAGTTTCCACCTCGGTACTGTAATAGAAATAAATAAAACATTTGGGATGCAGGTATAAAGGTATCTATATAACACTTCATAAAATTATTGCAAAGGGTCTGTGCTATGCTTGTAATATTATCAGGGAAACCATTGGCAGTTTGGATGAAAATTCTGCACCCAAAACATTATCCTGTCTTTTCTGTTTCCAGATGTTGACAGACCTATTGTGTATTTCTGGAATTTTTTGTTTGGATTTCAGATTTCCACAATCACAATTTTACCTTTTTATCAATATTATCAAGCATGCAAAAAAGTTATTACTGTTAAAATCTATGAGCCGGCAGGATTTGGTTTGAGCCCCATTCCAGACAGCCCTGGTGTGTGGAGACGAGAATTCCAGTCTTTAAATATTGATTTGGCATCCAGTAGAGTACTGGCATCTGATCGAAGTGGAGTGTCAAACCCCATAGCATTTGGCCAGTCCTCCCTGGTCAGGCTAGTGATAGGCCCATGTAACAAGGCGTTTTCATTACAGAAACAACCCAAAGCGTGATCTGCTGAATGAAAAAGTAGTGGAAGACATGGGTTACCTCTTGCCACTAGGCATGGAAGAGAAGAAGTAAAAGATTGCTATCTTAGTTTGGTTTTGTAGCTGCACTTCCAACTTCAAAACCCAACACTCAATTATGAATCAATTTTCATCTGTTATTTGCACACAAGAGAGTTTGTTTGACCAGATACATCACCTGGGAGAGGAATGGAGGAATGTCTGGAGACTTCTTACTATGCCATGCTTCCTGGTGAGTCACTCAAGAAGGAGCTTCAGTTGTGTTTGTGAATATGTCTGTGGGCTGGACTAATTCAAGTCAGATTTCCCTCACCTTTCTAGTACTTGCTATGTCATGAGTAGTTAGGCACTCTTTTATTCTTTCTTTTCCTAATACATATTTCACTGGGAGATTGTCCTGATTGGCTGGTGTAACTTGGGTGGAAGATTGCAGAAACGCCCCGGTGTATCTGGCGTTTCCGCTGATGTTCCACCAAAGTTACGGCGACCAATCGGGAGAACCCGGAGAAAATTCCCGAATGTTACAGTGTAGGCCAACAATTGCAGGTTACAACTTAGATTACAAATTAATATTTGCATTACTGATTAAGGAAAACCATTAAAGGAGAATGGGAATGGTAACTATTGGAAACTTTGATCTATTAAATAAACGATAATAAACAGGCCATTACAAATATCATCAGTGGACAAGTATATTTATGCCTATAACGACCATGTTTTTGTCACTTACGTATGGGTAGGTGCGACATGACCTGATGTTGTCATTGAATCCCATCCAGCGCTGGTAGTCAGGATATTCTCCCCTGCTCAGAACATACTGGTATCCCATGTAATTGGGTCTCTCATACAGCACCCACCAGTCACTGTCAACACGGATGGAGTTACAGCGGCTGAAGTAAGGGGACAGGTCAGCACAGTCAGTACTGCACTCGTAGTGCCGACCCTGGAAGTTTCTGTCCTCGTAAAAGATGATCTGTGGGGGGAAAAAATTTAATGGAATTTTTTTATTTTCCAATTTAATAAAATGTGAAAAATATGAGAGTTAACCTTACCTTGCCCATTTTGAGCTCACAGTTGGATAAGCAAGTTCCTGGACATACCATTGCTCCGGGCGGCTCAGTATTTATATATTTGACTGAGACTATTTTTGTTATTCCAATGAATCCCAAGCACACATCAGCAAAACAAAACAAGAATTAAAATGTGTCACAGACATTTCAGGAAAACATCCTTATTCAGAGCAGTTGCTATTGGTTCTTTCATTTTGCTTTCATGTCATTTTGATTGTCCTGTAGGAAAAAAGAAACAAAGGGTGAGAGGCCATAGCTATTCTCAGAGTAGAATACATGCAAAACTGTGTGTTCTACTCTGAGAACTCTGCTGAGTCTTCTGAAAGAACCCAGGCATTATTGTTTTTGTTATTAGTTATTTTGCATACAAATATAATGTAGGTGAATACTTGTCATTTTGCCTAAGCTTTATATTTACACAACTATTTTGATGCTTTAGGGCTGCATAATCAGCAGACTTTTAGAAAGTAATTCACCATCACCTCTCTCGACCCCTCCACTGCCTCTGATTTTCATGCTGCTTGTATTCCAATGTTCTCCTGGTCGGCCTCCCACCTTCCACCCTCAATAACCTTCAAGCTCACCTAAAACTCTGCTGCTCATATCCTAACTAACCAAGTCCCGTTCACCCATCACCCCTGTGCTCGCTGACCTGCTTTGGCAACACCTCAATTTTCAAATTCTCATCCTTGTTTTTAAATTGCTCCATGGCCTCGCCCCTCCCTATCTCTGTAATCTTCTCCAGCTCTACAGCCCCCCCGAGATAGCTGTGCTCCTCCAATTCTGGCCTCGTGCGCATGCTCCATTTTAATCGCTGCACTATTAGTGGCCGTGCCTTTAGCTGCCTAGGCCCTAAGCTCTGGAATTTCCTCACTAAACTGCTCCGCCACTCTACCTCTCTCTCCTCCTTTAAGACACTCTGTAAAACCTACCTCTTGGACCAAGCTTTTGGTCATTTGTCCTAATATCTCCTTATGTGGCTCAGTGTCAAATTTTGTTTGCTAACTTTCTTGTGAAGCGCCTTGGGATGTTGATGTTTTACAACGTTAAAGGCGCTATATAAATGCAAGTTGCTGTTGTTGTTATGTATAAGCATCAAAAAGAATTGCAGAGAACCCAAATAATTTATTAACATTTTCTTCTTTTACCTCTGCTGGAGAACTGATTGCTTTTATTTGTTTCAGGCAACATCATTACTGTTTACAACCAGGTGATCTTACCCTAGTAATCTGACTGTATTGTATATATTTCCACAAACAAATGCTAAGAACCCTAAGGAAAATGCTATACTGGGGTTGAGAATAAAGTGTGACAGGTTTCCCAAAGATTAATCCTAAAGGATTTTTTTAAGTTGAAAGGGACTCCATAACTCTTTAATGATGGGAACTTACATTTATGCCTCTGCGACTAGAGCTGTAGTGAATTATTTTCAATTATGCATTCATTTGGTGCAGCCTGTCTATACTGTCAACACCAAGCGGTCAGTCTTTGCCTGCGGTAGAATGAGTTGTGGGCTGCAAAATAACACTGCTTTTGCTTACATGGTAATGGAACCTATCTGATCACATTGAATCTGGAAAAGTTTTAACGTGCTGAATTTGGGAAGGAGACTCTTGGAGCTTGCTATATTTTGCTGCCATTGAAATGTTTTTAATGGGTCTCTGTCTGACAGAAGGGGCCTTCTTTATAATTCTAAAAAAAAATTATGGGCTAGAAATTGGCCTCCTTAGCGCTTCCCATTATTGCCTCCGGGGGGGCGATAATGGGGCGCTAAGCACTTACAGTCCAGATGCGGCGAGAAGATCGACTCCCGCTATATTCAGCGGGAGGTTTGCAGCGGCGCTATGGCGTTCACCTGGAGATCATGACCAGCAGCACCAACAACAAAACCACCAACCTTCTCCGCAATCAACTGATGCTGCACAGGACAGAGAACATCAGCACCCGACCACATTGCTGCCGGGAGGCCAGGGATGACCTCACCATGGCCAGATTTACTTCACTTGACACTGTACACACTGGCTGCCACATGATGTGCCAGGTTGGCACCACCCCACACCAACATCATAAAGCATCCCTACAATGTCCAAGCCATTCTTTTCACACTCACCACCATTGCAAGGGGTACTGTTATGTCTCACCATTCACTGCAACTCACTAAGCCACTTCCAAAGGTGCACACAAATCTGTCCAAGAACGCAAAGTGTTGTAAGTAAAGATTTTAATGTTTGACAGCACATTAACAGAAACTTTACATGAACATTGCATAAAACACTCCAGTGAGTATTTGAACTCACTTTCGCGGGCTTTTCTTTCACAGGCTGGTGTCGGGAGCGACGAGACCGGAGGTCCAGTGAGCATTTGAACTCACTTTCACAGGCTTTTCTTTCACAGGCTGGTGTCGGGAGCGACGAGACTGGAGGTCCAGTGAGTATTTGAACTCACTTTCGCAGGCTTTTCATTCACAGGCATACCAATCTCAGACCGGCGGCGGCGTTCCAGAGCCACGTCACGATTCAAAACGTGACGCGGGCAGGAGGGAGCAGCTGATTGGGTGAGTACAGCTAGGTAAGTATTTATACTACTCTATACTTTGACAGTTAAGGTTCATAGTTTATAAAGTTTAGAAGGTCTTAATTTTGTGGATATAGTTTCTAGTGCTAGTAACCAAGGGCCCTTAAGTATATCATTTAATTGAGTGTAATTGGAGGTATTGATTTGATTTAATTTAAGTTCAATTAATTAAAGGGTAAGTCATGACAGGACAGCCCAGCCCCGTGTTATGCTCCTCCTGGTCGATGTGGGAAATCAGGGACCCTTCCAGTGTCCCTGACAACCATGTGTACGGGAAGTGTATCCAGCTGCAGCTACTGACAGACCGCATTGCGGCGCTGGAGCTGCGGATGGATGCATATTGGAGCATTCACGATGCTGAGAACCTCGTGGATAGCACGTTTAGAGAGTTGGTCACACCGCAGGCAAAGGGTGCACAGGCAGGAAGTAAATGGGTGACCACCAGGCTGAGTAAGAGGTGCAGGCAGGTAGTGCAGGGGTCCCCTGTGGCCATCCCCCTCTCAAACAGATATACCACTTTGAATACTGTTGGGGAGGATGACTTATCAGGGGAAGGCAGCAGCAGCCAACTTCCTGGCACCATGGGTGGCTCTGCTGCACAGGCTGGGAGGAAAAAGAGTGGCAGAGCTATAGTGATAGGGGACTCAATTGTAAGGGGAATAGATAGGCGTTTCTGTGGCCACAAACAAGACTCCAGGATGGTGTGTTGCCTCCCTGGTGCAAGGGTCAAGGACATCTTGGAGCGGCTACAGAACATTTTGGAAGGGGAGGGCGAACAGCCAGCTGTCGTGGTGCACATAGGCACCAACGATATAGGTAAAAAAGGGGATGAGGTCCTAAAAGCTGAATATAGGGAGTTAGGAGGTAAATTAAAAAATAGGACCTCAAAGGTAGTAATCTCAGGATTGCTACCAGTGCCACGTGCTAGTGAGAGTAGAAATAGGAGGATATTTCAAATGAATACGTGGCTAGAGGAATGGTGCAAGGGGGAGGGATTCAAATTCCTGGGACATTGGAACCGGTTCTGGGGGAGGTGGGACCAGCACAAACCAGACGGTCTGCACCTGGGCAGGGCCGGGACCGCTGTCCTAGGGGGAGTATTTGCTAGTGCTGTTGGGGAGGGTTTAAACTAAAGTGGCAGGGGGTTGAGCACCTGAGCAGGGAGACAGAGGAAAGCGTGTCAGGAAGGGACAGAAGGTATGGAGTAACAGCTAAAGTGTTAAAAAAGGAAAAAGCAGGAAATAAGTGTCACAAAACATATTTGAAAGTTCTTTATCTGAATGCACGTAGCATTCGTAACAAAATGTTTGAGTTAATGGCACAAATAACTACGTATGGGTATGATCTTGTGGCCATTACAGAAACATGGCTGCAGGGTGACAACGACTGGGAATTAAATATGCCAGGGTATTTAACAATCAGGAAGGACAGGCAGGAAGGAAGGGGCGGTGGGGTGGCTATGTTAATAAAGGAAAGAGTCACTGTAATACAGAGAAATGATATTGGGTCAAAGGATCAGGATAATGAAACAGTTTGGGTAGAGATAAGGAATAATAAGGGGGAAAAAAACACTAGTGGGAGTTGTATATAGGCCTCCTGATAGTTGCAACTCTGCTGGAAGAAGTATTAATCAGGAAATAGTTGGGGCATGTAATAAGGGAACAGCTATAATTATGGGGGATTTTAACTAACATATTAACTGGACAAGTCAAATTGGGCAGGGCAGCCTTGAGGAAGAGTTTATTGAGTGTATTAGGGATGGATTTCTTGAGCATTATGTAACTGATCCTACAAGGGGGCAAGCAACCTTGGACCTGGTCCTGTGTAAAGAGTCAGGATTAATTAATAATGTCCGAGTTAAGGATCCCCTTGGAATGAGTGACCATAACATGGTTGAATTCCATATCCAATTAGAGGGTGAGAAGGTTGGTTCTCAAACAAGCATACTGAGCTTGAATAAAGGAGACTATGATGGTATGAGAGCGGAATTGATTAAAGTGGACTGGGAAAATAGATTAAAGGGTAAGACGGTACATGAGCAGTGGTGTTCATTCAAGGATTTATTGTACAACTTTCAAAAAATATATATTCCACTGAGCAGAAAAGGGTGTAAAAGAAATGACAGCCATCCGTGGCTAAGTAAAGACATTAAGGATAGTATCCGACTAAAAACAAGGACATATAAGGTAGCCAAACTTAGTGGGAGGATAGAAGATTGGGAAGTCTTCAAAAGACAGCAAAAATTAACTGATGGTTTGATTAAGAAAGGGAAGATAGATTATGAAAATAAATTAGCAAAAAATATAAAAACAGATAGCTAGAGTTTCTATAGTTATATAAAAAGAAAAAGGGTGGCTAAGGCAAACGTAGGTCCCTTAGAGGATGAGACCGGGTATTAATGGTGGGAAACATGGAGATGGCAAAAATGCTGAACAAATATTTTGTTTCAGTCTTTACGGTAGAGGACACTAAGAATATCCCAACACTGGACAAACAGGGGGCTCTAGTGGGGGAGGAGCTAAATACGATTAAAATCACTAAGGAATTGGTACTCAGTAAAATAATGGGACTCAAGGCAGATAAATCCCCTGGACCTGATGGCTTACATCCTAGGGTCTTGAGGAAAGTGGCAGTAGGGATTATGGATGCTTTGGTAATAATTTTCCAAAATTCCCTGGACTTGGCAAAGGTCCCGGCAGATTGGAAAACTGCTAATGTAACACCCTTATTTAAAAAGGGTTGTAGGCAGAAGGCTGGAAATTATAGACCAGTTAGCCTAACATCTGTGGTGGGTAAAATTTTGGAGTCTATTGTTAAGGAGACAGTAACGGAACATTTAGATAAACATAATTTAATAGGACAAAGTCAGCATGGCTTTATGAAGGGGAAGTCATGTCTGACAAATTTGCTTGAGTTCTTTGAGGACATAACGTATAGGGTGGATAAAGGGGAACCAGTGGACGTAGTGTATTTAGACTTCCAGAAGGCATTCGACAAGGTGCCACATAAAAGATTATTGCTCAAGATAAAAAATCACTGGATTGGGGTTAATATTCTGGCATGGGTGGAGGATTGGTTATCTAACAGGACGCAGAGAGTTGGGATAAATGGTTCATTCTCGGACTGGTAACCAGTAGCCAGTGGTGTTCTGCAGGGGTCGGTACTGGGTCCCCAACTCTTTACAAGCTATATTAACGATTTGGAGGAGGGAACCGAGTGTAACATATCAAAGTTTGCAGATGATACAAAGATGGGAGGGAAAGTAGAAAGTGAGGAGGACATAAAAATCCTTCAAGGGGATATAGACAGGCTGGGTGAGTGTGCGGAGATTTGGCAGATGCAATACAATATTGGAAAATGTGAGGTTATGCACTTTGGCAGGAAAAATCAGAGAGCAAGTTATTATCTTAATGGCGAGAAACTGGAAAGTACTGCAGTACAAAGGGATCTGGGGGTCCTAGTGCAAGAAAATCAAAAAGTTAGTATGCAGGTGCAGCAGGTGATCAAGAAGGCCAATGGAATGTTGGCTTTTATTGCTAGGGGGATAGATTATAAAAACAGGGAGGTATTGCTGCAGTTATATAAGGTATTGGTGAGACCGCACCTGGAATACTGCATACAGTTTTGGTGTCCATACTTAAGAAAAGACATACTTGCTCTCGAGGCAGTACAAAGAAGGTTCACTCGGTTAATCCCAGGGATGAGGGGGTGGACATATGAGGAGAGGTTGAGTAGATTGGGACTCTACTCATTGGAGTTCAGAAGAATGAGAGGCGATCTTATTGAAACATATAAGATATTGAAGGAGCTTGATTGGGTGGATGCGGTAAGGATGTTCCCAAGGATGGGTGAAACTCGAACTAGGGGGCATAATCTTAGAATAAGGGGCTGCTCTTTCAAAACTGAGATGAGGAGAAACTTCTTCACTCAGAGGGTAGTAGGTCTGTGGAATTTGCTGCCCCAGGAAGCTGTGGAAGCTACATCATTAAATAAATTTAAAACAGAAATAGACAGTTTCCTAGAAGTAAAGGGAATTAGGGGTTACGGGGAGCGGGCAGGAAATTGGACATGAGTTTGAGCTCGGATTGGTCAAGGCCCTGTGGGTGGCAGAGCGGGCCAAGGGGCTGAGTGGCCGGGTCCTGTTCCTACTTCTTGTGTTCTTTATATTTGAGGTTAGGATCAGATCAGCCAGGATCTTATTGAATGGCGGAGCAGGCTCGAGGGGCTGATTGGCCTACTCCTGCTCCTATTTCTTATGTTCTTATGTAACACCCAAGTGCCTACCCTTGTGTGTTGTTAGTTAGTATGATTGCACTAGGATGAGGGTGAGTGCGAAGGGTGGCTCGTGAGATGTGGATGTAATAATGTAGATAGAGAGGGATGGGTGGAGATGTAAGTTAAGTTGGTGTGAGTAAGGATGTGCAGGAGTAGGGTAGGAAAAGCAGAGTGATGGGATGCGCAATGTGCAACCAGGCTGTGTTGATCTCCTGGGGAGGTCTTCTCCACCCATGGGCAGGGAAGAGGACCTCCCTGTGTGATGTGACTCCCTCCATATGCTTATGGAGGGAATCATGGGGGAGCGTGGGTGCAGCCCTCTGCCTCTGTACAGTTCTTGTCAGTGTTTGCAGCACTTCAATGCTGTAGAACACGGACAGCACAAATGTCAAAAGAAAGTTGGCCATGGTCCCTTTAAGGAAACCAGCTGATGACGCATCATGAAATGACATCACCAGTCTCGTTTCCTCTAATTAGCCGGGAAGTGCGCTGGGCCGGCTTAACAAGCCCAATCAGGGGAAATTAATTTTACAGAGCGGGCTGGAGCCAGCAGCGGGGCCGTGACTCGCCACCCACGTCGCCCACCACGGACCCACTGAGGTTCGGAGAATCACGGCCATAATTTCTGTCTCTCTGACTCCATCTTGTGGTAGTGAATAAGCAGGGTACTTGATGCACCTGAAGTAATTACACCAGACTTGCATACCAATTTTCAGATTTGATAAGATTAGATGCACAGATAAGGAGAAGAAATTCAGAAAGATTAGAGATACAGATAAGAAATATTGCTGGAAATTTTGGTAAAGGGACAGATCTTTTATATATATTTTTAGGTAGAATGAAGCTACAGGAATTCGGGGCTTACGATTACTATGTTGTCATGGGACTGTTGCCGTGACTGTCCTATGCTTCCTTCAGTGTTTTAGGTAACTTTGACAAAGTAAGAGAAGACAATTAGACTGCTGGAGGCAGAATTTATTGCCAAATTTCACAGAGAAATCATCTCCTCCGAGTATTCCCAGCAGGTGGGTTTGTGACAGCAGTGAGTTCGTCAATTGAAAAATGAACAGACCTGTGTATTACAGTTTGGACTTTTTCTCAACACTTTTCTCATGTTCCCAAATTTTCAGAAGTAAACTGAATCTTCGAACTAAACTGAAAATTGTGTCTTTCTTTTCTGCTGGTGAGTGTCACCCAGGTTTAACCATTAACCCCAAATTGTGGCACATCGCTTACATGGGAAGCCCATCATAATCTACTATCGCATCAGAAGGTAGAAAAGTAACAAACCACTAGCCGAACCTGTATAGATGACTTGGGCAGATTTATTTATAGCTAAAACGATGTATTGAAGCAAAAATACATAGCAACGTATTAATACAGTACAATAACCAAACATACATGATATATAAAGACTGGCATAACTGTTGAAAAGAAAACAAAAGACAAAATCCATAGGGGTAAAAATTCAGTTGGTTGCACCTCCCGTTAGCGCCTTAAGAGGGCGCTAATGGGGCGCAAAGCCGCTAACGCCCGGGCGCAGCGATGTTTGCGCCGCTCGGGAACTTAACTAGACATTGTGCGGCGGTGCTAAACTTTACCGCTGTGACCACCTGCGCGCGCAGATTCTGACGTCATTCCATGGTGCAACGCCCTTGTGGCGCCCCGGAGCGGAAATTGAGTGGCGCCCCCTGCCTTACCGCCTGGCGCATCCAACGACCGTAAAACTGGAACGCTATCAATCGCTGTGGGGCTGGGGGGGGGCGCTATTTAAAGGGGGCCTCTTCCTGTCTTTTTCTGTGGTTGACATTTATGCACCACTCGTTCTGAGAGAGAGAGAGAGATTCGGAGAGAGAGAAAGAGAGACTTCTGCATTGAGTCAACGCTTTGTGAGGTAGTTTTGCCTACTGATCCTAACAGTTGGCCCCCCCCCCCCCCGCTTTAAGAACTGGCCGGCGCCAGTGTGTCTGTGTTCCCTCGCTAACTGGCAGCACCTGCGCTGCGCTCGCGCTCTGAGTTAGCGCCTCACTGCTCGGCCTTTGCGCCTTAAGACAGGTGTGCAGCGCCTGATTTAGTGGTCCACTCACCTCCCGGGGCGGTAAAAGTGAAGTTTCCAGTCAGTGGCGATAATTAGCGCCAGGCGCTAATATTTGCGTCCAGACGATATTTGCGCCCCAAATGGGGCGCGACCTAATTTTTCCCCCATAGTGTTCACAGATCTTCTCAACAGGTTCTTGGTAACATAAAATGTACCTTTTTTTTACAACTTTCCCATTACAACTAGATTAATGAGACTCTCTTCCAGGGCCAATATAGGAAATAATCCTGCCTTTGAAGGAAAACAAAGACTCCAAACCCATAGAGACACATGTGATATTCACTTTTTTTTCAATGAGAAAGAACCACATCAAGGGGTGGATTTTCACCTTTACTGCCCGGACATAACTCTGGCGGTGTGGATTGCCCATTCTTTATAGAACCGGCCTGATCATTGGGTGAGATCTCTAACGAGCTGGTGACCGCACAGGCAGTGAAGATGAAAATCTATCCCTAAGGTTCCATCTTTTGATACAGTACATAAAGTTGCCCCTTCCAAACTCATGGAATCTGGGGTGCTGCTGCCACAATTCCAACCTTAGAGCAAGGCAAGGACCGCATTGCCAGTGGCTGTCAAGGTGACTCTGGTGTCTGGCTCCTTCCAAGCATTTGGTGGTCTGCCAGCTTGGGATAGTTCTCTACCTGCTGTGTACAACGTGCAGGGGAAGGGACGGGGAGCTCCGTTCCAGACACGAAGGGACTTGGGAAGTGCATCAAAATAAAGGCTATGGCCAGGGATGGAACGAACCTTGAATTTTGTCTTTTAATAAAAAAAAAATTGTATGTGTGTTGTGTCATTTTTATGATGTGTATGATGTGTTTTTCCAAGCTGTGCAGGGGTGTCGGACCCTCTCCGTGCTTGGATGTGAAATAAAGATTGATTCTTACCTGTATGTACCTGAAACACCACATTTTAAAAAGGGGAATGTATGTTTGGGTTTTTAGTTTAGGTAATACAGGGGAAGGTTGGTTTTCGGGAATCAGAAATTTTGCTCACCTGTTAATGATACTAATTCAATTTTAGTATCAAAGTGGGGGATGTAGGCTTCGCAAAATCCCCCAGAAACTCAAACAGAACCCTAAGTGAAGTGATTTGAGGTAAAACCCTCAGTTTTGGACATTTTTAAAGATCACAAGAAGAAAACCCTGAGGAAAATGACTTTTCGAATCTTACTGTTGGGAAAGACACCTTTTACAGACACACAGGCTGCAGAGGGGCGTGGCCAGGCAGTGTATTAAGCTGTCTGGCAGTGTGTTTACACTGCCTTCCTATCAAGGAGGAAGAGACAAAACCCAAAAGCCTCACAACACATCGAAATAATGAATAATCCAAGTCCGCTTTTGAAATCAATAAAACATTAAGCAACCCGATTCACTTCATCAAGAACCAATCAACCAGGTATCCACAGGACAGATTTAAAAAGCCCGCCAATAGACCTAGGACAATAGAGATGAGATTTGGCGCGTAGATAAGGCTTTGCCTAAATCGGAAAACGATCAGGACATGTTTAACACTAAGTTAAAGCCATCGGAACTGGCAAGCCCGCCAAAAATAGACAATGGACTAAACAGGGCTCATTTGAAACCTAAAGGAAAACCGTTTTAGTAAGGGGTTTTGGGCGCGAAAAGGACCATATAATTGGAGCCTGTCCCAAGACTCTCTCTCTCTTTTGGACTCACTGACAATGCTGGAACAGCTCTCTCTCTCTCTCTCTCTCTCAGCCCTGCTCCAGCGAAAACACCACAAGCCACAAGGAGGAAGGAGGAAGGCCAACAAACAGACCATCACACAAGAAGAAACCAGAGCGACTGCCTCAGTGACCATCGGACACCTCGCAGCAACAAGGGCCTTATGAAATCTTTTAATCAAAAGACTCTAAAATCCTGTCAAGGATTCGTTGGTGAGCATTATCCCTGATCTCCTGAAACCAAAAACCTAGCTAGATAGTGGGATCTTTGGGAGGGATAAGGTTTTTGTTTGGTATATTGTCTTCTACCTCACCTGCTCCACTTCTCCAGCTTCCACCCTAACCACGTTAAAGAAGCCATCCCCTATGGACAAGCCCTGCGAATACACAGGATCTGCTCAGACGAGGAGGAACGCGATGGACACCTACAGACGCTGAAAGACGCCCTCGTAAGAATGGGATATGATGCTCGACTCGTCGATCGATAGTTCCGATGAGCCACAGCGAAAAATCGCATAGACCTCCTCAGAAGGGGAACACGGGACACAACCAACAGAGTACCCTACGTCGTCCAGTACTTCACCGGAGTGGAGAAACTACGCCATGTTCTTCGCAGCCTTCCAACATGTCATTGATGACGACGAACAACTCGCTAAGGCCATCCCCATGCCTCCACTACTCGCCTTCAAACAGCCGCCTAACCTCAAAAGTACCATCGTTCGCAGCAAATTACCCAGCTTTCAGGAGAACAGCGACCACGACACCACACCACCCTGCCACGGCAACCTCTGCAAGACATGCCAGATCATCAACACAGATACCAACATCACACGTGAGGACACTACCCACCAGGTACATGGTACATACTCATGTGACTCGGCCAACGTTGTCTACCTCATACGTTGCAGGAAAGGATGCCCCGGAGCATGGTACATCGGCGAGACCATGCAGACACTGCGACAACGTACGAACGGACACTGCGCAACAATCGCCAGGCAGGAGTGTTCCCTCCCAGTCGGGGAACACTTCAGCAGTCAAGGACATTCAGCCTCGGATCTGCGGGTAAGCGTTCTCCAGGGCGGCCTTCGAGACACACGACAACGCAAAATCATCGAGCAGAAACTGATAGCCAAGTTCCGCACCCATGAGGACGTCCTCAATCGGGATCTTGGGTTCATGTCACGCTACATGACGTAGAGTCATCCAAACTCGAGTCATCGTTGGCTTGTTCACAGATGTAATTTCCAGTAAAAAAAGTAAAAAGTTTAAAGTTTATGGTTTTCCATACAGACTGCAGCATTTGACACATTAGACCTCCTGTGACCCCACCTCATTGTCTTAGTTGTATTTTGCTGTGTCTTTGATATAATGCCATCCTGACTGACCTGATTGTCTCTCTGCCGAGGTGTGATAAAAGGCAGTCAGAAAGATTAACTGTAGTCGTCTGACATTGTACGCTGCACAGGCATTGTTCTCTGTCTATATATGCTTTGCCGATCTGTATTCCTTCACTTCACCTGACGAAGGAGCAGCAGCTCCGAAAGCTTGTGATTTCAAATAAAACTGTTGGACTATAACCTGGTGTTGTGCGACTTCTCACTTTTGTCCACCCCAGTCCATCATCGGCATCTCCGCATCATGTGTTTAAGTATTAAGTGTGTTTTAAGTTTGTTACCTTTTTCTTTTAATAAAGTCAAAATTCTTTCATCAGAACCTACTGTCTACTGCATGTTTTGTTCACAACCCCTAAATAAGTCCAAAGTCTAGGAACCAGGGGTGTGGGAGCGTTTCGAACCGCTCACTGAGTCAGAAGGCGAAGGCTGACCCCATTACCACCCCCTACACAGTCACAAAGGATGTCCTTTGTGACTTTGATGAGAGCCATTTCGGTACTGTGGCATGGGCGGAAACCTGATTGGAGGGATTTAAACATGGAATTGCGGGAAAGATGGGCATGGATTTGGGAGGCGACAACACGTTCAAGGACTTTGGAGAGGAAAGGGAGGTTGAAGATGGGTCAGTAGTTTGCAAGGACGGAGCGATCAAAGGTTGGTTTTTTGAGGAGAGGGGTGATGATCGCAGATTTGAGGGAGAGGGGGACAATACCTCAGGAGAGAGAACTGTTAACAAAATCAGCTAACATGGGAGCCAGAAAAGGAAGTTGGGTGGTCAGCAGTTTCGTCGGAATAGTGTCGAGGGAGCAGGAGGTGGCTCTCATGGATAAGATGAGCGCAGAGAGGTCATGAGGGGAGATTGGAAAGAAACTGGAGAAAGATGTGAGTTCTGGGCTAGGGCAGGGGGGAACCTTAGAGAAAGTTTGGCCCAATGGGCTAGGGGAAGGAAGGGAAGTGGCAGAGGCAGCTGAACGGATGGTCTCAATCTTAGAGACAAAGAAGTCCATGAGCTCCTCACACTTGTTATCAGAGATGAGGGTGGAGGAGACAGGGGAGAGGGATTTAAAAAAACGGTTAGCAGTAGAGAATAGGAGCCAGGGTTTATCTTTGCATTCCAGAATGATTCTGGAATAGTGAGCAATTTTGGCAGACGAGAGCACGGCCCCGATAGTGCTTTATGTGGTCCAGCCAGATCTGGCGGTGAATGGCTAAACCAGTTGTTCGCCATATCCGTTCAAGTCTGCATCCCTTGGACTTAAGGGAGTGAAGATGAGAGCCGTACCAGGGGGAACGGCCAGGGTGAGAGAGGGTAATTGTTTTAGTAGGGACTAGGGCATCAAAGGTGGTGGTGAGAGTGTGGTTGAGCAGATCGGTAGCTGCAGAAATGTTATGGTGAATGGAGGGCCGAAGGCTGGACAGTTGGGATTTCATAAGTGCAGTTGTAAGAGAGTTGGGAGAGAAGTTTTTCCAGGGGCGGACACAGAATGAGGTAGGGTTGGGGATTGTGGGTGGAGAGCGATACGAGGAAATGTCGGAGATGGCCTTATCTGCAAATGACATGATGGAAGTAGCGAGGCCACGAGAGATGGCAAGCTCGAAGGGGTGGCCGTGAATATGGGTTGGGGAGTTTACATGGAGGGAGAGATTAAGAGAGGATAGAAGGCTAGTGAACTCAGAGGCGAGAGAGCATGATGAATTGAGATAGCAGTTGAAGTCACTGAGTATGATAAGTCGTTCGGTGCAGAGGTTGAGGGAGGAGAACAGTGAAGATATCTCAGTAATAAAATTTTTATGGTACTTGGGTGGGCGGTAGAGAACAAGAATTTTAAATGAGAGGTGAGAGGGGTGGAATAAGGTGAGATGCTCAAAGGAGGAGAAACTGCTAGAGGAATAGGGGGACATTGTAGTCACGGTCAAGTTAATTCAGGCGCGCTGCTACAATGGGCAGCCTATCCGCTGTTATCTGTCTAACGCCCCGCCGAAATTGAAAGGTCCAGCAAGTGTGATTTGTGTTCTATTCCATGTGTTATATAACCCGAGACTTATTTACATTACACACCACCGCCATTCTCCAATACGCCCAGATCCTTTCTTATGTCATATTCTGTGCACCAGTTCCAGAGTTTATTATTCTTCCCTAGTCTTAACACTTTGCACTGATCAATTTGCTTTTGATGGTTTGTAACCCCAACTTGGTTTCATTGGAAAATTCCTTCAGTTTTGTCTCTATCCCCACTTCCAAATCATTGATATACAATGTGATAGAAAATGTCCCAGCTCTGACCCCTGGGGCGTCTTCAATCATTTCCCATCACTCTAACACAGCTCCGTGCACAACCACTCTCTGTCTCATTTAATGCAGTCAGTTGCCAAATAACTTCAACAACTGCCCACCGACCTATTATGTGGCACTGTATTAAAGTCTAGATAAACAATATCGATAGTTTCTTTCATCCATAACCACAATACCTCCATAAAGAATTCAAATAGGCTTCCCTCCATAAAGTCATGCTAATTTGTCTTGATGACTTCATACACTCACTCCCTCATACTCCCTCAGCTCATGAATCAGTACTCCTCCATTTTGAACACCACTAGGAAGAAGCACTGAGAGCAGCAAGGGCATGGAATGTACTCTGAGTGGGGGACATCAATGTCCATAACCAAGAGTGGATAGGCAGCACCACTACTGACCGTGCTGGCCGAGTCCTGAAGGACATAACTGCCAGTCTGGGCCTGCAACAGGTGGTGAGAGAACCAACACGAGTTAAAAACCTACTTGATCTCGTCCTCACCAACTACCTGTCGCAGATGCATCTGTCCATGACAGTATTGGTAGCAGTGACCACCGCACAGTCATTGTGGAGACAAAGTCCCATCTTCACACTGAGGACACCCTCCATCGGGCTGTGTGGCACTACCACCGTGCTAAATGGGATAGATTCAGATCAGATCTAGCAGCTCAAAACTGGGCATCCATGAGAAGAAGAGGAGGAGGAGGAGGAGAAGAAGAAGATGCAGAAAAGGAGGAGGAGGAGGAGGAGAAGAAGATGAAGAAGAAGAAGAAGAAGAAAAGGAGGAGGAGGAGGAGATGAATAATAATAATAATAATAAGAGTAGGAGGAGGAGGAGAAGAAGAAGAAGAAGAAGAAGAGGAGGAGGAGTAGAAGAAGAAGTTGAAGAAGAAGAAGAGCAGGAGGAGAAGATGAAGAAGAAGAAGTTGAAGAAGAAGAAGAGGAGTAGGAGGAGGAGGAGGAGAAGAAGGAGAAGAAGAAGAAGAGGAGGAGGAGGAGGAGGAGAAGAAGAAGAAGAAGAAGAGGAGGAGGAGAAGAAGAAGAAGAAGTTGAAGAAGAAGAAGAGCAGGAGGAGAAGAAGAAGATGAAGAGGTTGAAGAAGAAGAGGAGGAGTAGGAGGAGGAGGAGGAGAAGAATGAGAAGAAGAAGAAGAGGAGGAGGTGGAGGAGAAGAAGAAGAAGAAGAGGAAGAAGAAGAGGTTGAGGAGGATGGGGAGAAGAAGAAGACGAAGAAGAGGAGGAGGAGGAGGAGAAGAAGAAGATGAAGAAAAAGAAGAGAAGAAGAAGAGGAGCAGGAAGCTGAGGAGACGAAGAAGAAGAAGAAGAGGAAGAAGAAGAAAAGGAGCAGGAGGAGGAGAAGAAGAAGAGAAGAAAAAGAGTAGGAGGAGAAGAAGAAGAAGAAGAAGAAGAAGAGGAGGAGGAAGAGAAGAAGAGGAGGAAGAAGAAGAAGTAGAAGAAGAGGAGCAGGTGCAGTAGGAGATGAAGAAGAAGAAGAGGAGGAGGAGGAGAAGAAGAAGAAGAAGAGGAAGAGTAGGAGGAGAAGAAGAAGAAGAAGAAGAGGAGGAGGAGAAGAAGAAGAAGAAGAGGTGGAGGAGGAGGATGGGGACAAGAAGAAGAAGAAGAGGAAGAAGAAGAAGAGTAGTAGGAGGAGGAGAAGAAGAAGAAGAAGAAAAAGAAGAAGAGGAGGAGGAGGAGGAGGCGGAGCAGGATAAGAAGCAGAAGAAGAACAAGAAGAAGAAGAAAAGGAGGAGAAAAGGAGGATTGGAGGAGGAGAAGAAGAAGAAGTGCAGGAGGAGGAGAAGAAGAAGAAGAAGACGAAGAAAAAGAGGAGGAGGAGCAGATGAAGAAGAAGCAGATGAAGAAGAAGAGGAGGAGGTGGAGGAGAAGAAGAAGAAGAAGAGGAGGTTGAGGAGGATGGGGAGAAGAAGAAGAAGAAAAAGAGGAGGAGGAGAAGAAGAAGAAGAAAAAGAAGAAGAAGAAGAAGAGGAGGAGGAGGCTGAGGAGAAGAAGAAGAAGAAGAAGAAGAAGAAGAAGAAGAAGAAGAAGAAGAAGAAGAAGAAGAAAAGGAGCAGGAGGAGGAGAAGAATAAGAAAAAGAAGAAGAAGAGGAGGAGGAGAAGAAGAAGAAGAGGTTGAAGAAGAAGAAGAAGAAGAAGAAGAAGAAGAAGAGAAGAAGAAGAGGAAGAAGAAGAAGAAGAGAAGAAGAAGTAGAAGAAGAGGAGCAGGTGGAGCAGGAGATGAAGAAGTAGAAGAACAAGAAGAGGAGGAGGAGAAGAAGAAGAAGTTGAAGAAGAAGAAGAAGAAGAAGAAGAGGAGTAGGAGGAGGAGGAGTAGGAGAAGAATAGGAAGAAGAAGAAGAGGCGGAGAAGAAGAAGAAGAAGAAGATGAAGAGGAGGAGGAGGATGATCAGAAGAAGAAGAAGGAGAAGAAGAAGAAGAGGAGGAGGTGGAGGAGAAGAAGAAGAAGAGGAAGAAGAAGAGGTTGAGGAGGATGGGGAGAAGAAGAAGAAGAAGAAGAAGAGAGAGAGAGAAGAAGAAGAAGAAGAAGAAGAAGAAGAAAAGGAGCAGGAGGAGGAGAAGAAGAAGAAGAAGAAGAGTAGCAGGAGGAGAAGAAGAAGAAGAAGAAGAAGAAGATGAGGAAGAAGAAGAAGAAGAAGAAGAAGAAGAAGAAGAAGAAGAGGAGGAGGAGGAGAACAAGAAGAGGAAGAAGAAGAAGTAGAAGAGGAGCAGGTGCAGTAGGAGATGAAGAAGAAGAAGAAGAGGAGGAGGAGGAGGAGAAGAAGAAGAAGAAGAAGGAAAGAGGTGGAGGAGGAGGAGGATGGGGACAAGAAGAAGAAGAAGAAGAAGAAGAAGAAGAAAAGGAGGAGGAGGAGGAGGAGAAGAAGAAGAGGAGGAGGAGGAGGAGGAGAAGATGAAGAAGTGCAGGAGGAGGAGAAGAAGAAAATGAAGAAGACATAGAAGAAGAGGAGGAGGAGCATAAGAAGAAGACGAAGAAGAAGAATAAGAGGAGGAGGAGGTGGAGAAGAAGAAGAAGTAGAAAAGAAGAAGAAGAAGTGGAGGAGGAGGAGTAGGAGAAGAAGAAGAAAATGAGAAGAAGAAGAAGAAGAAGAAGAGGAGGAGGAGGAGGAGGAGGTGGAGAAGAAGAAGAAGAAGAAGTAGAAAAGAAGAAGAAGAAGAAGAGGAGGAGGAGGAGTAGGAGAAGAAAAAGAAAATGAGAAGAAGAAGAAGAAGAAGAAGAGGAGGAGGAGGAGGAGGAGGAGGAGAAGAAGAAGAAGAAGAAAAAGAAGAAGAAGAAGAGGAGGAGGAGGCGGAGCAGGATAAGAAGCAGAAGAAGAAGAAGAAAAGGAGGAGGAGGAGGAGAAGAAGAAGAGGAGGAGGAGGAGGAGGAGAAGAAGAAGAAGTGCAGGAGGAGGAGGAGAAGAAGAAGAAGAAGATGAAGAAGAAGAGGAGGAGGTGCAGAATAAGAAGAAGCAGACGAAGAAGAAGAGGAGGTGGAGGAGAAGAAGAAAAAGAAGAAGAAGTGGAGGTTGAGGAGGATGGGGAGAAGAAGAAGAAAAAGAGGAGGAGGAGGTGAAGAAGAAGAAGAAGAAAAAGAAGAAGAAGAAGAGGAGGAGGAGGCTGAGGAGAAGAAGAAGAAGAA